>OW028620.1:5000000-6250000 GCA_932294325.1 Allophyes oxyacanthae | reverse complement strand
TTTTTTGGGCTGTTTAATATAATTTTTCTGCTATTTTAAACAATCCCAGCAACTTCTAACAGTTATGTTATACTTATATGTAGGTTATAATTATATTTATTTTAAATTAATCGTACATTTTAAGGCAGAATCGATGGCGTTGCTAGTATACTGATAGTGCCATCAAATTGTTTCTTTATTAAATTTTTTTGTTCGTGTTTGTTATTTTTGTTTCACAAAAAATTACGAATTAAAATTACATTATGATAACATACAATCAGAATAAAATCATTAAATCACATTAAAATAAATCTGAATTAAGAGTTATACCTAAATAAAATAACACCTTTTGATCCACATTTAATTAAAAATATCGCCGTAACAAGTCCTTGTTAAGCGGGGTATTCTTGTCATAGACAAGTAGATTGCACTAGAATAATTTATTACATTTCAAGCAGAACATAGTCTAAGCCGTAAAAAATGTAAATTGGGGATTGTGGTGATAAAAATAGTTGAGAATAATTATATTAATTATACTGCTTTTAGGATTATACACATTAAACATGTAATGTTCGTAAGTCTATTGCTGCTATTAGGTGAATTATTTAGCGATGGCACTCTAACTATAGGCCATATACGACTGGCTAGTCAATATTATCTGCGATTGCATCGACTGTAACATGGATGATAGTGAGATAACGCTATATGTAAGCTAAGAGGTATCGCTAATTAATCATCCAGTATAATGTATCAGTTGTCTGTTAAATAAAATAGTAGTTGTAGTCAATTTTGAATCTTATTTCATTTCACTAAAGTCCAATTTCTTTTACAGGTCTAGCTTCAGTTTATCCTGAGCCAAAGGACCTGCAGAAGCATGTAGAAAATCAGATGTACAGTTATTACTACGAATGCTCTATGCCGGTTGTGTGGGGTTGGAAGCCCGAAGAGAAGTTCAACGTAAGACCCATACAACCCGTTCCGAAGAACATCTAAATCAGTATTAGTTTTATGTTTCGGTTATGTGTCAAATGTAATAGGAAATGGAGCCAGTTTCAATCGTAAAAATCTTTGCAGAAACTATTGAGTCTTTATTAAATCTTCTTGAAAAATCTTTATCTTGAAAAATAAAGTAATTTGTTTTGATTTTGTTTAGAGTATATATTTGTGCTATCATCGTTTTATTTATCTACAATACTTTTTATAGGTATTATATTTAATAACGAATTTAAAAGAAAATAATTTTCTACCAAGTTTTAAAAGAGAGATAGCATTTTTTTTAATTACTTAGATTTTTTGTTTTATTTCGATAAATCGACTTTTACGATTGAAGAGGCAGGTGTTTAAGTTATAAATAATTTTAATTAAATAACGTTCGTTTTGGAATGTTAGTAGTAAATGCAATAAAGACGCGTTCAGTGCACAACGCCTTTACATGTTACTGGGAGTGTTCAAGTTGTCCATGTATTACTGTTACAATAACTAATTTACACAAAGTATTTTATACCTCCGTAATATACCTTAAATAATATATATTTAGTGTTCAAATTAGCTAATTATATGTTATGACAGTAAGGTTTAATGTCCAGTTACTCCTATCTCGTATCAGTATTTGAATTCTACTTACAAACATTTTTTTTAAAGTATTATCTATAACAATTTATTTAACGTGAAGATTTATTATTAATTAAATCCGGTCAGAAATTATTATAATGACTAGTATATCTAAATATCTGAGTAACTGGACTTATTCCATAATTCATGTAGTGTTTTGACTGTCATATTATCGTGTATGTGCAAGTAGCGGGTAGTAGTGCTCACAAATCTTTATGAGCCCTGAACTGAGCTCTGAACTCTCTATCTCTCTCCCTCTAGCACCTATAAATTAGCGTACTATTTATTATAGATGCTAGAGGGAGAGAGTTCGAGGGCTCATAAAGATTTGCGGGTAATATAGTAGAGCATTCTTAACTTATAACAATGTTGTCGTCTTCAGTGTGAGATCACGGTGTGTGTATCACGGTGGCCTTTTTAACGTTATTTTTAGCTTTGCTCACTAAATGTTAAGCACAGTGTCATTTTGGGGTATTATATTAGATCTTCGGTGTTCAAGTATTATTCGGTAGGAAGCAAAATATATTTTATTTGAATAACAATTCAAGCATTATTATTATTAATAACAACGACAGTATAAAAATACTTCTTTATTGCATCTTTAAAATTACAAACATTTGTGGTGCGGCGAGCTATTTATTTAGGATCATATTTCTCTAACATTATTTTTAAGTTGTAAATGAATTGTTTAGCAAAATGGGATGTACCTACTTAAACGTTGTGAATATTTTAATTAATTACAAGTATACAATATACGGGAAGAAAGTTATGAAAAAGTCTAGTCACCGCAGCATTAAAATGCAGGTCATCTATTTAATGTATGCATTTCACATCATTATATTATTAAGCATAAGCATAGCAAAAGAAATATAAACGTGAATAATAAAGACATTTAGAGAGTAATCGGTTAGAATGTCTAGAATTTATTGTGGAAATGTAATTAGTGCCACCATTTTAAAAATATAATTTTTTTGATGAAATTTGTTATTCAAGTTAATTCTGTTACAGTATCAACCAAACATTTACAAGCATTTATTTTACATTATTATGTGTTTTGATTGGTTCGGTATTCAGTTTTTGGGAATCTGGATCCGCACATTGTGCATGACGTGGTCTTACAATCGTGAAAATAATATTAAACAATAACGCTATACGAACTAAAAATCGCTGCAAAAACTAAGTATGACTAAAATACAACAATAACACATTAGCTTTATCATTGTACTTTTGACTATAAAATATCGTTTAAGTATTATTTTTGAGTTCAGTATTTTAATAATAGTGAGACGAATTTTTCGCAGAGCGAAATACAATGTTTTTATTTAAGTAGTCAGTTATTTATTACGTATCTGGTGATATTATGTGATTAACTTTGCTGTGACGATGTATAATAAAATTAATCCCATTGTACATGTTTGTTAATTATTTGACTAATATGTTTGAGTATCACGGATTGGAAGCATGTACTTGTACCTATTGTAAGTTGGTCAAGCCACACAATCAGGGTTATATTTGTTTTTACACTGGTTTTACTGCGTCAATTAAATTGGTTTCACCTCGTTATGTAATGCAGCTTTTGGAAGTAAAGATTACATTAATGTATATTAGTTCGATTGTTAAAATGAAAATCATAGATGTTATTAATTAAACATGTTCCAAAGATATTTATTTTTGTTTTACTTAAGATCCCTTTACTTCAATACATTCTATAACTCGAAAATCTATTCTATTCTATTATCGGAAATGCTAAATTGTATGAATGACATCAGTCGTTAACGAAGTGAAGAGGTATTTTTTTTTTTTTTTTTTTTTTTTTAGTAGTCAGGGGTTAGCGTAAGCGGGTTCTTCATCTGAGGTCAAAAGGGGAGACGTTTTTAGGGATTTTCAAACCGGACCTTACACAGATTATTTTGTTATAATTATTTTTGAGATTATTTATGGTATCTTCTTTAATTTATTGCTAAGCACGTACCTCTTATAAGACGTACCTAGATTTTTTTAATAATGATGTTTATTACATTATTTTTAAACTACCATTTATTCTCAATTCCTATCGCCTGTCGCTACCTCGGGCTTCGCTACCCTTCAGCTCAAAACCAGCGTTGCAGATAGTCTGCAGCACATGCTGACCTGAGACCTTTTATTCACACAAGCACAATAGTGATAGTAATAGTGGGCCCAAGAACTATAAGGTTCTTGAGTGGGCCCTACTGGTATTATATCGTCTGTGAGTGGGTCTACCAAACCCATAGAAAAAACAACAAGGACCAAGCCTTACACTGTAAGGCTTACACTTACACCACAGCCTTAGCGAAGGCAGGTCTGTGGCTTACACCAAAATTACCTACATTATGTTGATTTTTCAGTGATTCCGTATAAGTAGGCGTAATATGTGTATTAGATATTTTTTTATTGGTGTGTCGATTTTGCTGTTTTCTTATTGTGTTACGTATATTATTTATTGTGTGTTTAATAAATCGAGTTTCTTTCTTTCTTTCCCTGTCTAGCCATAGCCAACGAAGCCAACTGAAGAGATTTTTCTATACCTAGTCTTAAAATGTTCGATACAGGCCGGTTAGACGCTAGCAAGAAGAATAGGTACGCATTTGTCAATATGATTCACTGTCAATAATTATGCAGCATGAAGCTAACCGATTTTACATTATTTACAGATCGTCTGGTTTTTAATATTCAAAATGATTTCTTTTCGGACCATTTTCTATAATTTGTACGTACCTAGTATTATAATTTTTCAGTTTTTAGAAACTTTAGGAATGTTATAACGCTTTGATTAGGTCAGATCCATATTATGTATACCTAGGCTGAGATCTATTAGTGCACTAATAGTGCATCTTTGACTTTATTCAGACTTTGCTAAGTATATTTATAGATATGCTTGGCTTATACTTTGATTTGGAATATAAAATCATAATACGCTGAAATTGTGCTGAGCATATTATGCTAAGATACAGTCAATAAACAAGGTTTTAAAAGTTAATAAAGAAAGTAGATAATTCATTCCAAAGTAAAGCCTAAGTACCTACCTACGCACTACAGATATCAGCCCTAGTGTCAGCGGATGTAGGTACCTACCTACCGTTTTGCATGTATTCATTGTGTGTGCAATTATGTATAGTCTAAATAGGTACTCAATTCTTCTAAAAAAAGCCTCCCAAGTGACGAATAACCAAGTACCGTCTAAACTCCGACACATGGCAAAATGCACAAAATTAGCGATATTGAAATGTGATTTCTAGAATAAGTACATAAATATTTTTGTGTTTACAGATACAACGTTAGGGGTGTAGTAATGCATCGTCTTATAAAACATAATAAAAACAACAACTACACTGCAATTTTCACGATAAGTTATCGGTACGTTTCTGGCGAAACATTTTGTCCTAATATGACGAGAGGTTTTGACTATTTGAAAACTGCAAACCTCAATAAGGTAAGGCATACCTACAATGGTTTTTTTATAAACATGTTAGGGCTATAGCATATTATCTTCTTTTTGCACCAGAATTGCGCGATTTCACGTTCGTAGGCCGCCTTTTGCTTACAAAGGTGAATAATGAACGCAAAAACGCGCGATTGTTTTTCAGAGTACCTAGCTAAAGTTCTATGGCTCTTAAAGCGTTTTAGGGTAACCTGCGTTGCAAATAATCTGCAGCATATGCTGACCTGAGACCTTTTAACCACACAATACCACACCGAGCTTACCAATGCCTTACAGTAATATTGCACTATGTTGCTCCTGTTCAATAATAATAATTGTTGTTATTTTTTTATTTGTAATAGCATGTGGATACTTACCTATTGGAGTTTTACTATAGAGTTGTTTATTTTTTCTGTATAAACCTTGTTTATCAATTTATTTGTTCGTGTTGATATAATAATTTAGTATTGTGTGTGTCTGTTCATAAATGTGTGTGTTCATAAATCTAGTTTCTTTCTTTTAAGTTTGTAGAAATACTTATACTAGTTTACCTACTATAATAAATTGAAAAATGTGTTTGCGAACGATGGCATGGTTTTCCAGAGGTCTCGCATGCGAGTTCTGGTTGTGTCAATTATTTGTCTAGTTTTCTTTTTAGTAGATAAATTGTAAAAACGGATATTGTATTTCTAGGGTCTCGGCTTCACGCTAGCCGAGCGACAGGCTCTTGGCATACAAGGTCTAATAGCAGGCAATGTAAAAACACTGGAAGAACAATTGGCAATCTGCACCTTTTCAGTTGACAGATATAAAGATCCTCTGAACAAATATCTTTATTTGACGGAGTTACAGGTAAACGAAACGACATCATCTTAAAAGTAACATATACCTACTGAGGCCCTAGTGTAGGTACCTATATTTCTTTTACAATCTTTTCACGCAGCGACCGCGTTTAGCGCTCAGTAGGCTAATTCACGTAACTAAAGTAGTGCAGTTGCCGCGCAGTTGTAATAAAATATTGATCAAAATAACACATTTGGTAATCTTCTGCTTCTTCTTTCGTTATGGCAATTGAGCCGATGTCGACTATTCTGCCATTTGGTAACCTCTGAGCTTCAGTGAGATACGCTCGCGTCAAGTTCCAGCGTCACTGCAATACGATCGGCGCGTCTTAAAATTACGTGATAATTCACGTAATTTTAACACACCCACTCCAATCACCAATCTGAGGGTAATGCCCTCAGATTGGTGAAGAGCTCGGAGTGGGCCAATCGAAACGCAGAACGAGGTCGATGCGTTTTGAATATAAGAAGAATAGAATAGATCTCTATTTCATGGAAATCAGATACAGGCACTTATGAAATGTTGGGACTCTATAATAGGTGCGCGGTTCCAAATAGTAGGTAGGTCCTATGGAGAAGAACCGGCAAGAAACTCCATAGAAACTCTTTTAAAATAATAGATTACAATCTTGATCAGTGCCAACACCCTATCACGCCATAGTTCGTTTTAAGGGGTATAGAAGACCAACTAAGCTAGCTCGTGTGTAAATATCATCGCTTAATATGGTAAAAAAAATAAAAACGAAAATGAGAAAATCCTGATTTATATCAGATCGAATGGTCTTACGACTACCCTGATTACTCCCAATGTATTTGATTGCTCTACATAGTTTACTTGCACTATTTTACAATATTGTTTATAGTTTAAGATTTATTTATGATTTTGTAAAAACGAGGGAAAAAATTTAACGATTTAAAAAAAAATCATATTTCTGCAACTAGTCACATCTGTCACCTGGGAGTTTTACTCGGGCATTTATATTGCTTTAAACTATTCGAATTTGGAATAAAAAGACCACGTCACAAAAATCTGGCTCCATATCACACTGTGAGACGGTAGTTCTACAATTGAAACTTTAGGGTTGGCTACGCTGTTCGATGTTTAGTGCTAGTAGGTAGTAGTACCCATGTTTAGTGCTACTAATAGTAGTAGGCTCGTGATAGTTGCAGCGTGTTCAACTTGATGTTATTGTTAGTTTCTACCGAGCTAAGCCGTGATAACGTTTATTGCAGGTAGGTAAGTGAAGAAGATAAAACCAAATAATTAAAAGTTTCAGTAATTATTTTTTTTGCTTTTATCTTGTCGTTACGTTACGAGGGATTCTTTCATGCGGTAGTGAAAAGATGAGGTAGTCAAAAGTGGTAGTGTCTAGGCTGACTGCTCAGTTTCAGTAATGAATATGATGTAAGTTTTTGATGGGCTGTCTACAACTGTTTGCGTTTGATTCCTTAATAGGTACCTAATAATCAAACCATAAATTCGCAGACGCTTTTTTATATTTCTGCACTAGTAATGTATACAAAACCATATTTTTATTCCAGGATACGAATGAAAAATTATTCTACAATTTATTAGGTACAAACGTTGAAAAGTACCTGCCTCTCGTTTATACGCCTGTTGTCGGGTTGGCATGTCAGAGATTTGGTCTCGTTTATAGGAGACCTCGAGGTCTCTTTATAACGATTCACGATAAGGGTCGAGTTGAGAGTATCCTTAGAAATTGGTAAGTGTATAAATTAGACAAGCTGTGCCTGCGTATTTGTCCGTGTGCATTTTGATTAGGTATATTATTAGATAGGTACTATGCAAAGTTGTTTTATAAAACCTCACCAATTTTTCAATATATTTCAAAACAATATCGGATATTCAAAACAAGGGTATACCTAATCTGTTGTACAACAAGATCCTTGTAGACTGTTTCCATGCACCATCGTTAACCTTTCTAGTGACGCAACGTAAACATAAAAGAAAATAGTTACACAATAGTTGGTGGGCGCCGGGGACCGTTTGTAGTTTGATAAACTATCTAACCCTTCAGGACAGCGTGATGCTATTTATAATGAAGAATTTTGAAAATTCGCTCTGTATCCCTGGGTTGGTAGGTACCTACCTAGCTACACTCTACTATATTAAATTACGTATTTTATGATTTTGGGCCGGAACCAAACGTTCGTGCTATCGTGGTCACTGATGGAGAAAGAATATTAGGTCTGGGAGACCTCGGTGCGTACGGCATGGGTATACCTGTGGGCAAGCTCACTTTGTATACCGCATTGGCAGGCGTCCCCCCCACCAAGTGCTTACCTATCACTTTGGACACGGGTACTAATAATCAGGTACTTACACTTTCATTCAAAATTGTATAAGAGCCTTCGCACACGACGACATTTTCGCGCGCAATATTATAGACGCGCGTCAGACGCAAAACGCGTCTAAACGCGATTCAATCGCGTTTGTTTACCTTTCAATGGCGGTTTACAGTGTTGACGCAACTGCTTGCGAAAATGTCGTCGTCTGCAAACGCTCTTTCACCAATTAGACAGTAAGTACCCATTTACTGCCAATGATGTTATTTTACCTCTGTTGGTGAGGCTATGTATCATAGAAAAGTGACCATCATTCTGTGTTGCGTATTGACCAGCTTATCTTATATTGTTTGCATAATTATTTTCTTGGACAGTGATCGGAGTTCACTGGTCAATTATCTTAGCAATACAAAATTAACAACATGAACAAAATAACAAAAATTATAACAACACCTGCCTTGAACATTTAAAACAAAATCTTATTTTAATGGTGTTAAAGATGGAATTAATGAATTGTGTGATTTTGCCCACTTTACACACCTCGATCATTCTGACACTGACTGTACATAATATAATAATATACCTATTATTAACGTCTCGATATTTTTTTAGTTGCTGCTGGAAGACCCGATGTACATTGGTTTACGACAAAAACGAGTACGGGGCAAAGAATACGATGATTTTATCGAAGAGTTCATGGTAGCGTGTGTAAAAAGATATTCACACAACATACTTATACAAGTAAATTTTCACATGATAATTAAAGAATAGATAGCAGTTAGATATAGCGGTTGACGGTCTGAGTCCGATCCTGGTCCTCAACTCTCGACTTTTAGAATTTTTGTGTGTGTGATGTTTCAAATAGTAGCCTTCCATGCAGGGTCTGAGTTCAAAACCAGCCCGCACCTCTGACTTTTCGGATTCGTGTGCGGATTAGAATTTGATTATCACTTGCGATAACGGTGAAGGAAAACATCGTGAGGAAACCTGCACATCTGAGAGGGCCTCATAAAGTTGTCTGGTAGAAATTGCCAAGTGCGATAAGACCGCCCTTTGTAAATTTCTTTTTCTAATTATTGTATCTTTTCTTCTATTACTAGTGTGCAATAAAGTGTATTGTATTGTATTGTAAAGTTCTCGATGGTGTGTGTAGTCCGCCAACCCGCACCAGGCCAGCGTGCTGGACTAAGGTCTAACCCTTCTCATTCTGAAAAGAGCGCCATGCCCAACAATGGGTCAGTAGGTAATGGGCTGGATTTATTAATTATTTTATGGCAAAAGGAGAGGGCTCAGTGGATGTAGATCCGTGTGCAGTATGGCACACACATTTTGGGATTTCAGGTTTTCTGTGGGGGCCCCTCCCCCTACAAAAGAGATTCTAAGGTAGGCCGTGCCACCCTGTGATTCTTCCTAGGTACGCTCTTGGATATTTTAGGTACCTAATAACCTTACCTTCCTGGAAGAGTCTCCACGATTCGCAAGGCATAGACACGGCCATGAGGCATTCTGCGGCGATGGGAACCCGTATGACCCCACGGTCCTCCTAGCCGTAGAAGAGAGAATAAATTCTTATGTAGAACTAGCGGCCCGTCCCGACTTCGTTCGGGTACAAAGTAGCCGGTAGATACTTTTTAATTTTCATCAATTATTGACCTCTTACAAATTGTTCGGCTTCAAAAAATACGGACTGTCATATAACTATTTCATCCGGTTAGAGATTGAATTTCGAAAAACACGAAACCGATTTTTTTTTAATTTTAACCAAGAGCTTAAATACAACATTTCACGTTTCTAACTTCAAAAACATTTTTCACCGCTTTATCGCCCCATTGGGGGATGAATTACCAAAAACGAAGAAACACTTGTTTCTTTATTTCTAACCAAAAGCCTAAATCTCAATTTTCACGTCTCTCACTTCAAAAACAATTTTCACCCCTATTTAGCTCCTTTTGGGGATGAATTTCCAAAATACGCGGTAATACGTGTTTCTTTATTTCTAACCAAAAGCCTAAATCTCAATTTTCGCATTTTGCACTTCAAAAACAATTTTCACCCCTATTTCGCCCCTTTAGGGGATGAATTTCCAAAAACGCGGTAACACGTATTTCTTTATTTGTAACCAAAAGCCTAAATCTCAATTTTCACGTTTCTCACTTCAAAAACAATTTTCACTCCTATTTCGCCCCTTTAAGGGATGAATTTCCAAAAACGCGGTAACACGTTTTTTTATTTCTAACCAAAAGCCTAAATCTCAATTTTCACGTCTCTCACTTCAAAAACAATTTTCACCCCTATTTAGCTCCTTTTGGGGATGAATTTCCAAAATACGCGGTAATACGTGTTTCTTTATTTCTAACCAAAAGCCTAAATCTCAATTTTCGCATTTTGCACTTCAAAAACAATTTTCACCCCTATTTCGCCCCTTTAGGGGATGAATTTCCAAAAACGCGGTAACACGTATTTCTTTATTTGTAACCAAAAGCCTAAATCTCAATTTTCACGTTTCTCACTTCAAAAACAATTTTCACTCCTATTTCGCCCCTTTAAGGGATGAATTTCCAAAAACGCGGTAACACGTTTTTTTATTTCTAACCAAAAGCCTAAATCTCAATTTTCACGTTTCTCACTTCAAAAACAATTTTTACCCCTATTTCGCCCCTTTAGGGGATGAACTTTCAAAAACGCGGTATCACGTGTTTCTTTAATTGTAACCAAAAGCCTAAATCTCAATTTTCACGTTTCTCACTTCAAAAAAAAAATTCACCCCTATTTCGCCCCTTTAGGGGATGAATTTCCAAAAACGCGGTATCACGTGTTTCTTTATTTCTAACCAAAAGCCTAAATCTCAATTTTCAGGTTTCTCACTTCAAAAATGAAGGGACTCCCATACAAACTTTCACCCCCTTTTCCCCCCTTTAGGGGCTGAATTTTCAAAAATCCCTTCTTATTGCTTGCCTACAATACAAAAGGGACCTACCCTCCAAATTTCGTGACTCTAGCTTCAGCAGTTTCGGCTGTGCGTTGATGATAAGTCAGTCAGTCAGTCAATCAGGATTTCTCTCTTTATAATATTATATTACTATGATTTATAAGGCATATTGTAAGCCAGTTAAAAATGTTCAACGGAACGAAAGTGAGACAAGACATGGGCACCTTATCAAATGGCGGTGCCCATAGATAGCTTATAAGTCACAAACAACCACTAATGTAAGCATCAAATTAAGAAAAATAAAAAACCTTACCTTACTTTATTGTCTCCAGTTTGAAGACTTCGCCCTCGCTAACGCTACCCGACTTCTAGCAAAATACCAGAATCATTATTGTACATTCAATGACGATATCCAAGGCACTGCAGGTGTCATCGTCGCTGGCGTTTTAACTGCTTGCAGGGTCACTAAGAGAAAAGTTGAAGAAAATGTATTTTTGTTCCTTGGAGCCGGCTCTGTAAGTACAAGGATTATTAGGGTACGACATAACAAAGCAAGTTATTTACCATTTTGCTCTCAAGTCTTGACTCCTTTGTGCTTCAGAATGGATGTTAAGATTGCACGCCCGAAAAAGTTTCCGTGCTTAAAGTCGGTGTGTCTGACAAAAGCCTATTGTAGATTATTAGGTAGTCACAAGCATTATAACAAGATACGCGAAGATACGATTACGCAGTAGAAATCAATTAGTTAAAAAAATCAAGTCGGTGCTTCCAATAAGTCATGTTATCAATTATCATGATTAGTTAGTAAATTATAATCCTTTTCCTAATATCGGTTGGCTTTCAGTTAAACTAGATGTAGCTGAAAAACAGCACTTTACACGGAGTAATGGCCGTCTGACCTCCGCAACCTATTAGTGGGGATACGGATACTATCCTAAGATTATAGATAGCTGCATAGCTATTCTGGAAGAATATTTCGCATCTCGATTCAGTCAATTTATTGTCAGTTGATATTTGACGAATTAACATATGATAGCTTAACGGAGCCGTGAACATGCTCTAGTCATGTTCACAGCTCCTGTTATTAAGTTACAGGTTTATTAACGTATGTCAATTCGTCAAATATCAACCGATATTAAGAATGAGATTCGAATCGAGATCCGAGATGTTCTTACAGAATAGCTGTGATTTTTATTTGTGACATAATTTTATGTCTACAGGCGGGCGTTGGAATTGCAAATTTAATATGTGATGCGATGGTTGAGAATGGTCTTAAAATAGAGGATGCTAGGGCCAAAATATTCCTATTCGATATCGATGGTCTTTTGACAACCAAACGTCCCAGTGGTGTGCCGGCGCACGCGGTTAACTACGGCAAAGATTTGGAGCCGACGAAGGATTTTGGAAAATTTGTGGAGACAGCGAAGGCAACTTGCATTATCGGTAAGGAAACATTTCCCGGCACTTTTGACTGACTCAGAATTGAATAGATCTTTATTTCATGTAAGCCAGATACTTCTGAAATTTCAAGACTATAGGAACACGGTTCCAAATAGTAGGTCCTTTAGAAAGGAACCGGCAAGAAACTTCTTTGTCTTCATAATTATGCATATCATAGGTTTATCTCATTGCTGAATATGATCTTGCTTAGTGTGGAACTGACCCGAAGCGACAGCGTGATAATAGATGTCTGCTGATGTATAACCTTTCGGTACCACAGGCACAGGTAACGATTATCAGATGTTCACAGAAAATATTTTCCAGGTGCGTCGACCGTCAGTGGCGCGTTTACACCCGCTATCTTGCAACAAATGGCTAAAAACACTGAACGACCTTTGATCTTTGCACTGTCAAATCCGACGGTCAAAGCTGAGTGTACAGCTCAGCAGGCTTATGATAACACGGAGGTACGATACATAAATATTAGTCCGAATACTCAAGTGTATTTTAATTTTAAGGAGCTATTAAGGCGCTTGGTTCCTTTGTCACTTTAAGGTGGATGTAAGGAAAGAGCTTCCATGCCTGACGAAACATGAGATCGTTTGGCGCACCCTGAACAGTCAGCGTCGATACCACCAATGCCAACTGACTAAATCTTTCCACGATGACATGAGCAATTTCTATTCAATTGCTCGTTCCGACTCGACAAAACAAAATGAAGGTGGACAGTTGCGATAGAAATAAAGATAGTGTCTAATTTAAAAAAAATTGAGTATTCGGCGTTTAAATAGATACATAATGACAAAAGTTTCAGCAACTTTTTTCTTACTGCTGTACATTTTAGTAGTCACTCCGAATGCTCCCGTTTCAGTGTTTTTTAAATGTACCTACATAATCATGGAAGGAGGCTAAATTGCAATGCAAAATCTGACGCACTATATGGCACTTAATTTTTAACTTGTAACTTTGACATTTGTTGTTATTGTAACTTTACCTCAATAATTCCGCCAGCATAGCTATTATGTAAGAACATCTCGCATCTCGAATCGAATCTCACTTTTATTGTCGGTTGATATTTGACAAATTGATATACGATAACTTAATATCGGGGCTGTAAACATGCTCTAGTCATGTTCACAGCCCCTTTTATTAAGTTACACATTTATTATCGTATGTCAATTCGTCCAATATCAACCGACAATAAGAGTGAGATTCGAATCGAGATGCGAAATGTTCTTAAACAATAGCTACCCAGGAAAATAAAAAATCTGCATCACGTTGCAGAGAATAATATTCTAACAATTTTTTTACTGTCTACTATACATCCTGGGTATTGGAAGAGGTTTTTATATATCCACCAGTGCGATAAGTTGTTATTGATGATTGCTCCGTGTCAAGACTGGTAAAATGAAACACTTACCTAACTTTATATTGTTTTAGGGCCGTTGTATATTTGCCTCTGGTTCCCCTTTCCCACCAGTAAAGTACGGGGGGAAGGAGTACAGAACAGGTCAGGGTAACAACTCCTACATATTCCCAGGAGTAGCACTTGGAGTGCTTGCCTGTTTTGCTCATCATGTGCCTGATGTAATGTTCCTTACCGCTGCCAAGGTAACGAATAATTTTAACGTCTATTTTATAGATTTGATGTCTCTTTTTAGCTTTATCCATATAGCCACCGGTCATATTAATAGCCTCTTGGTAGGAGCCCAAGTAATTTACTAGCCGCCATAGACGAAGTGACGACCTAAAATACAAAACATTATTAAACAAAAAATCTACAAGACGAATGGGCCTGTCGAATGCCGACAAAATATAATAAAGCTGCAATAGCCCAATGGCTAAATCGGCAGACTGCGATCAAAAAGTTGAGCGCTTGATCCTCTCCCATTGCATTATTGACATGAGGTCACTCGTATCGTATCGCAAGCATCTTTATCTAATTTGGAGGGGTTAACAGGAATACTAAACCACATTGCTACTAAACTTTGACAAAATAAGATTGCGTTATTCTTTCTTTATTAGATACTGTATGGTAATATAGAATGTGTACCAGTCGCGAATGTTTAATAGTTATTTGTTATACAAGAGTGCAAAGTTGCTTTTTAACCGCGTGTTCAATTTTGATGACCGACCAAGCGAAGGATTCTAAAATTGAATCACGAGCGCAGCGAGTGATTCAAAATTAGAATCCTGAGCGTTAGCGAGGGAATCAAAAGAGCACGAGGTGAAAAATCTTTGCACTCGAGTGTAACACGTAACTTTTCATTCCACCTCAGTGAGGAAATGACTAAATGCAAAAAAAAATCGTTTAATTCACAAACTTAGTGCACACGATGTTCTAAATTCAATTTACTTTATCCTCTAGAGAATAAAAACGGCTTTTCCACTCAGATATTGAAGATTAAAAATACTCTTTCCGAGATGGTGGGATGAAAATTTACTTTATCCTCTAGAGAATAAAAACGGCTTTTCCACTCAGATATTGAAGATTAAAAATACTCTTTCCGAGATGGTGGGATGAAAAATATTTCAGAAAAATATTTAGCGTTATTCTGTTCCAGAGTCTAGCGAAAAATGTTAATCAATCAGATTTGGATATTGGTCGCATCTACCCGCCACTCAATGACATTCGGCGTTTATCTTATAAAATAGCAGAGGATATCGTTGAGGAAGCTTACAAATTAAGTATGTGAAATGTGTATACCTAACATTTTTATTATGAAAATAAAATTTCTTTGTTTCTGACAATTGATGATTTAAAAAGCAAGGACTTTCACCATGTAACAAAAAGTGAAGCATCCAGAGTGAATGTGTGCGTGCTATCTTACAAGTGCGGTGATTATGGCAATGATTGGTCATTGTTGCTGTTAACAGGAAGCCCTTATTGCGCAACGGAAGTTTCATTAATTCATCAGTTGAGAGATTTTGAAATTATGTCAAAAAATGCTTAAACTTCTGTTATTTATGACATAAATTGTTCAGGGTTAGCAGTATAGTCCTATCTAACACTTCAAGTACCTAAGAAGATCGCAGAGTCCGTTTCTAAGTCATTTTGCTTGACAGCTGCAGTCACGCAATGAAACTGGAATACAGACAGGCCTTCGGACCTAATTATTTAGCTACCATTAAACTGGAACCTAGTTACTTCTGCCAGTTCTGCCTCACCTGGTTTGTATCAATCCAAAATAATAAAGTCCGATTTGCTTCCAGAAATTGCCAGTATTTATCCCAAACCAAAAGATACAGCAGCTTTTGTACAACAGATCGTTTACAATTCTAAATATGAAAACTTCGTGCCAGAACAATATAAATACCCTGAAGAGACTGGGGTAAAAATAATGACCATACCACAAATGATAGAAGCCTTGTAAGTATTTCATTCCCTTGTGCATTTAGATGATTGGAAGTCTTAAGAAAATTTCCGCTTGAATAGTTAAGGACATTGCCGTTTAAATCAACGGATCATCGGGTGAATGCGTATAGTGTTCGTTTTCTGTCGTGACCAAAGTACTCACGAAAAATGCTCAAGTTGTATTGGGAAGACAAAACCAGTCAACAAGGTCCAGGGCTGACTGCCCAGGGCGAGGTGGACTTACATGTGTATAAAGCGACATCTAACGCTAATAACAAACTAAGTAGCAACAAAGCAAGCTAAACTACAATGGGTGTATACAACACGAATTCGAACAATCAGGCTTCGTAAAAGCTTGAAATCACGCAAGTAAAAAGATCATCGTATCTAAGAGATTTATAATAACTGTCCGATATCAACTGTCGAGCTTCAGCCCGCCAGACAATATCACACACATCGCCTGGTTGGAGGATCCTACCCTTTCAATGGACGAACACCAAACTTCGTTCCTTCATACTTAATCTATAGTGATATCTTCATGTGGGGAAGGAAGCTCTTACCGCGAATTTGTTACATTCGTCCAAGACGAAGGAAATATGGTTAAAAGTAAACAGGGTTCTAGAAAATTCGGTACCTTTTAATTTTATTCTAACGGAATTGGTGCAGTATATCTATTAGTTCTTGCTCGTATGTCTGTGTCGCCGAAAGACACCTTTAGTTATCTTGTGGGTAATCCTCGATCTAGCTTCAGATTAGGTACTAATAGCAGAATCCTACGGTAGATTTTCATGCTTTGGCAGCGAGAAAAAGAAAAGTCGGAGATAACGTAAACGATTTACGTAGTCTAAATTAAGTTTGTTATATTTTAATTTGTCACATTGTTTTTAATTTTAGAAATGTAAGTGATTTGGTCGCAGGCACTGTTAACTTACGTTTAAATAAATAAATAACGCCGAATTTTAATGTTTTTATTTTTCATTTCAGTAAAGCGAAAAATAAGAAGTGAATGTATGAATTGGAAAATCAGTTCTAAATTTCTATGGATGACGTCTAAATTACAAGATGGCTTCTTGTGGTATTTTCTCCAAAGTAAGCATTTGATGTTATAAAAATAATAGGTTAATAAATTATGAATTTAGTTGCATATTGATAAGGTATGGTACGTCTACGTACTAGGGAATATTCTTCCATGCGAGATGGTATTCGTTCGATAACGACCTCTGATTTTCGGAATTCATTTGTTAAACAGAACTCAGTTATCATTATTCCGTTGCTGGTGAAGGTAAAAATCGCGCGGAAAATATCTGAGAGGGCTCCAAAAAATTGCACACTGATGGTGTTGTCCGCTAACCTACACCAGGGGAGCTATTTTTAACGAACTTCAAATAAGGAGGAGGTTCTCAATTCGATTGGATGTATTTCTTTTATATTCTATTCTATTCAACCGACAGTAAAAGTGAGATTCGAATCGAGATGCGAGATGTTTTTATGCTGGCACTTCAAATAGTGTATTTCTACGAATATTCAAGTTATATGGCCAATGCAAAATCACATTTGTGTAGTTTACTAAAGGTTTCTTTTGCATTGGCCATACCTATAACGCGAATATTGGTACGAATACACGATGTGTGAAGTGCTAGAATTTCAGAATAGCTATGCAGTCCAGTGGGTTGACTACTCTAATGGGCTGAATTAATTATTAATTATTATTTAAATTTAAGAATTTTTTATAGTGAAAGTTTCAACAAATTCCTTTTATGCAGATTACAAGGAAAATAACCTCGGATCGAAGAAAGCCGAATTGCACTTTAGAAATATTAGAAGGACTTCATCGCTTTGTTTGAAGAAGACGATCGAAATTATAAAGTAACTTTAGCACGTTTGGTCGTACGAGTTACAGTTTTAGTAGGGTATTAGGGCAATTATTGTTTAAAAAAAACAAAATTTACATTTAAAAGCTCAATTTATGCTTCTATCATTTCATTTGATTTAACTACTAAGGGCCAAGGTTAAAAACAGCCGTTTTAAATAATGTTTTGTTATTATTTAAAAGGTTGTTTTTATTTTGAAGTTACTTTTTAGTTTTCGTTGAACATGGCCCTTACCTACAAACAAAACAAACCACTTACTTAAACTTATTACAATACCATAATGTTTTAAACCTTTTTGACAATAATACAATATTGTTTTTTTTAAATAATTGGATAGTAAAACTGTTTTGCTTTTTTACTAACTGTACGTACGAGTCGTACTATTGTATGTATTATATTATTTATTTAATTTTTACATAATTATATATCTTGTTTTTGTTTATTTTTTTATATTTATTTTTTATATTGAATATAAAATAATTGATGAAAATAAATTAATGACTACTATTTTTGTATTTTTTTTAAATTCCTGCAAATGACGGATTGCATTTATGCATCAATATATTTAGTTATCTATGGAAGGTTCTTTACCATTTAAAAAGTGGACGATGTGTGTGTGTGTGTGATGTGTACGCGCAAATCTTTATGAGCCCTCGAACTCTCTCCCTCTCTCCCTCTAGCATCTATAATAGTACGCTTATTATAGGTGCTAGAGGGAGAGAGAGAGAGAGAGAGAGTTCAGAGCTCAGTTCAGGGCTCATAAAGATTTACGAGTACTATACCAGTCGTACCTTAGAACATTAATTTAGGGCCATGTTCACCGACAACATAACAGACGAATCTGTCTGATTTCATTTTAAACATCTGTTATTTTGTCGGTGAAAATCATAAACGTAGTAGTAACTAGTAATAATAACTTTATGGTGAAAATGGCCCTTAGTCGTGCAGACGTCGTATTATAGGTAAAAATAGGCTCAGAATGACTTTACTAATAGATAGTTGTCTGGATGAGTAATGGTAATAAACTTTGAAAAAAATTAGGTACATGCATATCAAAAAATCATTTCACTATATTATGCGATATTATGAACGAAAAAAAAAAAAAAATTGTTTGGTTTATAATATATTCTCATATTCAAGATCGAAATTATCACTTGCATCCTTTTATCATCAGTGACTACCGGTTTTTCAATTGCATGGATGCTGCATCGCATTTAGGCGACTCGCTGCGTTCGTTCGTGGTATCAAAATCTTGCGTTTTTCTGATTGCATCGATACTACACTATATCGTGTTTCACGCGTTTTAGGCGTTTTAGCGATTCTATAAGGATTCTATCGATGCTGCAGCAGCTGGCAGAGACGTGACGCGAGGGAAGAGCGGGTGGGATGGAACTACGCAGTACGCACTCGCTGCGACTAGCATCTGTGCTATGGTCCTTAGGTACAAATTCTGCGGTTGGCGCCTGGATACAGATATAATGAAAGCAAACATCTTCCGAAAAATACCTACTAATGAACCAAAACTTGGAAAGATCGTTTCAGTAGCCAATGAAACCCATCCTAACCCTATATAATCTAGCCAGATAAATAAAAAATGGAGGTGAAGTCGCTAAAGTGCGGCCGCCGAGAGAATGCCTTCCTAATACTTGTGAAAATATACTGGGTCCTTACATTTTTGATAAAAATTAATAATAATATCTAAAGTTTAACCTTTAGTAGAAAATAAACGATAGGTGTCAGGAAAGCATTCTTTCGGCACCGGCGGCCGCACTGTTATCGGTGACTTCCGTAGACGGAGAAATCAAATCCTGGTTGGTTTCTCCGTCTACGATGACTTCATACATTGGTTATGATAAGATCCCGGAAATATGGTGAGGTCACTGAGGGATGAGCACTAGGGCTGAGCGGGCTGAGCACTAGGGCTGAGCACGGCTGAGCATAAATATTTTTGATATATCGTAACGTTAACGAAAGCAAATTTTGAATCAAAATACTCAAAGAAAAATACACAATAAGTTTATGATTTTTTTTTTCAAATACTTGCTATTTTTTTACCACAGACGAAAGTTTGTCTGTGTTTTTTACATTTTCATAAAACAAGTGGATATGTAGATATATTGCGTAAAATTAAACAAAAATGCGATAGATTTATTGTTTTTTTATTCAAAATGTGCTTACAATAGGTACGTTAACGCGTTAACGTTACGATACGTCAAAACATTCGTGCGCAGCATAGACTTAGGATTTGACTTTATGGTGCTCAGCCTCAGATGAAGAACCCGCTTAGTACTCAGCCCTCTGAGGGCCGAACAGAACGGAATTATACACTTGTATATTTTATATATAGTCAAGTCAGTGGGTGAGGTTCTTATTCTAGCTAGGATAAAATCCAAACAAAATAACAGCAAGAAGATGTCGATTTTCATTATGATAGTGACATATAAAAAATAAATTATTCTGGCAGCTATTAAAATTATCTTTGTAGGCTCTTTGTACATTATGGTTTGAAGTCATCAAAATCATTTTGGAGCCTTCATTATTTTTATTTTTTGATATATGTATTTTTTGTGGAAATGAATTCTATTTTTTACAGAAATACTTTGTAAGTAGACACGTATACGTAGTTATTGTAAAGATTCAGTTTTTTGGCAGAATAACATAAAAATTCAGCCGTATCTGGTAGACTTGATTAAAGAGACAAGAGATTAGAATGGTGATGATAGATGATGTCGTGATGTCATTAGGCAGAATTTAATCGTTGAGTACGGGGTCAAGGACCATGTTTATTGTCGAGTGAAGCTCTTGTATGAGAATCAACCAGTTTGTCCTCAAACGATCAAATCCTTAAAGGGACATTAGCGTGGCCTGTTGGTCTAATACTCTGTAGACACGGTACCTTCTTCAGGTCAGGCTAGGAAATACTAGTCGTGGAAGGTGGTATTCCGAGTGTTATGACGCAACTTGAAATAGGTTTATATCCGTCACTGAACTGCTGAAAAACACTGAGCTAAAAAAATCGTGTTTTTGTAATGGTCTTCTTTTATTAACACGCTTTTATTAGCTTCACTTGTAACTAACTATGTAAGAAAATATTGGAAGTTAAATTTGACCCACTTCCCGGTTTCCGACTAAGCTGAAATATTGCATAAGTACCTACACGTTCAGTTTGGATGTCTAGGTAAAGCGTGTTCTATAGTTTTTTTAAACTATAATATTGAAGTATTATCATGTGTCATCTTTTTAATGCATTCAGTTCCAGTCACACAATGAAACAAACTTTTTCAAGAAAAATATTTGAAGCGGTCTTTTTACAGTTAAAATTGTTTTTAGGTACAAGCACAGAAATAGCGTATGTTTCAATTGTTTGGCGCTCGTAAGGAGGGTAAAACAACAGCAAAATGCAAATTTTTCCGTCAATAATCCCAATTTCAGTGTTCCTGGCGATGTAGTTATTGGAAATACGGTAAAAGGCATCGACCATTTGAGAGACCCACGTCTTAATAAGGTGAGTCATTTCATCAATCTAACAGAACTTATTTAAGCTGACACACGTTTTTTTTATAGTCGGTATAGAGGGCAATCGAGCTTGCGGTTCAACTGATGGTAAGTGATGACCACCGTCCATGAATATCCGCAACACCAGAGGAGTCACCGATGCGTTGTCGACCGTTTAGGATGCTGTTAGGAAAAAGGGAGGGAAAGGATAAGGAAGGAAGAAAATAATTGGGACACCGGCACTCCAGACTTACCGAACGAAACGCAACAGTATGCATACTGCTACTTAACGTCGATATTCTGTGGGGGGTAGTACTTCGGGGTCATACCGACCCATTCATGCTGGCATGCCAGCGAGACACTACTGCCACTAAACGTAACGATAGGTTACCCTTTATAGTCCGAAATCTTTTCTTGGTCGAAAATCAAAGCATTTCATTGTTTTGTATTTACAAAAAAAAGTCTATTTTAGGGTCTCGCATTTACCCTGGCTGAGCGTCAGGCGTTCGGCATTCATGGACTTTTGTCAAGCGAATTCAGAACCCTAGAACAACAATTGGCGATATGTCGATTATCAGTCGACAGATATCGGACCTTACTGAACAAATATCTTTATCTAACAGAGTTACAGGTAAACGAATGAATACATTAACATTTTCAGTATCTAGTAATTAAAACTTATTTTCTGCTAAAGTTGTTTTAAGAATTATAGGGGGTGGTCAGTAGATAATGGATAATTCTTCAAATATTTTCGCCCTAATGCATTATAGTATAAAATCTTAATTAAAAAGCTCTCCACTTGAGTGTCGAGTTATTAAAATAGTTTAAGTAGAAATAAAGTCAATATACCTGTATATTCATTGAATGCCTAATTAATGTTGCATTGCAGGACACGAATGAAACATTATTCTACAGCTTACTGAATGAAGATATACACAAATATATGCCACTCATCAATACCCCGACTGTAGGACTGGCCTGCATGAGGTACGGACTCGTTTATAAACGAGCCAGAGGCCTCTTTATAAATATACACGACAGAGGACACGTCATTGATGTTCTCAGGAATTGGTAAGGCTTTGATTTTTTGCCTTCAATGTTTGTTTAACCGTTGTGGTCCCATAAAGTTTCTGTACGCGAGTGCCGCAAACACCGACAGATTACCTATGTCAAGAGGATGGGACGTAGCGTTTTTGTTTGGGCATCTAACAACATCTTCCACTGCAGCATCAGGATCCCGACAAGAACACTTCTGCAAATTAAACAATACGAAATGGGCCTAAATGACACAACAATTTGCAGATTCTGTCGCAAGATGAGACGCCCATATATATGTTATGCGAGTGTGACTTAGTACACCACACAAGAAGCCAGTACCTCGGAGGGAAACTAATCTCATCAGATGAGATTAAATTCCTTCACCCCAGAGGTATAGCTGATTTTATGATTGGCTTACTTCTGGGGAAGGTGCTGTCCCTAACAGTGCAAGAGGCGCCACAATAGATCTTTGCAGGTCGCAGTGATAAAGGGGCTTAGTATCCTAAGTTGTTAAGTATCTGTTTAAAAAGAAAAATGGCTTCTTAAAGATCTTTATCTGTATTGTTAACATCTGATTCTATTAAATCATACATGGGTAACTAGGGAAGTAGGGACCTCGAAAGAACTATTTTCAAGCCAAGTTTAAAATTGAATAGAGAAACATATTTTTTCCTTAGGCCAGAACGAGACGTTCGTGTTATCGTTGTTACTGATGGAGAAAGAATCTTGGGTCTCGGTGACCTGGGCGCGCACGGTATGGGTATACCTCAAGGCAAGATAATACTGCTCACAGCTCTTGCTGGCATCAAACCTCACCAGTGTCTTCCAGTTTGTTTGGACTGCGGGACCAATAACCAGGTGCTTTCATATTAATAATAGTATAATTACAATCTGGGAGTCTTCAAGTCAAGAGTGAACAGGAATCTTATAGGCAAGCTTCATCGTGCACGACATCGTCCCATAATATCAATAGTGGTAAGCAGTGACAGCCTAGCGGTCGAACGCTTGCCTTCCATGCAGGAGGGTCTGAGGTCGAAAGCGGCCCGCACCTCTGACTTTTCAAATTTATGTGCGGATCGTAATTTGATTATCACTTGCCGCGATATTGTAGTGCCTCGAAGATGTTTACAGTAGCGCATGTCGGTAGCTTCGATGCTATTATGCGGAAAAAGGCAGCATCTTTGTTGCATCGGATACGCGGCAGTTCCAACAGCATCGTGGGAGCGATATCCAACAGTGGGAAGTGTCCACTGCTCGGATATTTAACTAAGTTGTTATTACAAGTGGCAAAATTTTGTCCTAACTAACATAGTTGTAAGTCGTTACTGATGTGACTCCTCCACAATTTGCCTGACACGCTATACATCCCTGATGATTCATCTTTAGTCTAATTTAGTACCACCGTTGCTCAGTGTTGGTGTTCGTTTCGCGACGCCCATGAACTTGAGGACGCGTGTAGAGTTTCAAAGAGCAAACTTCCTATGGACGGGAACAAGCGTCATTCTCCATAATTACTTCCCACTCGTCTCATCAGAATCAAGATACCAGGAGGAGAGGGTATGATGAGAATCCGGAAATTAATACCAAACTTCCACATTATGTTTCAGTCGCTCATAGAAGATCCTTTGTATATTGGTGTTCGAGAACAGCGCTTCCCTCGCAATGATTACGACGAACTCTTGGGCGAGTTCATGTATTCATGTAAGCAGCTATATGGACCGCAGACTCTAGTGATGGTAATTGCATGATTTTTTTAAACCCATGATCCTTTTATATGAAATCTATAATTATGAATTGTACGAACTGACTTTCCATCGGTAAGTACAGTCAGGTGAATTTGGAGAAATGGTTGATAATTTGTAATTTTGTTTTCGATTATATTATACAACCTGTAACAGAATAAACGCAAGACCTGAAAGTAGTTTGTTCAGAATCGGCTTCTGAATCGATTTCCATCATAATTTATAGATGTTAATTTTTCCCTAAAAAATCTTTTATTTATCTTAAATTAGAACCACCGCGTCGTAACAAGTTAATAAAATCTTTGCTTTAAGAAAATTTAAGCCTTATTCCAAAGTAATAAAGCCTTCTTGAATGCACGAGCGAATTTGTAGTTCGTTCATAGATATCCATACACACACGTAAATAATATCAATGCATTTTACATTTGAGGTAGTGTGCATTAAATAAAATAGTTAATTTAAGGAAATTTAACCCTTATTACCAACCAATAAGGCTTATTTAAATGCACGACAGAATTTGTAGTTCGCATTTCACAAAGTTTTTCAAAATGTTTTTTGCAATAGTAAGAATAATGTGAAAGAGCGAGATGCATTCTTCTTCTTCTTCTTCGTTCGATATGGCAATTGAGCCGATGTCGATTTACCAGCTACCCCTTTGACGTTTGACATGTTTGACATGTTTCAGTGGTTGTGTTTCGTTGTTGTTGTCACATTTTATTGTTTACGCGCGCGATGGCTTTCCGTTATACCAATATCCAGTACACGGAGATGGTGAGGACACTGGCTCGTTGTGACGATAATGTCGAGTTAGCTTGTCGAGTGATGAATGAACGATATGGCACCAGAGTGAGCGCCAGGACGATGCTAAGTGCAACTCAGCGTCTGAGGGACTCCGGGACGTTTCGTCCTAACACGGCCTTGGATAGAGGGACAAATGTGCGCAGTACTCGTTTGCAAGCAAACATTCTCGATTATTTCGACGAGCATCCAGAGAGTAGCACGAGAGAGGCAGCGCCATTGTTCGACTGCAGTCACATGTACGTGTGGCGAACATTACATGCTGATGGAGAACACCCGTTCCACCTACGACGTTGTCAGGAGCTAACGCCGAGCGACTACTTGCCACGTCTAGAGTTTTGTAGATGGGTGTTGGAGAACTGGCAACAAAATATTATTTGGACTGACGAGAGTACATTCACTCGTGTTGGGATGTACAACCAACATAATCAACATTTGTGGAGGCACGAGAATCCACATGCATGCCGTGTGGATTCATTCCAGCACAGATTCTCTGTAAACGTGTGGGCGGGCGTCATCGGTACACACGTACTCGGCCCCGTTTTTCTACCGAGGTTGACTGGAGATACCTACCTACAGTTCTTGCAGGAGACATTGCCGGTGTTATTAGACGACGTCCCTCTCGTACTTTTACGACAAGTCTTTTACCAACACGATGGTGCTCCCGCGCATTTCACGTGGACCGTTCGACGGCATCTTGATGCGGAATATGGCACGCGTTGGATTGGTCGTGGGGGACCTGTACAGTGGCCTCCCAGATCGGCTGACCTAACGCCGTTAGACTTTTATTTGTGGGGTCGAATAAAATCCCTTGTGTATGTAAACGAGGCAACAAGTGTCGATGATCTCAAACAAAAAATCGAACACGCATTTGTGATAGTGAAAAATGACACTGAGGTTCTTAGCAAACTAAAATTAAATTTAAGAAAGCGTGCTACAAAGTGCATCGAACAAGGCGGTGGTCATTTTGAAAGTTTAATGAAAATGGGACGAAGAAGTAGTGTAAATTAGTGTAAATTCTGTAAGTACCTATTAATACGATTTTATTTTAATTACCTACTGTAAATATTATGATTCAAATCTTTTAAACACGCCGACTTTGAATATTTTTTACACGTAATAAACGGTAAACACGACTTATCAGGGTTTAGAGGGTAATGTCGCGAAAGTTACGCGTCTGAGATAAAAAAGTTCTGCGTTCCCCGGTGTCCGATGATAGTACCTACCTACACGTGTCGGCGCGGCGGCCGGCGGCGCGCGTCGGTGGGCGCGCGATTGGCGGCGCGGGCGCCGCCGCCCGGGTGCTCCGCCCTACTTTACTGATACATCACAGTCGGGCAAAATGTCGCTTGGTTTAAAAATACATCCCCGTTACTAAGCCTAATATCTTAGATTCGTATTGCTAATGTAGATTATTTAATACAATCGTAAAATTAAATTAAATTATTCAAAACCGCCAGTCCAAAGCCTGTGAAAGTGTGATGGAAAGATGGAATCATAATTTTCGGTCATTGAACTGACGTACCTAGTGACTACACTTGCAGTGCTTAGCCAGCTGATGGCGGGCGAACTGATGTGCGCTGGTGTGCGCTCGCCGCTATAAACATTGCTATGAGTGTGTGCGTAGAGAATAGTAGGCTCAAACGTTTTACGTTTAGTCAGGACAACTATTTTATATTATGTGATTTGGTTTGGTTTAACTAAATTAAATTACAGATGTTATTTTAGTTTTATAATTTAATATTCTAATTGGCGTGTCTGAGGTCTTGCGTTTATTCCGTTACATGTTGTATACGAGCCAGTGGTTAAGTTTATAATAAAATATTAGTTCGTGAAAGATTTTAGGTTAGAATAGAATAGAATAGAATAGATCTTTATTTCGAAATGTCGAGACTCTAGGTGCACGGTTCCAAATAGTAGATCCTATGGAGAAGAACCGGCAAGAAACTCCATGGAAACTCTTTTCAAATAAATAATAGATCTTGACAATCTTTATCAGTACAATGTTGTGGTAAGATTTGCGAGAATAATGCAATTCAATGCGAATACAAATAAAACTAGGTTATAATGAATTGCCTCTGAATAAGATTGCCATGGCAGTTACGAGCTAACCAGTTCCGACAGACGGCACCCGTTCACGAGCATGACGCATTACGCGTTGCGGTTAAATTGCATGGCAATTTTGGACATGCTCACAGTGGATTTTCGGATGTATTTTTTTTATCCTTATGCTCATTTTGTAAGGCAGGAAAAATGAGCGAGAACATCTACAGTTCTTTCATAGAGGATCGTTCATATATTTTTGTTTCCACTTAAAGATGGAGGACTTTGCCCTACCCAACGCCTACCGCCTCCTGAACAGATTCCGTGATGATTACTGTGTATTCAACGACGATATTCAAGCCACCGCAGCCGCAGTTGTCAGTGGTCTTATGGTTGCTTGTGATAGGATCACTCACCAAAAACTGAAAGATAATACTTACTTATTCTTCGGCGCTGGCTCAGTAAGTTTTGAAGCTAAGTAGGTAATACTTAGTTTAGAAATACATGTTTATTCTATAAATCCAAAAGTCATCAACAGCCCATCCTTTTCCAATACCTAGATATGTTGAGTAGTGTGTGCACCCTATAAAGATAAAAAGACACTGCCTACCCTTATAAATTAAGTTTTAAGTAAAATAAAAGTTCATATGTCTGTAATATCAGTTAATTTGAGTCTTAGGGTAAGTTAGCCCAATCACAAGTATAATCTGTGATCTTAACATGTTCCTTGTTTAGACGGGAGTTGGAATCGCTACTATGCTATGCGATGCGATGATGGAAGAGGGAATATCGAGTGAAGAAGCTAGAAGCAAATGCTACATGTTCGATGTCGATGGTCTACTCTCAAAAAAACGGTCCAGACCCATACCTAAGCACGCGAAGGACTTTGGCCGAGATCTGGAACCTGAGATGGATTTCGAAAAGTGTATAAAAAAGTTTAAGGCAACTTGTCTTATCGGTAAGAACAGTTTCCGTCATCTTTTGGGCCTGCCTGGATGACGTTTTCTACTGTTTGGGATCGAATTCAATTTGGAAAAGATATTAGTTATCCATAATTATGGTTTATAGTTTAATCTGACCGACTTTTTCCAACTACGATGTACGATGAATGTACAATCTAGTTGGACAAACAGACCCAGCTTGTCCAATTTGACATGACTGGCTACATCCCTTACTGTATCTTATGGACAAAAAGCAAATAGACGTACTATATTTAAAAAGACAGAGGAATAATGTTGATGATGACCAAAAGTAGTCATTTCTCATAGTTATAGTTAGACCTTTCTATTTTCCTTGAGATCGCTACGTGATCAATCCTTCATATCTTCTCATATGTGCATTTAAGTTAGGTATACCATCTTCTTATTCGTGTCGATGGTACATAGCTAAATTTCACCAGCCCGGAACTTTGCCACCGATATGGCGTTATTAGTGGCAGAGCAGAGGTCGCTCATGTTGCCGGTGTTGGGGCACAATGGGTACGATCGTAAATGTGGTATACCATAGAAATTTATATTTCAGGTACTTCAACGGCAGGCAGTTCGTTCACGCCTTCAATGTTGAGAGAAGTGGCTAAAAATACGGAGCGACCCTTGATCTTTCCACTGTCAAACCCAACACGCCAATCCGAGTGCACCCCTCAGGAGGCGTATGAAAACACTGATGTAGGTATTTTATGCAGGAAGTGAGATTCTAGTATTTACTGTATTTTTTTTATTTGACAACTGATATTTGAATACACGATAACTTTGTATGTAGTGCGCAAAATTTGCAGAGTAATTCAGTGTCCTTCCCAAATAAATCGCAGTACTAAAATTCACTCCAAAATAAAATAAAAATTTGATTTTGTATGGCTTGCGCTAGTAAATTACGCGTGTCCCCCATACTAAGTCGAATTTTAGTTTTGTTTTAAAGTGTATCCCAATACTGCAGTTGCATTTAGGAACAGAGACTGAATCACTCTATAAGTTATGCGCCCTACATAAAAAAATATCCTGTATAATACTGCTGGCCTGCATCATCCCACATCATCCCACTGCTGAGCAAAATCCGCCCCCCATGATTTCCAGGCTTTTCTGTTTAGAGCCAGTGTGAACCATTAATATTGTTCTAACAAGTTCGTCCCGCCTACTCTTTTGTGGTCTGCCGAGTCACCTTCTCGCCATATCAGGGCTCCACTTGTGGTTACTGTTGCCGCTTTAAAATGTAAATGACTGTTATTCACTACTGGATTAAGCAGATCTTTATTGTTTAGTGCACCAAACTTGGATCACAAGCTAATAAAACTCATTCTCGAACGTTCTCAGGGTCGCTGCATTTTCGCTTCGGGCTCCCCTTTCCCCCCAGTAACGCACAAGGACAAGACTTACAGTACGGGTCAGGCTAACAACTTGTACATTTTCCCCGGGGTGACACTTGGAGTGATCACCGCCAAAGCTTTCCGCGTTACCGATGCTATGTTCCTTACCGCTGCCAAGGTAAATCTGACCATTATTTACAAATCATATCAGTGGGTAAACGTTCAGTGCTGAGTATAGGAGAATAGATCCTTGAAGAAATATTATCGCAGTCACCGCACTTGGTAAACGGATTGGTTATCATAATGAAACGAAATAATATTTTCTGTAGATAATTCCTTACTTTAAGATTAGATAATTCCTTAGCTTTATAATTCCTTAGCTTTAAGAACTCTGTTTTAGATTTAGGTGTCACCAACGTTTCCTACTGACTGCGTCTGAGAAGAAACGCTGAAAAAAATTTAAAAGGTTTCTTTTTAAAGTCTAGTCATTTGCTTATAATCAAGATGTAGGGGTCTGGGATTTGTGTAGCAAATGAAAGGGTTTGCTGAGAAGAATACGAAAACTAAAATGACGTTACTCTAAATTCAATATGGCGGACTCCAAAGATGGGAGCGTGTTTTTTTTATTTTTTTATTATAATTTTAATTATTTGTCTAGCTATACGTCGGACGGCTACAATATTAATATCTTATTCGGTCACTTTTCTATCTGAGTTCCATTGTTACAGGTTCTAGCAAAAAATGTCAGTGACGAAGATTTGAAAGTTGGTCGCATCTATCCACATGTCAATAATATGAAAAATATATCTTTAGCCATTGCGATAGAAATTGTTTCACTGGCGTATGAACAGCGTATGTTTTATTTTGTGTTTATTTACTATGCTAGCTTAGCGACCCGAAGAGGGTCTTGGCATTCGACAACAAAATGCACGCGATGCACGCGTTCACAAGTAAGGGCTTGCACACGCGATACTTTCGGCATCGGCGACTAGCGATTTAAGTCGCTTTTCGGAAGTTCGACGTTACACTCCATACCAGTCGCAGCGATTTTTTCATTCTTTGACGTGCTACCACCCGTCCGCTCTCCGCCTAGCTTTACCTCGTCGCCAGATATAGTGAGTCACCAAAACGCGATGCAGCATCGATGCAATCGCTTAATAGAATAGAATATATCTTTATTTTCTCATCATCACAGAAACATACACTAATAACAAAAATACACGTAAAATAGAGACTGCGTGTCTGATGTAGGTAGAACCTGTATTACAAATCACCAGGGTAATCCTCCGTGGAGACAGATATAATGATGTAAGTAACTTTACATAGACACTTCTGAGACGCACCGCTTATTTTAATCGCAAAATCGCTAGTCGCCGATGCTAAAAGTATCGAGTGTGCTATGGCCCTAAAGGGTACCGCCTGTTGAGACTGGCCATAAAAACAAACCAATCAGGCTTTATATGTAGATGTCAGCACTGTATCATCAAAATAAGATTTTCTAAGATATCAATTCATAAAAAGTCTTTAGACTAAGTTAGTTTTGTTTTTACAGAATTAACATTTTTATGCCCGAAACCGAAAAACTTAGCAGAATACGTCAAAGAGAACGTTTACGAGTGTCAATATATCTCTAATATTCCGAAGTTCTACCCCTACCCTGAATTACATAAGGTTGTTAAACTCCAGAATATCGATGTACTTCACAGAGGCCTTCTGTTAGTATATTTCATTACTATTGTTATAGCACGAGTACTGAGTAGTAATATCCTAGCTGATGAACGCTTGCATTCCATGCTGGAGAGTCTGAGTTCGAAAGAAATTGATTATCACTTGCGTTAACGGTGAAGGAAAAACATCGTGAGGAAATCTACACACTGAGAGCTATAAAGATCTCGATGGGTGCAGTCCGTCAACCCGCACTAAGCCAGCGTGGTGGACTAAGTCCTAACCTTTCTCATTCTGAGAAGAGGCCCGTGCCTAGCAGCAGTATTTGGCTGAATTATTATTGTTATAATCCAGAATTTTTATTTATTTTACTCTTTATTGTTTATTTTAGTATTAATCGATTGTTTATTGAAGTTTTGTTTTTTAAATCATATCTTTTGTTTCAGTCCAAATAAGAGGAGACCTAGACCAAGGAGTGACCCACCAATTATTCTGACCTAATTATAGTAACGATATTTAATCACTTTTATGAGAAGTTTGGTATCATGTCGATTTACCTGTACACTATCAACTTTTTTTTTCGTTGGAGATTCTTAAGGGCTACATCGCTGGATATATGGGTTTATCAATCGACTTTTAAGGGGAAGGACTGTACATGTTTATGTCCGGCCCGCTTAGGCACGAATGAAAGACGGGGGAGTCCGTTTTATTGCCATTTATTGTTATTTACGCTACAAAAAGTAAGTTAACCGCCGAATACTGAAACGCATTTTAACGCAAACGCAAGCTGTTAAGTCTCATGCTGTCAACTGTCACTTTAAGAGCGGCTGCACATTAAAGACATCGTTTTTATTAAAAAGCCATGTTGTCTCGAGTAGACAAGAATTTTCTCTTACGTATCCTACATAATACGTAGGTATCTTACGTATCCAAGACATCTTGGAAGCTATTCTGTAAGAACATCTCGCATCTCGATTCGAATGTCACTCTCTTGCAAGTAGATATTTGACGAATTGACATAGCGATAACTTAATAACAGTTCCTGTTATAAGTTACACGTTTATTATCGTATATCAATTCATCAAATATCAACTCGCAATAAGAGTGACATTCGAATCGAGATGCGAGGTGGTCTTACAGAATAGCTCCTAAGATGTCTTGGATACGTAAAATACGTGTTGGATACGTAAGCAACATTTTCGTCGCATAGACGAAATTTTCTTACATGATCCAGCCGAGCCATGTCGATCCGACACAAGACATATCATGCGTTTAGTGTATATGATAATATTGAATTTCATATACGAGTAGTGTCTCTTAAGACACGAGACAAAGTCTTACAATGTGTAGCCGCTGTAAGGTGGGATAGTATCGACAGAATGATAATTAGGGCGCCTTAAAGTAAAAATGCGTTTAAGTAGTCTGCGAGAAAACTTTTGTAGATTTCTGAAACCACGAATTGTAATTTTATTTTGGTTTTTTTATTGCCCATTAATAAAATTTAATTATCAAACCAGTTTATGTACTTTTATTTAACTAAATTATTTGTTCAGTTCGACCAAGATCTTGCTTTCTAGATGGGAAAAGTATAGTGAAATCGTGCCTTTATAATTGCGTGTAATGCACTGGTCATTAAAAAAACTTTGCCTATTGTTATTTATCGTTTGAAGAACAAGAAATCAGTATTTCAGTATCGATTGTATCAAAATGAGTTCTGACACGTCATGTATTGGACATTTGAAGTCGGTCGTCTAACTGGCACAATATCCGGAGGTTATCACATGACACGCCAGCTGCTACACTGTCGATTACACTGGACCGTTGCCACCGAAAATGTTTGCTATACTACACACAGCTTGTTATAATCGTGTCATTTATGTAGTCTTGTTCGGATGTTTCTACAAATTGCGCCGCAGTTTTGGGTTATATTCGATTATGGAAGACAATTGGAATTTTGCATTTAATTAAAAAATCTACTACGACATACATACAATGCTTAATAATAAAGCTAAAATGTATGTAATCATTATCTACATTCTCCTCTGTTTGACTGCATGTACATAGGTAACCATGCAATTTAACTCAAAAATATTTCCCTATTCACGATTTACTAAGCTGTGAACGTTTCGAACAAAAATAGAATCCAATTAAGAATCCAATAATTGTCAATGCATGCGTTTGGACCATAAACATATTATACTTTACCACTAGTACAAGAACCTTAGATAGAACTTATGGTTTCGACTCTCGATCTCTATTTAGAGCAATTCATGTAATACTTTGTCAAATCAAAATATTGTTCTAAAGCCGTCTCATCTAGACCTTCCTACAAAATTCATATATGTGCGTAGGTACCTACATGTTCTTCAGAACTTCAGGATTTGTTATGCAAAAATTTAATTCACGAACTCGCGAATGTTGAACAAAGAGCAGTACAGTCATGCATCACTTCCCACCTGTCTCCTGCTCGTATCCGTTATAACGTTTATGTTACCGCATGAATACAAAACCCCTTTTTGGCGGATCCACTAGAACAGTTGCATTCGTGGTTGCATTGCATTGTAACACTACTGCGAACTAAGTTCTGAGTAGATAGGTGGAATGCTATGTAACTTTTATATCCATTGTACAGTCTCATTGGGCAGATTCATTCTTAGGATATAACAGCATGCTGATAATAGCTGTTATCATATTTTGATTATCTACATACTTAACTCTGAAAAAACGACTTTGCAATCTCCATCCGAATCAAGTTCAAATCTCAAATCTTTATTGCAATCCATAATGTAGGTACGAGTACACAGTCATACAGGTGGTAAGTATCAAATATAGAAACAATTATGGGCCCTGTCGGGCACAGCAAAAGTTTAATTATGTAGGAGAGAGGAGCGCTTTAATAATTTTCATTTGTAAAGTATAATAAGTTATTGGGTTGTAAATGGCAATGACTTTTTATTTGTAGCCAATACATTATTTCAATATTAAGTTAACTTTGCAGACTTCGTTTGAACCAAGTATTTACTTGTCAATAGCAATAACTTGTTTATTTCTAGCCGTTACTTTTCAGTTTAGAATCCATGGAGGTTCATGTTTAGTAGTATTTTTATACGCGCTGAAATGATATAATGACATAGAGATAATATATTGTACTATTTCTATGTATAATGATGATACCTAGCTTCGTCAATCGTCGACTTCGTCATCTTACAATCGATGGTTATGCACAAGTTGTTCCAGTTATAAGACACAGGTCAGTGATCGATGTCTTGAATCCATGATAGGTGCAGTCCAGTCGATTTTCATATACTTGTACATTTTACGATCATACCTCTGATTGTAAAATGTAGAAGTAACATACACTTACGTAACGTGTAGGTATAATAAGTGACACACACACATACTTAGAAAATTATCCAGTTTATAACTCACTAACTTATGCAAAAGGAATACTTTTAAAATCTGAACGTGCCTTATTTATCCGTGCGCCTATAAATATAATTATATTATCTCAAAGCTACCCGCTGTTTTTTCATATTTTTATCTAGATACCTATCCTCATCTTTCCTGCTGCATTGAACCCTTTGAGTGCCATGTCAGTCACCGGTGAGGACGAACAAAAGATTTTATATTGTGTCTGCTGCGTGATAGCCTATGTTGTTTACTTCGCGAACAGTCAAAGTTTGTGCTTCATCAAGATTCAAGTTTGGATTCACCGCTCATGGTAGTCTACTCCTTGACTTTCCTACTGCTACCGTTTATCTTCATCGTCGTCGGACTTGTGAAGATAATGTTAGACCACCAATTTAGTGTCGTGCCATAGTTTTTTCACAGCGCTTACCTCTTGTGGTGTAATCAAAGTACTCTTGTGAACTTTGTCTAATCGACATGTCAAGAGGCAGAAAAGAAAAAAGGTGCTGGGACCAAAACGAGAACGAGGAAAGCTGCTTTTGAGGTTAGTCGTAGCTTAGTCTTATTTGCAGCATATCGACCTGTTTATTTTTAGGTATTAAGGCACAGATCACAGAACGAAATAAGTATATGTGTAAAAGTATATGCCTATCTCTCCACTTGAAATCACTTCTGACGGGAGCACTCCAGTCGGCAAAATTGCCTAATTTAATACTCTGGTCTATCTGAAGCAATATGCAGACGGCCCATTGTACCTACATGTCTTTAATAAGAATGTGTCTTTTTAATTTCTGGTGTACAATAATGTTTATTGTATTGTATGCACGACACTTTTTTCTGCCAACATATATACTGTCAATGAAGCAATACTGCATAACTGGACAAAGATGTCCTCCACTCTTCTATATGTTTCTCTCAGAACTGGATTGAGTAGGCATTAGGTACGTATTTTAGAAAAATATGCATGTAAATTTGTTCGCTGTTAATTTCAACCATGCTAATAAGTTTACAAAATAACGGGTATAGCAACTTACTCATTGCACAGTCCGTTCCCCTTTAATACAAGCCTAAAAAGTTGGTCGCTAATACTAAAATATGTACACCAACTAGACAACGAGCTAGTATTTTTTTAACTTTACTCTGTCACGCACACACTCTACGGAATAATTAAAAGGTGCCTATGCCCTGGAATAGACGTTGCGGTGCGCCCGTATTAAACTTTAAAATTAATGCTCCATTCCCCGGTGTAGTGTATCAACGTTGAATCCTACTTAAACAGCCGAAATCCCCTAGTTTCCATCACCACGAGCGGGCGGTATTATACAACGTGTATCAAAAATGCGTGGTCATATTTAAGGGCATGGATCAGACCATCAACCTAAACAACTTTCTCTATGGGACCAACATCGTAATCGCGAAAAATTATCAGCTATCCCTTACAAAACTTCAACACCTAGTCGACATAAACGTATGGGACAGCTGATAATTTTTTCGCAATTACGACATCGGTCCAAGAGAATGTTGTTCAGTTTGATGGTGTGATACACACCCTTACATATGACCACGCAAGTATACACGTTGTTTAGTTAATAATCTCCGAGTCCTTCCCATAAAGATAATCAGTATTCCCAGTGTTCCCACTGTAGGTGTTTCAGTGACCGCAGTTATGAGCGTGACTGTCCGGGTACAGTGTAATTAGGTGCAGTTGGTCAACAAAATATTTGTTGTGGCATTGTGGCTACTAGGACGAGAACAAATTAATATTATGAATGGAAACGTTTCGTTTTTCATACGTATTTCAGTTTGTTTTGCAACAAAATGAAATAATTCTGACATCAATTTCAAACTTGTAAAGGATAAAAATTTATACTTTTGTTTGTTTAAAAAGTATTAAGTAAAAAATTTACTGAGATATTATGCTGCTTCAAGGAACTAAATCGTAATTGATGGTTTGTAAATCCAAACAGTTCCCTAAAAACATCTAAAACTTCCCTGTTTCGGAGTTACGTAGCAGTATACTGCATTAAAACTGGTGAACATCGTTACACCAGCTTGAAGCAAGAAATTATGTAGGTAATAGAGTCACAGAAGACGCGGCAATTTTCTAAAATAAAAATATACTGAACGACTACCTGGGAGATGCACAGACCGTAAAATGGAACGTGTTCCTTAAATATCCTGTTAGCAAAAATATAACGTAATGATTTTATAGGCGAGCTTCAACCGAGTGCAGCACTGAAAATGCTGTTAGAAGTCATACTTAGGATAATGTAATATCAGGAATAGGAAAAGCGGTTGAACTTTGCCTTCTTCTGAGTTGCATTACCACTTGCGTTAACGGTAAAGGAAAACATCGTGAAGAAATCTGCACACCTGAGAGGACACCATACAGTTTTCGATGGCGTGGGTAGTTTATTAACCTGCAGTCCACCAGGCTGTATGGTGCCCTAAGGTTTTTTCATTCTGAGAAGAGGCCCGTGTCTAGTAGTCTGAGAATAATGGGCTGGATTATAGATGAGGATTTTAAAATCTAATATTATTTCAAGTGACTGTATGGTGACTTCTGCAAGCGTAAAATAGAAATAGAAATGGTCTTACTACGGGTCTGCACCCGTTCTTATGGGCTTATGAACATCCACGCAGGTGGCGTGTTGTGGATGTTCATAAGCCTATAAGTAGCGGTGATCACTTATCATCACGTAAACGGCACGCTCGCATTTGCCCCTATACTGTAATAGAAGAGTCCTAACATATTATATTATCTTCGACATGACCAAAAATAATCCGCAATTAATTTGCTTGTTTGTTGCGCGGTGCTTTAACCAATTTTCTTAGTATTTTCGTAACAAAAGCAGTAGAGAAATAAAGCTTGTGTGCTGTGAGTCCATTTTCTATAGATATGTAGGTACTGTTAACGGCGGTACGGCCGTCGACGTTGAAATAATGGCTAGTGCAAAATAACCTAAAACCCGAAGCTCATGCTTACGTGCACTGTAATTATTTCCCACTAATTCCGACTCACACGCCATTCCAGACGCCACAGCCAACTTGCTTTTGTTTTTAGTTCACTTGCTTTACACCAATGCTCGTGGATAGTACCTTCTTTTGTTTTTACTTATTTAAATTATTGTGGTTCATTGTTGTCTTGATTTTACTGCTTAATCAAGGAATTAAGCTGTAAAAGCAAAATAGAGGAGGTGAAACAATTTAATAAGTTCTTTCAATAGACGTACACAAGGCGGAATTAATACCGTGAGGTATTTTCTACTAGTCAACCTATTATGAAAAGTCTAAAGATTTAAAAATGCAATCCCTGTAAGTTTTTCTTTTATACCAGTAAAGTGACAAACAACACATACCTACGGCCCGCCTGATGGTAAGCGGTTACCGTAACCTATAGGCGCTTGCAACACCAGGGTCATCACTCGCGCGTTGCGGACCCTATTACTAGGAGAATCGAGATGAGAGATTTACAGAATAGCTCCCCAGATAAAGGAGTGTTTGTTTATCATCGATTTTTATTCACTAAAGATGATAGTATTATTTATGTAATTTCTAATTAATATAATATTATATAGATACATGTACAACTATTTGCCATGTACACACAGATTATTACAGAGTTGGAAAACCATTCTTTCAAAACGCGGCTCCTACGTTCCTTTCCTAACTTGCCTAATTACATCGGGCTTTCAGATAATGTCGATATCAGTATTGTACTAACATCAAACAGCTCCTTTTCTAAGGATTCTCGGTTATAAATTATTTACATAAAGTTAATTTTTGATGAGTGTTCTTGAAAGTCGGTTGACCCTGGGCTAGAACCATTCAGGCCTCGGCCTCGTATTAAATTTAATTCGAACTCCAGTTGTGAAGAAAATATGGTAAGGTTAGATGACAATAAAAGACTGACAATGAGGTAGAATCTTATAGAAGTGTAGATGGTGTAATTGTCTATGGTCAGTTTGCTCGACAAACTTTTTTTTTGTATAATTTTTTTTCTTTAATATTTTTATTTTGTTAAATGGTAAGAGATGAATCTTTTATATTTGTAAGTAACTTGATGTATAGTTGAGCTACCACAAACAATTACTTTTTTCGCGTATATTCCAGTCTTGGGTAATTCTATATTGCCTCTATTTCTATTTCTTGGTTTTAGGCCTTGAAATTCAAAACACTAATTTTGATGTGATATTAACGCTTTATTTGTTTTTAATTATACGCTTATTACTTGTGTATTTTATTTTAGTGTATAGTACAAACAATATACAAGAATTTCTACAATTTAATATCAGAATGTAAATAATAATACACATGTTTTAAAACTATTTACTTCTTATAATAATAAATACAAAACTGCAGATAGCATAAACATGTAGCCTAATTTAATTCTTGTTAAAATCATAGTTTGAATGTTTAATGACATTCTATACTCTATTTTAATAAACAAATACAACTTCATTAATTTATACAACATTATTTAGTTTCTTAGCGTTTTCGTTAATTCAACGCCGGGAATTTAATTTAAATTTAAATGAAACTTAATATCTTAGATTCTTAAGCAAGTATTTTTTAAATTGTTCATATCTAATATTACATTTCACATAAATTATTTTCATAATGTTAATTTAATACTTCACAATAATTGATTTTAATTGAATCTCAAGACAAGTTGACCTATGACCGTTAACTTATTGTCCATGATCGAAATGAGTCGTATCATAATCAGTTATTTTATTAACAATAAAATTTAATACTTACAATGCTTGCTGAATGTTTTATTATGTGTATGATTTTCCTAATAATTATAACTTATATAAAAATGTGATGTTAGGGCAAATCTACGATGTTTTTTTCACTTGTTTGAATAATTATCTTATCTACATAAACAACAGCTAGATCAGGCAAAAAAATTTTTTAAGACATTGTGCGCCGGTCCTATTTAAAATGGGATAAGGGCAGGAGAATCATGAGTTCTGCCTTTTTTTGTGTTCAACTAATTTATATTGATTATTGCTCCCCATTAGAGTTTAGAGGTGAGGGAACAAACGTAAATATGTATGCGTAAGCGACATAGATAAATGGCTGCTGACACGCACACATAATAACGTTTTTACGATCTACTTAGCCATGTATGGCTCAAATTGATTTGCCTCACTTCGCGTCCTCATACTAGGCTTCTATGCATTGTTATTCTAAGGATGTAAAATATCGTTAGCAGTGTCGGCACACGCAACTGACGGTAATAAAATCGTCTCGACACCGTGACGAGAACGCTCGCTACAATTTACGTTAGCAACGTTAAAAGAGACAGTAATAGCCTGTCATCTCGCTCGTGAATCATCTAGGAAGGATCATACATCATTTGTAAGGAGATGCATTGAGTGCCAAGTATTCGCCGAGATCGACGACGTTCGATTGTGAAATATTGAGGCAGATATTCCCAGATATTCCTTGCACTTTTTATTACGGACGGCTATACATACACACCTATACATTTACATACACATACATTATTACATACACATAAATACATACACACATACATACATACACACACACATACATACACATACATACATATTATTTTATTTACATAGCTATACATTTTCAGTATAAGACGATCTCTCATTGTTGGTCGTAGCTTAACTTAATTCAGTAATTACCCTTATGATTGTAATTAAGCAAGCAGTTGAGTTAGGTTCGAGCTGGGTCAGCTAATATTATATTAATTAGTTTGCGGTTGCCAGGCATGGCCAGTGCGTGACGAACCATGGGCCACGGTACACAAAACCAAAGTTAAAAATATAGCGAACACGCAATTGTGACATGATGTATAGAAATTAAAATTCGAGTTAACGAACTAGAGGTAATAATTTGTGTAGATTTTAAATTGAATGGCCCTGACTTTCGTGTTAATGTTACATGGCTAGTAGTGGAAATTTTGTGATTATACGAATAGTAGCTTGTTTTGGTAATTACTAGTAATTTACTACTCGTGATGGTTGAAAGTAGGTACGGAATCGATTGTGGTGTGACCTGTCTACGAGTATCGTATTTGTTTGACTGCTGTGAGTTTTTACAAAAGGGAACATGAATTATTAGTAGGGCTATCCGCCGAATGGAGAAAGTGTCTTGGACAGAAAAAGTGACCAATGAAGAAATACTAAAAAGGTTAAAAGATAAAAGACAAATTATGGCACATGTAGATAAAAGAAGTGGAAACATGATTGGTCACTTGATTAGGTTCGACAAGTTTATTACCACCATTATAGAAGTGAAAATAGAGGCAAAAATAAAAAGAGGAAGATCAAGAATGGAGATTGACCAAGTAATCTTTCACTTTAAAAGCAAATGTGGAAACATAAATAATTAAAAAGTTTAGCATTGGATAGAATAACATGGAAATTGCAACACCGACAAGTACCTACGCATTTAAATTTTGTATCCGCCGAATGAACAATTAACTTAAAGGTGCGCTTAAGAATCATTTAATCGCTACAGTTAACCTTAAAGTGTCAGGGAAAGCATGAGACTTAACGGCCACTTAAAGTTTAGATCCGTATGAGTATTTGGCGGTATATAGTCTAAATAAAACATTCTGTTCGAGTATTGAGTACGACTTGATGCTTTTCGCATAAACGAATCCAAGTTGATTGATATTAATTATTTGTGATTTGTTTATTAATAAATTTTCGATCAAACGTACGTCGCAATGGTAAAAATTCGAAGTTTAGTATGTTGCTATATCATACTGTCGAACTAACATACATCGAACTCCTGTACTGTAGCTATATCGTACATAGGTATTTTAAATTTCGACAGTCCGAAATCCAGTGATATTATAGGTACCATTTGTAAGCTCGGTACGTAACCAAGTTACAACAATAAAAGCCTGAAACTACAGCCTTGCTATAGTTCCTAGATTAGCATCAAAATTAGGGAGTAATTCTAGTTCTAATCTAAAAACTTAATAAATACGAAATTGTTGCTTAATCTTCGTTTAATAAACCAAATTACAGAAGATTACGGTTTGAGCACTAACTCGTGTGAACATGAAGGCATAGACTTTGTTTTAGTCTATAATTTTATGTTAATGTTACAAAGAACAGACTTATGTTTCAAGTATAAAATTAATAAACACTAGCGTTGATCGCTGTAGTCAAATTTAATTTGCATGTATAATAATGTCCTGCCGAAACATATATTTTATTAGAAATATTATATTATATTATTGTTGGTTAAAATTTCATTTTCATCGGGACTCGAAACATTATATATAGCGGTGTTTAGCAGTTGTAGGTGATAAATAAATAGTCAATACATATGAAGTAGGTATAGAATAGTAAATAGTTTAATCACTCCACAACAAGTCAGTACAGAAGAAGAATGCACACAGAGATAGGATACAGCTACATATAACACGCACTAAGAAATAGAAGGAGATAGGAAGCAAGTCTTTATCGCCCAAGGGTAATTAGAATGCGCAAACGATTTGACAAGCGTCCGGCGTTGATGAGATTTACCAACGCCAATTTGTACTGTCCATAATCGTCAATTAATTATATCAATTATTATGTTTCGTAACTACTATGTTAAATTACATTTATACTATCATGTTTAACCTGAGAGGGCTCCATATCGTTCTCGATGGGTGTAGTCCGCCAACCCGCAGCAGGCCAGCGTGGCTAAGGCATAATCCTTCTCATTCTGAGAAGAGGCCCGTGCCCAGCAGTGGGACAGTGATGCGCTGAATTTATTCGTAAGATGAGATCCCTCATGCAAATAGGTTTCCGATACTGCATTATTATGAATCATTTAGTATTGACAAGTGCGGCAGGTGCAAATACACCGTGCATGTATGTACCCAAAATAAATAATAACAGAACTCAAGTTTCGATTTTCATTTGGCAATAATTTTCGCGTTTTGAGTTGAAATCTACTAGAAATACGACACGAAATGGAATGTCCACTATTTATAACGGCTCGGACCTGATCGAAAATTTATCACGTTTCCTCAAGGTCAACAAAAGTCCGATACGGGTAGTTCAAAAGTTCCACCTTCAAAAGAAGTCTTGAAGACCGAAAATCAACAATTTAAGGCATTGTTCGTATAAATATCGGAAGCTTGTCCAAGTTTTCAAGTCCTACTTTATTATCTATTGAGTCCCTTAAGTAACTAAACTGAAGGCTTGTCCTCTTTGCCAACCTGTCAAATACAGATTAATTATTTACCATTTTCCCATTAGTAACTTTCATTACTGGTTTCAAATACAAAATAAGTACTTAAAAGCCTACTAAGAGGAATGCTTGTGAAAACTCATTCAGTTCGACGCGGTCGTTGTTTGCGAACGGACGCCTACGCCGTAGCCGAGCTACGCCGTAGACCGCTCTACGAGTCGCGTGATAACTTCGTTCGATTGTTAAAATAACTATAGTTTATAGCAATTGGTAGTTATTTTGAATTTATTTGTAGTGTTATAAAAATATAAGGTAATATTTTTCTGTGGTTTTTTAATGAAACAATGTTCAGTGACATTAGAGGAGGGCAGTGACTGAATAGTGCACACGGTAACCTACTTAAATGCTTCGTCATAAAGGGGAGGTAAGTAATTACTTTTATATTTAGATGCGAAGTTATATTAATTTAAATGTAAAGTTGGAAACAGACCAGACTTAAATTAGATAGCTTTAAAGTTTACTTTATAAAAATGCGGCTTTATTAACTGTAATTTTGATTAAAAGGCAAGAGTAACAATTATTCATCTTATGATACAAAAATATTATTTTCTCTTTCACATAAATACCTTTTCTACGAGCACGTCTAAGTATACGATTTCTTGGTAATGCCAATTATTTTATGGACCTATTACTATATCAGCCTTTGGGTAGATCGATAGTATATAACCATAGACTAAGTTCATTTGTTTATAGATAGGTAGAACAATTGTCAGATATAGAAAACAAAGCCTTCATTTACACACTGAGCTTGACAAATCTGACTTTATAAAAATGCTAAAATGGTGAAACACATTATGACCAATAAGGAAAGAGCCTCTATGAGTGACAATCTCTGAGATTCTTTGACGCACTCTGGACACTGGGCAGTCAACCTTTAATACCACCACTACTGAATGGCTAATCATTCCACTTTGGCATGAGCTATTCCAATGTGATATCTCGTGCCAACAAGAAAAAACAAATGGTTAATAGTTCTAACTCACGATAATCTGGGAGTTAATGTTGAATCCCTGTTTAAAAACTAGTGACCCACCCCCGGCTTCGCAAGGGTGAAATTTCTCTACTATCCTTACATTAAATATGAAAGCGTGCAATATGCCTAAAAAGGGGTACAAAGTTTTATCTTCACGTATTAATATATAGATAAACTTTCCAGAAGAAATGCTCAAAATTATGGTGAAAATCGTATCAAAATCCGTTGCGTGGTTTAGAAAGCGACTTTATTTTATTAGCTTAGCTTATATTAATATGCTATCTATTTCTAAACGTCCACTTCGATATGGGCTTCCTGGTATAATACCTTATTCAGACCATTACCGTATCACTACTTGTCACGGATTTCTTAGAATGAGCCCGCCTTAGGGCCATGTTCACGAACAACATAACAGATGATTAAAATTTAAACGGTGAAAGATTTCATCATACCAGCTTGTAAACGTAAACTACAGAACAACCTCTTAGTAACCGCTTTTATGAACTTTCAAAAATATACATAGGTACGAGTACGTCATAAATGTCAGAAAAATAGATTCATTACTGTCTGGTGATTTGAGTAATATGTGGCCTACAGTTACTCAAATGTCCTGCAGATCTGGTGGTGTCATGCGTCGGGTCGTTGAGCTCCCTAAAATAGGGTTGACACGATGACTGATGCATGCATACCGTCTGTGAGGACAGGGGGCCTAAAAAGGCCACATTGAGCAATTCATCTAATGATTTGCTTAGTAGCTGTCAAACAGATGATTACTGAATATGAACCTTATGCGGATGACATTAAGAGTTGTCAATTAAGTAGATATTTTGACATTCGTAATATGAATCATATTATAATTCATCTAAAGCGGCCTTTTTAACCCCCCAGGTCAGCTCAAATCTGCCACGGCACTGTCTCTTTTCTCCTAAGCCTAGTCCAGACGTTGATCTACATTGTTCTTACACATCTACAAATTGTGTCACGCACGGCATTTCAAAAGAGTAACTATGGTGTTTTTTTCTGGTCCATCTCCATGGAATGTCTTAATGATCCAGTTTAACGAATGCCTTTAATGATCTATAGGAATAAAAATGTTTAGAATTTGAATTTGATATGGCCACTGGCCACAATCATCACCACACTCGGGTGGCGTTTTGGTGAACACAGTTTTGAGTTAAAAAAATGTCAAGAAGATTGGATGCTACCTATAATTTTGTCTTTGTATTTCCGCATACCCCATGGATACCTATATTTCGTTTTATCTACGCTCCAAACTCATTTACCACTTTCTACTAACGCTTAAAACATGCATAAAAAATATTCGTAGAATAAATCAGTCGATCAGCGAGGTTAAGCAGCGGTTGCCGCTGTCAGTCCTTGGATGGGTGACCGTTTCTTCAAAACATGGAGGCCCCTCCGTGCTTCAAAAAGCACGTTAAGAATTGGTTTCGGCAGGAGTCAGCAGCCCAAAAAGTACGATTCCGAGGCGCTCTGTGTAAAATACTGATATTCAGCCGCATTTGGTTAGACTGGGAGTCGACCTTAACGTGGTTGGAAAAAAGGCTAGGCAGATGATGAGTACGGTACAATTAAGTTTAGTGTATAATAAATGTATGGCGTAGTGTCATCACTCTCGGGAAGGTTGTTTGTCTGCATTACAAATTAGTTGTTCGTATGTTACCCTAGCAGCTAGCACGCTAGTTTCATGATTACACGCCACAACGCACGTAACGACAACGTTGTACTAGTTTTTGTTAGCTACATACACATACAACATAAAATCATACATTTTTCTTTTAGGGGTATACAGAAACTACAGAGTGCTACATGCATACCCATTTTAGTTCACATTCATACAGTTTTTGTTATACAAATTAACGCTATCATAAGGTCCGAACTATACGTATTGTCAAGTGTGTCTGTAAATATCTTAAGCGAAAATCAGAATATTTTTACAAAGTAAAAAGGTTTTCTGTTGTATTCTACAAATTCTTTGTAGAATAATATTACTCTTACGACACAGACAGACAATATATTTAAATATAGTTTAAAGTCCTTAGGAGTCAGCGTGGTAGGGTGTGTCGTATTTCATAAAATTATATTTGGTATATTTTCATTTTAATAACAATCAAAATGACGTATATGACACACGTTTGGTATAGGTACCATCATTTGGCAAAATTCCATTGAACATTACATTAATTTATTATAATATTAATACTAATTTTGTATAAAAACATATCCTATATAATATAACGTTCATTTAGACTAATGTCACGATACACTATTATACCGATCATCATTATCAGCGGTCATTTTATTCTACTATACGCTATCATGTTTTTGGGTGTACGTAACACTTCTGTTTAACCTTGTGTATAAATATAGTCGTGATGGTAATTTTTATATTCTTTTCCTTGTAACGTTGGATATTTCAGTGTGTATACAAAATGGTATTAAGCTGTAGCACGTCGGTAGATAGCTACGAAATAGCTACTATTAAAGCAGCAACCAGTAAAATGCTTTTGTAACTTTGCAAATACCACGATGGAACATCTCTTTTAGTTGCCTTTTACATTTGCAGTTTAGCTATTTTTATAGTTGTGCTGTTATTGTACTGATGAGAATTTTAATATAATCGTGGCAAATAGTAACAAGTCCGTGTGGTTTTCGGTAAGAGATGGGCCACCACGACGCCTTGCTAAGCTCTTGGGTATCTGCACTGCGTGTGGCAGGTTCAACCCCTGCAAGATAAAAATAATTATAGTTGTTCTGAGCCTGGGTGTATTTGGATATGAGATGTATGTTATGTTATATACGTATATATTTTATGTAACCTAGAAATAGGAAATATTAGTATGCCTCTAGTGGCAGATGTGTTGGAAAAATATATCTTTGGTTAATAAATAAATCATTGTCTTTGTCTATAACTTGGGGCATTGTTATCTTGTAGGAGGCAAGTGTGTACACTTAAGCAATTAGGGGCAAATGTTGCGGGGCGAGTGGTGTGTACATCGTATTTAATAAAAGAAAAACCAGTGACTTAATCCTTTGATAATTTGAGTCATTAAAGATTAAAATCAAAATAAGCTTAATTAAATTTTGAAGTTCGAGAAAAGTCAAAGATTTTTCAAAGTTGAGAAGGGTTTATTAAGAAGTTAAAGATTTAAAATAAATTAAAAATATCTTTTCCTGTTGAAATAAGTTGTAGAAATATTTTTATTTTCTTTCAGTGTAGGCTGTATTGAGTATAACGTGATATAGGTTTACTAAGTTTAGTTCTTTACACCAGTTTTGATGTATAACAAACACATACATTTTATAATTACAAAACGTGTATAAAATGTCATTAATTACGTTGCGTTGTTTATTCTTTGTAAAGTATTATAATAATTTCTTTGTTTTTAATAAAAAACAATTATAACGGTCAATTGTTTTTCTGAATTATGTCAATCTTACATTGATGTAATGGAAATAAAATATTAATTAAAAACAAAATTGTTTCTATGTTTTGATGAACAGTAACTATCTTTAATTTATATTATATTCTATTAGTGTCATAACTATGGTCGCGGGACTTATCTCATTACCGTGACCCCGGAACGTAAAGGGCTATTGAAGGAACACCGTGGATTTTAGTCAGTACAAGTCTGACAGTCCCTCCCGCCCTGCCCGGGGTGGGAGGACTCATTTGATGAGTTTACCACGCCAAAAAAAAAAAAAAAAAGTGTCATAACTATACTAAATAACAAGGTAGTTTACATTATATATGTAATAAAATCACGCATCACATTACACACGTCTAGAAGTCTGCCCTAGCACCCATTAGCAATAGTTATTACTGTCAGGAACGTTTCAAGGCCTTACTTATTGTCATAATGGTTTTTGTTCAAATATAAAGGTTAAAGGTAAAGATAACTCACGGACAATCAACTGCCATAGAGCTTTTGCACGAAACAAAGTCAAAATACGGGTAACTTTTACTTTATGACAGGTACCTTAATCTAAGTGCTTATTGTTGAAATTCGTCTTATTTCACGAAGTTTTTAAGACATTTGATGGAATAATGTTTGTAGGTCAAACAATATTAAAATCTGCTATTTGTGTTCTAAATCGCTCATAGCCAATTTCCATCATCAGTCCCTGTACTTCTACCGTACAGTCTATTAGAAGAAAAAGTTCGTTAGGTATGATAGAAGTAATGCTAAATAGACTCTTCTTCATCAACAGCCTATAGCAGTCCACTGCTAGACATAGGCCAATCTAATCGCACGCCATCTAGAGGAGTACCTACCTATTATAACCGGAAATGTCTTTCGATAGCGAAGTAATTTCAACACATAAGTATAACTCATATGTGTCTGTGTCAAATTACTTTTTATTTTTTAATTATTTTATTTTTCATATGCCGTGAAGACGAACTCGCCAGTGGGTGCGGATAATGCTTGATATTTCACCAGGTGCCGCGCCATGTGTGAAAGAGATAAACCTAGTAATGAGTAGTTAGAAGCTAGTGAACGCGCACATACTTTGGTAAAATGATAGCGCAATTTTTTTTACAGTCCTTTGGGAAAAGGGTTGTTACAAAAAACTACTGAATGTATTTATGCAAAATAAAGTTATTTGAACTTTCAATTAAATAAACTATGCCTATTGCTATATTATTTTAGAGTTTTCATACTCCTAGTGTTATTTATTTACGCCCAAAGTTAGTGTCGAATTAAGAATCTTTCGAGGCCCGTAACTTTAGAATCAATATTTTTTTACTGTTCTATTTAGGAATAATTCTAGATAATGCCGAGACAACTCGATATCATGCTAAGTTTTGGACGTATAATATCAAATAGTGAAGTTATTAACCTTTCTACGTTATGAAAAAAGAATCGGCATGCGCAGCCTTCATAGTTATTTATTACATGCCTTAATCTATCCATATTCTTACTTTATAAACCGAAAATATTGGGTTCCCTTCATGCCCAATTATGTAATTATGTATTTATAACATGTCCAAACGAACAATCAAATCAACAACCGAAGTGCATTTAAAATATTGGCGACACAACACTGAAGTATCGATAAGTGTTCGAACAGGCGTGCCACATTCAACGTTCATTCACAGTAAGTGCATGTAGCGAGTAGCGACACTTTTATCACAAATCAAGTGAGACGTCGCGACAATGTTATGCTATGAACACAACTGCGAGCAACAAAGGCGGTACGAACAACGTGTGTCTGTTATACTGAGGTGATAGAAATCCGGAAGGTCATGCTATTGTGTCATCAGCTTTACGATGTATGCTTCCGTTTGGTTTTGAGAAAGATTAAGTCAGTTGACCATTCGTATCCCCAGGATCTCTTTTTGGGCTGTATTTTTTAACCGACTACAAAAAAGGAGGAGGTTATGCATTCGACGATTTTTTTTTCCATTATATATTATGTATAACGATTTCTCGGAAACGACTTAGTTGATTTGGATGGTTTAAACTGTATTCTATTAAGGTAGATCCCGAGTTGGACCCTTAAAAATTGGTTAAGAACAATAGAGTACGAAATGTAGGAAGGGAACTCTTCAAAGGATAACAAGCAAAACGTTCGCGAAAAGAATTTGCTGTCGTCTTGTATAATTATTGTTTATTCCACAAAAATGGACGAATAAATAAACTTTAAGAAAATAACTAAAAACTGACTCCAAAACTAAAAAAGAATACAAAAAACTTTTTCGTCTTTGTCTTTTTGAAGTCGGTTTTTACTTTTTTTTAAAGTTAATTTATTAATGCTGTTATAATCTGGCAGCGGTAGGTATAAGGTACTCGTACTGAAATATCTATTTCGCTGATCGACCTACTCGTATCTGGTCAAATCCTTTTACACAAATTGGCCTCGTCCCTGATTGTCAGACACAACAGAACAGAACAATGACAGACGTTACAGACAGTCAGAAGCCTGTAAAATATCCGAAAGCTTAGTTTGGTTGTGGAGGAGGGTAATGTTTTATTATATGAAAGTGTCATACTCCTCTAGTCTCCTTTTCTTCACGCTTTAGACCTGACCGTTGCAACGCCTTTAATGCAGTGTTGATTATTCCTGATTAAACACTGTAATATTGACGGCGAATGACTTGTTCAATAACACCAATTTTCTGCCAATTAACACTGTTTGCACATTGACTGTACAAAGCTTAAGATAATTAAGTTGGACTGTATTTTATGGTGTTCGAGACTGCCCCGGGATGTTTTATTTTGTTTATTTTCGAATAACAGGATAATAACTTCGTGATTTTGTTGTGTTTATGTATTCGGTTTGATTAATTTTCTTGTTAACTCTATTTGTTTATTAATGGTTTATTTACCGACCTTTCGGGTTGAAGTACGTTAAGTAATCTTGTTGTTGTTATAATCTTGTGGTGTTGGGTATTTTATCGTTCTTTGAGGCGAAAAAACAGCTCACAATGCGTTATGGCTGCGAATAATATCGTATTTTTTTTTTAAAAGGCGTCTCCTTTTTCTTACCCTTACTGGTTCAGAATCATGTACCTACTGAATCCTTGGTATCAGTTTTCGCTACGATATCACTTATACCCAGTATAATACTTGTGTATCTATTTATTCTTAAAAGTAGGAGCAGTTAGGTTAGATATATTGCCAACACAGAACAAACTAGGGACCATATTATTTATTCTGTAGAAATTAAAAAACATTATTTGTAGATACTGTATGCGTGAACTTTGATTTGGAATTAGATTTCTAGTGTTACTAAGCTTTTTCAACAATACAATATTTTTATTATTTAACACCTCAATAGGTAAACAAAATCATTCTAAAACACTAATGATCCCTATAAGAATGGTTTCTATTATGGGCGTACTTGGACGATTATGGAAAAAATATTATAGTAATACACTTTTGTCTATTCTTTCCGGAGAGTTATGTGTGACGTTAATGTTTGTAATATCCATAAACACCATTACTTCCGCTTGAAAACTCAAACGTTTTCCCGTAACTATCTCGTTATCGAAAACCCTCAAGTAAGCTATTAGTTTCTTTCAAGTACACAAGTTGACACGTTCCATACACCGCCCGTATTTTGTATAAAAACTTTGAACCTAGCTAGCTTATTATGTAAGTTTTCAAAACTTTGTAAAAGGCTTACCGCGTCAGTAACCTGCCAATTATAAGAGTAGGTTGCGGAGTAACGATACATAAAGAGTTAAAACTTGATAGGAACCCGATAGCGTAGTTACTTGTAACTTTGCCTGATACCTTACTTTTCATAACATCTTGAAGAGTTGAAGGTCGGTAAAGTTCTGAGGTTGGAACAAATAGTGATTTGTAACACTTGGTAAACATGTATTTGTCACACATTTGCCTCACTATCGGTATTCGCAACTCCTTCGGTTGCATTTTCGTAGGGTACTTGCAGGGTTTGACAATCGAGTGTACTAAATATAATTATATATCTATATATTAATACGTGAAGAGAAAACTTTGTACCCCTTTAAAAGCATATTGCACGCATGGAGGAGTGTGAGATTTGGCATAGTTAAAGTTTAGATAGAGAAGGAGTGCAGAAAGCTAAAATTACGGTCGAATTTCGACCACTAGGCGACCACTATTATAAATAGGCATTAAAGGTTGATATTGTTTAAAATTACTTTTTGTCGTGGTATGGATATGTGATGAGAAGAGATGAAAATCATGTAAAAAGAAGACCTTTAAGTATGAATGTGGATAAAGAGAAGAAGTAGACCCAAGAAAAAATGGATGGATTGTGTGTTTGTGCTTATAAGAAAGTAAAATTTGATATGACGCCTGGTAGAGATGAATGGAAGAAAAATACATATTGCGCCGATCCCAATTAAAATGGGATAAGGACCGGAGAATGATGATGCATTAAAGGTTGACATATACCTATTATGCGACCATCCACTAAAAATTATCGACCTGTAATCGCTTCTTACAACTACATAATGAGAAAGGGTGGGTTATTCTTAGCTGTAGGCGACAGGGTTGCCAGCCCACCACGTAAATTGTTAGTTAACTGCACGTCAAAGTAATTGATAGCTTAACGACCCATTATTGGTGTTGCATTATTGAGAACCCTACTTATTGTAATAGCCAAGTCTTTGTTTCTCGTCATAAATATATTTTCACAGAAATGTTTTAAGGTAAGTGAATTGGGAAAAATTATTTTAAATTCATTATTATATTATGAATCCTGTGCCCCCAATTTATCATCAGTGGGACGCGGGCCATTGGATCATCATTTTTGGCCTACGGCACTTGCGGTGGCACTAATGTTCCAACATGGAATATTTTATCGAAAAATATTCGATAAAATAAAAATAAATTACAAACTACGGAACATATTCTTCAAGAATCTGCTGGTTGATTTTATATAATTTCCATAGTCGTAGAACCATATAATACTCACACTTGAAGCCTATCCTAGCTAGTAAAATGCTCGGTATATTAAAGTTGCATTCGTATTCTGGAACTATTAAAACTCAGGCGACGATTAGATAATTGCTAAACTTATCCTATCATTTATTTAGCAACTAGAGCGTGGGTTGCCTCGTGTTTTCAACGATAATATTATACTGCTGCCCATATTATAGGAATGAAAGCTGGGCAAAGCTAATAATGAAAAGCTATATTACCATCGGAATAAGTCAACGATAATAAAACTTTTCGTTGTTTATAGAACGAAATAATTATATTCTCCATGTGTATCCATTCTATTCTGATCTATGAAAACATACCCCGGGTATTTTTGAAGACATTATTTCAACTCTCTGACAGCTTAGCCCGGCATCTCGATTTGCACGGGACGTCCCGATTTTCGGTCTGTAGACACGTCAAGATTTACTCATGATCGGGTCACCAAATGTCTCGATTTTGGATGATAGATTAAATTTCTGTCATCAAAAAATATAAACTCCGTGCGTGGTTTCGTTTTTTTTTGTGATATGATATGATCTCTTGCAAACTAACAATAAAATTGATGATTGTAAAAATTTTGATGAAAAAAACTAGTTCTTTTTGAGTTCTCCTGAATTGTAAATCAACATCCCGATTATGTTTACCTTCCGATCCGAAATTATCAGCGCAGCGTGCTTAAGAAAAGATTTATGAATGTGTAAGAAGCAAAATGGTATGTATGTATAGATCGTAGCACGGGTTTTGTAGATTCTACCTACTCCCATGGGAAAAAGGCGTGTTGCTATGTATGTATTAGAATTGTGGATATTTTACTGTTCCTGCACTTATTTGCCTTCGTACAACCCATTCACTTGAGACTAGCTTGACACAATTCTTTTGTTTTCTCAACCTGTTCGATATTCAAAGTTGTTTTATTTATAAATGGTTGAGAGAAGTAGAAAATTACTGTTACATTGTTACTTTAGTTTATTTTTGTTTAGTTAGTACTATTTTTGATTTCTTTAGTTTAAGCACTCTTGCCGTAAGGTACTCAGTAAATTGGCTCGTGGGTATTTTAAATGCAATTAATATAAGTTGGACTGAAAAATTTTAGTTGCTCTCTGTGTAGTAAAACATGTTATTGTGGGCAATAGAGTAGAGTTTAGCTTTTGTGTAGGGTCTAAATCGGGGCTATCAAAACATGAGCCCAAATAATTATCATGTTTTATTATTGTGTGAACGTAAGATAACGAGGAACGTGAGAGTAAGATAGGCATTTAACCTTTGTTTAAAATATTCTTTTGTAACTACATATTAAAGTGAGATATTTTTAATGTTGGAATACATGAAAATCTATAATAATTAATACAAAATATAATAATAATTTACCCCATTACTGTCTCACTGCTGGGTTCGCGGCGTCTTCTCAGAATGACATTGTAATAATCACAAAAAAAAAACCACAGGATAGTACCTATTAGGTACTTCCTTCGCGGAAAACAGTCATAGTACAAATAAACACACGTATTTATTTTCGGTATTGCTTTATGCATAAGTAAAAAAAACACAAAGGTGGACTTTGTGCCTTAGATATTTCAATACAGGATATTTTTTATGTAGCGCGCAAAATTTGCAGAGTGATTCAGAGTCCGTTCCTAAATACAACAAACATTCTAGTTTCGTTACGACTAGGCGTATAGACTAGGTGTATAGATTGAAATGGTTTGTAAACTCCAATTATTATTTTTTGTTATAATGGAATTTTTTGAATAAAATTACTGTAGAATAATTTCTCCCTAAAAATCTTGAATGGAGATATTGTACTCATATTTGAATTGATGCCATTATTAATTAAAATGGGTACTTTAATTAAACTATAATCTGAAACCGTAGGAGTCTATTCATAGTAACTCCACCGCGTTATCGGAACAAAGGGGACAGTTTGCGTGGTTGCATTGGGAACACACTTTACAGTTTTGTTACGAACAAGGCGAGACACCAGGTGTATCGTATCAATGGGTTGTGGGATATGAATGATTGTTTCACAAATAAGGTTTTTATATTCACGGCAAGGTTTTTTGTGTACAAGCAATTTTGATCGAAATGCTTGTAGTTTTATACAGGACTTAATTATTGTTCGTAGATGCAATTATATTTGTGTGGCCCTGTATAACGTAAATAAAAACATTTATGAACAAATGACTATAATATAGTAAACAAAACTATATTACAGTTTTGTTTCATTTTCATGATATTTGAACGGTATTATTACTTTAAACTTGATTCTAAAGCCACCGGAAATAGAAGGAAAGAAACAATAACTAGAAAAAGAGATTTACAAAGGGCTGTCTATCTTATAGCACTTGGCGATTTCTGCCAGACAACCAAGCCAATTCGCAATCATGCAATAGATATCTCAGCCAGTCAAGGTTATGAGGGTCGAGTCAATGAGGAATGGGGAATGAGAGGTATTCAATTGTTTTGAGAATTACACAAACAATACGTCATAATCAAACACTTACGCGGTGTCGTGCGTGAGCGACGAATACGACGCGACGCGACGCTGCGAATGCGACGAACGCGATCAACTCAAAGGCCTACCTTGCTTGGGGCCTATATGGCAGTCTGCGGCGAGACGCGAAGTAACGCGTACTCGTTTTGAGCGCTACCAGATGCGTCATCACGAACTACGAAATGGTTGATTCAGTAGCGTGGAATAAATATTATATTTGTTTTCTTTCTGTGTTTTTTACGAGATTTTTTTAAAAGTCTGTACTTTAAATATGAACATTCAAGCAAAATTGTACTGTATACTCTATAATTTGAGGGGTCAAAATAACGTAGGTCATTTGTCGCGTGTAGCATCCCATCGCATAGCATCGTGTCGCGTCGCGTCGCGTCGCGTCGCGTCGTATTCGTCACTCAAGCAAGACACCGCGTTACAGATTTGTGTACTATATACGAAAATAAAAAAATGCAATGCCTAGAAAACTAAATCTAGGTACATTCACTATATACACAGTGCTCAGAGCCAAATAACAAACACTGACATTATTCTTTCGAAGATAACGCGTGCTGTAACAACTTATTTAAAAAAATTATGTAATCGCTCGGGAATCGGGATGATATCGAGACTGCACCTTTGCGGTGTAACGTGTCTGTGAATATTATTTACTCGTATATATTCTAAATAGCCTTTAAAGTATACTTCCGCGATGAGCCGTACGTGTCTACGAGGTTACTTTCGCAAATGGATTAAATTAATATTTGTACACAAGCTTCGGAGTACGGGAATTTTAGTTCATGTTTTTGTGAGATAAAAAATTGGGACGGTTATCAATGTTATCATGTATGTGCTATGGAACCGAGAAATTATTTTAAAGCTTGGTTTTAGGCAATCTTTTGACATTGAATTGTACGCGAAGAAGAATGGTTCATCCATGATCACGACATTGAAGAGTTGTGGACACTTTTGCGTTACATCAACATTGTTTAACCCAAGGCAGGATTAACTCCCCCAGGCTCATAAACATGGTAGTTATCCCCTTTCTTTGAAGAGACCAAAAATAAAACAGCTAATTCATATTAATTGAATAGTGCTCTAATCGGCAATTAGTCCAGTCGACCATCCTTAAGGCTAAAATCGGATGCACCCGGGTGGCGTCCAAAAGCACAGTTACTAACTCTAAGCGGGGTGCAGTCGTTCAAAGCATTTTGTTGGCGAAATGTATCACTGCAACGTATCGTGACTGTACCTACTAAGGGACCTATTCCATCACCCAGCACTACGGCAATTTATTAACTAAATGTGTATTACACTTGACGCTAATTGACGCAATCGCATATGCGTATATCATGCACATAACATAATAATGGCGGGTCGTGCAAAGTAATTACACACAGTTTGATTTAGCTGATGAGGGTAGCTATAAACGGTCGTTATCCAAACGCAAACAAATCTCCAAATTCATGTGGGCTTGTCGTTTGTTCATAATCCTAATGTGTTAGACGGGCTTCAGAATTTATTACGATTGTCACATAGTGTGTGAATTACAGATTACACACAGTAAAGGAGATACGTTCTATTTCGTAGACAGAGAAGGCTTTCTCTGTCTACGTTCTATTTTCAATGTGATTTGATTGACAAGTGACAGTGACATTGACAGGTTTTTAATTATTGTGATTAATAAAATCCTAAATAGGTATTTTTTTTAGTTGAATCCTGGTTGAATCCTATTTGTTTGCAATTTTTCTAAGACGATTGTTTAATTATCGTGATTAGCGTTATTTAGGTTTCAGAACGCACTGAAAGTTATTGCGCCTTGTATAAATAATCAAAACATTACTTTTATTGAGGTTGCATGATTCCGGTTAGACTTAAATCTATTTTTTCGGTTGCTCTTCTGTAATACACCGTCGATGCTAGAAAAGGAGATATGATTTTTAAATCCCGGAAAATATCTCAGTTTTCGAGGAAATCCACGCGCACGTAGTCGTATGCACAAAATCTAATTTACCAAAACGATTAACTCAGCACATTGGTGATTTATAAATGAAAATACTTAGTCTAACAGAGCTGAAACAAATGTTTTCACAAATAACAATCAAGTGTTAAATTTTAATTGAAATCAAACTACGAATTCGATTTAGTTTCAAGTAGATATTGACGTGACAATACATTATAAACTTTCGAATAAGCAATTTAAATCAAAATTCGGGTTGGTTTTGATTGAATAAACTCCTAAACAAATTTTCATTTACTCAGGCAACTAAACTTGGAGTACTATGAATTATTTGATATTTAAATTTTGTTTGAATAAATTAAGGAAGTTTGTAACTAGATAATTTAAGTATTTATCTTTTGATGGATTTCAAAGTACTATCACAAAGTTAATCTTCATTGTATAGGATAATTTATAAATTCTATACAGCTAAAAAGCAGGTCTGCTGGCAGAAACTTCTTTTGAAATAAGCAGTACCTTTGTACTAAAATGTTCCTTATTCTATGTATTTTTCTTTTTGTGGTGTCCAAGAGTTGAATGAACCCAAATGTTTGAAGATTAGTATCTCCATCATAAATCGGTCCTTTAATGTCTCCTAAATTAAAGGTGAAATGCAACTTGGCAACTCTTGAGTTCTCTCGTTTTTACGGATATCGAAATAAGTTTGTTTACAAAATGATTTTTGGTAGGATATGACATGTATCTACGAAAATAAAAAAGACAAATTTTGAAATACATACCTACCTAAATAAAAGAAGCGGAAGCATGAGTTTATTGGTTATTTGATTAGACACGATAATTTTTTCACCACTAAGTAGATATTATAGAAGGAAAATAGAGGTAAAAAGAATAAGGGGTAGACCAAGAAGAAAGTACATTGATCGATTGTAAGAAAAAGCAAATGTAGAAACAAGTAAAGAATTAAAAGATTTAGCTTTGGATAGAACAAGATAAAAATTGTAACACTGACAAGTGCCTAGCCTTTAAATTTTGGATGAAAGATAGTGTATCTTACTGCTGAATAGGTAAGTGTATCTTGGCGCATATTTCTCTGGCAGGTGTAATTTGCTGACGAGAAGTGACGACATGATCCATTGAAAGCCGACAGCCGCAACCATCCGAAGCTACGCAGCAAATAAATTTTATTCATATAGATATAAGCCTGTTTCATAATTACTTTGCTCCTAATTGACGGCGACCTAAATGGCGTAGAGGCGGAATGCGGCTTTATTCGTTCCGCGTGACTGGTTTGATTTCCGCATTACGATAAAATTCTTGTATGGCGTACAAATTGTTTTTCAAACGAATGGGGAGGCATAGGATTCTGCTGGGCAAAACTATTTCCACTACAAAACTTTGGCAATTGAAAGATAGCGGTGTGTCCAATGCCCAGAGGGCTAATTCACGTAATTTTATGACGCTCCGATTATATTGCAGCGACGCTCGAACTTGACGCAAGCGTATCTCACTGAAGCTAAGAGAATACCAAATGTGTTATTTGATCAAAATTTTACTGCAACTGCGCGGCAACTGCACTTCTTTAGTTACGTGAATTAGCCTATAGATTATATACCTAAGGTGCACAATAACTTTTTCGGTACAGGTGGAATGGCTCCACTGTCACTCATGCCCAGTCCAGCATAGTCAAGAGTAACCTTCATATTTGAGAATGATCTAGTCACAGCAGTGAACTGTGAAAAGCTGAGTAGAAGTACCCTTGACACATTTTTTTTTAACTTAAGACTGAATGTTAAACATTAAGTTGAAATATTGGGTTGAAACAAAGGTACTAAGATCGTTAAAGCACTTGAGAGACCAGTGCCGAGAAATATTTTACATCTTTCATCTCCCCATTGTCCGGAGCGGAGCGGAGACAACCCTATGCCCTGGCAGGCACGCTGCCAAATGCACTAAAGACACTGCCGGCGATTCTGCGCCGTCTAAATAAATTATTGTTATGGCATGTGTTAGGGTTGACTCCGACTTCAATTGTTGGTTTGTGGAATAATGCATCAACACTGGTCTCTTCTCAACTAATATTACAAATGTGTAGGTGAGCTAGTTTTTCTGTTTGTTTGTTACGTTTTGAAGGCTAAATAAACTGTGAACCGATTTTGATCATGTTTGCCAAAGAGACACGGTGTGAAATCCACAAAATCGTTTTCTTTTTACGTGGGAGAAACCACATGCAAAAATACTTATATATTTTATAATGAATTAATTATTATATATTAGTGTATAAATAAAACACCTGCTACTTTTCCACGGTGTTGTTAAAGGAAGGAAATGATAATTATATACATAGATAATTATATAATACCTATGTAATTTTCTAGTATCACATCGTTATTTTGTACATACAGTGACCTTCATAATCCGAGGCTAAACAAAACCTTGTTCTATTTTAGTTCTAAAATTGAAAGAATAGCTGAAAGAAAAGCTCTGCTCCTTCCGGTTTCCGTAACCCAAACACAAACAGAAATTGCAGACTTCCAAATCCACTCCCCCTGCAGGTAAATGCTACTTTCACATAAATGAAAAGAAAAATCTTCACAGCCTTTGTTGTAATACAATCCTTTGTTTACAAATTATTCAAATTATTTTTATATTCACCAAAACAGAACGGGCTTTCAAACCTTCATTTGTGAGTTCCATTAATCAAAGACAAAATTCGATGGAATTGGATTTCAGAACGCGTATTTCTTTCTCTTACTTATCGTATTCCTTTCTCGGTAGGAACTCGTAATTACGGGAAATGCGTACCGAAATAATAGGCCTCGTATCGAGTTACCCGTTCTTTTGAAGACGAATATGCTTAAAGGGATTCTGATATACGTATAAAAGTTATATTTTGGCGATATAATGGAAATATGAAAACACTCTTTTGATTTGATTGTCAGTGTATTTTTTTTTGGTATCCTTCGGATTCGTATTAGCAATGATTTTATTGATTTAAAATCAGAAGGAAACCATAATAATAATGTTTGTTTGTGAGATTATAGGTACATAATTTGTTTATTAGGCAATTTTTCCGGTCGACCATCTTTAAGCCACTGGCAGCGAAGCTGGCTCCGTACGGACTTCGTTTAACTCGCAACGGTAAACTTCATAGAAGTGCTTCCACCAACAAAGAGTCTAGCGGAGAGGACTGATGAACTCGTTCTTCATTTCTCTTTTGCAGTGGAAGGTATTATCAAAAAACTTATTTTAGCTAGTTACGGTCCGTTCTGTCCAGCTATTACTTGCTCATTACACTTTCGCAGTGGAAACCCGGCTTTAAGGCTAAAAACTTTTGCGCTCGGAGTCCAAATGCAGAGTTACTAATTCTAAGCGGGCCGCAGTCGTTCAAAGCATTTTGTTTCTGAAATGTATCACCGCGAAGTATCGTGATTGTACGTATTATACTTAGTTTATAAATAGATAATAAGTTATGTAGGTGATGTTGTAAATACAACTTGAAATTGTTACTGTTTTATAGAAAACACTAAAAATATTACAAAGTACGTTAGTATCAGCTTTACCGAATACATTCATTACTTGTTCAAGGACACAGAATTGCGAAACACTCAAAGTCAAATGGATATTATTAATGAAGCAATCATTGGTTTCTAGGACTCAATAAAATTTTGGGCATGTTTATCCTGTGATATATTTGTATACATTATTATTACAGCGTTTGTTTGTATCGATATACCTATCATTAAATACTATCATAATTATTGTGTTCTATTTAACGACTGGCTTGAACAGAATATCAGCAGTTGAGGCCAGGACGATTTTGTATTTTATTTTCTTATGATATATTTCCTTGCTACCTTACTATGTAATTTGAAAGACAAATAAAAACCATCTGTCCTATTCTATAAATATTTCGCTTACATCTACATTCAATATCGATTCCTATTGTCTTCAATTGAAAACTTTTTTCCACCACTGTTGTATGAATTGAACGGCAGAACCACAAAGCAAATGAATGCGGAGCTCGTGAAACAAATTGAAAGAAAAAAATACGATTCGATATTGAAACGGAACAAAAATATGCGCGATCGCCGATTACGAACGAGACTATAGAAAAGATTTTTGACAGTTTTTGCGAATAGGACTATCTTCATGGTTGTTCCTTTGCGGGGTAGGCTGTCAGAACCAGGTGTAAATGATAACAGTAGGAAAGCAAAATAGGTATTTGGAAAAATATTGGTTATGACTATTATTTTGTGCGTGGAATTTCTTGTCGGCTCTCCTCTGGACCTACAATTCGGAACCGTAAAATTTATAGTCTAGACGTTTCAAAGTTCCTGTGAACAATGAAATAAATAAAAAAAAGAAATACATTTGCTAGAAAAAAGACGAAGAAGGACGTTACGGTAATTCGATTAAAGCTTTGTGCGTCAGCAATTTTCGTGTTTCCGAATTAGTACGAATATGCCACCAATGTCCGGCGTTTTTGTGATAAAAACTGTTATATCTACAGGATATTTTTTATGTAGTGCGCATAATTTGTAGAGTGATTCCGTCTCTGTTCCTAAATGCAACACTTGTCATCGTCGGTGGTATGAGGAATATCGCCCGTATTTAATTAAATAAAAATGTATTAACCGTATCGGGACGTTTCGTACAACTTCTTATTAGGGCCAACAAGATGTTGTACAACGGTATTTTTAGTAAATATGCAATAGCCGAAAGGGGGTTATTTTACTCATTATTATGAACAACTTTTATTTCGGGACCGCTTAAATAGCGAAAAAAAGAAAAATCATTGTTCGTCGACTAAATCTATGAAACTGATGATTTTTACTATGGGACAAGGTCTATTATTACCTTCATTATAAATATAAAGTCAATAAGTATTTCTATATTGGAACATTATTACTACGTTTATTGGGTTAATTAAACTGAGGTATTGACATTTATGCGGTTTCGGTTGGTTAGTTGAAATTTTATAGTAATTATTTTGTTTGATGTTCGATAATGGACACACTTTGTTATAATTATGTATTGTTTTGTTGTTTATTTTCTCTGATTCTCAGAATAAATATCGTAATGCCGCCGTTGTGAATTTTATATAATATAATAATTATGGTGAATCTATCAATCATTTTTTAAATTATATTATAATAGTCGAATCTCGACCACTGGGCGACCCAGTGGTCGAAATTCGACTGTAATTATTTAAATTTAGCTTTCTGCACTCTTTCTCCATATAAACTTTGACTATGCCAAAATATCACACTCCTCCGTGCGCGCTATATGCATAAAAAGAGTATCTACAAAGGTTTCTCTTGACGTTAATACGATAATAATAATAAATATAGATTTGAGTTTTTTTTTTAATATATTATAGGTACTCCTTTAACTACTGTCCACAGTAGGTACTTATTTGTATGCACACACAGTAATACATCACTGACCACAAAAATCCGTTCACTTTAAGAGTTTACAAAGAAAAAACGAATGCACTTTTCCTTTAAGAAATTTTTAGACGTAAATATTTTTTTAAATGTTTTTTCTTGATTCACTCTCGAATAAAAGTCGGAGTTGGCGTTGTCGCCTTTGCGACTAGTGACAATAAAGTGTTTTACAGCTAACGGGGGTACATATTTAAGTTCTTCCAGACATCTCTCCGGGTGGATTTTACCTGCATTTTACCGTAAAAGATTAAAATAGTGTTTCTTTATTTTTGTAAAATAATGTTTGTGATTGAAAAGATATTATAGGTAGTCTATCTATAATATTTTATTATATCGTGCATGAGTGATAATAGGGTCGAATCAAGTTTAATCGGGTTATGAATTTCATTTTTACCCCAATGTTCATTCTAATTTTTGTGTAGAAAAATCGTTCCTTTTTCAAACAATACAAAAATTACGTAGACGCGACGGTCTCATCGAATGGTAGTCTCGTAGAAATTGATATGTAATATTGTTGAGGTTCTAGCAAACAAGATTAGAGCCCCAACGTGCCTTGGGCCGTCAGTAAATCTAATTGTGACTCGTCGCGTCGGCCGTCGATATCGAATGTACGCCTGTTATTATTTACATTTTATTTTTGATTGGAGTCCTTTCAGCGACGCGTTTTGGGAGCGACTCGAAAAGGTCGTTCTGTCGACTTTGTGTTGACCCAAATCAATTCACATGTGTTCACAAATAGAATTTATTATTTTTGTGTCCTTTTTTGCACCTAATTGGTCTTACATATTAGTTTAACAGTAATATAATATTAGTTTATAAGTTAATCTTAGAGATACTATTATTAGTATTTGAACTACTGTGGACGTTATTAGGGAACAAACTTATAGAAAGAAAGAAAGAAAGAAAATCAATTTATTCTTTACACACAGGACACCGAGATCACAATAGCATGCACACATAACAAACATAAAAAAAAACCAGAAAATTACTTATAAGAAAACAATGATGATAGCATAGCATAGTATAGCTTAGTTTATTTATAGGTATTGTTCAGATAAGAAATCTAAGATACAAGGGTCTCATAAGTTTCCCACTTACAACTAAACAATGGAGTATTACTATGTTTTGCTTTCATAAGCATACTTTGGTAATATAATGTGATTAAATTAGATATCATTTTAATCTATTTCTCCCCATATTGTTTCCTCAGCTCGCTATTTGGGTACTTGATACCATTGTATCAAGTAACCAAAAGCGAGGCATTGAGGCATGCGGGGCATTCCCCGCAGTCATCGCTTTCGACCCAATAGGTAGCTTATCATCAGGGGACTATTTTCAAACCATTCGATATTCGAGGACTACAAAGAAATAAAAACAATCTCTTTGATTCCGAGTGAAGCTTGTAGAAGACAACAACCCTAAACAAACATAAGTGTGCAGGGGGTATATTATGACGTAAGGTTTTCCTTGGCACTGAACGTGAAACTTTTGTGGACAAACTGGAGGTCATACGTGACAAGGTTATCAACGAAGAAACCGATACTTCGCGCTCTCGGCGCCAAATCGTTGGAATAAGCCGTTAATACTCACGTATCTAGTCTTAAACTAAACTAAAGACGAATCGTTGGGCACTAAAATTCTGTTATTAGAACCGTGTCAGCCGTCTACTCTATAAAAAAAGTAAAAATCGATTTCAAGAAACTAAAAAATATGAAAGTTTCTGAAGTCGGTGTCACCGCCAAATTAAGATTCATTATAGAGTTAAATGGGTTCATGTCTGGTCTACTCGCATATTTGTATTTATCGTATAGGTATGATAATCAGATCACCAAACATAAATATCAGTAAAACATTACAAAAACATCACTCCGAATAAAATATGTATAGGTACCTAAATATTATGCTGACCAGTGAACCAGCAAAATCCAGTGCAGTTGACTGGAATGTTAGAATAAAAACAGAGGGAATTTTCGTTCACAAAGCTTATTAATACAATATAAACAAAGAAAAACTTGTTAACCTCTGTCTAGCATAACATGTTTAAGAACTTATTTAATTTCAGAGAGAAAAATCTGAAAAACTTCGATGTCTAAGTTCTGAATGGATGATAACAAGAAAAAATTATCCCTTTGTGGTCAGCCCTCGGGGCAAAGGTTTGTAGGGTTGGTCCTTTCAAAGAAAAAGTCCCAAGGGGAAAGTTCAAATGAGCGATTTTAGTACCTTCCTAAGCGGAATTTGGAGGGGAGGAATATTTAAAATATAATAAAAATAATCCTGAAAAGTAACAAGGTCGGGAAGGGATAAATTTATGGCTTCCAATCGGCTGCTCCGCCGCTTACCCCAGTTTTTCACTTGTTTAATCTTTGTAGGTCACTTAGGGCCCGACACGGCTTTGTTTCACTGGTCCGGGATACTTTGAAATAGATAGATACATTATGTAACAATTTTGATCATGAGCTCCATTAAATATTGTATTGATTTTTTTGTATTTAATATAAATTTTAAATTTAATTATTTTATGCTGCACTGCGAGCTGCCCTCGTTATTTTTTACATGGCGTACTGTCCATCCAAAGGCTGTCTGTAAGAAATTCGCCAATTGCGATAAAACCACCCATTTCATTAATATTGTAATTATTATGTTTATTGCTCCTCTTTTTTTAGGTGTATTATCAAAAGTTTTTCGATTCTATTCTATTCTACATTGGAATTCGGAAACCTTTACGTAAATACAAGTTGGATGAATTTCCCCTAATAGGTACCTACAAAATTAAATGATCTGAAAGAACAAAGGACGCAATAATAGCCAAATTTTAACGATTTTGAAGAATTTTGAATATTATCGTGATATAATTGTACAAAAAGAAAGCTTTATAGATTCGCAGTATATAATACAAACTGTCTAATAATATATTTCTATATTCTTTTGTTCGCTTGTCTATTGTTTCGCCAGTTCTTTTGAGCCCCATTAGTGATTCTTTACGATTCGTTCAGTCCCACTAAAGTAACTGACAGTGATGTGGCAGAGATAGAATACCATCATACTATAGTTAAGTTGCGTCAGTCTCATATATTTGTATCAATAATGATTATTAACTCCCGACAAAAGAGAGGGGTGTTATCAAGTTTGTAGTGTGTATCTGTGTATCTTCTGTCTGTGTCTGTGGCATAGGTGGTCCATCCGTTTTGTGGCTCCAAAACGGATGGACCGATTTCAATGCAGTTTTTATTAATCGAAAGCTAGTTTAATCGGGTATCAACTTAGCTATGTTTAAAATCTGTTAAGCCGTTCAAAAGTTACAGTACAGTTTAGACAGCACAAAGAACTGACGACACGTTGGTGATTAGCTTTCTGCGCTACGTGCCGCGGGTTTGATCCCCGCACGGAAGGAATATTTGTATGATCCACAGATAGTTGCTTCGGGTCTAGGGGTGTGTGCATGTGAGATGTATGTTTGTAAACTGTACTCTCGATACAAGAGAAATCCAAGTGAGGAGCAACGATTTTTAAAAAAGAAAGAAAACAAAAATGAAGTAAAAGCATGCACATATGCACATGATCAGCTGATAAATAATATTGCGAATATTATTAATTGATATATGAAATAGCAGACTTGGTGTGGTAATGTGTGTTTAATAGGCCTCAGCTCAGCGCTCAAGAGGTTCTAATTCGCTCGTATAAAAAACCCAATAGCTAATTATGTAGGTAATATACCTAGCATAGCATTATTTTGCATATAAATTGCCTCATGTCATCCATCTCATATCACTTACGTGCACAATAACTTATTAACCTTATTCCAAGAATTATGAAGTCGCTTTACAATTCTTTCTTTGTCACGTGAAGCGGAGACAGCGTCTAGAGACATTAACTGAGAGCGTGTTAAGAGACCCTGGAGAACCGTCTCTTATGAACATGATTAATCTTTACAGTTGCCGCCAGCACTGAGTTACCTACTTAGTTGCAGCGCGAGACATCGCGGTGAAAAGTTACAGTACACCATCTTGATACTTGCGGAAGTTATTAAAGAAAGGTAAAATATCCTTAACAAAACTTAAGCCCGTGGTGTATTATCTCAGTGGTTAAATATTTAAATAAACGCTAATATAACTTTTGGTGGAATTCTGCATTTTAGGAGCTCCGGTCCGGACGGAAGGAAAATGTTTTTTTTTTACTGATATATTTTTGTTATATTAATCATGATTACGACTTGTGTTTAGATCTCTCGATTGCCATAAGAATCAAATGTTAGCAGTTTAAAAAATTGAGTCAAATTTCTGTTTTGAGCTAGGTATTGTCTATTCTACAGCCGTTTTCCATTCAAATCTTGAAGATTGGACGATCATTTTATCTATGGGCCATAGCACGCTAAAATCTTTTTGCAGCAGAATCTCGCGTTTCTGAGTTCGTTGGTTACCTTTTGCTTAAAAAAAGAGAATAACGAACGCGAAAATGCGCGATGTGGCTGCAAAAAGTAGGTAGTGTGCTATGGCCCTCCTTTACAACCTAAGATTGTAGCTGAAAAAGATAATTAAAAGAAAAATAAGACACGTTTTGTTTTATTAAGTTGCTGATATTTCTAGGACATTCATCACAAACAAACAAGTAAAAACCAACTAAGTAAATAATAATTAATTTATTACAGGCGTACAAGGTTATAATTTATTTATTATATTAGATAATATTATAGAAGCAGCCAGGTATATATTATGTCAATCACACTGCGAAGCCTCTCGTAAGATGGATAAGCTTGTCATTTTTTGCCTGATACCTTGTCCGGTCCGGATAGGTATTATTATGTTACAAGCCAGTGTTAGTTATATTTGACGGGAAAATTCACAGGAAAAATATTAGCAGCACAAATATTGTGTCACTATACCTTTTATAAAGGGTAGAGGAGATAGAGCTAAGAATTGGAAATGATGCATTGTTACCTGAGTTAAAGTTTGTTTTTGTGAACGTATGATAGGTATAGGTATTATTATTGAGCCTAAATCAGAAATCCTTCCGACATTATCCCTTAGATTTGATTTAGGCTCCCATCCGGGCGACAACGTTCTTTTGCGTGCTTCTTTTTCTATTAAGTCGGTATGAGCTATCACATGGGAGGCGCTTAGGAAACTTTCACACGTATCACAACATGTAAATAGTGTCACTGCAGCTTTTTGCAGTTGCGTTGTGGCAACTACAAAATGTCGACGTGGTTGCGTTGTGGCTAGTGTTTGCAGACAGACAGATCGACTGTGCGCACAGTGTCGTTGAGTCGACGCAACGTTGTGTTTGCGATGTGTCGCTGGTAGTTGCGTTGTGGTTGCGATGTCGTCGGTATTGTCCACACGGTTCAATTTGATACAGAATGTGGTGTGAATTGAACTATTCATTTTGATGGTTAGATTATTTTAATATTATGTATAATGAAACCACTGACTGGTGAAACCGATTATTTCTCTTGTAAAAAGGTTGCTATGTAACCTACCCCAAAGGCACTCTATGGTATTTTTGTCACTGGTTTTAAAGTCCTTTGTTTCCACGTTTTTTTTTATATTTTCCTGGTACGTGTGACAGGGTCGGGACCTTTTCAATGTTTTCTTCTCATTGACTGCTCGTGGAGGCATGTAACAATTCAACCTACGCGTTTTTCCTCTTCATGTTAATGTCTTTCGCATTTTTTGTTTGTTGTATTTAACTTGATCTCTAGAATTTTTTTCATCCTTAGTACCTTTGTTTGTTTTTAAAAGGGTTTTGTTAAACTGTCTTTATTGACCATAACCTCTTCTGAAAAGGAGTTATTCGGCGTACCTAGTCTGTCATCGGTAGGGGTGACAAGTTATTAACTGCCTACTGGTATGAATAATTTACCTCCAAAATTTCTTGTGCGGGTCGTAGAAAGTGACAACAGCTCAATATCACAGGACAGGGAATTATGTATATACGATTATTAACTGCCATTATAGTGATCCTCTTTTCTTCAATCACCGCGCGATCTGCCATTTGGCCAACTTAGTTATGAGCGTGAGCCCAAGAAGGTTCATTTCCAGCAATATTTTTGTCCTTAATTTACAAACATGTTTATATTATGGTACACTATAGATGCTGTCTGCTAAAGACACAACTTCTGGCTTATTCGTTCACACAACAATTGAAAATCCAATTCCACTGAATTCATCTTTAGTTTCACCGTTGTCGCTATCTGTTTTACGCACATTCACGTGAAATTTATTCGAGGCATACATAGCAATACATGTCAGACGACGAGGCCGATAACCAACTGTTAGCGCTGTAGTTAATCTTCATAATGAATTTTCATAGACAATTCCGGTTCATGCACAATCCATTCGTGACGAGCGTTCGGTGTCACTGAACAATGGGGGCGCGTATTTCAACGATGTGGCAATCTTATTCTGGGATATTTTAAATTTTCACTCTCAGAATAATTTTTAACCTAGGACTGATTTCCATTACATAGTTGGATAAACCTTAGTTAAAATAATTCCAAACAAAAACTGTTGCAATTTCAAATTAGCAGCCAGATATAATATTTTGTTTGAGAATTAAAAAAACGGTAGATATACAATAGAGATAATTCACACATGCACTAACATCCAGAACATTTGGCTCATGACTGACGTTCTTCTTAGTATAAATACTTGTTAATATTAGTTCGTTGTATAGCAGCAACCTCAGTCCGTTATCTGTTGATCGTTAGAGCTTTGTCGGCCACCGCATGCAGATGAGATCGACGCTTGGAGACGCTTTGTCCTTCTAGAATATCTAAGAACACACTGGGATATATTTATTAAAGATATTAGATTTTAAAAATGTATACTTAAATCTTTGCTCTATCTGAAATTCTGAATACACTATAACTTTTCTTCTTTAATTTCCTATAACAATCTTTCCGAACACAGTAGATATAACTTTCTGACAAGTTATATAGGTAGTGTATTTGGAAAGATTGTCTGCTTGCGCAAGTAGCATAGCTTAGTACAGTTACTGATTTAAATAGATTTTCACTGTTTTGGCAACGGAAACAAACCGTTATTTAGTTCGCCTATCTTGGTAAGATACAATGATACTGTAGTTCAAGCCGGGAGGATTAAACTCGTGTCTCAGCTATATTAAACCGCTGGCTGTTATTCTAAATCAACATTTCAATATTCTTTGTTTGGATATACTTAGATTGTACAAACTTGCCGTTGAATTTTTCTTCAATAAATTCGTTATTATCTTACAAAAGATTATACATTTGTTAGGAACAAAGAACATTCTCACGTGATGCTTTGATATAGTATAAAGTTTTTCTATCTCACGATACTTTCGTTGCCGAAACCTTAATCTTTTATAAGACTCGGAAGCGATTTATCGTACAGAGAATTCTCTCTAAATATTTCCCTTTCAACATTCCTTTACCAGGAACAGTTCTCTACAAAAACCGTATAAACATACAATTTACGTTCATTTATAATCCATTGCTGTATTTCTGTGACATTTCCAGAAACGATTGCTGTAAAAACAAAATTGGATTTGAGGCAATACGAAATAACGCTTTTCTTATTTTTGCGGCGCTCAGAATAATCCCCCGCGTTGATGTTTACGTATTCAGATACGACTTGACATTTGACGTAAAATGTGATGCTATGCAAAATTAAATCTTATTACCAACGCATACAGCTGTTTTAGAATTAACCCTTAATTTGATTTTGTTCAAGGTGATAAACATTAAAAAAAAAAAAATATTGAGCGGCTGTTTTCTACTTTTCCTTCATTTTTATTTTACTTATAGCAAGTTTATAGTATATTTATTGGTATAAAAAACAATTCTATTAGTGGCAGCACATTTCACCTGTCATTATCAAGACAAGATGTCGACGAGTCGCAAGCCCCCTGTTCTTCGCAAGGTAAATATTTATTTTTTACATGCTTTAAATACTTATTCTAACTTTTTCGTGCTTTTGACTTACTAAACAATGATTATACTTCGGTTTTGTGTGTGTTTTGCGTAATGTTATGCGATTTTAGTAACTTTTTTTTACCGGCAAACTTGTTTGTTCATCACAGTGAACACTGCCAAATACTCGACGAAGTACCTTCAACTTGATAAGTTCACTGTGGTGAACACTGCCAAATTATGGGGTATAACTTTTGTGCACAAATAGTAGATATTTATGCTTCTAGGTGGTGGCTTTTTTTGGCTTTTTTTGGCTTACGTTTTGTTTTCTGCTTATCAACAGCATAATATACCAGGTCGTGCGGATAGAATATTAGCACTAGTCCCTGTCGAGCATGCACCTTCCGACGCTAGCGATAAATCAGATACTAACAGTGATGATGAACTGCCGCTACCCTCACCAAGCTTCGCTTCATCTTCACCGCCATCCATAAATTCCTCTTTAGAGCGTTTAAACATATATAGTAGTCCTGAACCTGATGATTCTCATTTTGACAGTGAACAGCTGATAGTACCATCTGATTTATATCAGTCTGAAGCTCTTCAATTAACACCAGTATTGCGAGATATATATATATATATATATAATACTCCATCTAGAGAACCAAATTATGATAATATTCCTTCACTATCTTCCATATCATCGCTTACTTCCGAGGTACTATCGCCTACTCCCGACACATCTTTTAATAGAAAAACCAGAGCCAGAAGACGGATTGCTCCAGCTGCTAAGAGAACGAAGAAAGTTCCAAAATTTTGTCTTACGTACAAGTGGAAGAAAGCCGTTTATCGTCTTCGTGCTGTTATCGATGAAAGTGTCGGACCTTATGTCGATATGCGGATGATGACGCCCTTGATTATTTGCATAAATTTTTTCTCCCGATATATTACAGTTGCTTTAGCCACTCAGCAAAAATTAAGAGAGTTTGGCTGGGAGGTGTTAATGCGTCCGCCGTATAGTCCTGACCTTGCACCTTCCGATTTCCACCTGTTTCGGTCTCTTCAGAATTCTTTAGGCGGTGTCAGGTTATCATCACGAGAGGACTGCCAAAACCACTTGTCGCGGTATTTTGATCAGAAGTCCCAAAAGGGATATGCCCATTCGTTAAGGAGGTTTTGGCCAAGTGGCGTCCACAAATACAGCAAATCATAGGCATTAGGGTTGACATCATAGATACAAAATCAACCACAATTTTTTACATAAAACTTGGACAGAATTTTAAAATTGTATGAAAAAAATTCAAGGTTGATATAAAACAAACATGGAGTTGACTGGCAAGCCAGTGTCGTCGTGGTAAGCGGGTACGGAATCCAATGTAAAGCCAAGGTTGTCATCGCCATAATACTAATCAAAGTCATCGGATAGAAAATAGCAAAACCGTGTAGGAAAAATCACAATTCACAAAGCACAACAAACAACCCGCAACAAACAAAATGTTAACTGTCAATACAGACTGTCAATTTCAATTATCATTGACGTAGTGATGGCGATTCGGCATCGATTTATCAAAAACCGATGTTATAGAGCTATGAATCGATATTTTTAATAAACTTGAACCAGCACTGCATAGATTTCGGAAGACAATCAATAGACATTTATTTTACCTATTCTATAGAAATTAAACGTTTTAATATAGGAAGCGAAACAAAAGAAAAAAGATTTTCAGAAGATCATTCAGTTCTCGATTTATTTGATTTCGATTTTTTGTGACATTTGCCATCACTACTTTTATAAAATTGACATAACGTGCGGAAATGAAGATTGTTTCACATGCATAATTGATTGAATGTCTTTTTAATATAAGTTTTTCATTCCCGAGTGTTACAAACAAATAAATAATAACAATATTTTAGTTACTAAATATGATATTTCTTTGTATTTTTCACATTGGTGTAACGAACCTGCCTACCTACTGGCCAAGAGTGGGCATTTGCCTTTCTATAGCAATGGGATCATGTCCCTACCTACAAGATGGCAAAAAGTTATTGAACAAAATGGTACCTACATACTTTAGTTAAATGTAAATAAACTATATTAAAAAATGTTTTGAATTTTCTTAAAAAATGCGAAGAAACTTTTTCCCCAACCTATTATGAGACTTTGTTTTGTCACGGGTAAAAATTCTCGCAATTGTTTTTTACACATTCACAATAAATAATTATAATTGATTGAAAATTGTCTTTTATTTTTTACCTTTATAAGCAACCCTAATTTAGCAGTGTTTATCACAGTAAACATACCAAATCAAGCGTTGTTCTCTACAAATTTGGCAATGTTCACAGTGATGAACATTGATTTTCTGAAAACCTGCAAATGTAAGAATTTTTATTCTATTTTTTCTGAACTCATTATGACCCTAGGGTCCCAGAAATATGCTTGTTTCCTTTAAATTCGATAATTCGGATCTCTGCCAAATTAAGGGTTAAGGTAGGTACATTAATATGAGACTAATTGCAAAGGTAGGTATGTAGGCCTAGTGGAAGTTTAAATCCTTTGTTATATACGTTTGTTGGAAACTTGGCAAGGAGGTATTTCTCTGGGTGACTATACAGATAATCCACTGCTGGCCACAGGCCTCTTCTAAGAATGAGAAGGGTTATAGGCCATAGTCCACCACATTGGCCTGGTGCGGGTTGGCGGACTACACACACCATCGAGAACTTTATGAGGCCTGAAAACGTAAGTGGTAATCAAATTCAGCGGTTTGGCGTAATTTGACATCTAAGAGAAATCTTTGTAACCCTTTATTGCACGCACGGAGGATTGTGAGATTTGGCATAAGCAATTAAAGTTTATATGGAGAAAGAGTGCAGAAAGCTAAAATTGAGATATAAATATTACGGTCGAATTTTGACCAATGGGCGACCACTAGTAACTTATAAATGGAGCATATGTCAAGTTGCTATCATTTTGCATTTGTAGAATAAATCGTCGATATATAAATGTGAAAATGGAAAATGGCCGTAAGTCAAATTTTTGGTAGGTAGGTAATTAAGTAGGTAATTTAACTTAGTAAAGGTCGTACCTATTAACTCCTCAGATGACCTTGTATTGATTTCAGTCGAAAGTTCTTGCATTATGTGTATAGTATTGCCGAATTCATTGCCTGTTGACACCCTAACGTTGAAACGTACGTTCATATATAGGGTGTAAACTGGAAGCTCTGTATAGTGTATACAGATGGGCCGTTCTGTTTGCGACAAGAGAATATATGCGTTGCTGATAAATGAATGATGTATGGAGTTCATTGTTTGTGTTGTCATACTGCGTGTGCTGTGACGCTTTTTACCCATGAAAGGATTGTATCGTAAGATTCATAACAACAGTAAAGATTTTATAAATATAGTCGGATTTTAAAATAACAATGTGATTTTCAATTAGAATGTGGTTACCATTGATAAAAATACCTATTATGTGGGTATATCTCTAGTACTACTTTAGCGCAAATTATGTCCCAGAAAAAGTAGAGCCTTATAATAGGTATCTACCTATATAAAATATTGCTTATAAAGTATTTATTAATACGAAACCTAATTCTATTTATTTATGCACACATTTCTTTAATAAATCTTTTGACACTAACTACAAATAATTTCCAGTTTCTTTGATAGTCCTATTTAATATTTTTATCCTGTTTGTTTGTGTGTACATAAATAGTTAAATTAATAAAAGTGAGCAAATCTAGAAGTTCAATTTCAATAATATATAATATTAAAACGTCTATACAAGCAATGTCTATAGACTTAACAAGATACTAGGATAGATATTAAATTCTGCTAGGATTTAGGTCGTAGATACTACTGTATCATTTCATTATGCTAAGTTGTAATTTAATTAATTTTCTATTTATAGCTCAGTGACGCATGTTAAAGTTTGATGAACTGCTAGCATATATGGATATTTTAATAATCCGGAAGTTAAAAATAGAAACCAACTAAAATTTTAATTGAAACATGCTGTGGTTGGGGAAACAGTGACTAAATTTAGGTCGGAAACGATACTAATCTGCGGTTTGACTATTCATGAGTGATGGTTTTGTTTTGAATGAAAATTGATACTAGGTTTATTTTCATTTACTATCCTAATTTGTTTATGTAGGTTTCATAACAATTTATGAATAATTAAAACCGTTTTTGTGTCACTTATAAACGAACGGTATACAGTCCACTTTATGCATTTGCACAGGGTACTTTGCTCCTTCGAGCCGGATCGAATTATTTGACGAGATAATTAGCTTTTGAAACACTTATTAGTTACATTATAAGTGCGAGATTGAGTTTTCCTATAAATCAGTCCAATTGTCTGTTTGTAACGTCGGTAAAAATAAACCGTCATTTTGATTTTTACATTTTTCCAGAGAAGTAGTTTGGGGTCCAGAAAAGGACACAGTGTACTTTTCAGCCATTAAAATCAAACGATCGCATGTTAGTTACTCTCCATGTTAGCCCAGCAGTACTTAGTTCCCAACATACACAACTGTGTACTCAGAAACTGTCTGCATCGAAACTTTCTTCAGCATACAGCAAGAGCATTTTCTTCATAATTAGCGTCGGGTAGTCCATTGTTTTAACGTTCGAGCCACTTTCCATTCGCATTCGCTGTGTTCCCTGCCAAATGGTTTTAATTTTTTGTTTTTATTGCTGTTCAGCTAATTTCTCGTTCTTAAGTTTTATGGCATAATATTTTAAGTTTTTGTTGCCTCTTTTAAAATTATGAGGATATTACCGTTTGGAATGTTTACACTCCTTTTTGTTTTACGAGCATCGAAACACTGGTACCTTCAATCTGTACTGATTATTCATAATTATAGTTTCAGTGTTTATAATTTAAAACTATGTTTAGTATGTACAAGTTTTACTGACCAGCTTTTAAGAGCAAAATGGCTTTTAGCAAAACATCAGAATCTAGGAACTAACGACATACAAAATGCACCAAAAGAATATAAACGAAAGATGTGTCTCCATTTCTAATAGGAAATGAGAAAGGCCATGTTGAAGTTACGATAATAATCGTAACATGGCCTCTTTAACTCGAATTCTCGTTACAATCTTACTGAAAAACTTGGGTATAGAAATAGTACATCGGAGCGGGTTCGTTTCTAGGTCGCAGGCATAGTGTGTCAACAATAGGGGATGGCTGGAGATTAAGAACGCACGCGAGTGTAGCAAGAAATGCGGAGTAGAGCATGCAAGACAAGTACTTCACGTTAAACTTGTGTGATATCCGCTGCTGTGCCGTCAGCCTTAATGAAAGGAGGTTTTTTGTTTCCTTCAATGCGCTATAAGACCTTTGGAAGAATATTGTTAAGCGCGAGAAACAATACGTAAATACGTACGTACCTATATTACGTACCTACGTATTATGCAAGTTGCTGAAAATTAATGTTCAGTCTTTTACGCCTGTTATCTCGTAGTTTTGAGTTAGTTAAGATTTGTTGCCGTGCCAAGGAGGTTGTCATGTTTTTTTCACTAGTGCAGTACATTTTACTGTTATTGGTAAATAATAAATAATATGTTTGTCTACGTATTCATATAGTTCTTGATGATGTGTTTAGTCCGCCCATTCGCACCAGGCCAACTTGGTGGACTGAGGCCTAACCCATCTCACAAAAAATTCGAAACAAACAAGATTTTTAAACTTTTGATAGTGGTCACAATCGCTCCATCGAAAAAAGCACTTGGGCGTTTGACACCGTGCTTCCAATCGCTCCATTACAAAAAAGATCATGCATGTTTGACACCATGGTCCTAAAAGCCCCATTTCAACAGAGCAATTGGGCGATTGTCACCGTGGTCCCAGTGGTTTTAAGACCCGCGAGATACACTCAGTTTCACCTAAAGTAAATTTCACAAATTCTGTTTCCGCCATAGTCATAATTAATGTAACATGAAAGTAGTTCAAGTATTGCAAACAATTAAAATTCCCCACATCAACATTAACACAGGAAGGAATATCAAACTTGTTTACGTAATTCGAAACACAAACGACACAAAATAAATAAAGGAAACAAATAAAGTGGTTTAGCAACTCTGGTAAGCTCACAGTGGATGGAGTAATAAAATGTAAATAGCTACAGAAGTGTTAAAAGGAGTCGTGGTAAAAGTTTAGCTCACGCGAACTTAGCACTTGATGGCGTCCCTCCGAGTTGGGGGGTGGTCTAAGTAAATGGGGAGAGCGGGAGCGACAGATATCGCCGTTGATAGTTCCATACCGCGTATCATAACATTGCTAAATACCGAGTATGTACAAAAACTAATATAATTAAATACCGCGTATGTATTAAAATTTTTAAAACTGAGTTTCCACATCTATTAATAGCAATTCACAATCAGCTACTTAAAGATACGAAAACTAAATATTATTATTTTGTACATACGCTGTATTTTTCAATTTTAGTTACGTGGTATGGGACTGTCAATGACGATTATTATGTAGCGAGTTTATTTGCCAGAAATGACATGAAACATTTATTTCGTGTTATCTAGTATATATAGTGATGGTTATTACTTGAAAAAGTAAATGTTCGATGCCTCTTTTATTTTTAAAGATATGCCAACTTTTTGCAGTCTTTGTAAATCATCCCTTAGTAAATATAAATTAACCTTTGATCAGTCGACTAAAATTAACGCAGAACTTCGAAGTTTTATCTTTAGTACCTATATAGATTGTTCGATTTTCGATTGTTAAATTTTTACGCTACATATCAAAGGTAAGCCTGGATGGAGAGCCGAAGGGAATTTGTATGCATAAATATATAAATAAACCTTATCTTTCGTCACACCGCATCCACACGTCAGGTTGGAGTTATTAGCAAAACCTAATTTTCAGAATATGGAACGAAAAGGAATAGGTAAAGTAAGACCGCCCTTTGTAAAATCTTAAATTGATTAATTGTAATTATTATGTTAATTGCTTCTTTTTTATCAGGTGTACAAAATAGAGTATTTCTATTCTAAAGTAAAATTATCCGCCGCAGCCGGCATCTCTCCCATGGACGTTCATCGATGAGAGGAAAGACACTTTACAAAGCACGGGTCGTAGTCATTATTAATTTAAGTACCTATATGTTAAGTTTTGTCATTTATTGTTTAAGAGTGACCTTACGAGGCTGGCATAGTCACTACGGTGAACTGAAGCCTCAATAAAAATTCTAAGCCTCAAAAAACAATAAATAAAAAGAGCGGTTACGGCTATTCAGTGCCTATTTGCAGCACAGGAGTGTGGTTGTTCAAAGGAAGCCGTGTGTCACTTTGGCCCATGGCCATTTATTGGCCAAGATAACGAATTACTAAGGTGATGGTAATCGCTGTTAATTATAACTTGAACCAAGACATAAACGGTTCCCCTTGCTACTGAAATCCGCCACAAATGGTTGCAGAGAGAAATATAAGTATTGGACTTATATTGAGTCAGAAATTATGACGATTGTAATAATAAAATCACAGTAAGCTTTTGTGTTTATGTTAGTATAAGATTATCGAAGTGTTATTGTGTAGGTAAACTACCAATGAAAATGGTTTTAATAATATCGATACTTAGATTTAACGCAGGTTTTTGAAATCGTGTGTATTGTTTCTTTTAGATTTATTTTCACATATTATAATATTATTTGAATTATAATTGTGTGTTTTCCATTTATGAGTCTGTGAGGGAATGTAATATCGTTGAAACGAATTGCGTTCATTTTCTAAAACAATGACTGAAATTATTTTTCTGAGATGAGTAATTTCTTCAATTATGGGAGATTAAAAATACATTTGGCAAATGATGATTAATTCTAAAGTTCCAACGAGAAAATTCTGATAGATAGGTAAGTTCTGAATAATTTTAAATAATGGGCATCAATCAATTAATGTTATGCTGAGAAACGTGCTGATTATGACGCGACGTTATGACACGTTTATGATAGGTATATAAAATATATACCTATTATAATATAATATTGATACTCGTAGTTTCGAGCGTGTGGCACTCGTGGGTTGCAGCTGAAAACCAGCGTCAGGTGGCCAGTATCACTGTCTCCTGACATTATGCTGAGCTGCGGCACAATAACTCATTTTATTTTATGTTTTCTTTGTTATTGGTTTTACTTATTTTTTGTTGTGTTAATAAACTCTTTTTCTTTCTTTCTCTAGTGAAATTATTATTGCACTAAGCTTTGTCCACCGCCTTCATTTCTCATAATTTCACGGGCTCATTTCAGAGACATTATAATTCCACTGGACCCACGCAGTGGTCATTGCAAGGCAGTAATATTTTGACAATTTCACTGTATGTGCAAAGCCGTTAAATTGTGAGACGGTCAATAATTGGTCAGATATAACTTAACCTTAACCTAACTCACTGTTAGGTAACATTGAAAACGGATCAATCATTGACCGTCTACAATTATAATTTCACTAGTAAAATTGCTATATCACCACGGTGAATTGAAGCCTCAATAAAAATTTGAAAAAAAAAAAAAAAAAAAAAAATTGCTATATTCTGCTATAAAAATAAGATAGAGTGATCTGGCTCAAAAACAAAAAACAACAGCATGCTCTTCTAGTAAAGTAATGAAAATGCTAAATAAGTGAAATGTCATGCGCATGATATATTGACGTTCAGTCGCTGTCCGTCCGAGCGACACTATTTGTTCCCAATTTACAACATTGCCGCGTTAAAATTGCTGATAAAATGCTCCTACATATTTTGCTTTCAATTTCCTAGCGGATAAAAATCGTTGTTATTGATTTCGCTTGCGGCGCCTGTATTTACGGTTATGTTTTCGGTATGAAAATTCTATTTGTCTGTCGGAATATTAACACGAGTATATTGTGTTAACCTCCTGTTAACCGAACAGCTAATTACCACATTTATGAAGAGTATTTATTAGATACACGTGTCCAAATAATTATAGATTATATTAATTACTTTTACGAATATCGAATAGCTATACTGTACATTGGTATATTAAATGAGGTATTCCACGAATAGCACCGATCTGAACGGCACTAAAACGAATAGCACCAACGCTATTCCACGAACGGCACCGATCCAAATTTTGGTTTGGTGCGGTTCGTGGAATAGTAAAATAATATTAATTTTATTCCACGAAGGGCACCAACGTAAAATTTTCTTCTAGTGATGGGAACTATTTTTTGTTCACAACATTATTAAATAAAACATATCGATATAAATCAGAAGTAAGTACGTTTATTGATCATATTATTTTTTTACGTTAATTTTTATTATTAATACATATAACAATCAGTTTTCTTAACTATTTGTGTCACTTGCAAAAACAGCCTTAAGTTATTTATTACCTACTTACTATAAATACCTAAAATCAAATCACATTCTTTTATCACAATTTCTCTTAGTATCACATTTTTTTCATATAAATAAACTTTTTTCTACTTATAATTTTGTATAGGTATATTTCTTTTACTTTCTACTGTATAATAATTATTATTATCATAGTTAAAGTATTTCAATTACTAAAATCATCAATACCAGCCTTGCATTTGGATTATTTCTCAAGTGACTTTGAAGAATCCGCTGTTAGAGGAGTGCTGGCAGTGTTTCCCAATGTTTTAGTAAAAGGATGCTACTTCCATTTTAAAAAGGCGTTGAAAAAGAAGGGGAAGCGTTTCGTCTCATAATGACAACTTCTCAAAATGACAACCGGACGCAAAATGTCCACTTCGCACAATGACAACTTCTTAGAATGTCAAATTCGCATAATGACAACTTCTCAAAATGTCTATTTCTCACAATGACAAATTCGCATAAGGTCAACTTCTCACAATGTCAACTTCTTAAAATGACAAATTCGCATACTGCCTAACCTAACCTTTTTTTTTTTTTTTTTTTTTTTTTTTTTACCTAACCTAACCTAACCTAACCTTTAAGTTAGAACTAGTTTATCCTTGTTGTAAAATTAAATAAAGGTATAAAAGGTCTCTGATCATGTTAGAGGTACCATCTTGCAAAGCAATGCCCTGTGATGGCGGGTGTTTGCACTTATAAAAAGAAAAAAAAAAAAAAAAAAACCTAACCTAACCTATATTATTTTCATATGGTGACTTAAAGTATTACAGTTGATTGATTATAAATTTTGATATTTGTCATTTTAAGAAGTTGACATTGTGAGAAGTTGACCTTATGCGAATTTGTCATTGTGAGAAATAGACATTTTGAGAAGTTGTCATTATGCGAATTTGACATTCTAAGAAGTTGTCATTGTGCGAAGTGGACATTTTGCGTCCGGTTGTCATTTTGAGAAGTTGTCATTATGAGACGAAACCCACCCGAGGTGCTGGATGATGCATGGCTTTACTTCATGAGTGAAAGTCCACGACAGGAAAACGTGACAAAGTTTAACGGTTATATGGTCACACAGTGGATCGAACACAGACTGTGGTCGAATAAATGGTCTTGTAAAAGATGCGATTTTAAAACTGAGTTGGTTTGCAAGAGGAATACTAATGGCAATAAAAAAAAACCAGTAAAATGTTGTATAGGTAGATAATACTAAGAAAGACTGATATTGTAAACGTTAATTGTGATAATAATAATTATTATACAGTAGAAAGTAAAAAAATATATACAAAATTATAAGTAGAAAAAAGTTTATTTATATGAAAAAAATGTGATACTAAGAGAAATTGTGATAAAACAATGTGATTTGATTTTAGGTATTTATAGTAAGTAGGTAATAAATAACTTAAGGCTGTTTTTGCAAGTGACCCAAATAGTTAAGAAAACTGATTGTTATATCTATTAATAATAAAAATTAACGTAAAAAAATAATATGATCAATAAACGTACTTACTGCTGATTTATATCGATATGTTTTATTTAATAATGCTGTGAACAAAAAATTGTTCCCATCACTAGAAGAAAATTTTACGTTGGTGCCCTTCGTGGAATAAAATTAATATTATTTTACTATTCCACGAACCGCACCAAACCAAAATTTGGATCGGTGCCGTTCGTGGAATAGCGTTGGTGCTATTCGTTTTAGTGCCGTTCAGATCGGTGCTATTCGTGGAATACCTCTATTAAATAAAGTACATTGTAATTGATGATAATTTATAATTGTACATTATAATTGATGATTATTATTGTTGCTTAAGGTTTCACCCGTGCGTTTTATTTTATCAAAATAAAATAATGTCTATATCACTCAGGGATAGTGTCTATAAGTAAAAGATTTTTAGAATCTGTTTAGTAGGTTCAGAGATTACCCTCTACATACAAACACACTAATTTTACCTCTTTATAATGTTAATTATAGATAATACTCGTATGGAATATGCCTTTTCGAAAGAGTAACTTTATAAAACATTGCTAGTACAACGTGTATTACAAATTGCTATCTAACATCGCTGGATAACGCCAAGATGATGAATATACTACATATTTTATAACCGAGTACCGTTTAATATTGCAAACAAAATCGAGCTTCAAGATAAGTTGAACAAACTTGCTTCTAAATTCAACTCATTTCGGGAAATCCCAGATAATAACCGACCAAAATATTGCTTCTAAGCAGATCCTGAGCAATCTAGATTACATTGGCAAATAGACCGAAATGCCTAGATATCGAAATTACCTACTGAATTCGTAAAAGAGTTTTCTTATTTCCCCTGGAATAATAACTAAATTATACGTCGAAAATTACCTGGCTCTGTTCTCAATAATGATGATCAGATAAAACTCGATTCGTTTGTTTGTAACATTAATTTTCAACGAAATGTTATACTTGTTCTTACCTATATTTTGATTCCACCCTTATTTTATCGTAATTATCTACTGGATTATACGAACGTGTATTTTAGTTATTGGAACAGAAAGTTTTTAATTTATTCAACTTCGGCACTTTATCAAAATATTTTAAAAGTTTTAATGATTTGTGATCTTAACTTTGTAATTTTACTGTTAAACAATTTTATCTTATATTGATTTTCATTACAAAAACGAAATTAATTTAGTTGCAAACTCTTTGCCTTTTATAAGTTTCAATGATTTATTTCTATAATGCGAGTAGAAATTATAGATTTTAATAATAATGAATAAAAATCGACCAAACGAAAAATGCCGCTGTGACACAATGACGGAAAAAAAAATAGATGAAAAAGACTAAGAGTTTGCAAAAAATATTCTTATTTCTTAAAAAATATTCTTATTTCTATTATAACTACAGATTACAGAGTTTCTATAGTTCCGATAATGTCAACTGATTCTGTTGATAGTCCCCAATGGTTAGCACTGAAAAGATGTCCGTTCAAAATATTATATTTCCATTTAATAGTCCCACTGATTATTAATAGGTTTTCTTTTGGGTTACATTCATTTCGTAATAATAATAACCGTTTAGTCTCGCTGATTTGTTTAGATACAGATTATAATTATCGGTCTTTATATTTACTGTATCTAAACCACCGCGCTAGTACAGTTTAGATTTCGCTTCGAAAACATTATCGAAGCGCTATCAAGAGTGTCAAGATCAGAAGCCCAATTCTCGTAATTAATTTATAATATGACTGAAAGTTGACCGAACTGAGATTATATTATGAATTGACAAAAAGTCATGTATTCTACTCCTCTTAAAGTTCAGTCCGATTCCAGTATGATTTGGATTCAATCTTCTTACAAACTCATATCAATCTCATTTTTGACGTTTGTGTATAGACGAGAGCTAGGAACAAGCATACCAATGGAAGTATTATTTTTAAAACGAAGAAATAACTGCCATACTTTTCGTTTTATCTTATGACAATTTTCTCTGTAAAAGAAAGTGACAGCAACATAACTTCAACGTCATCTTGAAAGACAAAGTGTCAGTTGTTGAGTCGATTTGGTATCCGCGCGGCTACCACTTCAGGTTCACGATAATTGCAATTTGCTAAGTTTCAGTGCTTTATTGTGCGGAATATAATATAAATTCGATTTCCTAATTTAACATGGCTTGTGTAGCCCTTGGTTGCAAAGGCCGAATGGGCGTATTAAGTGAAAGCAACAATAGGACATCTTTCCATCGGTAAGTATTGATTTGATTATTTATGTTTTTACTTGTAGTTTGTTGTCAATTTTGCTGTAGGGATAAAGTAAATACAATATTATAACGGTTCGATAAAGTCATTTAGAGATTATTATCATAATATTTTTATAATTCGCCTAAATCGTAGTAACCTATGAGAAAATGACATTTGATATACTATTTTGATGGCACCTAGTTACGTACACTGTTGTCGATAGTTCGATTTTATCGATGTATTGTCGGGTTATAAATTTGTTGTTAAAACATGGATTTACCCTTGTTTTAATCAAATAAATACAAATTGTTAATTTGTAAGAAGAAGCTCATGTTCAGCATTGGATGATATATTTGATTAGCAACAAAAATTCTTAATATTTATATTATATTTTTGAACGCATCAATGGTATATTTCGACTAAATTATTATACTTTTTCAAACAACTTACAGAAATAACTCATTTATGTAATCGCAGGTCCCTCCAAATAATTTTAAAAAGATTCTGTTTAAGAGACTTTAATAGAATTTTCCTGTATCTTACAGTCAAACAATTAAATTATTAACCAAAATAAAAATTATTAACACACATATTGTTCATTTCTAGGTTTCCAAAAGATCCAGAGTTAAAGGAGAAATGGTTAAGAAACCTGAAAAGACATGAATGGGCACTACTCAAAGTCCTCGTAATGATAATTGGACATATGATAAAGCATAGATCTAACCAACTTCTCTGTGCTAGCTGCCACTAAAATGCATGTTTTTTGCATAACATGTACACCATCATCATCATCTGTGTAACATGTTACCCTTCACCCTAATTATTGCTTTGAACTTTATCATAATTTGATATAAACATGTGGCTTGTCAACATATTTTCATTTCATATTTCCCGTGTACTCAGTGTTTTCTCTAATAAATTTCCGATGCAAAAGCTATATTCTTGTTTTATTTATAGATATTTCAATAAAGTAACAACAACCCTGTAAAATTATATAAATTGCCAGCATAAATCCAACTGAAATTCAACATTGTTGGACCACTTCATAGTAGACATGAGCGCCGCGCCGGCGCGCCGCCGCCGCCGCCTATTCCTGCGCGCCGCCGCCGCCGTGTAAAGGCAACGGCGCGCCTAGTGAATAAGGTCGGTACGAAAGAGCAAACAAAAAGGTGGCATCGTCGTCATCAGAGTCCGAACACAATGTGGACGTTTATAAAATATAATAAATAATAAATTAAAATTAGGAATTTAAAGTAATTTGACTTTATGTTGTTTAAATACTGTGATTTAGTTAAGACAAGAATTAAATAAATAAATAAATCCAGCCCATTACTGTCCCACTGCTGGGCACGGGCCTCTTCTCAGAATGAGAAGGGTTAGGCCTTAATCCACCACGCTGGCCTAGTGCGGGTTGGCGGACTACACACACCATCGAGAACTTTATGAGGCCCTCTCAGGTGTGCAGGTTTCCTCACGATGTATTTCCTTCACCGTTATCGCAAGTGATAATTAAATTCTAATCCGCACATGAATCCGAAAAGTCAGAGGTGCGGGCCGGGTTCGAACTCAGACCCTCCTGCACGGCAGGCAAGCGTTCAACCGCTAGGCTATCACTGCTTTCATATCACCTTTTTTTTTTATGTCATAATCTCTTAGAGCGAGAAGTCAAACCGGTGTTAAAATTTCGTCTAAAATATGCTACTTCCATTGGTATGCTTGTTCCTAGGACGAGAGTGTCAATTTTATTATCTGTGTCAGTTCAAAATATTAGCAGAATACCGATTTGCCTTTTATTCAACTTTCGATCTCATTACAATATAATGTCACGTTTGACGTTGTTTGTTAGGGTAGGAGAATACTATTTGTGACATTTATGACATTGGTAGTAGATGATTGAGATCCGAACTATATTTTGAACATTTTTAATTACGAGAATTGGGCCTCAGAACTGTATCGACATCAGAGTAAATAGACACTTTAGTGTTCTCACACCTAGGTTCGTATGCTGCCACTGTTGAAGCACTTTATTCTACAAAGTAAATAATGTATTAGGTATTTAATTATACTAGAGGTCACCAAGTGGTCGAAATTCGACCGTAATTTTAGCTTTCTGCACTCCTGCATATAAACTTTAACTATGCCAATTCTCACACTCCTACGTGCGCGCAATATGTTTAAAAAAGTAAAAAACTTTGCCTTCACGTATTAATATATATATAGATACTTTATACTTATAAGTATGTGTAGATGCATGTATTTTATTTTTATTAATTACCTTATTTGGACTGGTCATTATTGGTACATGATCGAACAGTATGGAAATCAAGGGGAGAGGCCTTTGCCCAGCAATGGGATACAGGCTAAAAGTAACCTTAATTGTGTAGTATAGTTTTATGCTGATTACTTTTTTTTGTTACTCTATTTTTCAATTCCAGTTATGTTTTTTTTTGTACCATTCTCGTAGTAGGTACTCGTACTTATTAGTACTGGCAGAAAATGCCACAGGACATTAAGTCCACCTTATGTATAATTATTGTACATGAAGTAAAAACAAATACTTTCAAGTGTCTACAAGTAATAAAATCAATCATGTTTTGTAGTTATAGTACTATTTTTAAACACCGACAAAAAAGAGGGTATTTATATAGTTTGTAGCACAGAACACAGAAAAAAAGTTAGAATGGCCTTGTGGGCGGGGCAGGCGCGCCACAAGCCTGAGCAAATGCTCAGGTGTCGAAAAAACGTGCGATCGCGCTGTTTAGTCGCTCACGGACTGCAACGAAGTGAGTATTGTAGAAAGCGGCTCATAAAATACTCGAAAATGCCATCTTATGCAATAATTACTAGCAGAGCAAGAAGTCAAGTGTCAAGTGTAGCCAAAGAAGGAATTTCTATACATACTAGGTCTCAATATCCTTCATAATAATAATATTTTAGATAAAAACTGTTAAAACATGATCGTAGTGATAATTTAAAAAACTAAATTCTAAAAAATATACATTGCCGGCAATGTACGTTCGCAATTTTTGCTCTGACGATATGAGCGCGAAATGTATTGCGCGGCAAACGGGATGTCACGATCGCAAAGTGACCACTTATTCTAGTGCTGTGTTCACCTAATGACGTAAATTGTACTTTATCGATAAATTATTTCTTGGAAATGTTTTGTAGTAGATAGGTAATAATGAAATGTAAGTGAATAAGTTTTTTAACTCGTACAACCGCGTATAGGCCGCGCGGCCCATGACGTCATTTGCATGACTCATCAACATTTATTTACATTTTTATTAATTTTTAATTTCACAAATTTTTTTATAATTTTTTTATTATATATATCGCTGCTTAAATTCAAAAGGGCGATAAGTCGAAAAATTATTTTTTACAGGAGAGCCCATCAATGTTTTGGACGCTGTTTTTGTTTATTTTTTATTTATTATACCTATATGCTATATATCATCGGATGTTAATTTTAAGCCTCTATTCGCCCATAATTTGATATTTGCTATAAAATTTACCCAGTTAAGTAAAACATCACATAAGTCCCTTTTACTTATAAAAAAATACCATAATGATAAACATTGTGGTACATTTTTATAAACAAAAGGGACTTATAATGAATAAAAAGCCACAAATCATACTAAAAATAGGTTTTATTTGATGTTTTCCTTTATTGTTTTGTGTAATATGTTAAAAACTAATAATTATAACTTAATAGTAGCAATACCTTGCAATAAAATTCTATAAAATCAACCATTAAACAGTTTTAAAATAGAAAAATTCACAATATTTTAAAGAATTAGGTAATGTTTGGTTATTGACCGCGAAAGAGATTGCGGGACGAACTAGACACATACAAGGACTAGTTATCATTGGTACATGATCGAACAGCATGGAAATCAAGGGGGGAGACCTTTGCCCAGCAGTGGGATGATACAGGCTAACAGTAACAGTAACAAGTAATGTTTGTAGTAGTTTTACTACAAACATTAAATGTTACTGTTTTTATTTTTTCGCTAGTCTTACGATAGCCAGTAAGTATTTTGAGTGAATTTGTTGTGCAATATAGGTAACCATGTCACATAAAAACCTAAATAAAACAACTACTCAAGAAGAATGTGTAGGTACCCAAATCTAAACAAATTTAGGAGTTGAGTTAAATTGTGTGTCGTTACGGGTTAAAGTGGTTTTACATTCTTCGTTTCTGGTTTTGATGATATTTAAAAACCGAAGTGCTCGGCTACCTATTCTATAAATAAAGAAATAAAGTTCTTAGCTAAATAATAAATAACAACAAAGCGTAAATACGTACAACAACGTGATGACGCGGCAACACAATAATAAAATTATTGAAAACTTTAAAACCAATTTTCGTAACAATTTTGCCGAAAATAAACCTTATTTGACCAGAGACATCGGCGAATATTTTAAAGTCAAAGTCAAAGTTTGTTATTTATAGAAGATCTACTGGCAAGAAACTCCATGGAAACTCTTTTCATAAAACAAATTAACAATAATATCTGGGGACGCAGTAGCGGCCCCGGCTAAAATTCGACCAGAATTTACACAATATTAAAAAAAGAACAGCAAAGATCATATGAAGTACCACTATAATTTAAACAATACAAGTAGGGACATACTTAACACTCAAGCCACCCAATTATGATATACAGGGTGTAAGTGACATCGTAACGAAAACTGATACCATGGATTCAGCACATGATTATGGACAACTCAGGGTAAGAATTATGGGTAGATCTTTTCAAAAAAAATACGGTTTTGTTCGCAGTTCTTATAACTAAGTACCTAAATATTTAAGACCCGAAATTCACTTGCTGAGGTGTCCAGAATCATGACTGTACTGAATGGTATCAATTTTCATTACGATGTCACTTACACCCCGTATATACTCGTTTATTTGGTATTCAGCAAATATACCTACTACTGGTTTTATTCAAATTATTATAATTTTTGTTTTACACTTTATCCATAGACATTAACAACCTAAACAAAATATAGGTATGTATTGCATATTCGTTTCAATAAATACTACCATATTCACCATAATCTTATATGCAAAACAGAAGGATTCCAAATACTGCACTTTTCATTCATACAATATTAATAAAACTAATTTTATTATAATTCAAAACGAACGCAATACAAATCACGGCACTTTTGCTTATGAAAATAGTGATAAACTTCCATGTATTTTAAATTCGATACGGTCGTATTCCAAATTATGGCACCTTTATCTATAAATTTTCAATGAAACTGAGATATTTTTGGAAATGTGGCTCTTTTTCACATAGAATACGAGCGATCACGCTGATTGCCGGGTCGCAACTAACAATATGGCCGCTTTGCTCGGAAGTTAGCCACCAAAGCCTAAAAATGCAAAAAGGGCGGTAGTGTGAAACAACAATTTATAATGCAAAAATACTGGGTGTCTTTTTCGCATATAAAAATATAAACAGAATTGATACGATTTTTGCAATAAAACAGATATTGAGATTTTTTGATTTGTGGCCCTTTCGAATTTAAGCAGCGATATGTATTATTAAGCCCCCCCCCGCCATTATTTGCATTTTTTTAAATCATCCGATTCGGCTATAATTAGTTTTTAGCGCGCGTCTACGGGCCCATCGGTTAATTGTAAACTGTTTAAGAAATAATATTTTTTTAATACTCGTAGATATTTAATTTTGTTATTTCTTAATAAATATATTTTGTTTCAAGGTATATACTCGTAAATATTATGTAGTTTGGCAAAAAAAGTTATTTTACATATACTTCATATCCCTTCCTATTTATTACAATACCTTTATCATTTTATTAATGTGATGGATTTCATAAAATTTAATATTAGTAGGATTCAATTTGAATAATACCTACCAAAACGAGTATAATTACAATCTTTCTTTTTCATTTTGAATTTTGTTCAAATGATAAAATACCAAATATCGATATCGTTGAAATCACTAGCGTATATGTAAAATAAATTGCTTTTGCACAGTACATAGGCAATGCAACCTGTCTCTGTGTGAGTGACTTCTGCGATCGACCAATTAGCTTAGTCTGTTGCCTCGCAAGGCCCTCCCACGGTCATCGGGAGGCGGGAGCAGAATAATATCGACCAATATGCTCCCCGAGGGCCTGCGGGACGCGAGAGGGGCGACCAATAAGCTAGTCCGTGTGGGGCGGCCTTACGCCCCGCCAGCCGTCGACAGGGCGGTGCTTATAGCGGTCCGACTAATTATAATGCTCTGTATGATGTTGCATGTGTTGGTGTAATCTTGTGCGTATAACTGCACGTGTGGTGGTAGTAAAAGGTGGGGTCGCATCTGGCGACATCGGTTCCCGTACAAACGCCGTATGATCGCCTTTCTAACCTCTTTTCTGTGTTCTGTGGTTTGTAGGGTGTATCTGTGTGTCTGTCTATGGCATCGTAGCTCCAAAACGGATGGAACGATTTCAATGCTGTTTTTTTATTGAAAGATAGTTTAATCGGGTATCATTTTAGCTCTGTTTCACGAAAATCTGTTCAGCCGTTCAAAAGTTACAGCTCTTTTTCTAGTTGGAGTCGGGGATTTTTGACGGTTAGGTTATACAGGATGGTGACGACATTACGACAATAAATGAAACCACGTATTTGGTATCACATTCTGAAGCCGTGCACAAAAAATCAACGATTTTCACGCATATAATTTTTGCATAATATTTCACTCTACTCTCATTCCTCTAGGTGAAGGAACATCAAAGTAGAAACTTATGTCATCTTTATCTATTATTTTCGTGTAAATAAAGATTATTTTGGTAAGAACAAGTCAGAGACTTTTCAAATTTCACTCGTGAATTAAGAAAATTTTAATTAGTTCCTGTGGCTAAACTATTGATTGGATTTGATACGTATATATTTTGTGTACGGTCACAAAACGTGATACCAAATACGTGGTTTCATTTATTGTCGTAACGTCGTCACCACCCTGTATACCAAGCTTTACTTACATCTGACATTTTAATCCTTCCAAATGAGAACTAGATGAATATTTCATTACAATTTTCATCTGATAATGAAATATGAACGCCCTAACATTTGTCTTAGAAATTAACCCCAGCTCAACCTACAAAGGTTCTATTTGAATTTACTGGAATGTAGGTCACTTTTGTGTACGCGTTATGTGCTTGGCTGTGAACGTTATTAACAAACTGGCATAGGTAAGCGAACACCTGAGCCGTCGGAAAACTATAAATAAGTCGTTAACTTTGTCCGTTTGTGTCGAGTTGGCGATGGACTTCGGTGGTGTTGATAGCGTCTTTTATAGACAAAACGGCAGTTTACTCAGTTTAGCGCAGTTCTACAACAGCCTGTATATTCTCAGCTTTCCAACAACCTGGTACCTATTCTATTTTAAATTCTTACTCCAGCTCACTTTTAGAATTTCCAGTTTTTCCTTTGTAGTTCTGTGTTAGCTGAATATCATTTATTCGGGCAAATATCAGTCACCATTTGACGGTTGTCTGTAGTTTACCGATATTTACGATTATTTTAGTCATCATCTGCCTGGCCTTTATCCCAACTACGTTGGGGTCGGCTCCCGGTCTAACCAGATGCAGCTGAATATCAGTATTTTGTACGGAGCGACTGCCATCTGACCTCCGTCACCCAATTACTGGGAGATACTGATACCCTAAGTTCAGACCGGTTGTCAGACTCTTTGGGTTACTGACTCCCGTAACGACTGTCAAAGCTATTCGTATGACAACCGGGACCTACTGCTTAGCTTGCTATCCGAGGCACGGAGGGACCTCGATGTTCCAAGAAACGGTCATCCATCCAGGGACTGACCGCGGCAACCGCAACTTAACCTCACTGATTGACTGATCGTATCTATATCATTATCATATCAATTTGTAGTTACGAGCCCATATTTACGATTATTTTAGTATGAACAAAATAATATGCATGAATATAGGCAACAGGAATTAAAGTTTACAGTATGAATCTATGTCAATCAGTTCTTCATCATCATCATCATCATCTGCTAGCCTTTTCCCAACTATGATGAAATCGTCTCCAAAGTTTACCAAGATGCGGCTGAATATCAGTATTATCAGTATCTATTTCAATAAGTTCTTTCCTTAAAATATCTTTCATTCTATCAGTAGGTACATTCATTCACTACGTCAAAAACAAACCTGTTTCAGAACGAATGTAGGCGTTAATTACTAATGCTGAGAGGGCACAGCTGAGGTGTTCCAGAACTATAAATAAGTCTACTATGTCCATTTCTGTGGAAGCGTGGCGGTGAAACGGCTAGGCCGCAATCGGAAGGTCGCAATTATATCCACTCGTTGAGTATAACACCCTGAGGCGTTACTATAAGTTTTTGACTGAGATTTTTGTGAATTAAAATTATTATACGTGAGATTGTTGCCTTTATTTTCTTTTTTGGAAGAATACTTTATCGAGCTGTGTTTGGCCCGAAAAAGACGATTAAAAATCGCCATCTAAAGAAGTTAAAAATTCAGGCTCTCTATCCATGTGCCATGGTGGACAATCAATATCCAACATATGTAAAAAAATAATACAGACGTGGGAACTTAAGCTGCAGACTTTTAAGCCAAAGCCCAATAAAATGTATTAAAAATACGTCAAATATTCGTCGTATAAATCAGATTAAAAGTGAAAGTCAGTTTAAACGAGTTAAATTTTCCAGAAATATGCGACAAAAAATCATGACTTATTTTTATTTTTGTATCGCCAAACGGAATCGAATTCGAAGTTTGGAAAGTTCCAGAATCTGAAGAGTTTCTTGTTGACTTGATAAAATATTTTAAAATTTGAAAGACAAACTGTTTTATTCTTCTAAACTTTAAACAGACCTCTACAGAGTTCTATGCCAAAGTAAGCTATTCAAATATAGAAACAGAATGTTCCTTATCCGATTCTCGATTTCTTTTCACGTGAACAAAGTCACATCGAAAAGTTTAAATGGATCTTATAGTAGGGGTATTCTTATGCCTGAATGAACTTTCGCACCCCCAGTATAGACCGACCGAAATAACTATGCACATGAAAAATAGGCAGTTGAATTTTATGCTCTACTCCCTTGACTTAGATTACTATTTCATTTGCAGTATTAGAATATATACGTCTAAGTGTAAAACTGACTGGCTGACCGTAATGGTTTCGCATTATAGTGGTAGTTTCGATTTGAAATTGTTCCGTTTTGTTTGTTTTATTTCTTTTTCAATTTCATTCTATATCGTTTGAAGCGCCATTGTGTACTTCGATTAAATGTGTATTAATACTGAAATTTTAGCAATCTAGATATATACTCGTCAAAACAAAATAAGGGCCACTTGCAAATTTCGACATTATGGGTGATTTAATGACCATTAACTATATCCATGTGGTAAATTGTACAGCGTTGTATTATCTTAAGTGTTTGCGAACATTTTAACAGCATTCCGCTTGAAAAACCGTTAAAATGGGTAGATTTTATCAATTTTTTTGAAGCCAATTACTTTTACCCTGTTTTTAACGTGAACTTTAGGCTCATTTAACATTTGTATTGTACTGAGAACAGTTAAGTGTGTCGAGTTAGTGCCTACATCAGCATTTTAAGAACGTAATTCCACAGGTTCGACTTCAAATAGACTTGACTACAACGACCAGGACCATTACACTCATCCAAGAAGGCTATTCGTAGCGATCTGTAGTTTTACAGCCGAGATTTTCGCAGCGAGCGATTCAGAATGCCTGGAATTGCTTTTATGAGATCCAAAATTTTGTCAGAAGTCAGGAATGAGGCAGAGCCAGAGGAACCACCGCTCAGGAAGACCGCTACATAGACTTACATGCACGCAGAGAGGGCATCGTCACTTCCGCTCTTTGCAAACCCGCTTGTGCCTGACCACAGGCACGTGTCTTAGTGACCAAACAATTAGAAACCAGTTTTATGAAGACCAGCAATTGTCCAGGAGTCAAGTGGTGTGAATTCCATAGACCAGTATTCATCATGCAAATCAATAAACATCCGCAAGGCAACAATTGGACTGTAGCGTAAGTGACTGAAGCACATTACTTTTTACAGATGAGAGCAAAGTAAAAGTTTTTAGTGTTGACCGTTGCATAAGGGTGTGGAGATGAAAAGGTAGCAATTTGCAGAAGCCTGCATCCACAACAGTGATCGATTTGGGGGGCCCAATATTATAGTGTGGGAAGGCATAAGCCAAACTGGAAGAACTGAGCCTATAATTCAGAACCAGGGTACAGTAACAACTTAACGATACATCCAGGAGGTCATAAGACTCTATGTGGTGCCATTTGCATAGCAAGTGGGTGCAGGTTTCAAGCTGTTGCACGGCAATGCACGCGCTTATACTGTTAGAGCCACCAGAGAGACACTAGAAGAGGCTTGTATACAAGTGTTGCCGAGGCCAGCGAACAGTTCGGGCTTGAACACAATTGAAAACATGTGGGATCTGTTGAAAAGAAGAGTATGAGACACAGATTGATCAGTGGACAATGAAAAACAGCCCTTAAACGTCCTAAAATTCGAGCTAGGAACAAATCTCTGAAGAAACAATGCGCCATCTGATAGAAAATGCCCTCTAGGCTTCAAGAATATGTTCAGAAAAGAGGAGGATACACCAGATATTGATTCAAAAAGAAAGAAGAATAAACGCCCTGGAATTTCATTTTTAATTGCATTTTTAGTCCAAGTGTACTTTTTGCTGAAATTGCACTTTTTCTCGAAAATGTTGTAAAATTGTTTTTCTTTCCTGTGGATTGTGTAAAATTTAAGCCCATTTCATTAAAAACAAATCATTGCAATGAATTTTACAACTTAGAAACCTAGGAACCTCATAATTTGCTCAGAAGATCAAAAATATAAGGTGGCCCTTATTTTGTTTTGACGAGTATATAATTTTTTCTTGATAAATCGATGATATATATAGATACATAATAGTAATTTAAATTCTTTATTCAGGTAACTAGGTCCCAGTGTCTAAGTACGCACGGCTACATATCAAGCTTACATTTTCAGTATACTATACGCTAAGCTCTAATTATACGGAAAGCCTATAACAATGCGAAGTCAGTTTATACTGGAAATGCAAGGCTATTGTTACTATAAAAATTGTATTTAATTATTATCTAAAATCTAATTTTAACTGGATTCTCTCATTATGCATCACTGAGCAGCACTCATACACATTAAAAGTGCGTCTCACGATGAATAAGGGACCGAATCTCAAAACCTTAAGGGCCGTAGCTCACTAGCTATTTATTTCAGCAGAATCGCGCGCTTTCGCGTTCTCTATTCACTTTTTGTAAGCAAAAGGCAGCCAAGCTCGGGTCGATGAGTTCCCTTCATTATGGTTGAGCTTAGCGATGCTGACGCCTGCGTCATACTCATGAACGGGTGTCGTCTGTCGGAACTGGTCAGCTTGTAACTGCCATGGCAATCTTATGCAGAGGCAAATCATTATTATCCTACTCTTATTTATATTCACATTAAATTACATTATTTTTGCAGCTCTTACCACAACATTGTACTGATCAAGATTGTAATCTATTATTTTAAAAGTACTACGGTACGGTACTTTTCCATAGGACCTTCTATTTGGAACCCCGCACCTAGAGTCACGACATTTCAAAAGTGCCTGTATCTGGTTTCCATGAAATAAAGATCTATTCTATTCTATTCTAACGAACGCGAAAACGCGCGTTTCTGCTGCAAAAAGTAGTTAATGTGCTATGACCCGAAATAGATCTGAGTACCAGCTGAACATTTTATATGCTAATTGAAATCACTTTTAGATGGCAGAACGCTCATAAAAATGCTGTAAAGCTTGTCTGAAATTCTTTGTGCCACATAAACCTACCTATACGAGTACGTTGCTATAGGCATGTTATATAGCGGTTTGGTGTTTGCTTTTAAAACCGGAAAATGAGGTCCCGAAGTCGTTTTAAGATATCATCTTATGGAAATTAGTTTGCCAAAACGATTTCTCCTTCATGTTTGTTTCACTTGTTGAATGCTATACTGGTGATACTTACACGATGTAAATAATACGATATTATATAATTCATAGTAACAAAAGAAACGATTTCTTATGTTTTTTGCAAGTAGGTACTGTAGGGGTAGGACGGCGGGTGGACAACCCCGTTTTGTCCACTCTTTATCTCCTTGAGAGAAGATAAAACGAAAATTGAGAGAGATAAAGGTAAAGAATTTTTTTAAGAGAAAAGATTTTGTTTTTTTTTGTTTGTTTGTAATGGATAAACCATAAACTTATTATAAAAACTAGTGGGCCGATTTTAAAAATTCTTTCACCATCAAATTGGTATGTTATCACTAAGTAACATAGGTGATAATTTATAAAGATATCACGCGGGCGAAGTCGCTGGCGGAAGCTGGTAGGTATACCAGATTTAATTTGGATGCTGAACTAAGTACCTAGGGGAAAAAAAAAAAAAAAAAAAAAAAAAAAATATATGAAGATCTGTATTACTTTATAAGATTTGTAAAAATACCATGTTTTAGGTAAACAAAGACATTATATTCTATTCCATTCTATAATTAACTGCGTAATAAAATTGTGTATGACTGGCTGTGTGTAGCATTATAAGCATCCCACTCTAAACCGTGTCTTAGGGGAATGTTAAAATTTACTGTAGCTATCAGTTACTTGGCTACTTAGACCCTTTGGTGCCACGTTTATTTAAGGTTCCACTTATTCAGAAAGGAAAAATAACTATTTTCGTCTCTCTTAATAAAAAAGTACCTACAATACGTAGAAAGAAAAATCTTGTTTACTTTTGGAGTGAATTTGTCCTGAAAATGTTCAACGAAATATTTATTTTATTGATGACAGACAAGATTTAAAAGGACGTCTTCATAATGGATTATAGGGAGCTAACTTTATGATAAATAACAATCCCGCAAGTACGAATGTCCTTTGATTTTCGTTTTCTTATATGTTTTTATTTTTCTATCAGTTGATTTGTTCAGACCACTGTCTTTCTTTGTACAATATTTTATTTGAAAACACAGTGACATTACACATACATAATAAAATGATATATAATAAAAATTACACTGTTTTGTACCCTTGTTTTCGGAAACCATATAAGTACTCCATTTATTAATAATAAACTGGACACGTTCCGTATGTTACAGAATAGCTCCCCTGATAGACTTTCAGAAAACAGGGCATAATGTGGGTTCTTATTACTTTTTATAAAAACATAATATCCTAGTTTATGTACCTATGGTATTATTGAAAAATGCAGGAATTTAGCTAAATATTAGAAAAAAAAAGGTTTTAATTCCAATTAACATGGGCGTGCTTGGATAATGCATCCATACCGTGAAGAGAAAACTTTTTACCCCTTTGCGCGAACGGAGAAGTGTGAGATTTGGTATACCAAGTTTATATGGAGAAGAAGTATAGAAAGCTAAAATTTATATATAATATTATGGTCGAGTTTCGACCACTAGGCGACCACTAGTAATTAAGTAATCAGTCAAGCAATATGGAATTCAATACAAGCTTACACGCTTGCAAAAAATATTCCGTTAACTCATACACGTATTACTTAGCCCTATTCAAAGCACTTATTCTTTTCATAATGAACAAGGCCTAGTTAATTAGTTTCAAGATTAAAAGTAATATAAAAGGTTTATGTAATAACATAGTTTTATACTGTGTAGGAGCGCACGCGATCGCCGCCCAACACTTTGGTCGAAGTGCGTGCTTATTATTCGAAAATGGGCGCGGTCGACCAAGTGAATTTCCACGTATAATACCGTTGTAATGAAACTTCTCACGCAACGAAGTATCGACATTAGTAAACCTAGCCTTTAGAAAACATGTTGTAGGGTTATAATGTTTTAAATTGCTCTATTCAGAACATTACGTGAGAATTCATAGTGAAAAGAAAGAAATAATGTAATACCTTTTATTCAATACAGCAATTAGTCGGCAATGCGTGAGTGATGCCTCAAAAGGTCCATAGGTTACAGTAACCGCTTACCATTTAGGCGGCGCGGCGGACCGTATGCTTGTATGCCACCGTATGAAAAAAATATGTAAAATAGTAAAATTGGTATACCTAATACATACTGTGTACGTCGCAGCTGTGTCAAAACGGTGCTCCCCCGAACTACGTTTGCAACTGTGCGGCGCTGTTTGATATGACGATGTGTGTGAGTTGAGTGCTGTAATTGATAGACGTTCCGTCAAAAACATTTTACAGTCACGAAGTTAGGATGGCGCCTCAATAAAAATTTTTTTTTGCTCCTAAAACTTTCTTGTCATATTTTCAGATCCTTGTAACAGCCCAAATGTTTGTTGCATACTTTTTTATAATTAATTAGATTCTCTTCTCAGTCCGAAGTTCAGTTCTTAAGCGGCTCGCAATTCAAACGGTCACGTCTAAACGAAATAATAAATTAGAATATTTAAACCTTAATTTGCAGGTAAAGTGAAAAATAAACGAAATTAGCTTTACCGTTAACTTGGCGCAAAGTCGACCCTGTTAAAAGCGGACGAGAAAGGACGGGGTATGTAAAGGTTGGTACACAAGTTTCCTGACATGACGACGGTGTGGCGAGGATTTGGAATGGCACACGACACCCGTGGCTCGTTTTGCATAGGTTTAAACTGACGGAATACGAGAAAAGCATGTAAATTACATCCGCCACGTCATACGAAAATATTTTTGCTTTTTGACGCCATTATCGGCGTTACTTCAACATTTGCATGCCCATTTTACTCCGTAAGGCGTCTCTGGCACTTTATATTTGCATAAAATTGTGTATGATCAAACGGCAAGTTGATTTGGTTTTGCTTAATATTGGCGCGAAAGAGGTCTTATTTAGCACCTCCATAAACTCTCATGTTAGCATATTTTGTAGTCCACAGCGTCATGTCGTAAGTTCAGTGTGCAGCACACCTTAGTTTTAAAGGAAAATCTACTAGCGACACACTAATTGGGTGCTAAAATAAATATTTAAAAAGGTGAGCGGGAAAACGTGAGGTTTTAACTTTTCAATTACGTCAATTAAGAGTGCCGCGCGCAGCTGTGAACAGAATTATTAGGTGTAGCAATTTTAGTAAAAACACAATTCATTCGATATAACGAACGACGGTCGTTTAATTAAGTGACTGTTCTTAAGAACATTTTTCAGTATTATTACTTAGTTCACTTAAGTGAACTAATAATTCCGGAAAAATGGCCGCTTATTTTTTTATTGTTTTATTTATTGCATTTTTATTAGCCACGTGACTTAAGTCATGATACCGAATCTAAAGTTTATTTACTCTGTGACTTGAAGATGTTTTGTTAATTTGCCGCTAACAATGATGATTGATAACATTCTTAACTTTGGTATCCATCAATCATACGACCTATTTATAACTTGTAAGATTAATGCTCCGCGACATTTTGGAGCTTGCTGGTTCGTGTCAAAGTAGGTACAGGTATGGCATTTTGATTTTATAATAATTAAGTAAAACGGGAAATGAAGAGCTTCTCTTACATCACAAAAAAGAATCATTAAAATCGGTAAACAATTGGTGAAGATATCGCTGAATAAAAAACAAGAAAAAGAGATTGAGTACTTCATCATTTCTTGGAAGTCGGATAAAAACAGCATTTCCTTAACTTGAGCATAGCGTACCATATATATTGTACAGTACGATAGTTTTAACGCCTACCATTTTACAAAACGCAGTAACTGAAGGCTTTTCAGTGTTATGAAGTACAACGCGACGTTATAAGCGAAAAAGTTCGTTTACACTGAACAATACATTAAGGTTATCACTCATTGTGGGTATCCTGTCGTTCACGTGAACAACCAATTGATTTCCATTTACATACAAAACGTTTTACCGCGATTACTTTGTGTACGCGCCTTTATTACTTTCCCAATGAACCCTGAAAAAAACGCTTTTCAAATTATCTACATTTTGTATTTAATTTGGTTTTTTTTGAGTGAATAAAGTGTTTGAATTCGGAATGTCGAGTTTAGCCTGTTAGATTCAGTCGTTTGAAAAAATTATATTGTTGGAAATACATAGAAATAGTGAAGTTAAATTGGACGTAATTGTTACATGAAAAGGATCCAACCCACATTGAGCTGATCTCAACTGATAAAATATTTTTTTTATTTTAAAATTTACATCGTAATTCTTAATTGAAGCAGTAGTGTGTTGGTTTTATTGGAATTGTGTGGCAACATTTTTATGTTTTTAACTTTAAAATGTGTATTTAGGTTTGGTTTCATATTTTATATGATATATTTTTCTTTTGATATTTTTTTTAAATTATGAAAGTTTATATTTCAAAACTAGCTGTGCTAGAAGGTGGGTTCGATCCTTTGCGCATAAGTACATTTACATTTTGTACTCATTTGGGTACATCCAATTTATGTTATTTTTAAATTATAATGCTTATCTACTATCAAGAGTAAGCTACGCGAACGGAATTCCGGGTAATCTTGAGGAAAGATGTATCAGAATATTCTAAAAACAAAAGAATAAAGAAACAGTAAATAAAGATTTATTATTGTAGTCTCTTTTGTAGAAATAGTCTGCAGCTTCAGATTCAGATTTTTATTGTATGTAAATAATTACATAAAGTCACATAATAAGTCGGTCATAATAATAATATAATAGTAAAAATATATTTGAAAAAGTAATTAATAATAATGGTAATTAATTTCTTTAGAAATAAGCAGTACCTTTGTACTTGATATCTTTACTTATTTTCTTTGTCATGTGTATGTGTGTACATAAATAATAAATAAATAAATAATCATAAAAAAAAGAAATTATAAATAGCATTAAAACATAAAATTAAGAATAATTCATAATAAATATAATTTCTTAATACCTAATAATAATATTTTATAATAATATTATCTCTGCAGCCCTAGCCGCCGCGCTGGCCGGTAGCTTGGACCCTGTTCCCGATACCGGTGGGCTACTACCACTATTCTTTTGTATTTTTAAATGTTTTTACATTATTCTTTTTGTAAAAATATTTATAAATGTTAAAAAGTATGTGTAAATAATTAAATAAAGGAAATAATATTAAAATAAATTCACAATTTTTTTTTTGGAATGAATTCTTTAACGCTATGCGGTGCCATATCTATAAAAACGATTTAAATTTATTTTCTATATCAATGATTTTGACGCCGTCAAAAGTACTCAAAGTCACAGTCAATGTTATTTATTTCAACTGGGCCTTTTCAGGCACTTTCAAAACGTGATTCTATGTGTACGGTTCCATGTGGAACGTACTAAATGGAAGACACCAAATACATTTTTTCTATCAATACGTTTTTCATGTTATCCATAAAGAAAAATCCGATAGATTGCAATTTGTTCCTTGTTCGCTTGGATATCGATGCCTGATAGAATTGCTGTGTGCACGCCGACCTGTCAACATCGCTCACGCAACCAATTTGTCAGATTTACACTCACAGGGGGATCTGTACTTGCAAACACATTTTTTTGAACAAACTGATTATTTTGCATGATGTATTGTAGTACCAACATGCAAATAAAGAACTTCGTTTAAATTGTGTCACATGTTGATTAAAATATTATGATTAAGATTGAAGCCGAATCGATTTAGGAACTCTATACCTAATAAATATTCAAGTTTGTCTTTCGATTTAATTTAACCATGTTTGTTAGTTAGGTAAATTATTTTATACTGCCGGATAAAATTATAAATAGTGATAGCTTATCTATATCTTTCGACATCATTTACTGTTTCACATAATAGGTAGTTAAATCCACCAATTTTCAATGTGACGATTTGGAAGTTTTGATTGTTTTTTTTTTTTTTTTTATTTATTTAATAATTATATTATACACTTAAATCACTAAGCCCCACGAAAACGCAGGTTTATCTGTGGTGGGGCGATCACCCGTATTTACAGTACCCGTGTTACAGTACACAATAAAATTAAAAATAAAAGAAACACACATTCGATTCGATTCGATTCTCAAATCGCATAAAATAATAAATAAGGTTTTATGATGTACTTTCTCAACGTGAAGCTGTACCTTTTCTTTTTGAGAAATAAAATATCTATAAACCGAAATTAAAAAGGAATTTCTTATATTCCATTTCTTTTTACACTATGGAGAACTAATTATATAAAAATGTAATTATAAATGTATAATAAAAAAAATAAAAAAAATCAAGTTCCATATTAGGTTTGTAACGAAATTACTTCTTTAAGGTTGGAAAACTTCACCACCATAACAAACACCAGTGGAAGAAGGGATTCACGTTATCTTCATCTAGGGATTAAACCCAACCCAGGTCGTAAAAGCTGACAATGGAACCTTTTACGACACATCTCCAGCGGTGGGGATCCAAAACGATGCCGGTAACCACCGCCATTGTTGTCACTATAGTCTTGGCTGTTAAATTAATTCGTATTTAAATATTTATAGATTTTTATGTCGTCACTTCATGTAAGAAAACATAATTTTTGATGATCTTCATAACAGTTTGATTGAAAATCGTTTGTCACACCGAAGACATTCAAACTCTGAAAATGATGATGACAGTTCATGTTAACCAGCGTCAACCTAAATTAAATATGAAAGAAAGAATGTGTGTATGTTTATTGCCACATTAACAAAAACAAAGAAAACTAATTAAAACTGTGTAGTAGTATGAACGGATGCTTCTATTTTCAAAACAAATTTTTCAAAGATACCGTTTAAACTATTAAAAAAAAAAATAACCTTTAGCTGTGCTCGAACTAAAATTGGCGCGAAATCGCGAATTCTCTTGCTCCACGTTTATGCAAACTTCTGAACGAACATACTGACCCGAAGCACCTATTCAGGAACTTTAACATGCTAAACATTAGCCTTTATACTATACTAAGTATTAAAGACTTTGCATCTTGTTTGTTTTCATTCTTTATCTTCTGTAATAATTTGACTAGTTTTTTAGTCAAGAGCAATTCAATTTGAAAAAACAAAAGTGTTATTATAAGTCTATGATTATAAGGTGTTCTTTCAGATGTAATATACGCATAATACGCTTGATAAATGACCAGTTTTTCCAGTGGAATCTGGTCAAAAGTGACCTAGATGTTCCTGAAAAGTAACATTTCTTAGAGAAAAGTAACATTTAATATTTATTTATATAAATTACCTATGTTTAGGTATCCATAATATTGCGTAAAGATACATTTTGAGTAAAAGAAGTAACATGTCGGGATCAAAAGTGGCGTAAAATGTTACATTCTGGCAACTTTGTAAATGACAAAGAGGTATTACGAGAAGCAAAGTAGGTATAGAAAAAAGAACCTTTTTTAAAAACGCTTCGAAATTCTTTCTGTCAGTCGGATATGAACAAACACCAATTTGTTTAAGAAGCGTCGATAATTACAACAATTCGAACTCTTTTCGACCAATTAAAAACAGTGACTTGAGAATTTGTCTTACCCATTCTTTCGTTGAAACAAGCGATTAACGAGAGAAAGGGCATAATGGCCTTTGACATTTTTCCAAATTCCCTTTTGATTAAACGTTTTCATTGTTAAACCGCAACATTGTTCATTTTATATGAAGTGATTTACCAAATTTCCTCAATCGTTAGGGCTTTCATGTCGATCGCAATTTGTGGATTGTTGGAGTCGGCACGCGATACATAACTGAGTTTTATTATTTTTTAAAGCATTTCTTTTGTAATGAATCACGGTGAACTAGTTTTTCTACAAGTTCAAGTGTGTGGTGTTTTAGTTCTCAATATTATTATCTATATGGTTTAATAAATGATTTATTACGAAGGACTAGTGATACTGCGTTTTGGTTAATGTATTTTGGATGATAATCTTATTTACTTTTGTTAACTAACCGGTTACGGCCAGTTGAACGATACGGTTCACGCAGTGGCTAAGTGATTGGCTTTCTGCGCTCCACGTCATGGGTTTGATCCCCGCATGGTACCAATATTTGTATGGCCTACAGATAGATGTTCCGGATCTGGGTGTGTGCATGCGAGATGTATGTTTGTAAACTGTACCCACAATACAGAACAAAATACAGCCTGAAGGCAACCTTTACAAAAACTTCTTTCCACCGGCCTGTATTACCAAGATGTTTCAAAAAGCCTCGAATCTAAATATAGTTTAAAAAAATACTCAGAGCAGCTGTGTATGTACAGAGAACATTCTGGTAATGCTGGTAGGAATTTTTAGCTAATTTTAGTTCCTTGTACTAGCTGGGCATTTGTTTGTTAAGACTAGTTTCATGCAAACAGGAAATCGATAAGTTCATTCTGTGTTATAATTATTGTAGTAACAGTATTTGAATCTACATGCAGACTAATAGTTTCTGTATCAAAAGAATATTATTTCCATTTTACAAAACTAAATAGAACTGGAAAATAATCCTACTAATGGCCGCTTGAAAAAGTAAACAGCAAGCGAAGCAAATTAGAAATATCTAGTATACTAAAATAAAAACGAGGAGAGAACTGTTTTCGTTAACTATTTTCGATAATGAATTGTTTGCTGATATTTCAGTTGTTCAAAGAATACTTTTTAGAGAAAGATAATATTTGAAAGAAAAGGGTTCGTTCTGAAATTGTAGGTAAGCTATGCTTATGTTTGTTTTGACTGTGTAAAGCAATAATTATGTTTCTTCTTCTTTAGTCTAGCCGCTACTATAACTATCAGAAACGCTTTGGATTTTAGAATCAGATAAGATTTCTTCATTTGTGGAGGTTCTTTCCATGCTTCCCATAATCATAATTACAAATAGATTCGAACTCTTTTATGAATTAAAAGCAAATAAACAATCTATTGAAAATAATTTTTATATATATAAAGCTCGATTACCACTGACTCACTGACTGACTGACTCATTGACACAATTGTTCTCCCAGAAGGAGCCGTGGGGGGTAAAAGTCATGTATGAGGGTCGTATAGAAGGGGGTCCAGTGAGTCCGGGAAAAATCCGAAATGACCTGAAAGTGGAACCCTGACCGGAACTGCCCTACGGATCTCGAAAATTACAAGTCGCACACCCATAGTGCTGGAACTAAAAATGTCAAGAACCCTGGGCCGTTTGACGAGCCGGTGAAAAAAAGATGGCGTCCATACAAAAAAAGATGGCGGCCATACAAAATTGAAACGCTCACCGTTCCGAAACCGTTGGAGATAGCGGGGGGGTGCTCGACCAAATGTCATAGAGGACGACGGGGGCTTTCCGGTGGGGGTCATTAAAATCCAAGATGGCGGATTCAAAATGGCGGCCAAAAAAAAATATGGTCCGAGCCGGCTGAAAATTGGCATCCGGGGGTTTTCGGGGGCACCGATTCATAATCCGGGATCAAATTTTTTTTTCCGCCATTTTCCAATATGGCCGCCATACAAGTGTTCATTTTGGATTTTCACCCAATTGTTCTCCCAGAAGGAGCCGTCGGGGGTAAAAGCGATGTATGGGAGTCGTATAAAGGGGGGTCCTGTGAGCTTAAGAAAAGTCCGAAATGACCTGAAAGTGGAACACTGACCGGAACTGCCCTACGGATCTCGAAAATGAAAAGTCGAACACCCACACTGCCGGAACTAAAAATGTCGAGGACCCTGGGCCGTTTGACGAGCCGGTGAAAAAAAGATGGTTTCCATACAAAAAAACATGGCTGCCATACAAAATCAAAAATCATATTTTTTTAAGTTATGTTACAAGCACCACCTACAATGCCCCGCGGGCCGCATGCGGCCCGCGCACCCACGCGACCTCTAGTCACTAATATATAAAGCTCGATTACCACTGACTCACTCACTGACTCATTGACATAATTGTTCTCCCAGAAGGAGACGTGGGGGGTAAAAGTCATGTATGGGAGTCGTAAACCCTGAGGTCCAGTGAGTCCGGGAAAAATCCGAAATGACCTGAAAGTGGAACGCTGACCGGAACTGCCCTACGGATCTCGAAAATGAGAAGTCGCAAACCTATACCGCCGGAACTAAAAATGTCGAGGATCCTGGGCCGTTTGACGAGCCGGTGAAAAAAAGATGGCTCCCATACAAAAAAAGATGGCGGCCATACAAAATGGAAACGCTCACCGTTCCGAAACCGTTGGAGATAGCGGGGGGGTGCTCGACCAAATATCATAGAGGACGACGGGGGCTTTCCAGTGGGGGTCATAAAAATCCAAGATGGCGGATTCAAAATGGCGGCCAAAAAAAAATATGGTCCGAGCCAGCTGAAAATTGGCATCCGGGGGCTTTCGGGGGCACCGATTCATAATCCGGGATCAAATTTTTCTTTCCGCAATTTTTCAAGATGGCCGCCATACAAGTGTTCATTTTGGATTTTCACCCAATTGTTCTCCCAGAAGGAGCCATGGGGGGTAAAAGTGATGTATGGGAGTCGTATAGAGGGGGGTCCGGTGAGTTTAGAAAAAGTCCGAAATGACCTGAAAGTGGAACGCTGACCGGAACTGCCCCACGGATCTCGAAAATGAGAAGTCGCACACCCATAGTGCCGGAACTAAAAATGTCAAGGACCCTGGGTAGATTGACGAGCCGGTGAAAAAAAGATGGCTTCCATACAAAAAAAGATGGCGGCCATACAAAATTGAAACGCTCACCGTTCCGAAACCGTTGGAGATAGCGGGGGGGTGCTCGACCAAATGTCATAGAGGACGACGGGGGCTTTCCGGTGGGGGTCATAAAAATCCAAGATGGCGGATTCAAAATGGCGGCCAAAAAAAAAAATGGTCCTAGCCGGCTGAAAATTGGCGTCCGGGGGTTTTCGGGGGCACCGATTCATAATCCGGGATCAAATTTTTCTTTCCGCCATTTTTCAAGATGGCCGCCATACAAGTGTTCATTTCGGATTTCGACCCAATTGATCTCCCAGAAGGAGCCGTGGGGAGTAAAAGTGATGTATGGGAGTCGTATAGAGGGGGGTCCTGTGAGTTTAGGAAAAGTCCGAAATGACCTGAAAGTGGAACGCTGACCAGAACTGCCCTACGGATCTCGAAAACGGCAAGTCGCAAACCTATACCACCTGAACTAAAAATGTCGAGGACCTTGAGCCGTTTGACGAGCCGGTGAAAAAAAGATGGCATCCATACAAAAAAAATGGCGGCCATACAAAATTGAAACGCTCACCGTTCCGAAACCGTTGGAGATAGCGGGGGGGTGCTCGAACCATTTTTATAGAGGATGGAGGGGGCTTTCCGGTGGTGGTCAAAAAAATCCAAGATGGCGGATCTAAAATGGCGGCCGAAAAATAAGTTGCTCCGAGCTGGCTGAAAATTGGCGTCCGGGGGTTTTCGGGGACACCGATTCATAATCCGTGGTCGACTTTTATTTTCCGCCATTTTTCAATATGGCCGCCATACAAACGCATCTTTTGGAGCAATTGGTCTCCCAGAAGGATACGTGGGGGGTAAAAGTATTGTATGGGAGTCGTATAGAGGGGGGTCCTGTGAGTTTAGGAAAAGTCCGAAATGACCTGAAAGTGGAACGCTGACCGGAACTGCCCTACGGAACTCGAAAGTTACAAGTCGCACACCCATACTGCCGGAACTAAAAATGTCGAGGACCCTGGGTCGATCGACGAGCCGGTGAAGAAAAGATGGCTTCCATACAAAAAAAGATGGCGGCCATACAAAAGTGTTCATTTTGGTTTTTCACTCAATTGTTCTCCCAGAAGGAGCCGTCGGGGGTAAACGTCATGTTTGGGAGTCGTATAGAAGGGGGTCCTATGAGTTCAGGAAAGTCCGAAATGACCTGAAAGTGGAACGCTGACCGGAACTGCCCTACGGATCTCGAAAATGAGAAGTCGCACACCCATACTGCCGGAACTAAAAATCTCGAGTACCTTGGGACGATTGACGAGCCGGTGAAAAAAAGATGGCTTCCATACAAAAAAAGATGGCCGCCATACAAGTGTTCATTTCGGATTTTGACCCAATTGATCTCCCAGATGGAGCCGTGGGGGGTAAAAGTGATGTATGGGAGTCGTATAGAAGGGAGTCCTGTGAGTTTAGGAAAAGTCTGAAATGACCTGAAAGTGGAACGCTGACCGGAACTGCCCTACGGATCTCGAAAACGGCAAGTCGCAAACCTATACCGCCTGAACTAAAAATGTCGAGGACCTTGGGCCGTTTGACGAGCCGGTGAAAAAAAGATGGCTTCCATACAAAAAAAATGGCGGCCATACAAAATTGAAACGCTCACCGTTCCGAAACCGTTGGAGATAGCGGGAGGGTGCTCGAACCATTTTCATAGAAGATGGAAGGGGCTTTCCGGTGGTGGTCATAAAAATCCAAGATGGCTGATCCAAAATGGCGGCCAAAAAATAAGTTGCTCCGAGCCGGCTGAAAATTGGCGTCCGGGGGTTTTCGGGGGCACCGATTCATAATCCGGGAACGACATTTTTTTTTCGCCATTTTTCAATATGGCCGCCATACAAACGCATGTTTTGGAGCAATTGTTCTTCCAGAAGGAGCCGCGGGGGGTAAAAGTCATGTATGGGAGTCGTATAGAGGGGGGTCCTGTGAATTTAGGAAAAGTCCGAAATGACCTGAAAGTGGAACCCTGACCAGAACTGCCCTACGGATCTCAAAAATGAGAAGTCGCACACCCATACTGCCGGAACTAAAAATGTCGAGGAGCCTGGTCAGATCGTCGAGCCGGTGAAAAAAAGATGGCTTCCATACAAAAAAACATGGCCGCCATACAAGTGTTACTTTTGGATTTTCACACAATTGCTCTCCGAGAAGGAGCCGTGGGAGGTAAAAGTCATGTATGGGAGTCATATAGAAGGGAGCCCTAAGAGTTTAAAAAAGTCCAGAATGACCTGAAAGTGGAACGCTTTCTGGAACTGCCCTACGGATCTCAAAAACTATAAGTCGCACACCCACTGTGCCGGAACTAAAAATGTCAAGGAACCTGGACCGATCGACAATCTGGTGAAAAAAGATGGCTTCCATACAAAAAAATATGGCCGCCATACAAGTGTTAATTTTGGATTTTCACTCAATTGTTCTCCCAGAAGGAGCCTTCGGGGGTAAAACTCATGTATAGGAGTCGTATAGAAGGGGGTCCTATGAGTTCAGGAAAAGTCCGAAATGACCTGAATGTGGAACGCTGACCGGAACTGCCCCACGGATCTCAAAAACTATAAATCGCACACCCACACTGCCGGAACTAAAAATGTCATGAACCCTGGGTCGATCGACGAGCCGGTGAAGAAAAGATGGCTTCCACACAAAAAAACATGGCCGCCATACAAGTGTTCATTTTGGATTATCACCCAATTGTTCTCCCAGAAGGAGCCGTCGGGGGTAAAAATCATGTATGAGGGTCGTATAGAGAGGGGTCCAGTGAGTTTAGGAAAAGTCCGAAAAGACCTGAAAATGGAACGCTGGGCAGAACTGCCCCACGGATCTCGAAAATGAGAAGTCGCACACCCATACTGCCCGAACTAAAAATGTGTAGTACCTTGGGTCGATGGACGAGCTGGTAAAAGAAGATGGCTTTCATACAAAAAAACATGGCTGTCATACAAACGCCTCTTAACACGCTTTTATTAGCTTCACCTGTAACTATGTAAGAAAATCTTGGAAGTTAAATTTGACTTACTTCGCGGTTTCCGATTGAGGTGAGATTTTGCACACACGTTTAGTTAGGATGACAATGCATAGTTAGATAACTGACGTCATTCTAAATCCAATATGGCGGACTACTTATGTATTATGCACTACCATGATATGGGTATCAAATGAAAGGGTTTGCTGAGAAGAGTACGAAACTAAAATAACGTCACACTTAATTCAATATGGCGGACGCCCCAAGATGGTAGACAATTTTTTTTTATCTACCGTCATATGGGTATGGGTATCAAATGAAAGGGTCTGCTGGAAAGAAAACGAAAAATAAAGTCAAAGTCGATGTCGAAGTCAAAGTCAAAGTCAAGGTCAAGGTCAAGGTCAAGGTCAAAGTCAAAGGCCAAAACCGAGGCCGAAGCCGAAGCCGAGACAGGCCGAGGCCGAAGCCAAAGACGAGAACGAAGCAGAAGCCGAGACTACTTTCAAAATCGTGTTTTTATATTTTTAAGTTAATTTTAGAGCTCCACCACTACCTCCGCGGGCCGCCCGCGGCCCGCGCACCGCGCGACCTCTACGCTATTTAAACCCACACCGTTTCGAAACCGTTAGAGATAGAGTGGGGGTGCTCGACCAAATATCATAGAGGACGAGAGGGGCTTTTCGGTGGTCGTGATAAAAATCCAAGATGGCGGATTCAAAATGGCGGCCTACAAAATATATGGTCAGATCTGGCTGAAAATTGGCGTCCTGAGGTTTTCGGGGGCACCGATTTATAATCCGGGAGCGACTTTTTTTTCCGCCATTTTTCAATATGGCCGCCATACAAACGCATCTTTTGGAGCAATTGTTTTCCCAGAAGGAGTCATGGGGGGTACAAGTCATGTGTGGGAGTCGTACAGAGGGAGGCCCAGTGAGAAATGACCTGAAAGTCGAACCCTAACTGGAACAGCCCTACGGATCTTGAAAACGAGAAGTCGCAAGCCCATACTGCCAGAACTAAAAATGTCTAGGACCTTGGGTCGATTGACGAACTGGTGAAAAATCATGGCTACTATACAAAAAAACATGGCCGCCATACAAGTGTTCATTTTTGGATTTCCACTCAATTGTTCTCCCGGATGGAGCCGCGGGGGGTAAAAGTTATGTATGGGAGACGTATAGAGGAAAGTCCTGGGAGTTCAGCAAAGAACCGAAATAACCTAAAAGTGGAACGCTGACCGGAACTGCCCCACGGATCTCGAAAATGGGAAGTCGCACACCCATACTGCCCGAATTATAAATGTGTAGGACCTTGGGTCGATTGACAAGCTGGTAAAAAAAGATGGCTTTCATACAAAAAAACATGGCTGCCATACAAAATCAAATATCATATTTATTTTGCGTCATGTTACAAACCTCACCTAAAAAGTCCTCGCGGGCCGCTCGCGGCCCGCGCACCGCGCGACCTCTAGTTACTTATATAAAGCTCGATTACCACTGACTCACTCACTCACTCACTCATTGACATAATTGTTCTCCCAGATGGAGCCGTGGGGGGTTAAAGTCATGTATGGGAGTCGTAAACCCTGAGGTCCAGTGAGTCCGGGAAAAATCCGAAATGACCTGAAAGTGGAACCCTGACCGGAACTGCCCTACGGATCTCGAAAATGAAAAGTCGCAGACCTTTAGTGCTAGAACTAAAAATGTCAAGGACCCTGGGCCGTTTGACGAGCCGGTGAAAAAAAGATGGCGTCCATACAAAAAAAGATGGCGGCCATACAAAATTGAAACGCTCATCGTTCCGAAACCGTTGGAGATAGCGAGGGGGTGCTCGAACCATTTTCATAGAGGATGGAGGGGGCTTTCTGGTGGTGGTCAAAAAAATCCAAGATGGCGGATCCAAAATGGCGGCCGAAAAATAAGTTGCTCCGAGCTGGCTGAAAATTGGCGTCCGGGGGTTTTCGGGGACACCGATTCATAATCCGTGGTCGACTTTTATTTTCCGCCATTTTTCAATATGGCCGCCATACAAACGCATCTTTTGGAGCAATTGTTCTCCCAGAAGGAGCCGTGGGGGGTAAAAGTATTGTATGGGAGTCGTATAGAGGGGGGTCCTGTTAGTTTAGGAAAAGTCCGAAATGACCTGAAAGTGGAACGCTGACCGGAACTGCCCTACGGATTTCGAAAATTACAAGTCGCAAACCTATACCACCTGAACTAAAAATGTCAAGGACCCTGGGCCGATGGACGAGCCGGTGAAAAAAAGATGATACCTTAGAAAAATTCATAAAATCGAATCTGTTCTGAAATATTACGTATACTAAGTCGGTGTCCTATCAAACGCCGCGATGCGGCGGTGCCGCGCGCCGACAAAGGCCGAGCCGCGTGCCTACAAAGCGTACCGACAAAGTGTACCGCCATTGAAGTGATGCGACGCGCGGCGCCCGCGCTTTCTGCGTCCGCGGTCGGATTCGCGCCATTATTATTCAGTCTGCCGGATGATACGAGCGCGAACGGACGCTCGATTCGCGCACGGTTAAAAATTACGACTACATTTAATGCCGCGTTATTCAAACCACGAATACGTCGAGATCCATCGAAGAAATCCAAGATGGCGGATCCAAAATGGCGGCCGAAAAATAAGTTGCTCCGAGCTGGCTGAAAATTGGCGTCCGGGGGTTTTCGGGGACACCGATTCATAATCCGTGGTCGACTTTTATTTTACGCCATTTTTCAATATGGCCGCCATACAAACGCATCTTTTGGAGCAATTGTTCTCCCAGAAGGAGCCGTGGGGGGTAAAAGTATTGTATGGGAGTCGTATAGAGGGGGGTCCTGTTAGTTTAGGAAAAGTCCGAAATGACCTGAAAGTGGAACGCTGACCGGAACTGCCCTACGGATCTCAAAAATGAGAAGTCGCACACCCGTACTGCCCGAACTAAAAATGTCAAAGACCCTGGGCCGATCGACGATCTGGTGAAAAAAATATGGCTTCCATACAAAAAAACATGGCCGCCATACAAGTGTTCATTTTGGATTTTCACACAATTGTTCTCCCAGTAGGAGCCATGGGAGGTAAAAGTTATGTATGGGAGTCGTATAGAAGGGGGTCCTATGAGTTCAGGAAAAGTCCAGGATGACCTGAAAGTGGAACGCTTACCGGAACTGCCATAGGGATTTCGAAAACGGCAAGTCGCACACCCATACTGCCGGAACTAAAAATGTCAAGGACCCTGGGCCGTTTGACGAGCAGGTGAAAAAAACATTGCCACAATGCAAAAAAAAAAAAAACCATACAATATTGAAACGCTCACCGTTCCGAAACCGTTAGAGATAGCGGGGGGTTACAAGTCCATAAGTTCAGAAAAAGTCCGAAATGACCTGAAAGTGGAACGCTGTTCGGAACTGCCCTACGGATCTCGAAAACGACAAGTCGCAGACCTGTAGTGCCCGAACAAGAAATGTCGAGGACCCTGAGCCAATTGACGAGCTGGTGAAAAAAACATGGTTTCCATACAAAGGGGTCCACTGAGTTCAGGAAAAGTATGAAAGGACCTGAAAGTAGTCTTCTGACCGGAACTGCCCTACGGATCTCAAAAACTATGAGTCGCAGACCCACGGTGCTGGAACTAAAAATGTCGAGGAACCTGGGACGATTGATGAGTTGATGAAAAAGTGGAACCCTGACCAAAATAGCCATAGGGATCTCGAAAATGAAAAGTCGCACACCCACACTGCCGGAACTAAAAATGTCAAGGACCCTGGGCCGTTTGACAAGCCGGTGAAAAAAAGATGGCTTCCATACAAAAAAACATGGCTGCCATACAAAATCAAATATCATATTTATTTTGAGTGATGTTACAAACATATGTTAAAGTTAGTTAAAGTCAAAGTCAAAGTCAAAGTATTATTATATTAGTATTACAATATATTTATTACACTATTCCATACAAGTGTTCATTTTGGATTTTCACCCAATTGTTCTCCTAGAAGGAGCCATGGGGGGTAAAAGTCATGTATGGAAGTCGTATAGAGGGGGGTCCTGTGAGTAAAGGTAAAGTCCGAAATGACCTGAAAGTGGAACGCTGCTGGAACTGCCCTACGGATCTCGAAAATGAAAAGTCGCAAACCTATACCGCCGGAACTAAAAATGTCAAGGACCCTGGGCCGTTTGACGAGCCGGTGAAAAAAAGATGGCGTCCATACAAAAAAAGATGGCGGCCATACTAAATTTAAACGCTCACCGTTCCGAAACCGTTGGAGATAGTGGGGGGATGCTCGACCAAATGTCATAGAGGACGACGGGGGCTTTCCGGTGGGGGGTCATAAAAACCCAAGATGGCGGATTCAAAATGGCGGCCAAAAAAAAAAATGGTCCGAGCCGGCTGAAAATTCGCGTCGGGGGGTTTTCGGGGGCACCGATTCATAATCCGGGATAAAAAAAAAAATCCGCCATTTTTCAATATGGCCGCCATACAAGTGTTCATTTCGGATTTTGACCCAATTGATCTCCCAGATGGAGCCGTGGGGGGTAAAAGTGATGTATGGGAGTCGTATAGAGGGGAGGCCTGTGAGTTTAGGAAAAGTCTGAAATGACCTGAAAGTGGAACGCTGACCGGAACTGCCCTACGGATCTCGAAAACGGCAAGTCGCAAACCTATACCGCCTGAACTAAAAATGTCGAGGACCTTGGGCCATTTGACGAGCCGGTGAAAAAAAGATGGTTTCCATACAAAAAAAAATGGCTGCCATACAAAATCAAAAAACCAAATTTTTTTTAGTTATGTTACAAACTCCACCCAAAAAGCCCACGCGGGCCGCATGCGGCCCGCGCACCCGCGCGACCTCTAGTTTACTTATATAAAGCTCGATTACCACTGACTGACTGACTGACTGACTCACTCATTGACAGAATTGATCTCCCAGATGGAGCCGTGGGGGGTTAAAGTCATGTATGGGAGACATAAACCTTGAGGTCCAGTGAGTCCGGGAAAAATCCGAAATGACCTGAAAGTGGAACCCTGACCGGAACTGCCCTACGGATCTCGAAAATTACAAGTCGCACACCCATAGTGCTGGAACTAAAAATGTCAAGAACCCTGGGCCGTTTGACGAGCCGGTGAAAAAAAGATGGCGTCCATACAAAAAAAGATGGCGGCCATACAAAATTGAAACGCTCACCGTTCCGAAACCGTTGGAGATAGCGGGGGGGTGCTCGACCAAATGTCATAGAGGACGACGGGGGCTTTCCGGTGGGGGTCATTAAAATCCAAGATGGCGGATTCAAAATAGCGGCCAAAAAAAAATATGGTCCGAGCCGGCTGAAAATTGGCATCCGGGGGTTTTCGGGGGCACCGATTCATAATCCGGGATCAATTTTTTTTTTCCGCCATTTTCCAATATGGCCGCCATACAAGTGTTCATTTTGGATTTTCACCCAATTGTTCTCCCAGAAGGAGCCGTCGGGGGTAAAAGCGATGTATGGGAGTCGTATAAAGGGGGGTCCTGTGAGCTTAAGAAAAGTCCGAAATGACCTGAAAGTGGAACACTGACCGGAACTGCCCTACGGATCTCGAAAATGAAAAGTCGAACACCCACACTGCCGGAACTAAAAATGTCGAGGACCCTGGGCCGTTTGACGAGCCGGTGAAAAAAAGATGGTTTCCATACAAAAAAACATGGCTGCCATACAAAATCAAAAATCATATTTTTTTTAAGTTATGTTACAAGCACCACCTACAATGCCCCGCGGGCCGCATGCGGCCCGCGCACCCACGCGACCTCTAGTTTACTTATATAAAGCTCGATTACCACTGACTCACTGACTGACTCACTCATTGACAGAATTGATCTCCCAGATGGAGCCGTGGGGGGTTAAAGTCATGTATGGGAGACATAAACCTTGAGGTCCAGTGAGTCCGGGAAAAATCCGAAATGACCTGAAAGTGGAACCCTGACCGGAACTGCCCTACGGATCTCGAAAATTACAAGTCGCACACCCATAGTGCTGGAACTAAAAATGTCAAGAACCCTGGGCCGTTTGACGAGCCGGTGAAAAAAAGATGGCGTCCATACAAAAAAAGATGGCGGCCATACAAAATTGAAACGCTCACCGTTCCGAAACCGTTGGAGATAGCGGGGGGGTGCTCGACCAAATGTCATAGAGGACGACGGGGGCTTTCCGGTGGGGGTCATTAAAATCCAAGATGGCGGATTCAAAATGGCGGCCAAAAAAAAATATGGTCCGAGCCGGCTGAAAATTGGCATCCGGGGGTTTTCGGGGGCACCGATTCATAATCCGGGATCAAATTTTTTTTTCCGCCATTTTCCAATATGGCCGCCATACAAGTGTTCATTTTGGATTTTCACCCAATTGTTCTCCCAGAAGGAGCCGTCGGGGGTAAAAGCGATGTATGGGAGTCGTATAAAGGGGGGTCCTGTGAGCTTAAGAAAAGTCCGAAATGACCTGAAAGTGGAACCCTGGCCAGAACTGCCCTACGGATCTCGAAAACGACAAGTCGCAAACCTATACCGCCGGAACTAAGAATGTTGAGGACCCTGGGCCGATGGACGAGCCGGTGAAAAAAAGATGGCTTTCATACAAAAAAACATGGCTGCCAAACGCTTCTTACCACGCTTTTATTAGCTTCACCTGTTATATGTAAGAAAATCTTGGAAGTTAAATTTGACCCACTTCGCGGTTTCCGATTGAGGTGAGATTTTGCACACACGTTTAGTTAGGATGACAATGCATAGTTAGATAATTGACGTCATTCTAAATCCAATATGGCGGACTACTTATGTAAAAAGCACTACCATGATATGGGTATCAAATGAAAGGGTTTGCTGAGAAGACTACGAAAACTAATATAACGTCACACTTAATTCAATATGGCGGACGCCCCAAGATGGTAGACAAAATTTTCTTATCTACCATCATGATATGGGTATCAAATGAAAGGGTCTGCTGGGAAGAAAACGAAAAATAAAGTCAAAGTGAAAGTCGAATTCAAAGTCAAAGTCAAAATCGAAGTCAAAGTCAAAGTTAAAGTTAAAGTCAAAGTCAAAGTTGAAGCCGACGCCGAAGCCGAGGCCGAAGCCGAAACCGAGGCTGAAGTCGAAGTCAAAGTTTTTTATTACAACTGAGCCTTTGCAGGCACTTTCAAAAGCGTGTTTTATTTTTTTAAGTTAATTTAAGAGCTCCACGAAAACCACCACCCGCGGGCCGCTTGCGGCCCGCGCACTGCGCGACCTCTACTTTTTCGAAACCCTCACCGTTCCGAAAACGTTAGAGATAGTAGTAAGTAGTAAAAATCCAAGATGGCGGCTTCGAAATAGCGGTTTAAAAAATTATGGTCTAATCTGGCTGAAAATTGACGTCCTGAGGTTTTCGGTGCCACGTATTCATAATCCGGAACCAACATTTTTTTTTCCGTCATTTTTCAGTATGGCCGCCATACAAACGCTTCTTTTGGAGCAATTGTTCTCCGAGAAGGAACCGCAGAGGGGTAAAAGTCATGTATGACAGTCGTATAGAGGTCCAGTGAGAAATGACCTGAAAGTGGAACGCTGACTGGAACTGCCCTACGGATCTCGAAAATTACAAGTCGCAAACCTATATCGCCGGAACTAAAAATGTCAAGGACCCTGGGCCGTTTGACGAGCCGGTGAAAAAAAGATGGCTTCCATACAAAAAAACATGGCTGCCATACAAAATCAAAAATCATATATTTTTTACGTCATGTTACAAACCCCACCCAAAAAGCCCTCGCGGGCCGCTCGCGGCCCGCGCACCGCGCGACCTCTAGTGATCACTAATATATAAAGCTCGATTACCACTGACTCACTGACTCACTGATTGACATAATTGTTCTCCCAGATGGAGCCGTGGAGGGTACAAGTCATACATAAAGTCATAAACCTTGAGGTCCAGTGAGTCCGGGAAAAATCCGAAATGACCTGAAAGTGGAACCCTGACCGGAACTGCCCTACGGATCTCGAAAATTACAAGTCGCACACCCATAGTGCTGGAACTAAAAATGTCAAGAACCCTGGGCCGTTTGACGAGCCGGTGAAAAAAATATGGCGTCCATACAAAAAAAGATGGCGGCCATACAAAATTGAAACGCTCACCGTTCCGAAACCGTTGGAGATAGCGGGGGGGTGCTCGACCAAATGTCATAGAGGACGACGGGGGCTTTCCGGTGGGGGTCATAAAAATCCAAGATGGCGGATTCAAAATGGCGGCCAAAAAAAAATATGGTCCGAGCCGGCTGAAAATTGGCATCCGGGGGTTTTCGGGGGCACCGATTCATAATCCGGGATCAAATTTTTTTTTCCGCCATTTTCCAATATGGCCGCCATACAAGTGTTCATTTTGGATTTTCACCCAATTGTTCTCCCAGAAGGAGCCGTCGGGGGTAAAAGCGATGTATGGGAGTCGTATAAAGGGGGGTCCTGTGAGCTTAAGAAAAGTCCGAAATGACCTGAAAGTGGAACACTGACCGGAACTGCCCTACGGATCTCGAAAATGAAAAGTCGAACACCCACACTGCCGGAACTAAAAATGTCGAGGACCCTGGGCCGTTTGACGAGCCGGTGAAAAAAAGATGGTTTCCATACAAAAAAACATGGCTGCCATACAAAATCAAAAATCATATTTTTTTTAAGTTATGTTACAAGCACCACCTACAATGCCCCGCGGGCCGCATGCGGCCCGCGCACCCACGCGACCTCTAGTAATAATAATAAAAATACATTTTCGGATCACGCCGTGGGAGGTGGGGGGTGCATGAATACAACGCATGCATTTTGAACAATAAACTGAATGGATCAGTGTATGATCAGGTACAGTGATTTTAAATTACTTGCATACCAGTCCCTCCCGCCCTGCCCGGGGTAGGAGGACTCATTTGATGATTTTACCACGATAAAAAAAAAGAAAAAAAAGAAAAGGTATGTGATAATAGAAAATGTACGAGTAGGTATGGGAAAGAGATTTTTGTATTTTTCTCAATGTCGGCGAGTACGATTTCGTCGGTTGTTCGGAGGAGAAATCCTGTTGGGAACTAGTCGATTGAACCCCACTTGAGTTTTTTGAGAAATGTCAATTTTCTCGCCGACTGTACCTTTTTTTTAAAACTAATAATAGGGTTTTTAATGTCTTCAACAGTCACTTACAGTTTCCTAAAACCAGAACCCTCTAATGTTACAAAATTTTGCGCGATTGCGATCAAGTAGACATTATGACAGAAAATGATTCAGTAACTTATTGGTTCCAATATTATTACCGCATTAAAATCAATACATTGCAATTCGTACCATATGGTAAAAATACCAAGTAATATCTGTTCGGCTGATCGCAAATAATGTTGCCCGTTTGTCATTTTTCCATTAAAATAAACGCTTTACGGTTATAAACTCTGAACATTTATTATGGGTAATTTATTGACGTTTTATGGTATTGATAAATATGCTACCTGGCGTAAACCGCAATGGTATGTTTAATTCCTGATAATAAATCATTAGTTGGTTTTGTTGCATTGAGTCGTTGACTATGCGCGTCCACAGACATTGATTAATTTGTATTACTGACTTGCAAGGTGAAGGAAACCTGTACATCTGAGAACGTCTAAAATGTTCATGTTAGTATATAGACTGTCTACCCGCACCAGGTCAGCGTGGTGGAGCAAGGCCTTTTAAGAGTTCTTATTCTTAGAAGAGGCCTGTGCCCAACAGTGGGACAGTAATGAACTGAAGTAATGAAGAATGAAATAATGAACTGAATGAACTATTGAAGTAATGAACTGAAGTTTTCTATCACTTGTAGATATTTTTGTAAGCATAATTAAATAACATAGTAAATTTTTTATTTCAGATAGGTATCTATATCACACTGGCGTCTTCTCTTCTCAATATATCATTAACATGCATATAAATTTCCCTTTTCAAACTGAGCAAAGAACCAACCATCCCATTTTTGCAGTTCTTGCAGTTTACAAGCGCGTGTGATCTTTACTTAGTTAGACGGGTTAGGTTAGGGTAGGTTAGACGTATACATGCACTTTACGATAGTTTGTGTGCCTATTGCTACCGCTGCCGCTATCAAACACACATTGATGTGTATATAGATACATCTATACGTCTTTCCCACAACCAAGAGCCGCGCGCACTCGCGAATTGTAACAACTATACCAAAATGGTTTGATTCTTTGGTCAGTTTGGAAAGGAATATTTATGTGCGTATATTGAGAAGAGAAGACGCCAATGAGATAGATAACTGAAAAAAAAAAACTATTTATATGAAACTCGACATGAAATAGTTTGGTGTGCAACATTGTTATCGAACACAGATCTGTACAAAACCGTTGCGTGCAGCAGGCGTGACTGTGACTACGAACTCGCGCCGCATCACATCGCTTTTGTAGTACTGAGTTCTGAACATTTTTAATTGTTAGCTCGGTACCTTTACGGATTATTTCGTTTCTATTTTTATATAAGCTGAGGTCAAATACCTTTGAGCGTTTGATAAAAAGGCTATGAATACCCTAATGCTTAAATTGGATTATATTATGGGTAAAAAAGTTTTATTAACATTTTTTTTATTTCTTGTTTCAGGATTGGACTTTTTAAGGCGATGTCGGGTCGCCATGGGGCGAAGTGGTAATGCAATGGAGGTGAGTACTAAATTAATAATTACCTCAAGACTATTTAAAATGGAATTTTCCAGAAAAATATTGCAATGAGGGGACAGTGAACGTATCTGCTCGAGGATCGATTTAAAGGCAATGATAGTCGCCTCGTAATTGGTTGCAGCGTACAGTCTGCATCTAGAATATGTTATTATTGTATTATCATTTATTGAACAACGAAGTTTATATTGAGAAAACTTACAAAAGTATTAAAAATACCTATTTAGGTATTTATTTTTTAACAAATTATTATGGAGACTATCATGATAGTAAATAAATAAAGATCAAAAAGACTAAGTATCAAGTATCAAGATACTTGGTCTATTTGATCTTTATTTATTTAAGGGCATTAATTACTCATTATATAGATATTTCTGTCTCGGATTAACTCAGAACAATAATTAGCTCCTTAAAGAAAATATTATTTCATTGACCTAAGCTGCTATCTGTACTAGGTATTCCAATTTCATATCCATACCTCAATTAGTACACAGAGTCACATAGATATGAACTTTGTCATACGTTCGACTGTTCACATGGTAATTAGGTATCGTAAAATAACATTCGATCGTTGGAACTGTAACTAAGCGACGGAATCAATCAATGTTCCTTTGAGGACTCATATTGTGTGATCGATTGAAAGGTTAGAGTGGTAATAATGTAGAAGCACATTTGTCAATGATGTTGTATGGATTATAGCTTTTTTCTTAGCATGTCGAAGGAAAATTTAATATATGTACTTGGCCCAGTATTTCGCCACGCAAATTGCAGAATCAGTAGTAGACTTTAGCTCCTCACGCGTGCAGGTGGTAGGGCACACGGCGCAGGATGGAAGGTCGGCCATGGTCTGCGGAGAGACGCCGCACTCGCACTGGAGGTCTAATACATCTGTGAAATTCCACCTGTGAAGATTATCTTCGCTTCGGCCGACTTGGCATTATAACTTTGACATGCTTCGACATTATCTTATTCATAAATGATACATAACAGACCAAATTGACCTTCACGCGGCAGACACAATGAAAACCATACTAATGTTGTTACAGTTTCATAAGGTATTTATTTTATTTATTCTTATTCGCACACGAAGACTAAAAACGTGAAAAAGAAACAATAGGTAATATTATTGAAGGTAAACCATAAATCCGCGATATCTTATTCACTGACCGCTTATCATAATCACGAGACAAAATTAAATTTATTTTGATTTTATTTAATTACTTTTTTTAATAATTAACAAAAGTCGCCGAATAGGTACCAAACAGCTTGCAGAATAAAACATTCACGGAATAAACGGAGCGTTCCAAGTTCCGACGCTTTATTTCTCAAGGAAATAAATGGTTGAATATAATGTATCATTATTAAAATGTGTCTGCACATTAAAATGAAAAAATAACACATAACTGAATGTATTCCAACTTCATGTTTGTTGGAACAAAGCCAGTTACTTATAACCAGTTTAAATGCAGACCTGATGGGGTCCCGACTCGGGTCGTGAACTTGGCTATACCTCGCTCTTTTTCCTTGCAAAGCGAGCTGAATTCCAAACGGAAACAAAAACTTGGCTCATCTGGTTCGTTTGAGGATATAAAACTAAGGTATTGATTTAATAAGATAAGGAATTTTAAATCAAGATGATATTTTTGTTAAAGAAGCATAAATACGGAATCATCTTCTTCATCTTAACGAATAAAGCCTTTTCTTATATTTTTTTATGGAATTTTAATAATTAGGTCTAGATTAAATATAATTAAACCTAACCTAGAGTCTCGACATTTCATAAGTGCCTGTATCTGGTTTACATGAAATAAAGATCTATTATAATATACTAAACAATTAACCAATTTTGAATACTAAACGGGTATCGTTTTAAGTCAGAAGCCCAATTCTCGTAATTAATTTATAATATGACTGAAAGTTGACCGAACTGAGATTATATTATGAATTGACAAAAAGTCATGTATTCTACTCCTCTTAAAGTTCAGTCCGATTCCAGTATGATTTGGATTCAATCTTCTTACAAACTCATTTCAATCTCATTTTTGACGTTTGTGTATAGACGAGAGTGTCAATTTTATTATCTGTGTCAGTTCAAAATGTTAGCAGAATACCGATTTGCCTTTTATTCAACTTTCAATCTCATTACAATATAATGTCACGTTTGACGTTGTTTGTTAGGGTAGGTGAATACCATTTGTGACATTTATGACATTGGTAGTAGATCGGAATGAGATCCGAACTATATTTTGAACATTTTTAATTACGAGAATTGGGCCTCAGATTAAAAAATTACCGGTATTTTATTTTTACAGAGATGAACGGAATAAATCCTTCTTTCCCATACTTCAAAATAAACTTATTTCCACAAGGCATAAGTATTCAGCCCATTCTGCATAAGAAAAAAAGATTGAAGATAAATAAACTTTACAGAATAAAAATGTTTGGGGAACATTCCGGAGATAAATTTACTCCTTGAAAATTGAAAACTTTCGATTGGACCAAAAACTTTTTTAATATCAACTTTAATGATCCCGATTTCCGTACAGTTTTAATGAGTATATAAGTATTTCAATTAATTTTAGTTTATTTAGCATCGATTGATATTTTTTCAAATATTGGACCTATCAAAAGAGTTGATTCGTCGTCAGTTGTGGCAAAAATAGCCGATGTTTGAACCATACAGCTTATACAGGGTGGTGATAACGTTACGACCGCGACATTAAATGAATCGACGTATTTGGTATCACGTTCTGTAACCGACAGGGTTTTGGACGGTTAGTAACCTAACCGTCAAAAACCCTGTCGGTTCTCTACTCAAACCAGAAACTTACTTGTAACTTTTGAACAGCTCAACAGATTTTCTAGCTATGATACCCGATTAAACTAGCTTTTGATTAACTATATTGAAATCGGTCCATCCATTTTGGAGCTACGATGCCACAGACAGATACACATATACACAAAAACTAATAACACCCCTCTTTTTTGTCAGGGGTTAAAAGATCTCCAGTTGATATCGATGTGTTTCTCTGCATTCTACATTTGACTCCAAATTGAACCAATGTAATATCAAGACTTAGTCTCTCATACATTCGTTTGATGTTCCATATCACTTGCATTTATTACTTACCATACATCGACTATGTAGCAGTCAACCTAAAATCTCAATTTCACGTAAAGCGTTGTTGGATTATTTGAGAAACAGTTTCGGTTGCAAATATAAACGTGCGTATTTCGCTCGTTATTCAAGGTATAACAGCGACACGTAAATTAGATTGTTTGTCAAAAGACGGATTCGGGTCACGGCACTTGTATGGATTTGTGTGTTTGATGTGTTGTATTGAAACAACATGAATAAACGAAATTGTGTTCGAGTAATTGTCATCCTTCTTTCAAAATTTCAAAAAGATAGCGATTCGAATATGACATGAAGTTGTTATTTTTTTCTAGTTTTGGATTGTTCATTTTTTCTTCCATTCATATTAAATTTAATAGATATAGGCAGGTATATAATATTAATTGTATTCGTAAAGAGTAGAAAAACTGGTAAACGACACGGCCATTACAAAACTACAGAACTCCAACAAAATAAAATGTAGCTAATAAAGAGACGCACGGCAGAGTTCATAATTGAATTGTCCTTTATTTGGTAAAAACAAAGCGGCGACGGACGCTGTAGCACGGACATGGCGCTTTGGCGTTCAGAAGTTTGTAAAAAAAGTGCTATAAAATAATGGCGTAGAGCGCTTGTCAGCGGGGCATCCTCGGGCTCTAGTTATGAAACTGTACTGAGACAAGGAACACAGATACTGCGATGTTTGTGGTATATGTTTATAGGAAACCAGCTGTGACTGGCCGACCAAGATTATGATTTGAAACAAAAGTGCGACCATTTCTTCCGGTCGACCAACCTTAAGGCTAAAATCGTTTGCGCTCGGCGTCCAAACGCAGAGTTATTAACTCTAAGCAGGCCGCAGTCGTTCAAAGTATTTTGTTCGCAAAATGTATCACCGCAACTTATCCTGACTGTACCTCTGGAAATTGTACAGTTTAGCCGTATACATGACATGCAATAAACAGACAGGCATAAAACTTCTATTTCGCATTTGTTTATAATTGCAATGTGGTTTGGCGATTGGAAACTCGCGTAAACGTTGATCATTATTGTCTTCCTAGCGTATAGCACGAGAAATAGGTACTTCATTTACTTTATTTTTAGTACAGCAGATTTACAACCATTGTACAGTCTGAGGACACAACTTATATGGCTTACCGATGTACCTGCGCAGTTAATACAATTAAATACGGAGAAAATTGATCAACCAACCAGAGAGCATCGTCGCTGTGCCATCGACCTGACCTTTAGTTAGTGAGCGAAATAGAAATAGACGGCACGGCAATCAATTTTTACACTAAAAGGGTACTGCATAAGGTTGATTTTAAATTGATTTATTTAGGGTCGGGCGTTGTCGGCGATCTTGTATTTGTCTCACGAACGAAGATTCACGATGCGCCTTATTTCTTATGTCGTACTGGATGTAAGTTGGTAGTAATTATGTATAAATGTTTTAAAAGCGCTTGCAAAGGCCCAGTTAAAATAAAAAACTTTGACTTTTACTATTAAAAATAATTGAATATATTGTGAGAAAGCTGTGAAGTAACTGGCATTTTATACATATCGTTAATCTTCACTATGACTTCTTAAAATAACGAATACTGGGCTTCTTAAAAGTTGTTAGTGAAATCCGTTGCATCTTATGATTTGTACCCTACCTCGAAGCACGGCAGCGCAGTTCAACGTTCGACAAACGATACTCCAACTTCCAAACTAAGTCTCGACTCGTTTTGTTTGTCGTTAAAAAACACTGGACCAGATGAAATTGTTACGAAAACACTTTTTTTTTTTTTATATTTTCGTCGTTCCTATTTTATGTAGGTAGTACAGTTCTCTCGAGTTATTTTAGTTCTCAGAGGTTACAGATATTTCAGCGCAATGGCTAGCGTAATGCCAAGCAAAAAGTTAGTAGATATTTCAGAAAAGCGTTTTCTTACTCAAGCTGATGTCTGAGTGGAGTATCTACGCTGTATGTTTTACCTACACAATTTACTGTGAGTAACTATTGCTCAGAAAAAGTTCTTAAGCGATAAATTATGCTGATATTTCGAGGATAAATAAGTTACTTTTTAACCTTTCCTCTGCATCCAGATCAATACAACGTATCGTAAAGCCTAAAAGTCTTTTTATAAAACGATGCCTCGAATTTTTGCAATAGTTTTTATTTTCGATTCCTTTGTTCTCTTATGATTGATCAAAGCGAACTCCGTGTTGTATTTAATTGATTTTTCTATATGGCCGTAGTTCTCTCGACGAATATAGGGTCAGTATAACAGTTGATGAAAAGGGTAACAGTTAATTGTATTCATAAAATAAATTGATTCATGTCACGGTATTTTTGATTCATTGAATAAGTAACGGAAAACGTGATACATGATAAAGTTCTTTAACGTTTGCCTTTGAACAAGAGAACTTTGCTTTTTCAAAATATTACCTGGTTCTTCATTCTTCTATTGTGTTGATAAGAGCTCCCGGAACAAGAAAATTGCTTGTGTCCTAGTAGAAAGATAAGGTTCATAATGGCTTTGACTGCTCTGGGTGTGCCGGATACAGAGCGCACAGAGTAGGGACTCTGTTGTGCTTTGACCGAGCTGCCTCCACGAAGACGGCGACACATTGTGGTCATGCGTCGCCGATCAGTGTACAGCGAAGGTAATGGCGGGACCTTTTTACAGTCTCCTCAGAGACGTGCCTAGGGGTGGGAACCTCTTCAAAATCTCCTCCACAAGAAGTGCCATAACAAAAAAAAAAAAAAAAAAATGTAAATTTCCGAAGGCTTCCCATCAGGGGCGGAAAGCGGACCACCATGATGAGTTTAGCCGGAAGGAATTACCCGATGAAAAAAAGGTATCGTCACTTGAAGATAATCTTTTCTTCCAATAAACACGTAACTTCTAAGTGTGAGTTCACGTCAATTAAATACTGCAATAACGAGGAGGATTCAAACTCACGTGTTTGGTTGCCAGATCTTTGGCCGTTGGGCGTTTCGCGATTAGTTTAAGAGGTAAATAAACAAGCGCCGATCGCGATTGCTGCGTAAAAACAAGATTGGTAGAAGAAACTTACACTTAGGCCTAAGCCTATCTATAGTACGTAATTTGACTTTGGTCACAATTTTGGTTTAAAGTTGGTATAATTTATATTTTTTAAGGGTACCTGAGGGAGTGGTATCTCAAGTGGAGGTTTTGAGCGAAGGGTCTTATTATCATACAGTCAAGGGTTGTCTGAGGACGTTGAAAGTGACAGGTTGTAACCCCTTTGTCTGGCCGAACAGAAACAAATATACCTAATTAAATTAGCTAACTTAATTAAAAGAGAATTAGTGTTCTGTACCTCTACCATGAGTTTTCTGTGCCGTCTAACGTTCACGTTCCATTCAATATTTGTATAGTGACTTTAGTTCACTATTTATACCGCTAGAGGCGCTGAAAAAATTCCCATACAAATATTGCATGTGAACGTGAACGTTAGACGGCACGGAAAACTCATGGTAGAGGTACTGACTTTAGTGCTAGATATATAGGAGTCGGAAAATTTTCCTTTTTTATTAAATGGGCGTCAGAAAGTTTTCAATATTCTATTTCTGTGAAGCGTGTTTGGTAGTCTTTAAAATCGCGGATTCACACCGGCTGAGCGAGCGCGAACGAAGGTATCTCTCACTTTTTCGCTCAAACGGGAGTGTCTCTTTCGCTACCGTTTGACAAATGCCTTCGTTCGCGCTAGCTCGGCCGATGTGGATCCGTCATTAGGTGTACTTTCTCATTGTTAGTTGAAGTACCGAAGTACCTACCCATTTTTAACACGCTTTTATTTAGACAAGTAATTGTGGTAGTATCAGGGATATAACTATGTATGGCGAAGGGTGACAGTTTTAAAAGGAGAAGCCGTCCCAAAAATGCCCTCTAAAAATTGCTGCAATTAATGCTGCAAGACAAAAATCCATACCGTCTCTTGTAATCTATATATAGTCATATCTAGAAGAGCTCGACCTGACTGAATAACAAGCCTTTATTTTGTAAGTTGGATGAGTAAATAATATAATATTACGTTGGTCTATGCACTAACCAATTCCTAAAGGGAAGCCGATGGGAATCGGGTTGTATGGACTCTTCGCCACTGCTATGTATATTGTTCACATTAAACTATAATTATCTCTGAAAATCCGTAATAACAGTTGCAAGTAAAATAACACTTTAAAAAATCACAATCACGTATACGAGAAGAAAAATACTTTCATACACATTTCAGGACCACAGCTAATTACGAAAGCAATTTTGCACAGGAAAATTACTCAAATCCACGTCAAAATTAGCATAAGTGGGTTCTCATTCAAACCGCAACTTCCACAATTGTAGCAACAAAGGAAAAAGTTAGAGCACTGACGATTGCCAGCCGAGACAATTCTCCCCAATTTAGAATTCAACAGAATTACGACACTTATAGAGTTTATCACAAAGTTGTGTGAAGACACTTTAAGTGCGGATTTTACGATGAGCACTGAACATTCAAAACTTCACGAGTAGTACGCTGAACTTCACCAATTTGACTACTCAGGAGAAGATAATTAAAATTATAAAGTAAAGCTTCCGCCAGCGGCTTCGCCTGCGTGATATCTTTATAAATTATAGCCTATGTTACGCAGTGATAATATAGCATTCTGCTACTGAAAGAATTTTTAAAATCGGTTTATTAGTTTTTGAGTTTAGTCATTACAAATAAACATACATAAAATCTAATCTTTTCTCTTTATAATATTAGTTTAGGCGAATATTTCTCAACGTTGGTTATCTAAACGAAATCGAACGGTCATCATTTAATAATGGTGTGGACAGTACTAAACTAGACTAAACGCATCCGTCACTTTCTTTTTTAACCGACTTCAAAAAAAGGAGGAATTCGACTGTATGTTTTTTTTTGTATGTTTGTTACGCGCGGCTTTCCACTTCTCTATAATTTGAACCCTAACCATGTCATTTTACTTTCTTTAGTAGGTCTATTGGAAACTATTTCCTTGATAGTTTTCGTACTTGTCTTGATTCTATCTGATTAGACATCATACATGAATAAGTTGTATGAATGTTTATAACGTATGTAGACACTTTAAATATTTTATTTTATTTAGCACCGCTGCCACCATGATGTGAATAATACGCAGATTTGGCCAAGACAGACAATAATTATTAAGTTCAGGTCAATTAGTTTCGCAAATACCGACACCATAAACAATACCATCGTCTACACAAGAATAGTTGGGTTAAACTTACCACAGCAAGTTAATTAGTAGGTTAGAGTAGGTTAAAGATAGGACCCCCGCCGGACATAACCTGGCGGGGGGCCTCCGGGGTCGCGGGCCCACAGAGTGGGGACTCTGTGGCGCTCTCACCGAAGCGACCCCCGAGAAGACGGCGCGCACTGGTCGGTCCTGCGCGCCGTGCACCGCACAGCGAGGGTACCGGGGGACCACTTTATAGTCTCCCCCGGGACGTGCCTGGGAGGGGGACCTCTTTACAGTCTCCCTCCCCGAGAAGTGCCCTAATACGCGTGGCACCGAGGTGGGCTTCGGTGCGGTCTTTTAAGAGTACCCGAGGCCCACCTGTAGGTGCCGAAGTGGACCACCGTGGTGAGTTTAGCCGGTAGGAGTCCGGCACACCCCTTCGCCCCTCCAGGCGGAGGACAGGCCTATGATGGGTTCTCACAACGTAAAACAAAAAAAAGGTTAAAGATAGGAATATGAACATGAAGCATAGATAATTATTATTCTAGAAGCTTAAAAGTAAATCTAGTTGATATTTTTAGCCCCGGTAATATTTTAGGACGACAAATAAAAAGCTCAGCGAAAGGAAGCTATTAAGCCAAACTTCTCTCACAAATAAATTCTATGTAATTTACTATCTGACACATAACTACCTGTAATTTATTCCGATGAATATTCATGTCGACTGATTCAGAACCAGCTGAATCAGTGTTACCTATAAAATATGGGATTTTTACGAACAAAAATGTGAGTTAGTGGTGCTATCAATTTTCCCGTAGGAATAACGATCATTTCAAGCGAATTAAAAGTTGAAATGCAGTTTTATGAACTCGATTAGTTTTTTCTCTTTGGATATTAACGATGAAAGCCATCTGTGACTTTGTCGAAGAATTATCATTCAGATTACTTTTTACTTGCGTTCATTATGTTGGAGATAGAGATATTCTGAAGAGCGTAGATTTCTTTTAATGTGTTCATAAAATAACAGAGACGTCATATTATATGCAATTTATTTTCTAAAGGAGAAAGATTTTATGCGCACATTATACGCACGGTGACTTTTTGTAAACATGAGGCCGCTAACATAGTCAAGCATTTCAGTTATTTGTTCTTTGACTGATCTACTGTGATACAGTATATACCTACTAGCACTGAGGTCAGTGCGATGAAATTATTATGCAGTAAGTACTTACTCCGATTGTATTCACTGTCAAATCACAGTTTTGTTGGGATTTGTATTCAAGGATGTTCTTGTATAATGTCAATAAAAGGTTTTTTTTCTCATCAGCTTTATCGTGAACTTTGTTGTTACAAAATTATTTGACAAGTCAATATCAATTTAAATAAGGCTCCTTGATATTCCAACATTCTTAAAATTATATCTTTAGCAGCATTGAAACGTTAATGAAATTATTGGAGTACACATCGCAAGGACTTCTCTTCAAAATCAACAAACTTAATTTAAGAACAATTAAATGGATCTTAAAACAATTTATTTAAGTAGCATCGTAACTCAACGCGGGCTCTAATTTGAAAAGTGATCGGCTGTCACAAAAGAGAATAATTGGTACCGAGTATAATTAACTTCAACTTTTTCCTGTTGACTTTTATTTGGGTCATTAAATACTCGTCTTACATTGTTTGTTCACAGTCAAATAAAAGAAATAAAAGAAAATAAGTTATTTAAAAGTAGATTCCTTGACCTTAAAAGAAATAATTGACTGCCAAATTACGGAACAAAAACAATAAATAGCAGGTCATTAAAAAAAGATGGCACACAATGCATTCCTTCTACGACTTCTACTATTTTAACATCTTATTAATTATATCTACTTTTCTGCTCACTGTGCCCCAACACCTGTACCCTGAGCGACTTCTGCTTTGCCACGTAGAGATAGCAAAGTTATGTGCTATTGTTTAGCGAGGTACCATCGACATCAAGAAGAAGACTGAAATACCTACTGAGTTTCACCTAAGTATACGAACGATCGTATAGGTGAAACTTAGTATTTCGATAGTAAACGATGTCTCTGCGATAGCTCTATGCTATATAACTACCTATAACCCGTTTCATCCATCAAGCGTATTATGGTTCAACATAATACCTATCTGAATTCTCTCGAACAAAGATACAAGATGAAACTTCACGAACACAAAGCCTGACCAACTTCCTGTAAACCCAAGTAACCGGATGGTCATACAAACTAAACATTACGGAAACGAAATTGACAATCGTTATTAACAAAGGATGTAGTTCGCACTAAAGATGGCGTCCATTCAATTTAGTTGGCGAGATAATGCCTCTTAGTGGTAGGAAACCGTAAAATGTTATGTCAGGTCAGATATTCTGAGTATTCATACGAACGTAGCATGTAAAGTGTCGATTTCTCTCAATTCATACTTTATTCCAATATCAACATGTACTTCTCTTTCTTTTAAAACAGAGAGATTTTCGACAGTCTGTTACTATGTAAATAACCATACGATTGGTCATATTAAAAAAAAAGTACATTTGAAGGAAACTTGTCACGAGACATAAACAATATTAATAAAAATACAATTTAAGACAATATTCATTCCTTACCGATTAAAATAAATACTAGTAGGTGTTCTTTTATATCTAAAATCATAAAAGGTCTAATATTTTAAAAAACGATCATAATATAATTTGCTCTTATAATTTTTTTAATGTCACTAGATCTGGGTTTCAGCAGCCGCCGCCGGCCAGCAGTGACATTGATTTACATGAAATTTCATAGCTGCACAGTATATAGCTGTATCTACTGTTGTATTATTAAAAGTCAATATATTTTAAATAAATACTACATTTGAAATTTATAAAAAATCGTTACTTTCCTTTTCGTTTCTGCTTCGTTATATGTACCTACATTGTTTTTGAATATGGCCCGATTACCAAAATGTTTCGCATGTATCAAATCGGAACAGAATTCTCATCGTGTATAAAGTTGTTCTTCTTTAGATATGAAAGATAGATAGATACTTGCACACATAAGTACACAAAACTCCGTCCGAAAAAGAAACAGCAAAACTAACTTGATACAAGATATCTCACAAAAAAATATTTGCAATCTGCCGCGCGTCCGTCCACATTCAGAGTACAAGACATAAGTTTTGGATACGAACACCATCTCTGGCGCAAAGTTGGGGGACGCCTCGAGCTGTTAAAACATTCAACTTGCACGTAAATAACTTACTGTGCATCGAATACTGGGTGTATTTTGAACTACACTCGCTTTTGTAGTGATTGTATAACGACGATGAAGTGACAAAAACTTTTATCTGCCAAAACTAAATTTTAGTAGTCAATTTTTGATCCGTGGGCTGGCTTATTCTTTGTTCAAAGAATATTGAACAATGGTGGCAATGCTGCCAGTCTTCTGGGCACGCTACCAATTGACAGCGATGTGGAGGAGTACTTTGACGGCTAGGTGCTCAGTTATATATTTGTAATTTTATTTTATGTTTTATAATAATAAATTAATTAATTAGGCTGTGTACATATTTAAGTTTAATTGTAATTCACGAATAAAAATTATACATTTTTCTTTTTTGATTTTACACGAAACGAAAAAATCGGTTCATTCTTTAGAACCTAAAGTATGAAAAAAGGAACCTTTATTAAAAAATTGTAAATAAAGTTATTTGTTCTTGCCAGCTTACGCTGCACATGATTATTTTAAATTTATCGATGTAAGTAGCTTAAAATGGACAAAATGTCATTTAGGAGTTCTCGTCACTTCATAGTCGATAAGGTATCTTATTTTGATGTCCGAACCTAACCGCAACCTAGACTTATACTATGTTTTTTCTTATTTCTCTTATTTAGTTAACAATTTTCACATGTGTCTTTATAAGGAAAAACGTTATTTAAAAACATGAAAGTCATGTTAAATTAAACTGTATCTAATAATAATTACCAAATATATATGTTGTAAACGATTTGCTGTATTTTATAAATGATTATTAAATTAATTACTTGTTTGAAAAATGTTTACCAAGGCCAAAGTTCACCGACAACAGCCGTTTAAACATGAATCTATGTATGAGTAATCGGCCGATTTCATTTTAATCATCTGTTATATTGTTGGTGAACATGGCCCTAAGTATGACAAGTAAGAACAACAGAGTATAGATTATAATTAAAAAAATACTACATAACTACTTATGTCAATCAGCTAACAAAAAGGATAATAAAAAATAAATAATTGAATAACCCACCGAAAGCAAACATAAATAATATCGTCAACTTTATTCTTGTTCGGATATTATTCAATTCATACCAAATTAATTTCCATATCAGATTCCGCGAACCATAAAAGTGCGCAAAAACATAAGCATACGAAAGTTGGCGTGTTCTACCCACTTATCTTGAGCCATCGCGACGAGACGGGGAAAGTTAAATGAGGAAGAAAATCTATGGTTGTTTAGTTGATTCCGGCTCTAGCGTTAATTCACAAACTACTTAATCTTGTTTCGTACGGACAAGTTTAAGCGGAACCGGATTTAGGGCTAAGGCACACGATCGATTTTAGAAGACGTTGCTTAAAAATATTTCTACTGTGTTTGGAATTCGCACTATTGATATTAATACACTCTTTTTAGCTTATTTTTATTCATTTATCGTGTGATTCTCACATGAGATTGGGTCTGTTTGGCTCAAATCGATATTTGTATTACTCGTGCCATTTATACTCTACAAAATATCGCAGTCGATCTTCACTCGACCCCTAAGATCAATTCTCGAGATTCGACGACGTCCGAGCTCGGCAAATGGAACGGCAATTAATTTGTTGAATGCAGTATTGCTAGCGCTACGATTTCAACTTAGTTCATATTTCTGCTTGCAAACTTTAAGGGAATCTGTTTATTACTTTGATAAGATTATTTCCTGCAACTGCTATTTATTATTTTGTATTTAACGCAACAACTTGATTACTGATAAAGCGCTAAGGGTCTCTAAATGGCACACAGATGTTTATTTGTTTAGCGAGAAATAAACAGTTGTTTATATCATAATCAAATATAGCCGTTTATTAATATGGTAGTCCAAGTTAAAACGGTTGCTTTATCTTTAACGTCTGTTTATTTATCGGTGAAATTGGCTTTTTATACACGTTCTTCCAAGGTTTAATAATAGATCACCTAAAAATTGTGTTATGAACAGTGATTCTAAAAACAAGGAGAAACCAATTTAAACATTGAAATACATTCAATAAGCTTTATTCCCTAATATTTCGCTCTGGAATTCAAGGGTCCTCCATTACAAGTGGCCACAGATAGTCCCATTAACAACGGAGCTATGCCTTAGCATTACCAACTGTAGATGTTCCGGCATCCAATACGAGATGCCTATCTTACGTTGAGGACCATGTTATGCGACCAGTTACTGGTTATGTGATGACAATTAAGATACGATCTAGTGTTGGGAACTATTTTATTGAACGGAAAGAAAAATGCAGAAATTAAAAATATATGGTCCTAATACCTTCCTAGTCCCGATCCCTTGTACGCATCATTATAATATATTATATACTTTTATTATGGGCCCAAACCCGTAAATGTGAAAAGTCGGTAAGGGCATTATTAGCCATTATTTTTAGCTGTAAATATTATTCATAGTGTTAAAGTGTGAACGAAGCCCTTAAAATAACATAATCCGTTTTCCCGTAATGTTTTATTCACGTGTTTATCTCGCACTATTTACATAATGTAGCACATTAGGAAACCTTATTGCCATAAAACCACTAATACTAAAATATACACAATTTCATTTTACTACGTCTCATACGTTTTGTTTCTTCTCTTTTAGTGTCGTGTATAATTTCTGGAGCTGAAATAGCTGTAAACAGAGTTGGGATGGCGTGATAAATTCTATACGTGGTTATGTCCAAACACGGAGAGATGTTTTGTCATGCGAAGCAAGCTTTTGTTATGTCACAATATGTATGCCACGTGGTTTCGGCTACATAGATATGTTTCGGTTACCTATAATATTTTGTTTAAAAGTCCGTCTATTTCTGCTCTTTATATTATCGAAGAATCTATACTATTTGCAGCTGTTTTATCTGACGCAATTTCAAGAAGAAAATTCCTTTATTGTTTCGATATATCTTGTCATATATGATAATGTTAGGCAGAATCCTATTAATATGTGAAAGTTTATGAAGATCTTTATTACTCAATCAATCACGTATAGGCTAAAGGGATTTCTATGAAATTTGGCACACAGAAGACAATATCTTGGATTAACACATAGTATACTTTTTATCTGGAATGCGAGTAAAACCTTATTCTGTACAACAACAATCATTACACAGATTTGCAGATTTTTTTTTCTGCCTCGATTTTCCTAATTGTTTTCGTAGTTTTTTGACCTGCTGATTACGAATATACTTACTTTGTCCTCAGAAAACTTGAGGTGAATTTTGAAGATATTAAAAACCGGGGTAATCGTTTTTTGAAAATTGGTACAGTCAGCGATGTACGCTGTGCTTTACGGAAACCTACCTTCTGGAAGTAATAAAACTTATTTTAGTGGATCATCAATTGCTTGTTACGATTTATTGAAATCATAACTTATTCAACGGTGCTTATTGGTAAAGCTGGAGTTTATTGACAATTGATACACGAATGAGATCTAAAATAGAGGGTAATGGCTGTTTGGAACGAGAATCGATTACTATCCAGTATCAAACTAAATAGTCACTCTGTATCATGTCATCATCAATGTAATCATCAGGGTCCATGAACCAGGTACAGATTGCCATTTAGGATTCCAATCTATACTTCTCGTATCCAAAACATATATAACTAATTATTCAAAGTTAGGTTAGGTCATGCAGGCCATGAATTTTCACAATTCTGAAGAATTTCACTTGTACCAAATGTTCAAACCAAGAGTTTATTCGGTTCAGTCACCTAAAATCTCAACGTGATCCCTCACCTAAAACGTAAGCTAAAACTTGAGCAAAACATACAAACTTCACGAAAATCAGGCTCAATGTATTCTTGACGCGTCCGTGCGAAGTTTAAAGCCAACATGATGGCCAACATTAGCCGTGAGGAGACATTATCGTGTTGTAAACCGGAGATTTAACGGCGCCAGGTAACATACTGCTACTATTTGAAGTAACCGCTGGGGATTCGAACATGTAGGTTAGCTTGTGAACATTGTAAAATGAAGATTTTAATCATTGTACGAGTCGTGTAACATTGTTGGATTTTGAAAAGATTTTTTGCTAGGTAAAAGGAAAACATAGATATATTTATTTTTTGTTTAAAAAAATGTTACCTTATGTATCTGTATCGTGGGTCCTACCTTTCTAGTCCCATTAAGGGGTTATTGTACTCATCATTATGAACAACTTATACTATGGACCAATTAAAATCGCGAAAAAAAAAACTGCAGTTCCATACAAATTATTCAATATTACTCGACATCGTATGGATGAAGCCCCCAGATCAAGCAATCAATGGCAGTCGCTCGTTTAGTTAATTTTAAGCCTTATTTAGCACTCAGTTCGGAAGTGACCAGTTTTACGAAGTTTGCCGGTGCGACTTCTTAGTTGTGTCTGTCTGATAAACCTGCAAGTACAAGAAAATTTAATTTAAATTACTTTACCCTTACAGTACCTACCTATGTGTGCCATTGACAAGTAAGAATTTTTTTCAAAGCTTGTTGATCCTACTTGTGATACTGCTTGAAAGCGGAATGATGCTTGAAGCAGTTTACGAACTCAAAAAGTAAGGTTCAGCAAAAACCCAATCAAATTAATTGCATCATCCATTTAGACGGTCTCTTTTTGATTTCCTTCTCTGAAGAAAACGTAATAAATTGTGGTCCACTTTGTGCCTTGTCTTTGCTAAGGCTCTCTACTTCAAAAGGCTATGGAATGAGAAACGACAAAACAAGTATACATTGAGGTTATTGGATTGACTCCCGAGTTTCCTTGCGTAATTTATTGAACTCTCGACATTGTTTGTAATATTTGTTTTTTAACTTGACTATTAAATAATAGATAATTATTTAGAAATATTTTTAAAAGTCAAAGGAGTGAATTACTTTCAACTGAAAAAAAAAATCTCTTTCTTTTATTGGGTAATAAATCAGTAACAAAGCATAGAAAAACAAAAAAATAATTATACACGAAATCGCGAAAAAAAATCTGCTCTCGTATACAAAATTAAATGATCAATATTACTAGACAAAATGTATGAAACAGCAGATTGTTTTTTGCGATTTCAAATTTGGTCCCATAGTTGTTCATAATGATGAGTACAGTACCCTCCTTCGATATGTCCAGCGTTCAACCAATCACCTTGTATAGCATAGCCTCTTCTTACTTTGTTCATCTGATTAACTTTACTTTTTGTTTTTAATTATTGTACCTATTGTGGTATCTCAAATATGCAACCATCATCTGCCTGGCCTTTATCCCAACTACGTTCGGATCGGCTCCCAGTCTAACCAGATGCGGCTGAATATCAGTATTTTATACGGAGCGACTGCCATCTGACCTCTGCCACACAATTACTGGGAGACTGATACTCTAAGGTTAGACTGGTTGTCAAACATTTTTCAAATAATTATGCAACCAAATAAATCATTTTTCTTTCATTCTATTTGTAATTTTTTACTAAAACGCATTATTGCGACATGTGACTCTAGAAGCCTCGACACACTTAGAGATGATGCCACTCACAGATATTTTTACCTTCTAAGAGAAAACAAGTGTGAAAAAGAAAAAGCTTTCTGTGAACAGCGTGTCATACAGAAATAAGGGTGGCAGTAGGCTGGAAGTACAGGGAGTCTAAAAAAGCCTCTTTAGATGAATCATATATGATTTACATTACAAACATCATGAGAATAGAGTATAATATACTATAACAATAGAGGCTACATCATTCTAAAAGGTCGGCAACGCATCGGTGACTCCTCTGGTATTGCAGTCACGTTCAGTTTTTGCCGGCCTTCATAGGACCAATGTTTTTATTTATTTTAATTTTTTTTGTTATAAATTTGAGTGCTTTTGGCATCTTATGGTAGATGTTAATGTTATTATAATAAAGATATTTGTTATCCTACTATAAAAATAAAATTCAATATCATGAAATGGACTACATTTTTATTTGGATTTAATTAAGTTTTTTGCTCAAAATGGTTCCACTGTTTTATCAGCTTTAATCCTTTGATATAACGCCCACAGTATACAGGGAGTATAAAAAATTCACAGTTTTGGTACCTAATCCATCAAGGTGGATTATTTTATGAAGGAGCTTCGGATGATTGAACCTGAAAACAAAATGTACTATTAATCTTACATATTAGATTCCTATACTCTCTTTATATGAACAAAGGCTTATAAGACTACAGAGGGCTCAAAACTAAAAGTGTATTTTACTAAATGTAAAATTAATTTTGACTGTGATTTGAAAGAAAGAAAGAAAGAAAATACATTTATTCGGACGAATTACGAAGTACGAATTCGTACGAAGTACGAAGATTGACGAAGTAGTACTAGACAGCACAATGAACAAAAAAAAAAAAAAAGATATGCATGAGAAGACTAAAAAAAAATGTGCCAGTACCGAATGAGTCGCCAGCTCAGCATTTGCTGGGCATAAGAACACCCAGCGCTGGTTTTTAGTTGGCACCCTGTTGGTATTTGGAAGAAACATAATATCTACCTACATTATGCCGAGTTCGTTTATTATACTTGCACCTATTATACCAACTATAATCAGTGAAGGTCACAGTAAAAGTTAGTATAAAGTACGTCACACTAATTTCGTGATTTTTTTACCCCTCCCCGTCCTTGGGGGCTAAAAAGGCCGCTTCAGATGAATCATAATATGATTCATATTACGAATGTCAAAATATCTACTTAATTGACAACTCTTAATGTCATCAGCATAAGGTTCATATTCAGTAATCATGTGTTTGACAGTTACTAAGCAGATCATTAGATGAATTGCTCAATGTGGCCTTTTTAGGCCCCCTTGTCACAGTTGATCACATCTGTGAGACCCCCTAGTGTGTCGTCACATATTTTGGAATTTTACATTTAGAAATTATTAAATTAAAACAGCAGTTCCGAAGTTAGTTTTGTTTCCATTTAAATTACTTTTTTAATGTGATTTTGAAATGTGACGTCACGAAACTTAGGACCCCTCCCACCCTTTGTCACATAATGTCACACTTCGTCGACCAATAATATGTGACGTACTTTATTGATGGTCCCTAATGATGAGTAGTATAAATATTTGTTGGGATTATTCCAGTGAGAGTATTATTTATGGTAGGTACCTTTAAATGGTTATTATACTTGTTTTATTTCTTTGCCAAACATCCAGAAACAATATCCTACAAAAATATTATTAACCAAAGGTTAATATTCATATTCAGCAATAAATTTCACCCGTCTTACGTGTTGTTTGTTTGCCTGCTCGGCTAGGCGCACAATTTTAGGCCTACATATTACGTTTAGGAAACGGCTGTACATAATTTAGTACTAAGCTATGCCCGTAAGCCAAGAATGAGTTATGAGAATTAATTTTCAGCGATACACTTAGGCGCTGGTATTTTGATTTTGCTTTGTAAATGTCAAGACAGGGTAAACAGCTAGGTATTAAAATTAGTATTTCTACAAACAATTTCGAGAATAGTATCTTCTGTCGGGCTAACATGAGCGCCACGACATAATTTTGTCGTCGTATTATCTCGTGCAAAAACAGATGTTTCAAGGCTCTCATCTCGTCATGACGACAAAATTTTATCACAGCGCGCGTGGTAGACTAGCTGGTGTGTTAAGCGAACTCACTCTACCACTGTAAAATATCTTTGGAAATTGAAATAAGCAACTACAATTATTATTAATGTTGACCAAGTGACGTCACGGTTGGCGCAGTGGCTAAACGATTGGTTTTCTGCGTTATGTGCCGGGCACGGTACAAATATATAGCCTATGGATTCTGGGTGTGTGTGCATGTGACATGTATGCGATATATTACAAGAGAAAACTTAGTGTGTTTTATGTACCTATTATAAAAAAAGAAGAATACTAACTAGTAAAGTTTTTCTAAACAAGTAAATATGTTAGATATTTACATATCTTCAGCAGTTACAAGCTTGGCTGCTGAACAATAGGTCCCAAGATCGATTTTTAGGTACCTACGGTAAAGTTAATAATGTCAGGATTATATAGTTAGAAAATTCTCGGTGGCAGTCTGGGATTAGGAATATTGTTTCCGGTAAATGGCAAAAAATCTCCATTATATTTATATGGTCGTTATTATTTATCGTAATTCAGTAAAATGTGAGTGTAGATACTAACAGTAACTACCCCTCTGCCTGCTTTGGAGAAGATACTACATAATTATATTTTCCTCAAATCAATTCATAGATTGAATAGTTTTTTTTTTTTTTTGCGGATTTACATATAGATTTTTTTTTATTACAATATGCCTGTATTTTCCTTTATATTCCAAATAATAAATGCAATCGCCTTCTGTTTCTGTAGAGTATTTGTTAGTGACACGGGACCAGAACCAATTTTACGCTGGTGTGCATTTTTTGTCCGTTATTCTGAAAAAGGCTTGGTTGAAAGTCAAAGAAGGGTCGAATTACAATTAAATTTAACGTTTCAGCTTACTGTATAACAATTAAATCACTCTGTATATGAAACGTCGCCCTGAGAATACTTACATATTATATATATTACATATTACACACACGCACACACATATATATATATATATCTGTATGTATATATGTGTGTATATATATATATTATATATATATTACATATTAATACCTTACATGTTAGGTGAATGGATGTAACATGCTTTTAGCAAAAAAGTGTACCGATAACTCATCATCTGCCTAGCCTTTTTTCAACTACGTTAGGGTAGACTCCCAGTCTTACCAGATGCGGCTGAATATCAGTATTTTACACGGAGCGACTGCCATCTGACCTCCGCCACCCAATTACTGAGAGACACTAATACCCTAAGGTTAGACCGGTTGTCAGATTTTTTGGGTTGCTGACTACCGTAACGACTATCATAGGTATTCGTATGACAATCAGTACCTAGTTCTTAAAGTGCTTTCCGAGGCACGGAGGGGTGTCGATGTTCGAAAAAATGCTAACCCATCTAAGGACTGACCGCAGCAAGCGCAGCTTAACCTCGCTGATCGATTGATCTACGTGGTAGCCTCTAAAAGAGTATACCGGTAGCTACATAGTAAAAAAGCGACAGTTCTATTGTGTTAAGGATGCTAATAAATGAGCTTGTAGCAGCTATGGTTTTACATATTTCTTTACTGTAGTTAATATTAGCACTGAATAACAATTACATTAAGGTAAAATAATTAGGCGCGCAGGTCTGCGCTCAGTGAGGTTGTAATAAAAGATGGCTGGCGCGGAGTGGCGCGGGCGACGCGGCGCGCTGTCAAGGCCGCGTCAGTGTTGCCAACTTCACGCGTTCGGTGCGTGAACATATTGCTTTACATAAAGGTAATAAAAACTTGCTTTATCATTGCCGCAAAAACTTATGAGAATTACTTTAAAATCTCACTAAAGCATCCAATCTATTTGAATAAAACCCACCCAATTTAAATACGTCACTGTATGAAAGCGGGGCTCAAGGAATGGAACGACTTCTTAACCCTGCATGGTAACAAAGAGAAGAATAAAGACTTTAGTCAGATTATCTCCATAATACAAAGGCCGGGTAATGAACTAGCTCAGATTCAGTGTTGCGTTATTGATTTTCTTTTGTTTAGAATGTAGCTGTTATAAACAAGGGGTCCCTCTGTTCTGCTGCACCGTAAAATCTCTACATAGTATAAAATAAAGTCGCTATTCGCGTCTGTCTGTAGGTATATCCTCTAACTCCTCCTAAACCAAACAACGGATTTTGATGCGGTTTTCACCATAATTTTGAGCATTTCTTCCGGAAGGTTTTTATGCAGTAATACTTTCATATTTAATATAAGGATGGTAGAGAAATTGCACCCGTGCGAAGCCGGGGGCGGTTCGCTAGTACAATACAATTCTCTTTTACCACGATTCATTTTGGCTGCTGGTTTTATAGAAAATTGAACTATCACCAATGTTTTTTGTTTGTTATGCAAACTAGTTTTTTTGTTGCTAACGCAGTTTTCAATGCTGTGAATAAAAATGGAGCTTCAAATTGGCAAGTGTGGCGACAGTTTTAAATTTACATGAACTCATCAAATCAGTCCGCAATAGTCCGTTGCAGATCATGTGCCTTTATTTGACTTTTACAATGAACGGATATGGGGAATATTGCCATTACATCCACTTACATGCTTAACGAACAGATTGACACGCGCAGTATTTTATTCCTAGCACACATGCCAATTAAACATTGCCTTTTACTCTCTTCGATTTCTCTTGTATCGTGGGTACAGTTTACAAACATACATGTCACATGCACACACACCCAAACCCGGAACAACTATGTGTAGGCCTCAAATATTTGTTCCGTGCGTGGATCAAACCTGCGGCACGTAACGCAGAAAATCAATCGTTTAGTCACTGCACCAACCGTGACGTCATTTGGTCAACATTAATAATAATTGTAGTTGCTTATTTCCATTTCCAAAGGTATTTGACAGTGGTAGAGTGAGTTAGCATAGCACACATCTGTTAGATTAACATGCGCGGCGGTACAAAAGTTTGTCGTTATGACAAGACGAGATAATCCATCTAAAAACCTGTTTCTGCACGACATAATACGACGACAAAATTATCTCTCGGCGCTCATATATTATTAGCCTGGCAGGAGACACTATCCTCAAAATTGTTTGTCTTCTATTTTTAACTTTTCAATACTAACAAAATCTATTTTATGGACTCAAACTTGTATCACAACGCTACCTTCAGTATACAACGGAAGATACATTCCACCTTAGTGTACCATTCCCGGTATCCGGTTAGAGGTGATATCTGTCACATTTGGCAAGAACCATCGAGCTGTTATGCTCAATTACATTTGCTCATTTCCTATTAGATAACATGTAATAACAATAAATGTGTCGCTTATAGCGCCTTACCCCTAGTAAGGCGTGTGTTATATATACAAATCATACGCATAAAAACATCCGGTGTGGGCACATATATGGATTATAATAGTTTAAGTGCTGTGTCCATTCCACAATATGGGGATCCTCTTAGAACGTTACAATAAACCCGCGATGGAAATATTTATTCCCGTAATGAGCACACAGCAAACGGATATCAATGGAGTACTTATTTTGTTACTATGCCTGTACCATAGAAATTAGCATTTAGCTTCTTTCGTCTAGCAAAACCCTTTAGTGTGTTATTTAACTATGTTCTTGGAAAGAATAGAGGAAGGTAAATTAATATTTCTCTGAAACCTTATGATATTCTTCTTACAATCAGTAGTAAAAAAAGAATATGGAATTGAATCTACAATCTTCAGCTCACTTGCAGATATTATCTGTCTGACTTTTTTTTTTTTTTTGTTGCCCCTCACTAGGATTTCTCCTGTATCCAGGGTACAGTTTACAAACATACATGTCACATGCACACACCACCCAGACCCGAAACAACTATCTGTAGATCATACAAATACTTGTTCCGTGCGGGGATCGAACCCGCGGCACGTAGCGTAGAAGGCTAATCGCTTAGCCACTGCGCCAAACGTGTCGTCACTCACGTCACGTCATTTATTATTTATATAATATTTATTGTACACTAGTAAAACAAATATACATATCATAATAAAATTATAAGAGTTGTACGAACAACTGCTCGCCGCGCTTGCGGCTTTAGGTCATAATATAAAGTTCTATAGTAACATAAACATCATCAATCATAACCCCCTATTAACGAGAAGTAGCTACCCTTTGAACTCTGCAGCTACAAAGACACCGGATATTAGCAACCACTAGTTATCCACCACAAACAATACCTCTCGCTTGTTGCATCTCAGCACGGAAAAATCGCTTTTGTAGGATCCATTCGAAGCAAGTTATTCGGTTGTAAATAGCAATAACTTGTTTATTTCTAGCCGCTATGCTTTTTCATTTATCCTACGAAAAAATGTGCCTATTTGACGCCACTTTATAAGAATATTTTTCTTTTAATCTTGCAAAATACGTGTCACGTACCTATACCTAAGCCTTCACAAAATCTGACACAAAACCAGCGAATCATATAACGTAATCGCGCCATATAAGTCGCAAGCCGTCATTATTAAGTGAGACGCAGAATGTAACACAAGGTGCCCTCGGAGGGCTGTAACTGGGGTAAGTGTGGACTCATTAACTCATGCCTAATGATGTGCCGCTGTCTTAACTTACCCCTTCGCTTTAGTACTCGTATTCTATTAAATCTCGGCGCGAGTTTGAGTGAAAAATGTGAGGTTTTGTTTATCATTTGAATTGCGACGAATTTATGATTATTATTTTTATTCATATCTGTATTATGTTTATGCGTATATTACTTAGGATATACTCGTAGAATGCTCGGGGGGACCTTTTTACAGTCTCCCCCCTCCCCGAGATGTGCTCTAACAGGCGTGGCACTGTGGTGGGCTTCGGCACAGTCTTTAAACATTCTCGAGAACTCAGAATCAGGTGCCGAAAGCGGATCACCGTGGTGGGTTTAGCCGGTAGGGGTCCGGCACACCCGCGGAGTTCTCTCTTCCATAGGCACACCCCTCCCCCATGGCAGAGGATAGGCAGTGATCGGAACACAAAAAAAAAAAAACTTAAAATACTTTATAATGTTCTCCGACAAAGTATCTTAGTCTGCCAGTCAGCACCGTACGTAGGCGTTCTTACGTTGTTATCGTCACTCGGGGAGGCTCTTTTCGTGCACCCGAAAGCACACACACAAAACTACAACAACAAAAAAAAAGGTATGAAAATTGTATTAACAAGAAACCTTCGAGGTATCCTGTTTAATGCTTCTGTATTCAGAAGATCAAAGGCTTGGCAAAATGGACTTCTATAAAAATATTCCCGGAAAAAGCACCGTACAGCTTCCTGCTATTATGAACCTGGCAGAAAATACGGATATATGGCGTATTTTATTTCCACATATCTGAGTCCGTTTGTCAACCGCCAAGGGACTGAGATACATTCTGTCTAGCGACGAAGTTGCCGTAATGCAACGATATACTACGTGAACTGTGTTAATATTTTTATAGTGGGTGGAATTAAATTAAACTTAATGGGTGGGTAGATCCAGGAAAAGAATTGGCTTCCCCTTCATTCCCAGTGGGTGTCACAAGAGGGAACTAAGGGGCAGTCGATTAGAAGGACCATGTTCAGTTAATGATAGAATAAGTATAACCTAACCGTCAAAAACACCTGACTCCAACTAGAAAAAGACCTGTAACTTTTGAACGGCTGAACAGATTTTTATGAAACATAGCTAAGATGATACCCGATTAAACTAGCTTCAAATTAAAAAAAAACTGGATTGAAATAGGTCCATCTGTTTTGGAGCTACGATGCCACAGACAGATACACAGATCCACAAATACATACTACAAACTTAAAACACCCCTCTTTTTTGTCGGGGGTTAAAAAGAATTTAGTACACTATCATGTACTAACTTACGATGTACTAACTTACGATGTACTAACTTACGATGTACTAACTTACGATGTACTAACTTACGATGTACTAACTTACGATGTACTAACTAAGAGTGTCCTCCCTGAAATAGAGAAGTACAGTGTAGTCTATACAAAAATTATAAAGAGTTATTTATTTGATTGTATGTAGGGAGTATGTACTCTGGAACTACTAAACCGATTCTAAAAATACTTTCAATAATAAAAAGCTGCACTATCCTTGAGTGATATAGAGTATACAGGGTGTAAGTGACATCGTAACGAAAACTGATACCACGGATGCAGTACATGATTCTGAACATATCAGTGTAAGAATTTCGCGTCGGTCTTTTCAAAAAATTTACGATTTTGTTCGCAGTTTTTATAAATACCTAAAAAATCTACGAACAAAATCGTAAATTTTTTGAAAAGACCGACGCGAAATTCTTTCACTGATATGTTCAGAATCATGTACTGCATCCATGGTATCAGTTTTCGTTACGATGTCACTTACACCCTGTATTTTATTTTGATACAAATAAAATGCGCGGGTGAAACCGCGGGCAAGTGCTAGTAGGTAAATAAATTGAATGGTTAGAGACAAGATTAATGAAGATGTTGTTTGGAGTGTTTAGAGTTTAAATTCTAAAGTTGAGCAGTTATGGTGAACTAAGGTACATTGAAGAGACAATGAAATAGTTTCTATTGTTTGAAGAAAGGCGTTGTATATTAATCAAACGCAGATAAATCGAAATGTATAAGAGTAGTTGTGTAAGTATTGAAATTATTCGTGTCCTTTATGACAAAAATGCTAATGTTAAAATAATACTAACTCTAGAATCGAATAACGGATGTTGATTTAAAAAATACTATGGATAAGTTTAAATTTTAATGGTATTTCCCAAACATATTTCCATGCATAAAATCACGAAATATAAAAAAAAGAAGAGGAAAGCGTATTGATATTTTCTTTCAACGAGAACTGGTGTCGCTAAATTCACATACCTATTCACAACTTTCACACATTCATAATTCAAAAGGCCTAAAAACCTTCGAATAAACAGATAGGTCACATGTAAAAAAATTATTTGAATGGAATAACGCAAAGCTAAAAACCAAACTATTATGAAGTTTGCGTAACTCCGCATAATTATGACACACTCGCTCCGCCTACTTGCCCTTTCCTCTTGTGTTTTATATTCTATGCAAAAATAATCCACACGGATTTAAAATAAAAGGTAGTTTAATGTACACATTAGTTTACGACGATCCAACAAGTAAAACTGATAATATCTCACTAGGGTTGAACGTCTCAATTCCATCTGCAAACAAATGATCAGTCGTAACGCTGTGCTTAACATTACAATACGCGATAATACTCCGGATCACAGTGCGTTCACGAGCCGAAATGATCCATTTATTATCTCCATTAACAACCCTATCTCAGAATGGAAATGACGTTAGTTGCCGCATATTTATGAACTCGTGTACCATAGAGGCTGTCGATGAAGATTTAATTTTGTAATTCTCTCTGTATTGAATGTCCCAGTCCATGGTATGATCTGAAAATTGAATAGAAATAGGTATGTTGGGAATATGCCTTTTATCATTGAATGGGTTCGTAATGGATTGGATCATATTTATAATCTTATATTTTATAGTCAAAATATGGTAATAATATTTTAAAATACGGTCATTACTTTTAAATGAATTCTACACAAAAAAAAAACTATAATATCTTCTTTAACGATCTGTATTAATTTTTTTCTTTATCTTTTAAATACATTGAAAAGTACTAATGAAACCCTATTTTTGGTCGATTTAACGCTCGTGGCCCTCTATTGTTGTCTCATTTGATTACGCGAGGAAAAATATGCTGCTATCCTGTTCTGGCATTTCAACGCCGTTGAGCCAAGTAATCCCCTTATGTATGAAGCAACTTCTAGTGTTAAGTACAATACATAAGCTTGAAGTACTTATAGTATCTATAAAATCATAATAAAGTTTGTCAACGAGAACAAAATACTGAACTTGAAAGTACGCAGGCACTAAACATAAGCCCCTTTTAAGTATAACTTACAAACGAACATGATATTAAAGACGAATACAAATAGAATTTCGAGTATATAAAACAAAGGGCAAAACCATTTGATGTAACGAGGCAAAGGATTTGTATCGAGTCAATCAGGCTTATGGTCCTAACTAGCTCTTTATAACTAGCTATCTTCTCACAACTAAACTGACTGAAGTAAAAAAATCTAACCTTTTGATAGCTTTGAAGTAACAAAATAAACAAACTTTGTTAACAGTTGAGTGTTATTAGATTTCGTTATGAAACGAAAAGATAAACAGAAAATAACTTCTAAAGTTATTTTGTTATCTAAAATAAGTTTAGTTGTAAAGACGATGAAATTATGGATCGGCTAAAAATAATATTACAGATAACTGCCTAAAAACTCGTCTTGTTTTTGAGAATACCAGTGTTCCGCAGTATAGTGCTTATTGTACAGTGTATTTATTTATTTATCAGATAGTATATCCACAACAAACACATTACAAATTAAGCCATAAAATATTATAATTAACTAGGTCTGATACGTATCAGACCTAATAAATTATAATAAACTTAAAACAAAATGAAAATTCGACTTAATATGGAGGACACGAGGACACGCATAATTATTACCAGCGCAAGTCATACAAAATCAAATTCTTATTTTACTTGGAGTGAATTTTAGTATTGTGGTTGCATTTGGGAACGAACACTGAGTCACAAAAAATTATGCACACTACATAAAAAAAATCTGTGTAACGATCTACGAACATTCATAGTGAATATAATTTCTGAACTTTTAGCATCAGCGTACGGAAATAATAATTCGGGTATGAGACATATTGTCACAGTTCAAAGACACTTCACGGCTCAGCGATATTAAATTTGTTCCATTTATTTTATTCCAGACACGTGTATTGAAGTCTTTGTCTTCTGCATTATTTATTTCGATCCGTTCTTGCCTTTTTTCTGCGTTCATCCCTTTTCGTCTAAAAGTAGGCAATGGGCAGGATGCTTGGTTGTCTGAATTATTGAAGACTACATTGATTAAAACATTCAAAATAGCCATGCAATATTGACCAATCTGTTAGGTGTCAATGGCTTAAAGAGAAATGGACACGTTACATGGGGTGTACGCAAAGAGTATGTAGACCTCGCGCCACAAAAAGTATCTATGTAGCAACGTTGCAAGCTAACTACAAATTAATGGTCGTACACAATACGAATTCAACCAATCAGATTAAGAAGCCTGCATCGCGCAAGGACAAACATGATCATATCTAACTCATGGACAACTGTCTGACATTTACCAGCTTCGGCCTGGCAGGCACATTATTACTTCGACTGGTCGGAGGATCTTCCCTGTTAAATGGAGAAACACCATTCCTCGTTTCTTCACAAGTACCTACATGTAAATGAAACTGAAATTATTTGTAAAATAAATATTTTATTTGTATAACGTTTATTGCCATAAAAGTCTATATTTATGCTAGAGAATGTTATGTTGTTGTTAGAAATCTAAATAAGTTTCTTCCTCGGTCAAAGTTATAAAAAAACATATTAAAACAACAAATTTACAAGAGCCAAAACTATGTCACTCCAAAAAGACGAACTAAAATCGACACCTCATAAACTGTGCGAGAGGTTAATAGAATGGAAGTGTAGAATATAAAGTTTTCCTGACCTCCACTAAAAAGACTGACCTACATACATTATTCACGTTGATGACTGTACATGGTCTAATTCAAACGAATCCAGTACAAGGGAATAGTTAAGCTTAATCCGAGCTAGCGTCCAATACGCGAACATTACGGGCGCTTAATACTCCCAGAGTATTTGCTGCTGTTTGGGCTAGTTTACTTACTGCAAGTTGTCTCATTAACTTGGATTTAGTTACTTGAAACACAATTAACTTCACTAAGAACACTGAACAGTTCTTAGTTCTCGTTTTGCGTGAAATGTTGGGTTTATTATTGTGTACTGCGCTTATAGTTTTGTTTGCTGTAATACTGTTGAGCTACTTTCTTCTATTTCAGTGATTATCATGGCCTTTAGTTAGGAAAATGGATGATTGGTTGGTTTGGAATTTTAAAACATTTAATTGGACTTATGTAATAAGTACACACATAATTATTATCTTCCCCAACCATTTTTACATTAATTTATGGGTAGCCTTCACTAATAATATTGCTGGTAGAAGCAGCGATTTTGCGTTGTCGTAGAAATTTCCAAGGCTAATACTACTTTGCAAGAGAAACACGAATATAATTTTCCTAAATAGATAAGATAATAGTGCCCGTAGCGAGGATAGGCGGGAAGAAAATGGTGGTTTAGTCCGTATTCTGCGTTAGTTTGAACCTAGCTCTGGGATGACACAACTTGAATGCAAGCATCAAGAATTTTTCTATTGTATTCCTTATAATTTATGTACCTAATAAGAGTCACAAGTACATATTACTGTGTATAAATATACACTTTACTGTGTTCTACATTGCAACCTTAAATCCTCACATAAAGGTAATAAAAAGCCAGATATGAGAAAAATTACATAAAAATCCCCTTTATTTTTACGTTTCCCTTTTTTTCAATAAAGCCATGACTCGTGGCTTTAATAATGGCTTTCCCGTAACCGCTGTCATAGATCAAGTAATCATGATGTCGTACATTTAATAAGTTGGTATTTTATTTGACTTGAGAAAAAGTTATTTGGGATCAATTGAACAATTTATGCCGCAATTAGGTTTTCTTTAACCCATCAAGCGACGGTGACGCGATGTAGACACAACAGAAAATATCCAATTGTTTGCAGCCTGATGAATAGGGACTGCCTTTAATTTGGATTTAAGTGGATATGGGTTCTTGCATAATGATACAGGTTTCGGATCCCGCCAGTCGGGTAGAGGTCCTGCCTCTTTAAATAACTGATCCGAAAGTATTTTGATTTCGAATTTATAGATAGAAAGAAGAAAGAAAATGCATTTATTCAGATTAGACAAAACAATGCACACGGATAAAATAAAATTGGTAAAAATGAGAAGCAATAAGAAATAAGTAGATACTAAAGGCATGAAAGAAACAAAAAAACAAAAAGAAAAAGATATGAATATCTTAAAAAAACATTGAATGCCTCTCAGTATAATTTTTTTAATACCCCGATATAAGCGTACTCGTATTTTGCTTCCTTATCAACAAGAAAGCAGACATTAAACCAAAAAAAGTACAGAAAATAAAATGCAATCTATGTATATTCTTCTAAATATTACGTATTCATGAATTTTATTTTCACCTTACATTCTTTCGCACCTCGGAACTCTTTTAAAATGGTGCGGAAAAAAAACACGAAATCACAAACGATGCCAACCATTTCCGAGCTCTTAGGTACACCGGGCGCATTAAGAAGCATTAGTTCAGTACAAAGGGTGGTATGACAAAGTGCCTTCCCTCTGGGTTGGCGACAATAGAGGTGTCGGTTCTTGTACCGAAGACCGTGTCGCACGCGACCGTAGCGACCTTAACTACTTAATGCATCGCCTCGTTATTTCTAGAAATGAAAGTATTTTTAGGCTGTCGTAACTTTTTTGGTTATTTTTGCGTAGGCGCTATGGTTTTATGGTCGCTGTTGTGACTTGTCGTATCTGTAGCCTGTAGGTGTACATCAAGGATAGAGGCGAAGTATGTAGCTAAATATGTTTTGATAACATTTTTTCTAAGGATTTGATTAATGTAAACAGGAAGAGAGAGGTAAGGCATAGCGGAACTTTCCACTCAAAATTGGAGCTGCCCGACTGGTGACGAACCTTCATCTCTCAGAATATTGTAGCCAAACACACTGCTCTTTTGCAGTGTTGTATCCATAACGGTAAGTAAGGTTGCCAGTGCTCCTTCTGGAAGTGATGGCAGTAGGGGTCGCCCTACTGCTAATACGATGCTAGTAGTAGCGTAGGCTGTAACGCGGTGTAGCAAGCGTCCGCTTATCATCAGGCGGGCTCTATTCTGGTTTGCCACCTTAGTAGGATTAAAATAATATTATAGTTTAAAAAAAATTAAAGAAAATGCTTTTGTCAACCAAACTAAACGTGTATGCAAAATTTCAGCTCAATCGGAAACCGGGAAGTGGGTCAAATTTAACTTCCAAGATTTTTTTACATAGTTAGTTAGTTACAGGTGAAGCTAATAAAAGCGTTTAAAAAAAAAGAACTCAACGTTTACTTAGCATCAGGTCTATATTCCTCGAAAGGTTAGACATTGCCGTACTTTTTCACATCTACACCCACGTCCTGTGCCTTTATTAAATCCCATGCCGCTCTTGCGACCACTAAAACCAATTATGATAAAATTTAGAATTTAATTAAAGATCATTAAAAAAAAAATATTTACGAAAACACCTACAAATACGTATTTATAGCTGGCCCATTAATTTCCGGGTGAATAGGGGTAATTATGACCGGAACACTTTATTAAAATACTTTTCTATTTTTTGTATTGTTTCCATTGACAAAGGTAAAGTAGCCTTCTTAATTTTCCTGTCCGGTTCCCACAAATGTCAGCTTACAGTAAGTGCTGGGTCGAAATTATTCAGATCACTACAAAAGCAACTTAAGAAACCCTACTTACATATAAAACACGATTTTTTACGTTTGGATGACATTGGTTTGGCAAAAACGGTTATTTTCAAGAGAACAGGATGGACAGGGAATACTAATCTGTTCCTGTAAGAAAACGGATCGGATGGGGCGACTGGGTAGCTTTCGGCACGACGACCCTTGATTAGAAATCCGGTTCGCGTTCTATGTTATTGGAATATTGTAGACATTGTGTAAATTATATTTTCAGTATTTTCTTCCGGAAACGAATAATATTAGGTACCTACCAATAAATAGATTTATTTATTTTTGGAAAAATGATGTTACAGCATTTTATAAAAAGAAATTATTTTATTTTTTCACTTTGCACTAGGATTTCTCCTGTATCGAGGGTACAGTTTACAAACATATATGCCACATGCACACGCACCCAGACCCGGAATAATTATCTGTAGATGCGGGGATCGAACCCGCGGCACGTAGTGTAGAAAGCTAATAGGTTAGCTACTGCACCAACCGTGTCGTCAATATTAAATACCAAAAATTTAAACTAGTATTTAAAAAAAACGTGGTAATGACCCGTCTCTATACCTACATAATATCTATATAATAATAAAAAGGCTTTATTTAAAAAAGGAGTCTAATTATATTGCTTTTAATTTCTGTCTAGGAGTGTAAAATGCCCCGATTCCCTGACTGGCAGCATTTTTACGTTGACTGGCAATGCTAATTGTTTGACCAAAGAACAGGCTTTCCGGTCACGCAAAGTGTCGACTAGTTGCCTGTAATCCTATTCCTTAACTATTGGTAACGGTTCAAATATCAGAATGTAAAAGGTTCAGTTTTTATATAAATTTACGTAAATCTAAACAAACAAAGTTCCTAAATTGAAAACAAGCATCGAAAATATTTTGCCAACCGTAAAATAATACTTATTTTTTTTATTCTATTCCATATTTAACAATCATAACTAGCCCCGAACTGTGTCCCACTTAAAAACACCTTAGCCTTCTAAATCATGTTCATGAAAACAAAACTCTCGCTACAATTTTTGTTTTCTATAACACACGAGCGAAACATACTGGTTGAAAACGAAAGATATACTGCCTTTCACCTACATTCACGAAAGTTTCTGGATTCACCCAGTTTAGGACGGCTCTGTGTCAAAAGTTCTTTGCCGTATTTTACAATTGGGCATTTTCTAGCGTTGGATTTATTTTCCTTTGTTTTCATACCGGTTAGGTAGGTATATAATATCGGAGTTTTATGTACCCTTTTGTTTGACTCCATGTGGTAATGTTGCCGAGTATATTTTTAACGTTTTAATTAATCATTTTGTGGTAGATATAATTCTAATAAATTATAATAAGCTGGCTTCGTATTTGAATAGAAAGTAAATTTTGTTTATTGGTCCTACTTTCGGAAACCTTTATGAAATATTCTGAACTTTACCTACTATCTCATAGGTTAACCAATTTGTGTTTTCAACAGTACCCCTTGTTGGTTTTCCTAATGTCAGTTTGAATGTTTGTGTTTAAATGAAAGCCATTAACATAAAACTAATTTGTGCGACCTCGGCGGCTAATATGTTAGTCTCAATACATAGTTATACAAGTTCCACTATTCCTTTCAACTGAACTCTTGGGGCAGGCCAGGCGAATTATTCAGAAAGTTACCTCTTTAAACCTCGTGAGACACCGTTAACTTTCATAAAGTGAAACACGAGGAAACGAGATGAATACCGGTACTTGTATTGTTCGCGACTTAAAAATGGAACTCATTGTTTAATAAGTCTTTAAATAAATTTAGGATTTCATATTATTAATCGCCAGCTTTAATGTAAATAATTTTTTATACTGTTAAAATTGATTATACAAACTTGTTTAATTAGAATATGGTGCGCTTCGTCCCAACCTCCCCATCAAATTTTTCAATTATTTAAAAGATAAATAATTAAAACCACCATAAAATAAGAATGTGCATTTTTATATACCTATTTATAAATTACACTTTTACTTTCAAAGGATTTTCACAATTCTTTTATTCAAATCGCTGAAAACATTCAAATCGGCAAACAAAATGGATTACAAAGGCTATAACAAAATTGATTTTTGTATTATGACAGGCCATAATCAAAGTTAAGTCGAGCGTGAAAGCGAATCTCTTTTATTTAAAAAAGGAATTTCTATCCGATTTAACTGACAGTTCCGTTACCCTTTCATTTGTAAAAGATGAATACAAACAGCGGGCTTCAGCGGCACTGAGCTGTTATAAAATACAGTAATTAATCTAGCCAAAGTTGGCGACAATATAACACAATTATCCTTTTTAAAGTCGGTAAAAAATTGTTTGTAATTTATTTTCATTTTAAGTGAAAAAGTTATATTTGTTCATTGTGAAGATACGATATAGAGGCCTTTTGTTGCGTTGGACAATATAAACAAGAATGGTGTCAGTGGGACGTGAAATAAATTAAACCGTCGCCATAAAAATCCTATGGGTATACAAAAGCTCTTAATTATTACATACGAGATGCTGCACGTGGCTTTGTTGTTCAGATTTTTATTTTATATGAAAGGTTTGGAGTCCCTGCCTTGCGTACTTTATTTATACACCACTGCCAAATATGGTCCTCCTAATACACCGCACCGTCACGCCATAGCGAATGGTCGTAAAGAAATATTTTCGTCACCGCGTTTAGCAAACGCTTCTACCGTATATCTAAAATGATAATGAAAATCGACTCTGGGAATAAATTTTAATACGATCGTGAGAAACTATAAACTTCAAACCATGCTGTAAATTTTTTACCGACCATGGATATTGGACTCCCATCTTATGATCAGTATTTTTTTTACAAGGTCTAAGTTTATTTTGTCACGAAAGTATTTTTTAATTTAACATTTCATAAGTGCCTGAATATAGACTATTCAGGCACTTATGAAATGTTGAGACTCTTAGGTGCACGGTTCCAAATAGTAGATCCTATAGAGAAGAACCGGCAATAAACTCCATGAAAGCCCTTTTATACTAATAGATTATAATCTTGATCAGTACAATGTTGTGGTAAGAGCAGCGAAAGTAATGTAATTTCTTGAAGTTTAATACCAGAGTCGAAATTCATTACCATTTTAGTTACGCGGTAGACCCGCGGTTCGGTTATGCTTATGATGTCTTGTTATCAGCAATTAGGCTGCAGTCGCCAAGTTTTAACCTCTTGATGTCCTTTTCTCGCTTTTTACAATAATTACGTGACCGTAGCTGAGAACCTTATCTATAATAGCTAAGTAAAAAAAAACGAACTTTTTAAGTTATTTTTGTTGTGGACAGACGAACTGACTAAAATTGCTCTTGCGACATCTGGATCCAACCTTGTTGACGGTTTACCCTTTTTCACCCTTTTAGGCGTTCGTTTTGATCCCACTACACACAAAAGAAAGACCAAATAAAGATTATTTACCCATATTTTTTTTAGGGGCACAACCTTTGCTATGACCGACGAACTCACCAAGGTCAATGTACTTTAGTTTGTTCTTTGACCACAGTACTATATTATTAACCTAACCGTCCAAAACCCCAGACTCCAACTAGAAAAAGATCTATAATATTTGAACAGATTTTCATTAAATATAGCGAAGATGATACCCGATTAAACACACTTCCAATTAAAAAAAAACTACATTTAAATTGCTTCATCCGTTTTGGAACTACGATGCCACAGACACATCCACATATCCACAGATACACACTACAAACTTATAACACCCCTCTTTTTTGTCGGCGGTTAAAAATGGTCTTCGCTTCCCAAAAATTAACACAAGTATGGTTCACCAAAACATAATCAGTTGGACAAGATAATTAAAAGAAGCTACTTCAAACCACACAGGCGTATCTTCATCGACCAAGATAAAAGTAAGAGACTTGTATCGTCCGACGAGCTTTTAGCTCGGAAAGTTACTACTGAAAAAGATTTTCGAGCAAGAGATTAGATTAGAACTAGAACGGACATCGGGCGAGCCCTTCCTTTCCGGCTAGAGACGTTTGTATAAATGTATACGACACTGAAGAATAGCGTGATATTAGGTATAATATTTATTTACATAGCTACCGCGCAGATCACTCGATCAGGTTAAGCAGCGCTTGCCGCGGTTAGAACATGGATGGGAGATCGTGTCTTCAAAAAATCATCGAGATGCCCCGGAAAGTTGGTCCCGGTCGTCATTCGAGTACTTAAGATAATCGTTACGGGAGTCAGCAGCCTAAAAAGGCTGACAACCGGTTTAAACTTTAGCATTTGCGATTGCTATTTATACGCAAAGGGTAATACTGCAAATCATGTTCGTGATATATAATTCCAATTTGCCGAAAACTACAGAAGAGAGGTGACCTACTCTTTGCCGAAAACTACACGATTCAGAAACAATTTGTTATGCTAATTTACTTATTTATTCCAATACTGAAATTTAGTTTACTCGTAACAACTTTATTTTTATGCTGAAGCTAACACTTATTTTAATTTCAAAGGAGAGTAACATCACGTACATTTTTGTCCACACTTTTTTCTGAGATCACTGCTCCGAATATAAAAAAGTACAGAAACACGTTAAGTTTTATTAAAACTGTCACGTACTTTAATTCAATATAAGCGTCGTCCACATATATATAATAATACCTATTAGTGTGCGGTTTGCGCGACTGGGTCGCACCATCTGTCGTCCCCCGTGTAACGAAGATTTAGTGATCTAACAACTTGGTGTACAGTGTACACGACTATCTGTGGCAGGTTTTTCCCCGGCTATTGTGAAGTCAAGAGGTTCATTTGAGGCGAGGTTAATAGAAGTTTTTAGATTCTTTTAACCTCTGTAGGTATTTACTAATGTCAATATTGCGCAAAAACAATAATCATTTTATCACAATTAAACATACGTACGTTCAAGTGCAGTGTGAAGACAGAAACAAGAATCATAATAATAGGCTCGACAAAAAACAAATCATATTAAAAGTTACACTGATTCGCTATTTAATCGGTACCTTGCTATATATATAAGTTAACTTATATCAAAGATAGGCTTTATTATTTTCAGGTCATATCGAAAACAGATTTTTATAAAGCCGTTACATTTTTTTCTATGAAATAAAAATGGATAAAATCGAGCAGTTCAAGCGACAGCGCCCACCACGCGACTCTCTACACGACGGCGACGCATCGTAAAAGAAAACCTTTTTACTGCGAATAAATATATAAAAATTTGTATTTGTATTCACCGCTATTCACTGTACCTACTGTAAGAGGCCTTTAAGATGTAAGATGGCTGGCTAATTGTGCTAGTGTGCGGGGCGTGTACTATGAGTGCAGAAAACACACCGTGCACAAAGTGAGATAAGTTTAATATCTCTTGATGGGTTGATTACAGCTTGTATGTAATTGGAGCGGCAGCTGTTAATATATAAAGACAATATGCTTGACTAGATATACAGGAAGCCATGGTGCTTGTACACAGCAGCCGTTATTAGACATGCAATATCTAACTATGTTATGACAAGACATGGTGTCTAAATTACGAGGTCGGTTAAGATGAATATCGTAGGTATAGCAGTGATAAAACTTGATTAGGTTTATATAAACAGAATAGACGTGGCAGAGAAAAACAGCTCAAAAAAAGGATATTTATTTTCATTGCTGCATATTCGCTTTGATATCTTCATATTTTTAGATAATTAACTTTACAAAATTCACAATCACACCCTCGCTTTCAAACAAAACAATACACAAATGTTGATATTCAAGCAGAACTAATTAAATGCACGCATATCTCATGATCACTGTTTATTTTCAATTATTTCATACAATTCATTCATAGCTAAATGGAGCTTGTAATAAACTAGCAATATGGATAGGGTTGTGAAAAGCAAAAGCTTTTTTTTCTCTCAGGCCCAGGGACTTCCCTGCTTAATCGGTCAAGTCGCGAGACCAGAAGGCTTCCAGCCACGCTAGAATTTAAGCAATAACACGGCCAAGGACGCCCCTATAGGGACTCGGGCCTCGGCTTAGGACGTTGCTGGGGGGACAACAAGGGAGCTTGCTGGATCTGGTTATGATTATTAAGGGCTTGTTTTAGACTGTGGGCTGGTACGAACAAGGGTCGGGGTGAGCATGGAACAGGGTCGCGATGGGCCTCGCCGGCGAGGACGGTATGATGGTCGGTTATGTGCAATGCTGACAGTTTTGTTAGCCAATCGGATTCTAAAAACAAAAGTCGAAAATACTGATATTCGGTACAAGAGTCCTAGCATACCTTATTACGTTCTAAGTTTTGCCATACTACACACAAACCCAACTAGTATGTAGGTACCTATGATTTTTTGACAAGACGGTACCAATTTAACAATTAAAAAAAATTACTGTACCTTTTTTAACACACTTTTATTAGCTTCACCTGTAACTAACTAACTAACTATGTAAGAAAATCTTGGAAGTTTTTGACCCACATCCCGGTTTCCGATTGAGCTGAAATTTTGCTACACGTTCAGTTTGGATGACTAAAGCGTGTTTTATAGTTTTTTTAAACTATAATATTTTATTTATTTATGTTGATTGCCCCTTTTTATCAGGTGTAAAAAATATTATAGTTTAAAAAATCTATAGAATACGCTTTAGTCATCCAAACTGAACGTGTATGCAAAATTTCAGCTCAATCGGAAACCGGGAAGTGGGTCAAATTTAGCTTCCAAGATTTTCTTACATAGTTAGTTACAGGTGAAGCTCATAATAAAAAAAAGCGTGTCAAAAACCAGAAATGTCCAGCAAATTCTGGCAACCCTGAATATGGATATAACAGTGTACGTCGGGGATATAATTGCGTATAATGTAAATTGAACTCTATAACGATTCATCAAAGGGGAGTTACATAATTTGTAGCTTGTGTGTATTATATTGTAATTATGAGTTCTCGGTACAGATTTATAACAGTATCATATTTGTATCGCATTGTAATTGCGCTAAATTAAGGGTTCCGAATACTCGTACCTTAGATAATAGGTAGGTATAATTTGAACTGTATTACAGTAGAACCGGATTAACTCATTATTAATAATTAACTCAGATACCCTAATAGGTCACTGCTAAAGACGATCTTCGAGAAATGTTTGGAAAAATATTTGATACTCACGGAAAATAAATGCGACCAATTCTTAGACAACAACCTCCACTTTTACCGATGTACTTTATACCACAAAAAAGATCAGAAAGATATTTTTTTTTATTTATTGTTGTACTAAAATACGATAAGCTCTGTGTAGCAAGCTACGGCGGCTGTGCGGCGTAGCGTGTGATTCGTAGACGTCAATTGTATAGGTACAGAATAAGACAATTTTTTTTAAATATTGGTACTGTCAATTGGTAGACATAGACAGTACCAATATTAATATTGGTACTGTCTATTGGTAGAAAAAACAAATCGTCATTGGTTATTTCGATCGGGAAACAAGTATTGAAACTTTCGAGTATCCAATAAATTGTAGTTTGACCTAGTTGTAAATCTTAAGTTTAGCTCAGCCTTTGCTACATTGTTACTAGGATGCTTGGGTACGCAAATCTTCACTTTGAAGACGGTGTAGCGGTGCGCTTATCAAAAAGCTGCGGATAGCGCTACGAGGCGAGGCGAGGCAAGGCAAGGCCTCCTGTTTGGCGCAGCGTTTCCTTTGTCGCTCCTAAAGATAAGCTGCAAAGTTGATACAATTTCTATACAAGCATTGTCATGTTGTTTGTAGTTGTGAACACTTTGTTGCTATATTTTGTGTTGGGAATTCTAAAGTTTGTTAACGTATTGTTGCAGTGTATGCTTTAACTATTTAAATTGCACCACTCAGGAGTTTGTTTGGTCACAAATACGATGAAGCTAATACTAGCTTACTTACACCTTTTACTTTTAATGTATACACATTAAAAGTAAAAGGTGTATCACTCACTGAATTCATATGAATGATGACATCGTGAGTGCGTGCGACTTATAGAGTTAATAGGTTTCATATCGGGCCTTTATTTCGAGTCAGTTAGGAATAAGACAAATTGTTTAAATACATCGCCTCGCCGTCATACAGAAAAAATGTCAACTGAGTTTATTTTATCACATAAACATATTTATAGTATTTTATTGGTCCTTATAAGTTATAGAATCCACATAATAATATCGATACTAATTAAATTACAATTAAAATCTAATAATTAAAATAATCCAGAATAATAATAACGCAAACTAATAATAAATTCAAAATTATACAATATACGCAATCTATCTAGTCACGAGTATTAAATCATTAAATATACGACTCGTATTTTTTTTTATCTATTTATAAAATGCTTGCTCAACCAGCCATTTTTTAAGTTTTCATTTATATGATACCCATGATGATGCGTCGCGAATGTACTCCGGTAGTTAATTATATACCGCTAGTGTCATCACGTGCACTAGTTTTAGCCTTCACGTCAGTCGTCGCGGAACAGCTTGTACTTTACACCTCACGAATAAACAATACATTAAGCTACAACTGTACATAATAGCTCGTAATTCTACCGTAAATCCGCACTTTATATCTCAGATAAAAACGTTAGCCTAAAAAATGTTACAGCTTAAGTTCTTCAAGGGGCCTATAAATTCCATTTTGGGTGGCCGGAACCTATTACCGTCACTCCGTTTATGACCGGAGTTGGTCACTGGATCTCTAAAGGTGATATAAAGAGCCTGATAATAACTTACTGGTTCATGATACTATCTATTATACTTCGGTGTAAACTGTGATAAGTGTAGTTATCAGTTTATACCAAAGGAGATAGCGTCATAAGCCTGTAAGTTAACGACAGACTCTTTAGTGCTAAGTGTAGATTGTAAGTTCGTTAATTTAGTAATTTATCTACGACTAGGCTGACATACCTTGCAATGCCTCTTTTTAAAATAAAAGAATTTTTAATTATAAGAATAATATATCTTTTAAGCAAAGAGTACTTGAATATGACTGGAGAAGTATGGGGATAAATGCATTCTTGAAGTCTTTTGTTAAGGTATTTCGAAATAGTTTTGGGAAACGTGAACAACAAATCAAGATAAAAAAAAGTTTCCAACTGAAATGGGTCACAAAAGGTGTTAAAACATCCAGTAAAATGAAACGTCTGTTGTGTAGTGGCAGTAAAAAACATGATTCTAGTGTCATGAACTACAAAAATAAATATCTTAGAATATATAGAAGAGTAATTGCGAAGGCTAAAAAACTAACAATAACTGAGAATATCAATAAATCAAAAAACATAAGTAGAGATATTTGGAGACTGATAAATAGGAGTATAAACAGGATAAAAGTAACACGCAAGGAACATATTATGCTAAAAATTCATAATCAAATTGTGGATGACCCGGAGGCAGTAGCTGATATTCTGGCAAAACAATTCAATTATAAATGTCCCACGACCGATACCATAGCCCAAGAAGCTGTTAGCTTTCTTCAGCAAAGCACGGAACGGGTTAGATGCGGTATGGATATCGCGCCTACTACTCCTAATGAAATTTCTAAAATTATAAATAATATGGAGAACAAGAAATCTTGTGGTTTTGATGAAATTCCAATATCAGTTATTAAGGAAAATTTATCAATACTGTCCGAGCCCCTATCAATTTTTTATAATAAGTGCATTGTAGAAGGAATTTTCCCGGAACAATTAAAAGTAGCTAAAATCATACCAGTCCACAAAAAAGGCACAAAAACAGATCCAAAGAACTTTAGACCCATATCTTTGCTTCCAACCCTCTCAAAAATTTTCGAAAAAATATTAAAAAGTCGTCTAATGTGTCATTTAAATGTAAATACAGTCATACATCATAGACAATTTGGATATCAAAAAAATGTTGGCACTGGAGATGCCATTTATACGTTAGTAAGTGATATCATTAATAAAATTAACTGTAGAATGAAGGTAGCTGGCATTTTTTTGGACTTGAGCTCAGCGTTTGATACTATTGACCATAAACTACTCATCACTAAATTAGAGCACTATGGTGTAAGAGGTAAAGCTCTACAGCTTTTTTCTTCATACCTGAACAACAGGAAAATGTTTGTTGAAATTAATAACACACAACCCAATGGGGATAGAAAAAATCACAAGTCATCATTGTTAAATATTTCGGCAGGTGTACCTCAAGGATCGATTCTAGGGCCTATATTGTTCATTATATTTACTAATGACTTAATAAATTATATAAGTACAATAATACCAGATATACAACTTGTGGTCTTTGCAGATGATACAAATGCAATAGCTGGAGCAAATGACATCCACGAGCTTGCTGGCAAGGTAAATGCAGCTCTAGCAGCTTTTCATTCTTGGTTTACGGCGAATAAACTTTTAATAAATACTAGTAAAACTAATATAATGTTATTTAAAACAACAGCTCGCAATACGGACAGTATGGAAATAGTGTTAAAAGAAGTTAAACTTGAGCTTGTCAAAGATGTTAAATTTTTAGGAATAAACATAGATGAACTGCTAAACTGGAGAAAAGAACTAGGAGCGATAGATTCATCCATATCATCAGCGTGCTACGCTTTAAGAACACTTAGGGATTTAGTCGTCATAAAAAATCTAAAAATGGTATACTACGCATTAATAGAATCCAGATTGAGGTACAGCATACAGTTTTGGGGAAATAGCTACAATTACAACTGCCAAAGGGCTTTTATTCTACAGAAAAGAGCTATCCGAACTATTGTCCGCATTTCTCAGACAGAGAGCTGTCGACCATATTTTATAGATTTAGGCATTCTTACAGTACCCAGCCTCTACGTATTGGTTCTATTAATCCAATTAAAAAAATATTTACATGAGTATGAAACCAGTGATGATAGACTAGTAAGAGAAAGCACGCGTAGAAAAGACTTTAAAAACAAAATAATACCGCATCTCAACATCGCTAAACATTGTCCTCAATATCAAGCAATTCAAATATTTAACAGGTTGCCTCTAGAATTAAAAAGCATTGTCTATATAAGCTCGTTTAAAGTAAGGCTCAGGGCATTCCTATTGGAAAAATGTCTCTACTCCATAGATGAATTATAATCATTATCCTATGTGTATGAGGGTAATATTAGGTAAATTGATAAGTAAATTTTCCATGTCTTATGTATTTTTTATTATTTTTTCTTTTTTGTATATTTTTTTGTTGTATTGTATTATTATGTTTTATAGCATGTTTTTTTTTTTTTTTTTTTCAAACACAATGTATGTTGTTCCTGAATAAATTGAATTGAATTGAATTGAATTGAATTTAACCTTCTAGGGTGCGTGCACAACAACTCACCAAAGTTTCATCGTAATTGCATAAATGGTGACCGTGTAGGAAGTAGGAACGCATCGAAGACTGTATTTTTTTCTTTATCAGAAACCTTCCCGGGTGCGCTCATAACAACATAGCATAGTTTCATCATAATCAGATGAATGGTATAGAAGACGAATAAACAAACAAACATTAATTTTTATATAAGATATAATTATGAAGCTTTCATGACTCTGACTCCGTTTATGATCGATGTCAGTCCTTGGATTTCTGAAGGTGATAATATAAAGACTGTGTGTTAACTTGACACATCGGCCGGTGTAAACTGAACTATGTGTATGATTTAGTATTGTTTAGTGATTCGTTTGGTATCGAATATGACGTACAATATAATCACAAAACAACTAATGATGTTAGATGTCACTCTTTATTCACTGTGTATTTAATGTTGATATAAAATATGTAGGTATTTCCCTGGCTGGTGGACTCGCTAGAAATTGTAACTGGTTCCTTTTGGTGTATTTGTGCGATGCCTGGTTTTGACCATTTTAACCAGAAATTTTCGAATTTCGAAAATTACAGTACCTACTAGTGGACAGGCAAATGCTATCCATACCTCGAGAAAAATACGATTTTCAATACTGAAAATGAATAACTAGAAATGAAGAAAGAATCGGGAATTTAATGCTTGTCATTATCTCTTTATTAGTCTCCCCTGAACTTAATATACTTTCTTCTAAACTTGTTAGTGCTGATTACTTTATAAGTTACCACATAACTCTGAACCACGCGTAAGATCTAAGATTTTGCGAAGAAGCAAAGCCTAAAAGCTGTCATAAACAGTTTACGCGTCGACTTGGGTTTGAACTTGTTTAATAGATGTTGTAATAGGTAACTTATTAGAATTTGTATGTTTTATATTATGAATAATGTTAACTTTAATTTTAGCGAGTTTTATATTAAAATCTCTCGCTTTCAAACTCTGAAGTTCTAGGTTATTATTAATTTAATATATATATTGTTTAATGATAATGATGCCCTAGTAGGGCATCCATTTTTATTAACCCTTGTTGACTGTTAAGCTCATCCGGTACTATTCATATACCTACATAATATAAATATTGTACAATCACGTAGAATATTCTAGAATAAAATACAATATATTTAAAAAATCCAATAAATCCTTCAAAATTTCCAATTCAATGTAAAATAATTCTAAAAAAATCCATCCTTCCAACTCCTACGCTACGTAATTTATAAATGGCCACATTTGTACCAGTCTTACGGATCGTGCCTTATTTAATCACCATTAGAGGTTCCCCTGTGTTGACGGGTATTAGTCCTAGACACTCCTAGACACAGCGTGTGGGTACAAAAGTCAGGACAATGAAGATTTACAGCTGTTGTGTGCGTGCCATTATTTTCCTTAGGGTTAATAATAAACAGGGTAATGGAAAGAATTATGGGGTTAACGTTTAAATTTAGTGATTATAGTATAGATAAGTGATTGTTATCTCATTAATAGCTACGTATTAATCTTGGAATAAATTAAGCGTAAGGTATTATTGATAGTTCGAAATTGAGAATGATAAATGTTAAAGGGATTATATCCCATTCTTATTTTTTATTCAAATTAAATTGTTCTCGCAGTTCTTAACACAACATTGTTCTAATCAAGATTATAATTGATTACTATAGAGTTTCCATAGAGTATCTTGCTCCAACTATTTGGCACCATGCACCTAGAGTCTCGACATTTCTATTATGTGTCTGTAACTGGTTTACATGAAATAAAGATTTATTCTATTCTTTTAAAAGATTTTTACAGGGTCGGCAACCCGCGATTTATGCCCCTGATATTGCAAACGTCCATGGTTTACGGTAATCGCTTACCGCCAGGCGGGCTGTATGCTTGTATGCCACTTTAGAGGAATAAAAAAATGAAAAAAATTATGAATCCCAATGTTGGTACAAATCGTAGTGTAGGAACATAAGAATGACAGGTGCACGTTTAAAAAAAATCTAAATCTGATAGCTGATATGGTCTATTTTCATGTATGTGTTGGCATGAGCTCTACCATTTGGAATTGTTTAAGCTAGCCTCGTTTAGAATCCTGCTAACCAGCTAATGTTTCCAACACAGCTCAAGCGAGATGCTAACTAAAGGTATCTTACATGCAAGCATACTATCTTAAAGTATCCCAGAAACCGAACATCGTACACTAGGGCCATTTTCACCAACAAAATAACAGAACTTTAAAACGAAATCGGTCGATTACCCATACAAAAATTCATGTTTAAACAGCAGATTTTTCACTAATCGTCTGTTAAGTTGTTGGTGAACTTGGGCCCTAGTCTTATACGGGTGCACCTAGTAAAACTAAAGTATAACATAGGCTTCATGGTTAGCGAAACACGCGCCTAAGTTAATCCAACTTAGTTAAGTTGCCACTAACTCGACGGTTGGGTGCCATTTCTCTAGACTGCCATTGTATTTTAAAGATCGATTTGAAATTGAATTATAGTACCCATTTGAACAGTACGTGAGAATTGAGAATTGAAACTAGTGAATAGAAAATAGCTAACCTATTGGAAGCTCGGCAGAGTAAAAGGTAGGTACTACAAATAACATCATGAGTTTCTAGAAAAATATACAACAAAATAAATAACAAAATATCAATTAACGCTGATATTATTATATCAACGGTCGAAAGGCTATTTGCACTAAGCGACATATTATATTTTAATGATCTTTTTTTTTTTCAAAGTCTTAGCTTTATATATACCTACCTGTAAAATTACAAATAACTACAAATAGCTTTTCAACCGTCGATATGTTTGTGACTTAATCAGACGCATAAACGGCTGAACGGATTGGGATGAAATAGGACATGTCCTTGATTAACATATAAGTAGGATACTTTTAATCCTGGTACATGAAGTACTTCCCCAAGGATGCGAATGAACCCACGGACAACAGCTAGTTATACATCATAGATTATTCGTTTAAAATAGTCGTGAAAGCAACCTGCCGTTCTCTTTGAGGGGTCTCAAGTAAAGAACGATCACCCATCCAAGTAACGTGAAGATAGTTTTCACTCCCATAAGACAACTCATTTTATTGTAGGTAGGTACAGATCTCATTGTTGTAAGTTTTTGTCAATATAAATTCTGAAGGCTATGTTTTCTTTTTGTTAATTTCAAGTGACTATCATAGTTTAATCGAATATTGTCACGTGGGCAAAGCCGCGGGTGCAGCTAGTAGTAGTAATAAGAGCCGCGGCAACCATCTTATAAGGCTCTCGTTGGGGGGCTGGATCAGGGGCTTGATACAGAAGGCGGTACTCCTCGACATGGCACGCATTATGAGGAGGTTCCTCTCTCTGGAGCCCTAGTCACCGGTAGCTTGGACTCTGTTCCCGATGCCCGTTGGTTCCTATTTTATATGTTTTTAAAATTGTAAAAAACTGTAAATAAAATGAATAAAAAAGGTTGCAATAATACGTACTATTATTATTATAAGAAGTAAATCAAGACAAGCCTTTGTTCTTATCATTTGTCAAGCGGTTTTCCCGAACACATACGACATGGAGACCATTAAGAAAACAGCCTACATCAACCTAAAATGTCGGCAACGCATCTGTGACTCCTCTGGTGTTCCAGATTTTCATGGGCGGCGATCACTTACCATCAGGTGACCTGCTCGTTTGCCCCCTATACTATAAAACTGAGACACTTGTGATTCTGTAATACAGAAAACGTAAATCCATTTACAAAGAATTTTTGATACCCCAAAAATATCAAGCTTTACCACAGGGGACCTCACGTAAAAGCTGTTACTACCCCAGACGCGTTTTTCCTAACGCCAGACACTACAATATTAGATTTGTCTCCGATCCAAAGTGCGCTATATCGGCAGACAACGCGGTAATAAATCGTTATACCTATATTGAAGAAATGACGCCGCAAAACCTTGTACGAATGGCCTTCAGGGTCTGAATGTCAAAGAAGCAATAAAGGCTCTGAATCAGCATTTTTATTTTCCTTTTTTGTTTGAAATGTTTCATTACAATTTTTATTAAGCTCACAGTTTTTAAAAGTGAGTGGCTTACTTGTTCTTTGACTTAATCAAGTTTTCAGGTAGCAGTTACAAAACCTGATAACATTTTCAGAATGTAATTTATAATCTAACGGCTTTCGTTTTGATAAAGAAATTATTACTAAACTAGCGACTCGTCCACGGCTTCGCACAAGTGCAATTTCTCTACTATCCTTACATTAAATGTCAAAGTATTATACATATAAACCTTCTGTGAAAAATTATCTAACTGATGGTGAAAACCGCATCAAAATCCGTTGCGTGGTTTAGGAGGAGTTAGCGAATATACAGACAGACTGACAGACGGGGAATGCGACTTTATTTTATTCTATGTAGAGAATGCGAATTACGAGATTTTTTATATTAGAATGATTAAAACTTACAAAATTATCCACTTAATATTATTTTTATTTAACATAAGTACTAAAACATTTCTTGCTAACTGTACCCTTCAACAAGCAATTTCAAAAGAGCGATGAATTGGGATATAAATATTAAATAGAAATTTATTTATTTTTAGAAGATGACAAATCGCGATATTTCTTGACTTTGGTGATAAATCGGAACTGTGGCAAGTTGGGGTTAACTCAAAAGAAATCCTTTGAAGGTATTTTTGACAGCTTCCTACACACTGTCATGTTACCTTTGTCTCTGTATATAATATAAAGGAAAAGACCACAGGGTTTCTACAGAATGATGAACGGCCATTCGTAATAATAGTAGAAACATCTATTAAATCTAGCTAAACTTTTGGAAGTCACCAAACTAATCTGTTCATACGTTATCATCATTCGGCCATTTGCTGTGCGCCATATTGTGCCCCTTTTATTGCTCAACTTGGCCCCTTTACCGCGCTCATGATTTGTGTGAGTTTACCATATTATATCATAATATGTATATATCGTGGCCCGCTTAGTTCAAAGCGTATTCGCCGTGTTTTCGTCTAGATCATAAATATACCGCAGACCTGAATTTATTGAGGAAGTAGAATTATTTGTGATTTATAAATACGATCTTTTTGGGAAGAATTCAAGGCATTTATAGTAAAGTTAGTAAATCTTTTAGAGTATTCAATATTTTGGTAGCCGCATATCATGTCGTGTATAATCTTATTATCTTACAAAATTGTTTATTTATGTCTTTGTCACTTCGTAGCATAAAAGTTACTTTTTAATTTCAGTGCCCAGGTTTCGCCGGGCTTCTTTATATAATCTTCACTTGGACAGGCTCTTTCTGTGCCCCTCTAGTTATACAAAAGCACTTACGAACAATTCAACATTTTTTTATCAAAACAAAACTTGTTACCTCGTACTGCTTCAGCACGTCATTTTAGGAGTTTCTAAGACACTTAGCACAACACCCATTGAACTGATTTAGACTTATTACCACTTACCATATTGAAGCTGATGGTCCATATAAACGTATGAGCTCCACGCAAGGCCCTGATCTGTTGAATTTAACAAATGGCTGCCATTTTTCTGAGGCTCTACCAATTTACGAAGATGGCGCTTTGCACAGTTGTTTAGATAAAGGCGAAGCAAGTGATGCGTTCACAATGCGAGGGTTTCTCGTTACTTACTCATGAACTTGGTTTGTAGCAGAATTTAGGTAGATATATGTAGACGAAATGGTGTTTTGGCTTTAATTAAAATAAAGATTTTGGGAATAGGTAGTTCCTAATTTCATGTTGTAGTAATTTGTAATGTTTCAATTTTACTGTTGAAAAACAAATATTATAAAATAATGTTTACTGAAATTCAAAAGCAATGAATTTAAAATAAAGTGGTAATTGGTAATTTTTGTATTCACACTACATCGAAATCACAAAACACCAAAATTTATTTGCAAAATTTACACACTTTCAACAGCGCCGCTAAGGTTTGATAACATTGCTCCCTTGAACAACATCTTTCAAAAAACTACGTTGGTCGTGTCCTTCATGAATGCCCAGGAGACGGCCTCCATTCGCGCCAATTGTGGAATAAAGCCGTCTGTGAAGTTGGCTCGTAGAAAAAAGAAATAAGTTTTATTCCGGTTATCGTAGAACTAGGTACAGTCACGTACAAAGATATTTATGCACATAGAAGAATTAAAAAAAGTTATTTTTAGAATATTTAAATTTCTGCAAAGTAAAGAAAGAAAGAAAAATATTTTATTTCTGCAGCAAAAACGACACACATACAATACAAATAGTAGCATCTATATCAAACATTTGCCATACCAGCAACAAAACAATGAATAGGTAAGTATACCGACTGACCACAACACAAACAAAAACGTAAAAAGTACACATAACCCAATAGTAGTATCTCTTTCTGTTATAGTTTTAAGTTGTTTAGTTTGTAAATATAGTAGAATTCAAGGTACCACCTTTCTAGTCTTGATCCCTATAAGAGGTTATTGTACTCATAATTATGAACAACTTTTACTATAGACCCAACTCTGAAATCGCGAAAAAATAACAGCTGTTCCATACAAATAATTCAATATTACCCGACGAAATGTATGGAACAATAACCCCTAAAACTTTAGGAGGTAAAAATGGATGAAATTATGTTTTAACAATGAATGTCTTTGCAGATACGTACAATTACAAGATTTGTTACACTGATTATTACCTGACTGACTTATTAAAGCCTAGGTCAAATGGCTTCAGATAAAAACTTAATAAATAAGTACTATTGAGAAAGGATTTAGTTGATAATTCCGATCTATGCAGGGGTAAATGGTGGATAGACCCACTGACCAATCAAACGAAGTGGCGCTGGAAAACTAGAATTTCAAAATTTTATTCAAAACTTTACTTGTATTTTCCTACATGACATACATATTTTTGTACGTCACTGTACATAGGCTGGCGACAGTATGACAGGGGTGATTACCGATATCTGATTTTATTTCAGTCCACGTCAGACTCAGCTGTTACATCACATCTTCGTGTTTAATTAAATTCTTTTGTAACTGAGTTATTACGTTTGTTGTATCGACTTATGGAGTATTTTCATGTGAGATTTTCATCTTGATTTTATATAATACTAGCTGTCCCCGCGGCTTTGCCCACGTGACAATATTTCGATTGTCTAAGATAAGTCACTCAACACTGTAAGAGTTAAACTTGACCACAATTATAAAGTGGAGTTACTTATCCTTCATCATTCATATTGTCAATAATTTACAAAAAATATGAGATCGATGCAATAAGATGCTGAGTGAAAACACTCGTAGCCTGGATGGGAATGATAAATGATAAATTGTATCTAATAGTTAGTCGATCAAAAAGACAAAAGTCTCGCAACCGGTCAAATAATAATAAATTTACGGAGGCATTACGAACAATTATTTTGCTCAGCTCCCAACAGAAATAGCGTAATGATATCTATAACATATGTTGACCGGACCTTTGAACTACAAGAATACAATATTTCAGAAGGATTTGCCTAGTTCATCCGTGACTTATTATTGTACACAGGCATGCTGATCTATTGCTTACCCCCCTTAGGCAAAAGCGTAATAATTTGTAGCCTATATGTTGACCGGCCTTATAACGAACATTATTATAAATTTTCATGAAATTCTGTTCAGCGGTTTTGCCGTGAAGCTCGGACATACATAGATACAGACAAACAGACAAAATTTTTAAAAATTATATTTTTGGTATCGGTGTCGATATTATAGTACACGTATCAAATACTTTTTTCAAAAAATATTCAATGTACAGTTTTCGCCTTGTTACGATTTTATTATAAGTAGTATAGATTAGTATGGAAGTATGTATAGTATGCATTCGGATACGTATCATTATAGCATCACGCCTTTCCGAAGCAGAGGTGTACTGTAAAGTTTTACACCCAATTCATAAAGATTCAGCTTCGGTTCAACTCCGGATTGCCACTGAATAACAATTTAGCCGACTCGGAAATCAAACTCAAAGACCTCACGCTCAAAAGTCGCGTTTGTAGACATGATGACTCAAGAGATTATCAATAGATTGATAAAATAGCAGACTGTATTAAGTCTTTAGTTAGTGATGTTCTCCTACCAAATCCTACCGAACAGTAGAAATATTTCTACAATCTGTCATTTTGTTTATTTCTCAGTAGACCAAACCCGCTTCTATGGTGGTCATGATACGCCTGTAGGTCGTAGGATGGAGGAAGGCCAGGAGGATTTCAACCAGGCCAATAAAAAAAAACTATTACAAAAAACAAAAAATTATTGTATTAAGTTTAGTATACAGTTAATTTTAATATGTCCTGAAGTAATTTGTAATTAATTTTCACCTTTTGAGCAATTATTGGAAAATTCCACTGAATTAATTAGTAATAACCAATTATGTTAGCTTATAACTATTAATTTGCGAACTGGCATATATTTGGTTAATACCATTACGGTTTTAGAAGATGCACATTTAGGGACTAAGACAAAAATGTCACAGGAAAATACGCGCACCAATTAGAAATGCGCGCTTGTTTAATTTCACCCGTCAAGTGACGAAACATAGACACAATATAAAATCTATTGTGTCCGGGACACAGGTGTCCTTCAGTGATCGGACAAAAGCGCGTTTGTGCAAAAACTGTTCAATAACAAATCAAGAAGGTTTTTACATTATATTAGTAAGTAACCATTGTCCCTGTACGTACTTTTGAGCGATTGATGCCACTTTTATACCATTTTGTAGTGAACTTCACATCTCAAGTTATTTTATCAATGCTTGTAAATCCCATTTTCCATTATTCTACGTTCATGCTAAGGCAATTTTAGTATTTAACAAAAATCTTGGAAAATATATTCAGTCAAATCGCGTTAAAAACTTCGTCGGGTTGTTGTGTCTAAAGTAGGTGTAGAACAAAGCTTTTGATGCAATTTTAACATGAACACGCTTTAGGAAATTATTTATACTGGCGTAACCTAGTTTGTGTCTAGTTTGTTTTAAAAAACTTTGCCTACTCGCAATGTGAGACTGAAGTAACGCAAATTGGCTTTTGAAAATTATATTTTGTTTGTGATACAACGTTGCGTGTAAAAGTTTCGAGTTAAGCCTTTATTAATTTAACTCGTAGTGCATATACAACGTGTATCAAAATTGCGTGGTCTTATTTAAGAGAGTGGATCAGATCAATTAACTGAACCACTGTCTCTATGGGACCAACATCGTAATCGCGAAAAATTGTCAGCTGTCGCATATGTTTGAGCCGAGTAGGTATTGAAGTTTGGTATGGGACAGCTGATAATTTTTTATATCGGTATACTTTCTTCAGGTCGTTCAGGTTAAAAGACTCGATATACCTACGATTCACTGAACATGAAAAAAAAACTTTTTTTTGCTTAGAATTTGATTAACCTAAATTAAGGAAAACCTGTGCATCTGAGAGGGCCTTATAATGTTATCGATGGTGTAGGTCAGCGTAGTGAACTGAGGCTTAACCATCATCATTCATCATCATCATCATTCTGAGAAGAGGCCCATGCCCAGCAGTGGGGCAGTAATGGGCTAAATTTATTCATTTACTTATGATTTTTCGAAGAACTTATATAAAAACAGCCTGATGAAGTTTGGGAATATTGCCAGATATCGTTTTAAAAATTATTATGTAACTATTCTGCATCACAAACAGCACATCACGCTTGGGCTCAATTACGTCAAAGATTGACTTGTTTGTCCCCAGTGTATTGTTGCCATCTCGATGGATACATTCATCTCCCGGGACGTATGCTAATATTGTCATGATTAATTAATCACGTTAACCTAGTACCGAATTGAATATTTATAATTAGGAAACCACTTAGCAGTTTGGACTATTAATCAGGAAATGATGAGATGTGAAGGCTTTGAATCCAGTTTATACTGCAATTCTGTATATTTTGTTCAATTTATGATCCTACATTTCTAGTCCTAATCCTTGTAAGGGGTGGTACCTACTTATAACAAGAAAACATAATTATATTTTTTGTCTTTGTTTGTTGCGGCTAATTTCCGAAACAGTTCAACCGGTTTCGACGGGACTTTCACTGGCAGATAGCTGATGTTATAAGGAGTAACTTAGGTATTTTTTTTTATTTTAGGAAAAGAAAAATAACTAGGGAGTCGCGCAGAAATAATAATTTTGATAAATTCTACGCGGACGAAGTCGCGGGCACAGCTAGTCTAAGATAAAAATAATGTCAATATTCAAAATAAATAACCCTTTTTTAGGGTTCCGTACCCTAAGGGTAAAACGGGACCCTATTACTAAGACTCCATTGTCCGTCCGTCCGTCTGTCTGTCTGTCCGTCTGTCACGAGGCTGTATCTCATGAAAGTGATAGTTAGACAGTTGAAATTTTTACAGATGATGTATTTCTGTTGCCGCTATAACAACAAATACTAAAAAACCGAATAAAATAAATATTTAAGGGGGCTCCCATACAACAAAGGTGATTTTTTTTGCCGTTTTTATAGATAATGGTACGGAACCCTTCGTGCGCGAGTCCGATTCGCACATGGCCGGTTTTTTTAAAACAGGCGTGTCTGGGACAGTATTAGATTCATTATCATTAATTTATTTTTTTACATCTCTATACAGAAGTAAAACAATTTTATTGTTGAAAGATCATGGTACCAATTTGTGTAATATTACTTATGCTTGAAACAAAACGTTCCTGAATCATAATGTTTTTATAGATGTTGGTAAGCCCTCAGTAATAATATACAAGTTAAAGGGTTCCTAAGCTCCTAGTTCGTAAATAATTACAACTTAGTGTTAGGTACATTCTTAAGCCTGGCTTTACCGCAGCAAATAGGCAATGGATTTTGCACAGCACTTCAACGTACATTGATCTTAATTAAATATTAGGCAGCGAGTGAGTTCGACGTCTCACAGGACCGCCTTACATTATAGGCATGTAACCTAGCAGAAATATTTGGCAATTTAGTTGCCTTTTGTAAAGATAAGTAGTTTAGCTTGAAAGATTTATAGTGAATATATCTCAATTGCGATAGAAAACTTGTCACAAGACGGGATAGCGTTAAAAGAAAAAAAAAAATAGAACTTAATGACATCTCTATTGAAAAGCAATTCACGCGTCGGTCTAATACTAACCGAATTTAGTGTGCCTCAGTTTTTATGTAACTAGTTGTTACACGCGGTTTCACCTGCGCATTTTATGTTTATCAAAATAAATATAACATAATTGTCATAATTATTGGTGTAAACCGTTGTAATTGAATAAATAAATGATATTTTTTTATGTAGTGTGCAAAATTTGCAGAGTGATTCAGTGTCCGTCCCCAAATGCAACCGCAGTACTAAAATTCACTAGAAATAAAATAAATATTTGATTTTGTATGGCTTGCGCTAGTAAATTATGCGTGTCCCCCATACTAAGTCGAATTATCGTTTTGTTTTAAAGTGTATCCCAATACTGCGGTTGCATTTAGGAACAGAGACTGAATCACTCTACAAATTATGCGCACTACATAAAAAAAATATCATGTATCACTCGCATGTATGAATTACAACAGCAATCAATACCGTCTCATTAAACACTACAGTGCCGATACCAATGAGATTGCATCATTGAAATTCATTTAAATTAAATTATTTAATTTTAAAAACTAGGAAAGATAGTTGATGGTTTAATAAAATAAAAAAAAACTATTGTAATACTAACATTATTAGTAGATATATTATTATTGTAAGTAGGTACAATCGAAATGCTTAATCATTTCAGAGTTTCAATAGTGTAAAGTGCCCTCAAGATATTAGCAAGTTCTGTCTGAAAAGTTTAATAAAGCTTCTTTGTATTTAAATCCCCCATTTAACTTTGTACCGAAATAAGTCCAAGGATTAATAGCCAGACATCGTCAGTAGTACTAATACTCTTGGCGTTTTTAATCAGGCTTAGTTTGCATTTGCCTTTAATTAAGATAATACTAGCGATTCTCTATTGTCTGGATAGCTAAGAGATAATGAGCACTCTGTTATTCTTAAGTAAGATTCATTATAATGCAAGTAGACAGAATCATTAAAGTGAGATTGGTCTGGCCTGATGGCCAAAATTACTTTTATCTACACTCATATCGTAAAGTTCTGATTAAGATCAAAAATAGTACCATAATGATAGACTTTATACACATGCAACAATAATAAAATTAAAAAGTTTTATTATGATAGGTACAGTTTTCTTAACAAACTATTGAATAAATAATAACATTCAGAAAATAGAGCCTATCCCTTAGGTCATCCTCTGCAGACTAATATTAAAAGTTAAATAGCTAAAGTTTCATTTTCGCTAATGATTCATTATTAATTAAAACTTAAAACAATATGGAAACTTTTCTAAACTTTTACTGGAAAAATTAAAATACACAAGATTTTAAATTAATTAGTAACGAACTTATTATGTTGAAACTCTGTTTCGTAAAGGGTTGTATGGTGTACACACTTGCGGACATGTAGGTATATGCATTTTGGTTCTTAATCTTAATATGTATTTCTGCCCCAAGGACGCATTTTACAAAAAAAAATATCATTTGTTGTCTAGACATTCTTGGAAAATATTAAACAAGTCTTAATACTTTGTTTAAAAATTAAGGAGATAACTTGATTTTTGTTTATTTTTATAACTATCAATTTTATTTTTTAACTACTGCTGAAAGAATGATGTTCGACATTTTATAGAGTGTTATTACGCGTCAAACAGAAGACATGGGCTGACTGGATTTAGAGCGACAACTGATCGGGGATGGATTTTATATTGGAAAGCTAGAGCTCCGCAGTGAATTCTTATCTGACAAGTTTCTTATAAAATCGAACGTTACAAACAAAATACTTAATAGCACTATTGTTGATTCAAATAAAATACATAGAATTACATGAAAATTAATTCCTATTTTCCTTGGTTACGTCATCACGCGTGAACCAATTTCGCTGATTCTTTTTTTGTTGTGTTTGTTATAATTGGAAGGAGAAAGTAGGTATGGTAGATAGGGCAGGTAGGTAGGGTAGGTAGGTAGGTAGGTGGGTAGGTTACGTGCATAGTTCTTTTATTGGCGGTACGAAGTTCGCCGGGTCAGCTAGTAGAGTTATAAATTTGACGGAAGTATTTATTTCACGTATAACCGAGAAGTTCTAATGCAAAGGGTATTAATAAAACATGTTTTAATGTTGAACCTGTTTTAATGTAGGTAAACAATATCTGAGGCAGTACTCTCGAGTAATTATGATTTTAATTATGATTGTACTATAAACCTCTTACGACTTTAGGCGAATTTAATAAAGCACCATTGTTTTACGATATGATAAACTTTGTACGTTGTTAAGGCGGTTGTTGGTATATTTTATCCTCCTCGTCGGAAATGGTAGTAGGAAAATACAGACACGCCGTTTCGGGCACGTTGTAGGATTAAGTTTTTGCTTCGTGGTTGCCTATGAATTAGTGGCAAGCCAAAACATTTATCTTTTGAGTTAAATCTAGAAATAAATGTACACCAAAACTTTGTTTACATGAAACTTAAAATGTTGGGCACGTCTACATTTTGCTCGATACACGTTTTAGAGAAATTTTCATGAAGTCATCTTAAGGTTTGAGCTTAAGTTATAATAGAATAGAATAGAATTTTTCTTTATTGGAGTACCAAGACTCAACAAGATTATTAGTAAAACTTATAACTATGTTAGTAAGCACAGACACTGAACAAAAACAAGGTAAAGTAAACACAGAAATCATGGTTGGTCACTGAAGTGACATCCCGTGAGAGACGGCACAACACGTGACCCACGTAGACACAGTCCAGGCGACTCGCAACCATGCTTAAAACACTGTTGGAGCCGCCCCACACCCTGCGTACCAGGGAAGCGCACCTTTTACGCATTGTTGCGTAAAAGCAATCTACATGCGCATCTGCGAACATCCCTGACATAATAATAACATAATACAGAAATAATAATATAGAGTAATCCATCAAGATGGGCCAGTATGGAGAAGTCTGAAACTATAAGAGATAGATAAATTTGTTCGAAGGAATTATGTCGTAGACACGTGATTCCATAGTAAGATTTATTCATTTTAATCTTTTTAACTGCTTGCACGATATGGTTCCTTCGAACAAACTCTATCTCTTATAGTTTCAGATTTCCCCATATTGACCAATCTTGATGGACCAACCGAATGTAAGAAAGAAAGAAAGAAAGAAAAAATGTATTATATGTGATATGTACAAAATCTGTTAGTTGTTATGTAAGTACGTCATACGTTGTAACCTTTTAATATTTGTTATGATTATTATCTACTAATAACACGGATATCGAGTATCGACTAATAATGAGTTACTCTTCGACCTTAAATTGTAAGACCACCAAGCGAAGCAAGCAGAAGTAGAAAATTACATACTCCCCAAACAACCACAAAAAAAGTAGATACATATCACGTTTCGCAACGTAAGGAAAGCTCTAAAAGTTTCGTATTAATACGAGAAGTGTCCGTATCCAAGTGTTATACGAAACTTCGTATTTTGTTCTCCGATTTCTGAAATTGAAATCCATTTAAGTCATGAACGGGCGTTTGTCGTATGGCAGTTGTTTGGATCAGACTTTTCTCTTTGCTAACATTTCCGGGTGGAAATTTTGGCAATACTCATACGTTTTATGGGTTTTCGGGTATAATCCGATATTGGTAGTAGGAACGACAGATGTGTGTATTAGAATCTGGTTTGGCAGTGAACCCGAGGTTTATTAATAAGTCAGTGGTATCTTTGATATTGGTAAACATTTGTCTCCTACCCACAGTCACCTCAGCCGTTGTAACCATAGAACATAGAGAGTCATTTCTGCTACATGTCTGTTTGTTATTTTCAGACATCATAATGGCATGCGGCATCATTCAGTTTGTTTTAACCCCCGACTAAAAGAGGGGTGTTGTAAGTCTGTAGTATGTATGGGTATCTGTCTGTGGCATCTTAGCTCCAAAACAGATAGACCGATTTCAATGCAGTTTTTTTAATTGAAAGCTAGTTTAATCCGGTATCATCTTAGCTGTGTTTCACGAAAATCGGTTCAGCCGTTCTAAAGTTACAGCTCTTTTTGTAGTTGGAGTCGGGGGTTTTTGACGGTTAGGTTATTAGACATCTGCGGTATCATTCAATTTGTTTTTAAAGCAACCTTCAAACTTAATTTTGTCGAAAATACTACCGAACCGAATGAACTAAATTAATTTTCGTTTAGTTTTATCTCTCCGAAGCCAAATTCAACCTGAATTCTAGAACTATTGAATTTATTTAGGATAATTCTTATTCCCAAATCTCTTCGCAGTCTGTTGTAGAAAAAAAAACCTGGAGTTTGAATTTTACCTAAGGGAAAAGAAGAAAAATATTATAAGGCTTTATTTTTTTACCTGAATTTAGGTTTATTTTAAATGTTAGTTACGGTTGTGGCATGCTCTTCTTTTTTTATAATACTGAAATTAAAATATCGTTTTTTAAATCATGTTAGGTTTATTATTATTTATTTGAAGAGGTGGGGTACTACGCCCCTTTGCCACTGCGACCTGCGAAGATCTACTGTGACGTCTCTTGTTTCATTACAGTATTCCCTCTAGCCGTAAGTCAATGATAAAATTGACTATATTCTTGGGATATACAATTTAAAAAAAAACAATCAATATATATATCAATTTATTTCTTGGGCATTTAATCTCATCTGATGAGATTATGTGGCCTCCCAGGTGCTGGCTTCTAGTGTGGAATACCACGTCACACTCGCATAGGATATGAACGGGCGTCTCGTCCTTCTCGCGACAGAACCTGCAAATTGTGGTGTCACTAAGGCCCATCTTTTGCAGGTGCTTGTTTCGTTTGCAGTGTCCAGTGAGGGTTCTTGTCAAGGTCCTAATACGGCTCCTATTCATGGAAAGCGCTTGTTCCATAAACTTTCTGTTGATCATGTTAGGTATTAACACTTCTAATTTTACACTGACAACAATTTAGAAAACCATAAAGTTTCAAAAATCTGCAGCCCTTTAGCAAAAGATGATTTACAAGGGAAAAAAAGTACACCATAAGTTAAATCATGTTTTTCCTTGTTCTATGATTGACATACCATTTGTTAATTTAATAATACCCTAAGGAAGTTAAACGAATATGTAGAAGTGCCGGAATTATAAGTTAGATTGAAAAAGTACTTCAGAAAGGACGGGGCTTCGGTCGCTTCCGTATCAGGTTAAATGGCAAAATAAATTAATTTCACCAACGTCATGTTATATAGGAGGGTAATCCAAACAATCTTAAACTGGTATCACTGATTTTTAATGTCCTTTCACGCAATTTACTTATAATACCTACAAGATTTGGTTACAATTTTAAGCAAAAATACTCTAAATTGTATGCCTCAAAACATTTTTATAAGATTCGGTTACGGTCCCCCTATAATACAAAAATATCGTTTAAAGCAAGTATAGTATATATATGTATAAAATACAAATATAAAAATAATGTTATACAGTTTTGAAATTAAATCACAAATTCAACCCCAAATTTTATATAGCGCTCCTAAAAGCATAAACTTTAACAAAATTTAGTTTAAAATAAAATAAAACTAAAATTTTAGACGGCATCTGCTCCGTGCTGCATTTTAAGCACACGGCCACACATTCTGGAAGTTTGTTTAGAACTAACTCGGTGCAGTAAAAACGGACAAGATAAAATATTACCGCACGCGAATGATTTATGCGTTTTACGGGAAGTGCATGATTTGTTTCTTTCAATATTTACACAGCTGACCACAGTGCAGTTTGACGCAGAATCATAATCGTAACATACTGTTCCTTTATTCGTTCGATTTATTGGATTAGCTTTGTTCGTTTGACTGCCCGAACTCCACCAGCAGGGCTAAGCACGGCAAAATGAGGAGAGAAAAATATCGGGGAGAAAACCATCTCTTTCCCTGTTTTCTCTCTCGCTTTTTCGTTTTGTCTTCTGTAAAATGACAAAATATAGAAGGGGTATGTCGAAAAAATAAATCGAGGACAAAATAATCTCCTTACAATTTCTGTCTTGATTGTTCGCTTTGTGTTCTGTCAAGGAGACAACGGGTTGAGAATACAGGTTTCTCCACCCACTGTACTAGCTCTGCATTGTCCCCATTTATAGGCTGAAGCTGACATTAATGCTCCAATTTGTGCTTAGAAAATTTTATGCATTAGGCACAGAACCATCTACCTATTATGTTAATATCTTAGATTATTGGTTGGATTCCGCTCGGTAGCGTAGACCAATCAATAATCTAAGGTTATTATGTATTATATATAATATTAATAGTACTTTTATAATTTAATAAATGCGGCTATTGGTAGTTTTATGGGATTGCTATAATTTTGTCAGCGGTTATCACCTGATCGTTAAAATAATGAACCAGAATTTTTTTACATGGACAAAGACTACTGTATTTGGACTGGAAATAAGTTCATTGCAAGCATTTACACAGAGATAGAAGGCCAGCCGTTTTTTTGAACGTGGCTTTATACTCGTATCATAAAATAGCAGAGCCATGTCAATACCTAAATACAATTAATCATTCTCCGTAAGTTTTAACATCTCTCATCAATCCTCGCTACTGTAAAATAATATAAATTCTAATGATTGAACCAAACTTACGAACTGCTATTTATTTCACGAACATTAAACTCTGGAGCAGTTTCATCTCAATTTACTATAATAACGGACATTAAGGTTTGACGGCACGACGACAAGAATCCATCAATATTCCGCCCCCCACCTGGCCCAATATAAATGAGAAAAAGATTAATGTGAACTGTTGGTCTCAATAAATCATGAGATCTTGTACCCCTTACCTTATAAACGATGCTTAGTAAAGGCGCATAATATAATAAATTCTTATTTCGCACCGTCTATAATTTTGGATCGGGAAAATATTTCTGGACAATATTATTTTGTTTTACGTAGATATAATCTATTTTCGATCGTGAAGTGCGACAAATGCGGCACAGTTGGCACAGTAGCTAAGTGATTTACTTTCTGCGCTACGTGCCGCGGATTCAATCCCCGCACGGAACAAATATTTGTATGGTTTATAGGTAGTCGTTTCGGGCCTGGGTGTGTGTGTGCAACTGTGCATGTTACATGTATGTTTGAAAAATGTACCCACGATATAGGAGAAGTCAAAGTCAAAGGTTTTTTATTTCAACTGGGCCTTTGCAGGCACTTTCAAAATCCTAGTGTAAGGCAAGTAATTTAAGAAAAAGTTGTAAGGAGTAAGTAATTAGTAGGAGAGGATTTAAGACTGGATTTAACTAGTAGATATTGAGTAAAGTTCAATCAATAGAAAGAAGTAGAATTCTAAGATCTTCAAGAATAAACCTATAATGACAATCACTAGATATACGTAAGTTTCTAAAGAAGTTTCTTCAAAGTTCAAAATAGCGGCAAAATACCAGAAACAACTTTTGACAAACACTTAACAAAACGAATAAATAAACACGTAAATATATTATTAGAGATCAAAGAAATTTCGAATAGTTTCAAAACAATATTGGCCATTATTTTAGTCTGTGGGTTAACTGTACGCAAAAGGCAATCAGCGCCCTACGCGTTCAGTATAACAACGCGTTTAGGGTGTTGTTGGGGCTGCCGAGGTACTGTAGTGCATCTGGCATGTTTGCCGAGGCTCGCACTGATGGATTTCATGCCATTCTTAGGAAAAGGGCAGCTTCGATGCTGAACCGGATCCGCGGTAGCACCAACGGCATCCTCAGGGTTGTTGCTGGCCGAATTGATTGCCCTTTACTGTTGCGGGCCATTCGGCTTCATACGGAGAGGTGAGTGTGGTGGGTAATGCAATTTGTTATACAATTTGCATTGCCTATCACAGTCATCTCAATCTCTTTTTTTAATCTTTTTTATGAATACTAACATAGTGTTTAAGTGCTACTAACAATTTTTGTATTTTTGTATTTTGTTTTTTTATGGACAATGAGTCTGAAATTAATGAAATTGAATTGAATTAAGCCATGATTGTACACATGAAGTACATACATGAGTGTGCCGGTTCGTTTGTGGTGGCCTTAGAAACATAATGAGGGTTCATCAAAGTTCAAAATAGCAGAAGCTTTACCAAAAAGGCTTGCCATACACGTGACAAAATGAATGAACGAATAATTAAATATAGGTACTTCAAACCACTTTCCTAGTGAACGTTTGATCATAAGGTAAGTTGAACTGTACAGAGGCCATAATGAAGTTATGGAAGTACATCGTAATTAATATCAAATAATTTATACGTGAGGCAACTCAAACGCTGGTGTTGCCAATTACAGCAATTAACGTTTGTTTGCGACTTGTTCCAAATTGATAAACGAGTCCAATATTGTGTCTGTCTACCGCGATGAGAACTTTCGCCCAACTGCTATTAGGTAAAGAGTTTTGGCAGCATTCGTACCTACATTTATACCGAAAATCCAGTGCTTATCGTAAAAACGTATGTATTTATCACTGCCTTTAGGTACTTTTATCGCTGGTCTTTTGAAGCAAGTAGTTTTGTTTCACTACATAAGACGATTTTCTTTTATTTATTAGCCTCAATAAACGATAGATAAATGTTTATAATTTGTTGGAATTACCTGATTTATGTCTTTATCTGGTTTCTAATAATATTTATGCTTAGATGTGGTTGTAACCGTTCTAGTGCTACCATGTTGTTTACTATAATGAGTAGCTCTATGATCGATGTGTGCCCATAACTTTAGTGTTAAATGAACCTCAACCATAGCAATTACATGAGACCTGTATTCGTCAACCGTAGCTGTAGAATTGGCTTTATTGCCATTTACTTTAATTGAGAAGTAATTAGGTACGCTTAATATCTTTAGAAAAATGGGGCTTATTTTCATTGCGTTACCTACTTAGGTGTCGCAGTGACAATCAGCCCCATGTGACATCCAGCCAGTGTTGACTTTAATTTATATAAGGTCATATCTTTTTAGTCGCGATCCCTTTAAGGGATTATTGTGCTCATCATTATGAACAAATTTTACTATGGCACCAACGCTGAAATTGCAGAAAAATATCAACTGTGCCATACATTTCGTCGAGTATTATTGAATTCTTTGTATGGAACAGCATTATTTTCCTCGGGTTCAGTGTTGTTCCCATAGTAAAAAATGTTTTTACTGATGAATACAATAACCCCTATAATAATAGGAATTGGGACTAGAAAGGTAGGACCTTGTATAATCATATGCGTCAACAATATCGTGATAAAGTCGCTGTTAAAACTCACGAATACTAATTCACCCTCACGCGACCATTGATATTATAATAAGCCTGTCGTGTCCTGTTTTAATTACTCATAAGTGAAAAAAGAAAGCACGAAACGATATAAATATAGCACCTTTACGTTAGCAGAATACGATTTTAGTCAAGCAGTATAAATAATTATAATAAAACTTCTGCGTTTATTACCTACGTCGGAAGGAATTTTGTGGAATCCAGATTCGTAACAAACATGCAATAAAGAACTAAAATATTTCTTCACTCGCTATGAATAAAAGTAAAATAAAATAAAGATAAATTCAGCCCATTACTGTTACACTGCTGGGCACGGGCCTCTTCTCAGAATGAGAAGGGTTAGGCAATAGTCCACCACGCTGGCCTAGTGCGGGTTGACGGACTACACACATCATCTTCACCACTTTATGAGGCCCTTTCAGGTGTACAGGTTTTCCTTCACCGTTAATGCAAGTGATAATCAAATTACGATCCGCACATAAACTCAAAAAAGTCAGAGGAGCGGGCCGTTTTTGAACTCAGACCCTCCTGCATGGAACACAAGCATTCAACCGCTAGGCTATCACTGTTTACAAAATGTATAAAAAATATAAGTTTATGGTCACTAACATTAGTAGTAATTAGAGTTAAGAACGGGGTATTTACCATATTTATTTATATACTCGAACGCATAAAACGTAACAGAAGGAGGGTAAACCGTTTTGTCTGCCAATAAACACCCACCCGCAAATACTTTTAGTTTATCCGTGACCATGGCACTTGCAACAGTGCCGAAACATCGGAAGCTCGACACAATATAAACATGGTAAATACCCTAATGTACAAAAAATAATCCTTTAAAATTGTAGTTCATAAAATTAAATCTTCAGTAACACTGATGATAAATATTAAATACCAGAGGCAGCTCATGAAATACTTGCAGCGGTATTTACTAAAAACCTAGAGGTGGATCCAAGACCGGGATGGTGAGTATAAATACAATTTTTCATTTTGCTCCGGAGTCCTGAACAAAGAGGAATTTTAATGCAATTTAGTAGTCGCATTGTACACTAGAGCTGTTGGCATTTTTACAGTACACGGCTTACGTAAGGTGTCATGCGAGAATGGACCTAAAAAAATAATTACTCACCCGTGTCAGTGATATAAGTACCTACCTATGTACCTAAGCCTTGCATTTTTAAAAAGGTTACAAGTATGCTCGAGTATGAGCGGCGCCTACACTTTTTTCACATAACATTAAATATTTTGAAGCTTTTAGGTACAACATTGTACTTTAGGTACCTACTACGTGTACTGTAAATTCAAGAGCGTATATTTTAGCAAAAAATATACGACTTTCAATAGACATTATCACGTTCCAACTGCAATGAAATATTTACACTACTCGCGCTTATATTGCCAATATTTAATTATAAGTTTATCTTTACGTTTTAGATGGAATAATATATTATGTTATTATCGTCGTTGATAGTCCCATATAGCGTAACTAATATTGGTAGGTAAATACCGGCCCCCTAATTACCGATAGGCGTAAATCGCGCGGTAGCTGCTGTCAAAACGAACGACGAAACGGCCAAGCCACATATTTTGACTAAGGTGTAGAGTTTGTGAAGTTAGGCCTTGTAGAGTTAGGGCGTGTAGAGTTAGAAGCTTGGCTCTACATGAGATCTGATAACTTTTTGACAGAGCGAGTCATATTATGGTCTCGTCTTGGCTACATTTTACATGAAAATATTTTTGGTGGGATAAATAATTACATTTTCAAACTCATTTTTTTGTAGCTAATAATTTTTATATTTTCGTTGCAGTTGTCAGCAACGTTGCTGGTGTTCCTTCACATATCGATGAACGTCGTCGATGAAGGACATGCTGTTAATCCGAGTGAGTATACCTTTATATTTATAATATTAGCGGCATGCCTTGCAATGCCTCTTTTTTATCAGAAACATTTCTGGTCGCGCGCATAATATCTCATCAACGTTTCATCGTAATCGGATGAATGGTATAGGAACATCTAGAAGTCAAACCAACAAACATTATTTTTAGGGTTCCGTACCCAAATAGTAAAACAGGACCCTATTACTAAGATTCAGCTGTCCGTCTGTCACCAAGCTGTATCTCATGAACCGTGACTGTTAGACAGTTGAAACTTTCACAGATGATGTATTTCTGTTGCCGCTATAACAAAAAAAAAACAGAATAAAATAATTATTTAGGGGGGCTCCCATACAAAAAACCTGATTTCTATAGATAAAATGGTACGGAACCCATCGTGCGCGAGTCTGACTCGCACTTAGCCGGTTTTTATATTATTAGCAGATGATTATTTGACGAACCTAATTCTGACTGCGCGATGACGTAGTAATTAAGAGCTGGTGTATATCGAACATTCATTGAACACTAGGGTTTCTCCTGTGTCGAGGGTAGGTATAGTTTACAAACATACATCTCACATCTATCTGTAGATAACACAAATATTTTTAACATGCGGGGATCGAAGCCGCGACACGTAGCGTAGAAAGCTAACCGCTTAGCCACTGTGCCAACCGCGTCTCAAAGGACCTATTAAAATTTAAAAAAAAAACCCAAATACCCCATATCCTTCTTTTACTACAAATTATAAAACTGAAAATAGCTAGATTACCTTCCGTTTAATCCAATTATCCGGTCTTTGTAACCCATTAAATGGGAAAGTTGGGAAACTCTTTCCCTCTGTATTTTATCTCCTGATTAATTTCACTGCGGTTAGTGCGAACAGTAACTTTGAGAGGAAAACTTGACAACGGACACTTGTTTTTAATGATCTCTTCGGACATGCTTCATTAACTTTTTATGCTGGAATTCTGCATAAGAAATACGAGTAGGTATCTACCTACTTATTTTGATTGCTTTGTGGAAGGGACAATAGGAGGTAGGAGCGCTGCTTATATCTAACATGCCAAAACGTCATCAGCGCGCGGTGGGGTTGACAACTCTTCTAATTTCTCCAAATAATAAAGGCTGGAGATGCACAGAAGCGTCATCGGTGTGTCAGCAGAATTTAGGCCAGTTATTAACCTCCGACAAAAAAGAAGGGTGTTATAAGCTTGTAGTGAGGATCTGTGTATCTGTGTGTCGTGGCAACAAAGCTCCAAAACGGATGGAACGATTTCAATGCAGTATTTTTAATTGAAGGCTAGTTTAATCGGGTATCATCTTAGCTATGTTTCATGAAAATCTGTTCAGCCGTTCAAAAGTTATAGCCCTTTTTTAGTTGAAGTCGGGGGTTTTTGACGGTTAGGTCATTGTACTTAGTTCTATTTCTTACTATTTTATTAGTCCATTAGAGCCCACACATCCACAAATCCACTCGTGAAAAATATATATTATGTACCTAAGCACCATCTGCGAGAAAGTGTCAAAGACTTCAAAAGGATTGTAGAAGAGAGTGACTGACGGAAAAGGGGGCAAAATAATTATTAAAACCAGAGGCTATATTTAGCAGCGACTGGAATAAATTCGTCTACATAGAAAATACCGTTTGGCTGAAAGGGCTCCAAATTAATCAATTTCAATAGGTATCTCGCCCACCTAAATACTCAATGTTCTATGGCTCCCTACACAGCCGTGTTATAACGCCGATATTATCGCTACGATATCTGTTTTAAGTATAACTGTATTAAAACAGACATCGTAATAACGCAGCAATATTATCGAGTGACAATAACGCGGCTGTGTATTCCAGTCTTTAATTGTTTAGCTTCGCTCAATCTTAATAGTCGGCTCGTATTTGTACATCATCATCAGCCTACATTTGTTCACTGCTGGACTGCTTTTCCCAGTAAGCGCTATTGAGGCCGGTTTTTGGTTCTCCGCATCCACTTTCTACCAGCCACCTTCTGCAAGTCGTTGCTCCACCTCACCGGGGGCACCCCACACTGCGTTTTCATGCTCACAGTCTCACCTCGAGAACTTGTCTACCCCAACGGTCATCAGTTCTTCGGCTTTGTGAACAGACCACTGCCACTTCAGCCCGCTAATCCTATGGCCTATTACCTATTACCTTAGTCCTCTTTCAGATAATCTCGTTGAGGATATTATCCTTCAAAGTGACTCCGAGTATTTATACGCACGCAGTATTGTACCTAAGTATTTTCTATACGCCGTAGTACTGTTGTCTCTAAATCGGGTAGCTTTTGTTGTTTGATACTTAAATCTCGACTGAACCGTGCATTTGACACAGAAACCCGGCCTCACAGCGAGCGGAGCGCAATCATCTGGCCTAACTTCGCTGCGAGTAATTTTCCCTGTACAAGTTTTAGCGTAAATAACGGGCTAGAGGAAGAATAACAAGTAAAGAGCTTAAAACTGTTGTTTCGTTAGGATTACTGAGCTGATGTTTGACTAGCCTTATGGTCTAAGCTACTTAGCCGCTTTGATAGTTTTGATCGGTTACTCAGATAAGAAGCGACTAATTAATTTTGATAACAATTACCCTGGATCGACTTGCGTATTAAACCGTCAAGCAGCGTAAAGTAGACACAGTTGATGAATTAAGGAAATCTTAGGTACGTAAGGAGTAAGCTTTACATTTTCAGGTATAAGCTGACCTCCTTTTGTAAAATATTTACGGTTACCTACCGATTTGCCTGCTAATGAGATTATATAAAAAAAATCTTTCTAACATAGTTTGCATGGGTAGGTAAATTTTCAACAGTAGCAATTTATGAGCTTATTGGCTTATTGTATTCAGTCTAGCGAGTTCATTTACAAATTCCTAGGACCCTCGAAAACGACAAAACTTGCAACTTTGCAAGAAAACTTGTGCAAGAAATGTACGGCTGTCTAGCAAATATGCGATAGTAACGTGCAAAATCAAGAACCTTATCTAATATGCTTGTGCAAAATGAAAAAAAAAAAAAAACGATGTAAATGCGGCCATAGAGTAAACTTGTACGACCTCGCTTAGCTCACAGTGGAACCTCTTTGAACACGAACATAATATACTCGTAGTACACTCTTGAGAACAACCGCGAAATAAATACACCAAAAGTACAACCTTTTGAATTTCGGTCCAAACACTTAGGATAATAGTAAATTCAGCTAGCTTGATACGGCTTATGTGCTTAGGATTATAATATTATATCTATGAGCGAGTTTATCCTATTCAAGTTTGAGGTTGTCCCAGCGGCTTTGCAACAATGTTCTTTTGTTTGTAGTATCTTACTGTTTGTGTTAATAGCAGGAAATAACTGGAATACGTGTCCCATGGGTGTTGTGAAGGCAACTACTTAAGAGAAACTATTAGATGGATGGACGGATTGATGGATAGAGAAATATTACTCTCTTGTTTTGTTGATAGGAACGTAATTTTCTTCAAGGTTGCGGAGGGCACAAAATAATAAATCATCGTTGATATCCCGTACCGCGTAACTAACATTGTAAAAACCGCGTATGTACAAAAACATCAAAATTGAGTTTAGGTGTCTGTAGATAGCTGATTACTAATGGCAATTAATTGACGCGAAAACTCAATTTTGATGTTTTTGTACATAGGCACTTACGCGGTATTTAATGATGTTAGTTACGCGGTATAGGACTATCAACGATCACACACGAATCACGATAACAACGAATCATCATCATCTGCCTAGCCTGTTCCCTACTACGTTGGGTCAGCTTCCAGTCTGAATATAAGAATTTAACACAGAGCGACTGCCATTTGGCCTCCGCCACCCAATTACTGGGAGACACTGTTACCCTAAGGTTAGACTAGATGTCAGACTTTTTGAGTTGCTGACTACCGTAATATAATCATAATTATCAGTTAGGTAGGTGTTCCACTGCAGAACAAAGGCCTTCCTCCCCTCTTTCCACTTTTCCCTGTCTGCTGCTGTTAGCCAAGCCTATAAATAGGAGTTTTACTCTTCTCGCCACCTCCTTGTGGGCCTACCACGATGCCGTTTTCTGCTGTTTGAAGCCCACTGCGTTAATATTTTTGCCCAAAGCTCCTCCAGCATGCGGCAGAAATGACCAGGGCCATTGCTATTTGAGCTTGGCAGCTGTTTAACCTACATCAGCAATTTGAGTTTTGGAACGCCGTATCGAGTTCCTTATATGATCTGTAAGTTTGACTCATCAGTAAGTACCTAGTAGTAGTAGTAGTGTAATATTCTACATATTAATATTCCCACTACGAGGACTCAGGCTTCCTCTCACCGAGGGACTAAGTCGTAATCGACCTCGCGGCTCTAGTGCGGCCGGGGCCTAGTGGCAGCGGCCGCCGAGGGCCAGAACTACAATTTCCAGATAACAATTTACCACTTACCTTCAGGTGGGTCGTACATTTGTTTGCCACTGTTTTAGGTATAAAAAAAAAGTAGGTACCTACATTAGATTAGGCTACAATTTTTGAAATACACGATTCTACAGAAATTTAATTTTGCAGAAAAACAAACGTTATCTACGTACGGAAAATTAAATAATCCGAATTTCGTAACCACGGAAAAATGTTTTGTTGTAATTGAAATGATCTGTGATTACAAAAAAGGACAATTCAAAATCTGACCTTTGAATATAGGCAAACGAACAAAATGTGAAACAATAAAAAGTGAAATATTTTCAGGAAAACAATACTCGTATTTAAAAATTCCGGCTGTAGGACTGGTAATTTATAGGTAAAACAGCGCATTTTGTAACAAAATTATTAATTGCATCCAGGCCTAGTGAAGTTATTTTCTAGATAATATTTTCCATTCACTCTCCTGTTGTGTACAGTTCATAATAACAGTGTAAAATGTAGTCGACGACGCGATGACAATAGTAAACGCTGACGATTAGTTCGCTCACCCTACGTGCGTGCCATTGCAATGCCGATGCCGACAAAAACTGTCAATAAACCCGAGTGGACAATGAAGTGAGCACCTACCCTGATAGCATTGTATCTTTATTATGTTTTTTCACAACCTATTTGTTTGTACCTACAGCTTTAATTAAAGTTCCTTCACAATTTAACTATCGCTTGATAGACGTAGACGGCATGGTAACAATAGCAGGCAATAGTTTTGTTTTCCAAATTCAAATGACAAAGAAAAAAAAAGTGTGAATTATGAATTTACTTAAAGGATTCTTGTAAGTTATTACGACGTTTGTAGTAAACCTAACACCTCACGTAATTAATGGACCTCCCCATACCATATTACCTACCTAGAAGGCTTTTTCAAAGCAGCTGTTTAAACTACCTTATTACTCATTCTTGCTTGGTTGAAGGTAAGTAATGAATTAACTTCCGTTTAGCCATTGCTTATTAGCTAATAACAATCTTTTGTTAGCAGCTAATTATGAGCAGACTAACCCTGAACGTAGCAGACTGATTAAGGGTTAGATCACTCGAGTGCAAATAGCGTTGATCACTTTAATTGAGTGATGAAACGCAGACTTTAGTATATTGTTCTCAGTAGCAGGCGCAAGCGTCCGGCTATGATTAGAAAGGTTAAAGTGATTTCCGATTGCTTTTGTTCGATGTGATCAGACGCACTGCTACTACCTTATGCTATAATGGCTTAGTGGACATAACATTGCAATCAGTTAGCCGCTCATTTGTATATTGGTAATTTCGAGAAAATGGGATGCCAAGGACGGACAATTTATTACTTTGTCATGCTTCCAAATGCTTTCGATCTCCATGAAGAGGAAGGAGATAGATGTCGTTAGCACATATGAGAACGAGAGCTCTAGTGGAACACACAGGTGCAGCTCTCTTGTGCTAGGCCGAATAGACACGGCTTGGTTAAAACAGATTGCGTCCCTAGAAGTCCTCGCCGAAATAAGGACGAACGCCAGGTGGAGAAATCTAATCTAATCATAGACTATTAATATGGTTGCAATCCAACAAGATTACACATAGGCTGGACTCCAGTTAATGAAGCCAACAATGAGATAATTATAGATAGTGGAATGTCGACCACAGACCTAAATAACGTTAATAATGATGTGAGTAAATAAAGATTGACTCCAGCAAAGAATAACACACTTAAGTGCTTTTGTCTGTCGGCTTTCTAAGTTGTGAACAAATATTATTATACTTGGTTTCCTTATTGGAGCAGGAAAAATCAGAGTTTATGACAAAGTTAACACTTTTGCCAAATTGTCCGTCTGTCTGCCAGATTACTTGCACGATATTATTAAGTAGTTAGGTAGGTACCGTGTTCATGAATTTATCAGTCGAAGAAAAATTTCGTATATTTTTAGTATACTTTAAGCCACTATAAAAATGTACATTGGTGGACTTAAAGCCTTAGGTATTCTCTACCAGGCAACCATAGTATGGTGCAGAGATGCTAGAGGTAGGTACAATAAAATTTAAGTAAAACGAACAAAGGATGAAAAGAGCAATGTACAGAAGAACATAAACATATTCATAAAGAAATACATATAAATATACACAGATAATATATGTATAAAACATATCGTATCGTATCGTGATAAATTTAGAAAAATGACATGGTAACAAAATCTAACCATTATCGTGAATGAAAAATTTGAAGTGCCTTCATATAATTTCATTATTATAGGCACGTCTGTTGGAATTGCCTGCAGATTTGCTGGGATTTTGTCAGTGACAAGCTGTCTACCAAAGTCCATGATTAAGACCCGACACATTTACGAATTCAGATGCCTAGGCCCTTGAGACATCGTAATTTGTCGTAAGAGAAAATAGTTATGAAAAATTATAGAAGTGTAGGTAAGTTCTGTCTATTCTTTCGAGATTCTGTGGTATGACAAATAAACGTATGGTAAGTGGCTAGAAAAATCAGCTGACGGGAATGTAGTTTTTGTGATATTAGGACGTCTCTCGTCATTTGTGATATTTTCGTCTGGTTCTACTAATAAAGAAATTGAGCCCATTGTCCCTAGGAGGTTAAGGCCTTAATCCACCACGCTGGCCTGGTGCGGGATGGTGAACTATACACACCAGAACTTTATGGAACCCTCTCTGGTGTGCAGGTTTTCTACGATATTTTCCTTCACCATTAACGCAAGTGATGGTGAAGACCCTCCTGCATGGAAGGCAAGCATTCAACCTAGGGCTATCACTGCTTACAAAATGTATAAAAATAATCCTGTAAAATTGAATTCATAAAATTAAATCTTCAGCTATATGAAGATAAATATTAGATAGCAGTGGTACTTAAATATTATCTAAACAAATTTTAATGTATGTAAATATGCGTTTTGTAGACATAATGTGTGCCCGAGGTATAATTTGTTCTAAATTTTTTACGCACGATAGTCGATACCGTTTTGGTTGAAACTATAATAAAAATAAATGTTTTGTGTCATAACATTTCATATCTGCGATACGATATAGTGTTATGTCAAATGAAAGCTGTTAACATTTGTGATATTTTTTATCCGGAGAATTATAACATAGACCACAATATTATTTAATTTTATTATTCCCTCTGTTAGAAAAAAATAACTAAATGCCACTGTCTATTTTGAATGTCACCTTTTAGAGGTCACTCACAGTCACTTGCCTTTCTTCCAAATACACGCAGTTTCACATTAACCCACTTGCTCCTGAATTAACTTTTTTTGCACTATGGATTTGAAATTTCGTATACATAACATATAAGTGACAAGAAAAAGATAAAAAAAATAAATAAAAAAAAATCACTTCAAGAAAAGCCGGAAAATGCCGTGTCGTAAACGACACAGTAGGAGATTCTACTACTGTGGTCTCTTACTATGTTGATTCAAGGAGGTTTCGTAATAAATTAGGAAATGGTTAATAAAATTCATAGAAAACATTAAAAAGTGTTTTAATTTAAACTTTGTAACAAAATACTACTTCCTAGGGGTATGATATCCTTCGAAGCAGGTTTTTGGATGTAATGTTACATTACATTTCATGCAATAAAAATTTGCACTTTTATGGCAGAAACCACACCGCAACCGATCCTCCCTATACTTCACTAAATGACCATTGTGACTATACTGTAAAGCTCCAGTTATGCTCTGTGATGGCCGTCCACCCCTGTGACTGTCAGCTTTCTTGTTCGTCTCAAGAAGACTTACAGCGATATTTCTCCGGAATTTGAGATGGTCCAACTGTCCTCCATTTTGCTTATACAGTTGCCAGGCGTTATGTGTGGCCATATCAAGGCAATGGCTGATTAGTGAAAAGTACCATTTTTTCCCACGGATACTAGTCCTATAAAGACCGATGTTCTGATCTGAACGGTCTACGCCTCCCATATTTTCGTTATAAGCCTTTATCATAGCAGGTTGGTCTACAAATACGTATTTTTTCTGCTGCTGAGAAAACCGTTTTACTTTGTTGACAGGCAATACTTTTACGGCATTCGATGCTGCAGTGACAACACTATTGTCATTCCACTTGCATAATATAATGTTCTCAGCTCTTGTGGATTTGTATTTATACGTGCCACGTTCAGATTTTTGCATCTCCTTATTTGGAGGCAAGGGGCATTTAGACAACCGATTCTCTCTAACTGTCCCTGTAGCCTTTAGACCACGCTTGCGAAGTTCATCAATCAGTGGAACTGACGTAAAAAAGTTGTCAAAAAAGAGATGGAAAGGTGCTTCTGAATATTTTTTTTGAAGTTGATCAGCGTACTGTAAGACAACACTAGCACCCAGTCCCAGACTTTTGTATTCATTTTCATTGCTTCCATGCTGTCCTTGATAAGGTTGGAACCAAATAACGTAGCCTAGACGAGTTGCTCCCACCCAAAACTTGTAACCCCATCTTATGGGCTTACCACGTATAAACTGTTTGCATGGGTGCCCACCATAATACGGTATCATGGCTTCGTCAATACTATGACATTCTTGAAATGGGGCAAACTCTAAAAAAATAGCATTCAACAAATCAAAAAGTGGTCTCAGCTTGGAAAATTTGTCATTCATGTTCAATTGTGTATTGTCGCAGCAATGAATATTCGACATTATAAAATTAAATCTATCCCTTGACATTGCAGTGTAAATGATAGGTATACCACAATCTGAAGTATTTTCCCAGTACATACTTCGCCTTGGAACAACTACATAACCACTAAACAGTAAGATTCCGAAAAAGCATTTCATCTCAGTAAGGCTAACATTACCATCTTAATTTTTTTGTGACGCGTATAAGTTTGTATATTTTACTAGAAGTTCTATGACGGCATTATCAAACATACATTCGAAGTAATCAATAGGATTTATGTTATCGACTGGACCCTGAACGTTGAGCCACATTTTGTGCGTCGGCCGAATATCCCTGGAGATCCATGTATAGGTTTTATTTTTATAAGATGTCACATTAGGAATGCTTCTTGAAGTAGATGGTATTGATTCGTGCGTCTGGGTAGGGGCAGAAACATTTACTTCTGGTGGTATTGGAGATACCCTGGAAACGTTTTCATCAACAGAGTCGATGCGCCGCCTTTTGGAAAGTTGTGCTAATGATAAAAAGTCTTCTTCACTATCATCGGAGGAGTCCTCATGTGGAACTTCAGCAGGTGCTCTGAGCTGGGAACCAGGGAGATGTTGCAGTAACACGAAGTCTTCGTCTCCAGAGTCTTCGTCAGTAACTTCAGCGTTACAATTTTCCGGTGGCATAATAGTTATGGAGTCTGGAACTTCCATATCATCATTTTGCTCCAATTCCTCAACTATCTCGTTTAGAGTGAGCTGTTTTCGTAAATTCCTACAAAAAATAAATAAGCACTGCAGATGGTAGTACATTTTCCTACTGTGTCTTTTACGGAACAGACAACATAAAAGGAAAACACTCATAGAAAATGTTATGAAATAACCAATTTTTTTATAATGTTGAATTCTGTAGGAATCGAGTATTGATTTATTACTTTACAAAAAATTAACAACAGTGTAAAACATTATGTAAACTTACCTTGAATCACTCATTGTAATAATCCGGAAATTCAACGTTATTTATCACTTGTGAAATTAATCGCAGCACACTGTTAGCACTTTGTAATGACTGACTAAAGTCTTGAGAGCTAATCACGACATACAAAAAATAGTTAAACTATCCTCATAAATTTCTATATTTTTTAAATGTTGGTGTGTCGTTTATGACACAGTAGGAGCAAGTGGGTTAAATCGGGTTTGATTCGCATGTTATTTTTTCTTTTCTCGCCCAATCCAACAATTTTCATTATATTATGGTTAAACACAACTACTATAACTTGAGGTCAGACATCTTTACGTCAACACTACACAAAGGGATGAATACAATACTATCAAATCGTCTTCACTTCCCCATCAAGAACCAAATACAATACTCGGATTAAGGAATGGTGACATAGTTCGTTACACGATTTGAGGCTATGTAGTAGATATAGTGCCTATCTGCCTATATCAATGGTTATTGTGAATTAATCTGTGCTTAGACACTGGTGCAATCAATTGAATCAATCCCTGTTATAACTCGGTAACAAACTATGGCTAAGAGTATGAATAAGACAACCTATATGTACCTACACAATAATTGTATGTTTGCCTCATAAGAAAAAAAAATGTTCTTTTTTGTCCTCTTCTAATTACCTATGTCTATCATCCTAGTGTGTCTTGTAATGTAGCTAATAAGTGTTCATTTTTTCTTTTCTGTTTTTTCATGTCAAAGTCAAAGTCAAAGTCAAAGATTTTTATTTCAACTGGGCCTTTGCAGGCACTTTCAAAACGTCGTGATTCTAGGCGCACGGTTCCAAGTGGGTTGGTCCTGGAGAAGATACCAGCAAGAAACTCCATGGATACTCTTTTCATAAATCAAGCTTAGGTACTACACAACAAATATGGGGCTGCAGGAGCGGCCCCGGCTAAAATTCGACCTCAATTTACACAATATTACAATAAAAAAATAAAAAAAAGAACAGCAAAGATCATAAGTACCACTAAAATATTATAATTATACAATACTAGTACGTGCGTATTTAACACTCAAGTCAGTCACCCAATTAAGAATAGGTACCAAAAAGGTACAAGGGAAGCGTTAAAATTAGTGTGTGAAGACAGGAAGCAGTGGGTCACCAGGGAAGCCGCATGTGCAGAGGATAATCACTTCCATACATGGTTTTCAACAATAAACATTGTCAAAAGGTAACAATTTGACCATGACTTTCTTTCAATACTCTTACATACAGCACAAAGTATTAACAAACGCGCACAGAATTTTGTACTTTGCTTATGCTCTTCAGATTTTGGGCAAAACGAAAAGAAAATTCCTGGTAAGATAAAAATATGTTAATATTAAGTTGGTTCAAATATTTTTTAAGCCCTTCATAATTTACTGCAGCCTTCAATAGCTTGTCTTATTCATACTTCAATCTCTTACGCAACCCGCTATTTCCATACAGATTAATCATAAACACCTCTTAATGTTTGACTACTATACACTTGAGCGATTTTAGCGCCAAAGCACACAAGTTAATGGATAAATTCGATAAACCTTTATCGATACGCACCACCACTACTCTATGTTTGCTTTTTCGATGGCAGTGTTGGGCTCGTAAACATAGTGTGGGGCGACCCTTGTTCTCACATTCACGATAACTGTTCACACAAAATTCCACTTTATAACTAGTTTATTAAGGTTGATAATCGAGTGTAACAAAGCCATAATTCGACTACCATTGGTTATTATGCTTCGTATAGAGTAAAGAAACCCTTTGCAACGTCGCATTTGCTCTGTGGTTCGGTCGAGGACTACGTTTTGTGAATTGTCATGTCGGCATGACCGCGTGTGAGTTATGGTCAGGAAAATTAAAGGCTGCACTGGCAACCGGGTGTGTATGTAAATTAGCGTTCAATATAGGGGTTTGTTTCATATCCTTTGATAGTAGGTAGGTATAGCTGAATTATAGAGATATACAACGAGTATCAGAATCAGAAATGCGTGGTCATAATTAAGGATGTGAATCAGACCATCAAACTGATCAACTTTCTTTATGGGACCAACATCGTAAACTCGAAAAATTAATCAGCTACATACGTTTGGGTCGAGTAGGTATTAAAGTTTTGTATGGGACAGCTGAGATTATTTTTGCGATAACGATATTGGTCCCATAGTGAAAGTTGCTCAGTTTGATGGTCTGATCCACACCCTTAAAATATATGACCACGAATTTCTGATACATGTTGTAGGTATCACTTTTCAGTTTTAATTTTAATCCTTTTATTAATAATGGACCCTATTTTCTATGCATCTTGGTATAATGTATTGCATTTTAGGAAAAATATATTTTTAATATTTTTGATGTTTCTCTATATTTTGACGTAGGTCCCTTACAAGTATTGTAAAGCTCTTTTTCTTAAAATTATAAATTACACCTACACTGCCCAAACTCATAAAATCTAGTTAGTACCGATTTAATTTACGTTATAATAACTTTTGATTTAATTTAAACTAAGTAGCTAAAACTATCAGAAAACATCATTTTAACAAAAATAGAGAATAACCGACCAATATTCAATTAAAAAAAAATTATATGACGCAACATAATTGCCCTCGGTGCGCCGAAATAGGTCGTGTGCATTTTTGGTGGGCGAAAAACAAAAGTTTTATTGGGGTGAGCGTTCGGAACAGGAGAGCCGTTTCAGCTTTTGAGCAGGTTAATGTTCACAACAGGAAACAAGGGAAGCCAGTGAAAATTCCAAGCGCACTTTGTAAATATACCACGCGCAACTGGACGACGGTATAGAATTAATTTTGGGAATTCATTTTGCGAATCAGCGATAGGTATGGCTTTTATTTGAGATATTTTAAATGGCATTGTATTTTTTAAATATCCAAAAAATCTACGTTGTATAAAATGGATAAACTTTCTGTATAAATAGGATAAAATTTCTATATAAAAAGGATATTTTGCGTAACTGGATTGTGATTTTGAACGAATTTTGTGCATCCATTACGCAAATCTACGAACTGAATAGTTATTGCTCGCGATTTTATTGGTCGCTTTCTAAACTAGGGCAAATGAAATCTGTGCAACAGTGTGTTCGTCATTTTTGAAAATATGAAGATTTTTTCATATCTCTAAAAGTTTGCTGAATCATAGGTACCTAATATAGTTTGTTTAAAAAAATCTCCATCTTTAGCCGAGCTAACAATACACCACTCACTTTAAACATATACCTACTACAGATTTTCCACAACTGGATGGTGGTTTAAAACGAATTTTGTGAATCCATTTTCCGAATCTGCGAAGTGACCAGTATTTCCCGATAGTTATGGCTTTTATTGGTTCCGTTCTAAGTTTGGGCAAATGGATTGTCTGCAATTGTAGTAGCACTTTTAGAATTGGAAATGTGAACCTTTTTGATTAACACAAAGTTTTATGACTCTCTGAATAATATGTCCAATATCGTATGCAAAACAATTAAAATCTTCTCATGCTATCGTAAAATTGAGTTATATCTGAAAATATCCTTATGTACACATTAAACTTAATTATAACAAGGTTTATTAAGTCAAGTTCAACGTCTTTTGACGATATTGCATGATTTTCTCACTACTAGTTTGCCATCGATAAACAACGTCGCATTACGCGAATCCTTAAAGAACCTCCTCCTTTTTTTTGAAGTCGGTTAAAAAGAAAGAAAAACAATTTATTTCACACAAATTACGGCACAAAAAAGTAAAATTAAAAAGAAATTCCAAAAATAACAAGGCAAAAGAAAAATTACAATGACTGAATCAATCTTTAACATTATGCGTCGCATTGGTGCAAAAATACGTCATCGTTCAGCATAATTATTGTGATATTGCTGAGAACGCTAAAAAAGAAACTTAACTCTTTAGTTTTACATTAGTAATATAAAATAGGTAGTACGTCATTGCACACCTTCATCAAATCACAACTTCCCCAACTAACACAAAAATAGGCCAAAGTTGAGCAACAGCGTGCGTCATTATATAATATTTAGAGGAGAAAAATAAGCAATATAACGTCGGGTACATTTGGCCCGATATGGGCGTATGATGAGCGGCTATCCCTGAATTATGTATGAAGGGCCGGATCTAACCGACGTCAGATAACCTTGTGGCCAATAAACAGAGCTCTAGTAAAAGTTAGAGAAGAATAATGGACACTTATTTATCATAATTTTTCGTGGCTAAGATTTGATGGAGATTAAATGCAAAGGAGCACAGTATGAGGCTTTAGCGTCCCTTGCTTATCATGACTTGAGTATTATTCTGTAAGAATCCTTTTAACTAGCCGTAAGCCGAAGGGGTCAGCCTTCAATGTAACCAGTACCTCTACCATGAGTTTTCCGTGCCGTCTAACGCTATCGTTCACATTCAATATTTGTATAGTGACTTTAGTTCACTATTTATACCGCTAGAGGCACTAAAAAAAATCCCATACAAATATTGCATGTGAACGTGAACGTTAGACGGCACGGAAAACTCATGGTAGAGGTACAGATGTGGCTGAATACCAGCATTATACCTACATGGAGCAATTACAAGTCGTAACCATTTATTAGAAGATACCGTACCCTAAGACTGGTTGTCAGACGGTTCGTTCGTAAGTTCCGTCGGCTGATTGGCCCAAACGTCCCTCATAGGTATTCGTAAGACAACCGGGATAACCTGTTTACAACATGATCTTTGACGCATATAGGTCGCCAGATCTTCTTATGGAAGCGTCGGTCGTATTGTCAATAGAATAGAATAGAATGGAATAGAAGGAGTTTATTTGTCTGGTTCATACGTTACGTCCATATGGTGCTATGGTATCTAGCTTTGGGGAACTGCAGCGAACTCAAACATCGAAATCCTTCAGAGGTTTCAATCCAAAACACTACGACAGATAGTAAATGCTCCCTGGTACGTCACAAACGAAAGAATTCACAAGGATTTAAAGATAAAGACTGTCAAAAAAGAAATCAAAGCTAATATCACCAAATACTCCGCAAGATTAAAAGTTCACCCAAATCAATTGGCAATTAAACTTATGTCAAATCCTGTCACCTTCACAAGACTGAAAAGAAGGGGCACCTCAAGACCTACTTACAACTAGCACGAATAAGCTGTAATGTCGATCGGATGAGGCAGTGGCTTCATACCGTGCAAGATCAAGAACCATCATCTACCTATTGCTGAATGTCTCAGGACAGATTGCATTAATGAGGAGTTTAAAAAAAAAAAAAAAAAAAGTTTCATTATGTCCACAGGTTGGTGGTGTAAGTATTCGGCCTGTGGGTGTGTCAGCTACTTACTGTCTACTATGTTTGTCTGAAAGAGATCTATTTAAGAGTCGTGTAGTGTGTGCTGTGAGCTTGTAAGTGTTTACAGAATAAAACATATTATTAATTTATTAATATATGGAGGAGTCTCAAGGTGTAAACAACGCTCCGCCGTCCACGGACTGAATGCGACCAGCGATGCTTCTACTCGCAGATTGATTGACCTGCACTGTAACTATTTATTACATGTTTTTATTTTTTACTGTTTAAAGGTTTAAGTTAATTTTTACTTTATTTCTCTCTCGTGTGTTGTCAATGTCCGTGCTGAATAAATGTATTTTCTTTCTTTCTTTCTTTCTATTTAGGGTCCACCCACACTCGATACTTTTAGCAGTATAATCGCGCGTTTTCGTGTTCGTTATTTACTTTTTGTAAACAGAGGGCCGAGCACGAATGTTTTGACGTATGGTAACGTAAACGTAAGCAAATCTTGATTAAAAAATACATTTTTGTGCAATTTTATGAAATATACACGCTTTTTTCATAGGAATGTAAAAATAATGCATGTATTTTTGAAAAAATATTATGGATTAAACGTGTATTTTTAATTCAAAATTTGCTTACGTTAACGTTACTATACGTCAAAACATTCGTGCTCGGCCCACAGAATGCATAAAAGTATCGAGTGTGAACGAATACTTAGATGCGAGCCCCCAACGGGTTGAACAGAAGCTTTAAAAAATGTCGCACACCCTCAGTCAGGACGTACTTTTGCCTGCTACTGCTATTGCTTTTTTGTGTTTATTTTCTTTTATAAGGGAGTGAGTAGCGACCACCAAGTGGCAATAATACTAAGTGCCACAGTATTACTTAAAGCCACATGGCACTTGAAGTAAGTACTGCACTTAAGATTGCAATACACTTTCCTATCTATAGTCACAAATTCGATATCTCCACGATCATCGCTCACGATGTTATGTTTCGAACAATTTGTATCGTCAGATTTATGCCTGCGATCCATCACAGGATACTGTTGGCGATAAGATTAGAAGGTGTACAACAGGCTTTAGGTGGTGTATACACATTAGGTGTGAGAGAGGTGATCAATTTTGTGCAGAAAGCGAAAAAAAAAAACATTTGCAGCAGAGCTTCATGAAAAATTATGTTCTGAAATAAAGAGTCGTTTAGTTTAAAATATTAGACTTTTATGAAAGTGACAAAACCTGTCACACCACACTATTAATTTTCTGCATACTCTACGAGTGAGAAGGTTCTGATAACTTAGCTTATTTTATATGAATGTATTTCACGATGGCTCTGAGTAAGCAAAGCATAAGTTTTTTTCTTAGTATCGGTGACTCCTCTAGTGTTGCGGATGTTCACGGGCAGCGGTGATTACATACCATCAGGTGAAACGGACGCCCTTTTGCCCCCTGTACTATAAAAAAATCCCCATTCAATCCCTTATTGATCTTCAGATGCTACTCAGGGATTATTAACTGATTTCGCGATAGTACACACGGCTACATATCAAGCTATACCATAAACTTATTATACTAGTGGTAAAGCTATACATTTCTAGTGTAAAACTGACCACGCATTGTATAGGCTTTCCGTGCAATGAGACTTGAGAGGTAAGCTTATACAGAAAATGTATAGCTTGATAAATGTAGTCGTGCGTATAATGCGTACTCGTATGTGTTCACCAGTGCGTGTTGATGGAATTACCTTTAAAAAATAATAGTAGATATTTAGGAGCATGATTGGTTATGTTTTTTTTTATTTACATTGCCCCTCACTAGGATTTCTCCTGTATCGAGGGTACAGTTTACAAACATACATGTCACACGCACACACAACCAGACTCGAAACAACTATCTGTAGATCATACAAATATTTGTTCCGTGCGGGGATCGAACCCGCGGCACGTAGCGCAAAAAAGCTAATCACTTAGCCACTGCGCCAACCGTGTCGTCAAATCATAATAATATTAATTATCCGATTTAATCTATAATAATATTAACTCAATGTTGTGCTGTTCTGGTAACTCAACCAGAAAATACACTTTCTGCGCCACTTTACTCACCATCCTCAACATATTCTCCTGTTTTACTCAACCCTATATTGGCAGAATCATCTAAAAGTCATGATGGAGCCATTAAATTAAAATTGGAATTGGATTGGATTGTTTATGACAATAGTTATTATTAAACATGTACTTAAAAACATTAATGCAGAGGTTAATGATATTATTGAAGCTATTTAAGACGACTCGGGTAATTGATAAGAGATTATGCTTTCTAATACGTATGTAGCTACCTACTACTGAATGCTTTTATCGGATTACTATTAATATTATAAGCGTATACAATCTAGCTAAAAGCTGTTGCTTGTTAATCTTTGATTAAGGTCAAGTAAAGGACACTGACACAATACACATTCAATTCAATTCACATTCTGACACTAGAATGGAGATAAATGTATTATTTTAATGGTCTAACAAAAGAAACACCTCATTAATAATTAGGTTCCAAAGATCAACGGAAGATCTTCCCTGTGTTTTGATTGGCTGGAATTGAAATATTGAACAATTTGAAATTTAGTTTCTGTCCTCTTCGTTATGATGTTATTATTGGAATCTGATACTTTAATTTTAATTTTATATACCTATTATTAGATTAGTGCAAACGACTGAGCGGTACTTCTGATGGTAAGTGATCACCGCCACCCATGAACAAATGAACATCCGTAACACCAGAGGAGTCACCGATGCGTTACCGACCTTTTAGGATGGTGTAGGCTGTTTTCTTGAAGGTCCCCATGTCTTATGTGTTCGGATAAACCGCTGGTGGTAGTTGATGAATGGCGGACTTTTGAATTTGGAGTAAAACGAACTTAGCGTATACTTAAGTCCTTTTCTTTACAAAAGTAGATGGTGTAAGGATAACTTTACCCATAAATTACCTACTCATTTCCCTTGCAGGATAAACTGGGCCACTCAATCTAGAGCTAGTGATCGTTGTAAGCGCTTAGCCCTCAATGTATCAGCGTCGGTGTAGTCTTTACTTAACGAAGTGGTAGCTGCGTATACCGCTCTTAAGGAATTACAACCACTCTGTATCGTGAAACGGGAAACTTGGGTATTTCACTGTGAAAATTAATTTTGTGATAAGGAACTTATGTGAAACGTGCTCAGTGGTCTTTCTCGATCTTCTACAGTTTTTCGTGAGGATCTAAGGTAGACACAGAAAGAAAAAAAGAAAGAGAGAAAGATGATGACATTATGGAACTATACAATAACCCCCTAACTATAATAAAGTAATGTTATGAATAAAGACAACAAACTACTTATTATCTTGTCGGAATTTCATACAGCACTAGCGTCCCGACCCCGACTTCGGACTGGTGCAATTTTTCTACTATCCTTACATTAAATATCAAAGTATTATACCTTCCGTGAAAAATTCTCTAACTTATGGAGAAAATCGCATCAAAATCCGTTGTGTGGTTTAGGAGGAGTTAGCGGATATACAGACAGACAGACTCGGAAGGCGACTTTATTTTATACTATGTAGAGATTTAAATACTTACCGTGTTTAAACGGTTAACAGCTGTTTTTTATTATCTATTTGTAATTTTCAACATAAAGAAAAATACTTTAAAAAGTCTTCAACGCAATTTCCCATTTGTCTAGTGGGGCTTAATTATTTAAATAAATACAATATTATAGTTTAAAAAAACTATAGAACACGCTTTAGTCATCCAAACTGAACGTGAATGCAAAATTTCAGCTCAATCGGAAACCGGGAAGTGGGTCAAATTTAACTTCCAAGATTTTCTTACATAGTTAGTTAGTTACACGTGAAGCTAATAAAAGCGTGTTAAAAACAGGCTTATCTGCATCCTCGTTCTAATTATTTGGCCTTTTAAATCACCAGCCTAAATATAAGGCGACATGGTTTTGTGAACTCAACAATTAATCAGGCCAAAAAAAAGTAATGGTATTGTTATATGCGCTCAATTTATAATCGCTTTATCTCAAGAGTAATTCAGCTTCCCTTTGTTCGATATCACAAAAGGGTTTACAATTTTCCTTTGTGTTTAACTGGTATTTTTCAATCATTCCGTTTTAAATTCATTTTTGTTTTACTTAAAATCAGAATGTATTTGAAAAGGTGCAAGGAAAAAGCGTCATTCGTCAAAATATAACTTACAATAATATAAGTTCATGATATCAAACAAACACGTGCAAACAACACGACATATAACCTTAAAAACATGTTCAAACATAATAAAATTAAAATTCATATTTAAAGTATAATAAAATCAAGCCAGGGGTGTGAATGGCATGTGTAATTAGAAATCTGGGCTATATTCTCGGTATTAATAACTGGCTAACTACACTCCACCGAAAGCATAGCGTGATAACCATTAAGCTAAAAGCCTGCGGTACTTCCCCTAATGTGTCTTCAATTTAGACCAAAGTAATCTTTATCACGTCGTTACAATGTATTTTACGCTTCAACTTCTGGAGGATCTCTGTCCTCTTTTAAGGACTTTCTATTAAAGCTATATTTCTTCCAAAGGCTGATAATAATAATAGTATTTTGTCTACTCAGTCATTTGATATTTTACCCAACAAAGGATATTGCCAATCTTTCTAAGGATTTGGTCCAAATACTGCCCAGTAATGAAACTATGTGCATTTGGTGGCTAGTCTCGAAATAAAACCGCATTAAAATCGGGCCGACGATATCCGACCGAAATAATGTAGAAGTAATAAATTTTTGCTCATTTTAAAAATTATACCAGATGAGCTGATTTTTAGTGCCGTTTCAGTTCATTCTGGGCGGAATTTGGACCAAACCGGGCAATTTTCTATGCTGATTGGTTAAATTTTAATATTATACAACGTGTATTAGAAATGCGTGGTCATATTTAAGCGTGTGGATCAGACCATCAATCTGAACCACTTTCTTCATGGGACCAACATCGCAACCGCGCAAAAATAATCAACTGTCCCATACAAAATTCAATGCTCGACCCAAACGGCTAATAATTTTTTCGCGATTATGATTTTGGTCCCATAGAGAAAGTTGTTCCGTTTGATGGTCTGATCCACACCCAAATATGATTACGCATTTCTGATACACGTTGTAGGTATAATATTAAAATTTAACGAATCATCTTGGGTAAATATAATATCAAATGACTACAGTAGACAAAATATGTACAATAATCAGATAGTGGTCACACTCCTCATCAAAAAATCGCTATAAGCAAGCTATCAGCATTGCTCTCAAACTGCTGTGACTCCATCGAAGTGTTACGCACAGTTTGGCGAAAACGTGATCAAAATATTTGTGCAACAAATGGAACAATGTTAACTGGTTCCAATTTCCTCAATCTGAATCGAGCAGTTAATTAGATTACCAGTTACAAGGCGAAATCTAATGAATCCTGTTATTGTTGAATTGTTATTCATTGTGCTAAGGCCAAATTACGTCTAAAACTAAATTATAGGTAATTTGTTTATGAGCTTGGAAATCAAAGCTTTTTCCAACAGTGGGATGTAACAAGATAAGCTATATATTTCCAGTATAAGCTGACCTCTCATTGTATAGGTTTGCCGTACAATGAGAGGTTAGCTTACTAAAATTGTATAACTTCATATGTAGCCGTTCATACTAGGTAAGTACTACATTTTAAGTCGAACTCATTAAAATTTTAGTAACAATTAGGCACTGTGACGTTTTTCAATAGCGTCAGTGCAAAGCTAAATAGCATTTAAGCCAAAATCTGGACAAATAAAACCACTGAACTGTCTTCAATAGAGCCTATTGATCTCTATAAATACTTTTAACACTATACCTGGTTTTACGAAACGCTTCTCGTGTCGGCTTCGTTTAAACTTCTGCTCTATCTAAAAGAAAATAGCCGTTGTTTTTCCACTGGTCCGTTACTTGAGATAATACAAAAGAAACGAAGATTAATTGCTAGTAGAAGTAGAAAAATACAACGCCCTTATTCAAGAAAATCCGAAAACAGCTGACACTCTTTAGTAATGATTTTAATTGCACCTTCATTACTTTATTGTTGATTACAGTAGCAATCGTTGTGAACTCGTTAAACCTAATTACGTTTTCCAGTTACAAATTACTGTGGCAATTGAAAACGCCAATTTCCCAAGGGATGGCAGAAAACCGCTGAAAAAAATCGCTTGTAACAATTTCAGAACGTGAAGAGTTGGCGGAACTTTTTTTAATTAGGTGCTTCACATCTTTAAGAGCAATAAAAAGTAGATAAAAAGTTTTATAAGCTGTGTTTGTTGTTGCACAAAATGAATTTAGTTAGGAACGATTGTATCTATCTATTTAATGTTTGTCGCGAAGTCTCTTTGCTAGTCGTTAAAGTTTTTGGTCAAAATAAGGTAATATGTTTTAAGTATCTGGTTTTGTGCCAGGATTTTGAGCTAGCTTTTGTTTTTGCAATTGTTATGAAAGTATTTTCGGAATCTAATAATAAGAACTTTCCGTAGGGTAAGGCAGTTTATGAAGTTATCCTTACTTTTACTTTATTTTTGTTTTCCCGGCCAGTTGCCAGAGCTCAATTTACTAAATTATCCCGCATGATGTCAGTAAGTAGACGGATGCTGTGATCATTTAGCCGCCTATTCCGACACCCATCGCAAGAGTCTCCCAAGCATACATGGCTAGAAATTGAAATAGCCAGGTGCGACAATACCTTTATTTTATTACCTATTTATTTATTAATTTACAATATACTTAAACTTATTTAGCAATGATATTGCCGTACACAGAAAAATAAAATAAACTTTCAAAAAAACTAAAAACCGACTTCAAAAAACTAAAAAGTATAAAATAATTTTCTTAAAAAACTTATCAGCTTCTGAAATCGGGGTCTTTAATTCTTCAATGTACCTAGCTAGGCAGTGGCAACGACTTTATATTTTTTTATTTTTTTGAAGTCGGTTTTTACAATTTTTGAAAGTGTATTTTCGTCAAAATAATTAGGGAGTTATTAAATTATTATTTTCGTACTTAAAACTTAGTGGCCTTTTACAAGCATTGCAATATTATTATTTAGCATCCCGATTCGAGCAGTGTTCAAAGGTAGTGTTTACCTTCGAAAGAAGCATTCAAACGTTGTATCAGTTACCTATGGCAGTAAATACTCGGCAATCGTTTATCCTGGTAGCGTCGGCAGACTGAGAAACTAACAAGTGTCGCAACCTATCTCCGATCATGCATTACAAGGTATATTTATTGAAGACTGGATTTTCTAGTGATGTTTTACTGCCTGTGAAGTGTTCCACATATACTCATTAATTTATGCGCTGCATAAACGGCATGGTTGGTGCAGTGGCTTAGTGATTGGCTTTCGGCGACGCATCGATTCCCATACGGAACAAATATTTGTATGGCCTACGGGTAGTTGATCTGGGTTTGGTTGTATATTATGCATATGAAATGTATGTGTGAGAACTGTATTCATGTAACAGAAGAAATTCTAGGATGGGGTAAAGATTTTTTTATGTTGATCTCAAAGTAACAAGCAAAATGGCCTAAGACATCTTCATGATTGTATTTTATTTTTATTTATTTAATCATTTATGTACACACAAGAAAAGACACAGCAAACATTAATTAGTTAATATAAGTAATATATAATTAATTATTGTAGTATTATCTTGTTTAAGTATTATAATAAACTAAAGGCCATGTTCACGCGAAGAATATAACAGATTATTAAAATGAAAACGGCCGTTTACTCATATAAAAGTTCATGTTAAAGGGCTGATTTTGTCCTATAATGTTATATTGTCAGCGAATTCGGGCCTAAGAGTTCCCTGGACGTGCTTCCCGAAAAATCTCTTTCGCAGAAATCTGTGCTGGCTTGGTGTTATTTATTGTAAATCTACGCCAGTGATTGAGGACATTGAGCATTAACACTTAAGTACCTATGCCTTTCTAGAAATTCTCTAAATGGCTCGTTATTTCTATATTCAAGTTATCTATCTGTTATTTTTGTTAGAGCTGTTTTGTTGTACTTTTGGTCGCAAAATTACGTCACTTAAAATTAAGTTAATTTATTCCTCATAAAATAGAGAGTTGTCGGATTAGTCATTCAGGTACTCAGTTGGGTCTTCTGTAAGTTTTTTTTTTATATCCATGGTCTGTACGCATGGGCTAATCTACTTATTTGGTTGAGGATTCACTTAAGAAATTATGTTATATTAAATTGGAAAATGTCAACCGCTTTCAAATACATTTCAAGTTCCAAAAAAATACCTACATAATTGGTACCACAAAAATTCATAAGCCATCAATGGACTTTTACAACTGAAAATAATAAACGTCAGGCGGCGCCAACATAAATACTATAGTTAAAATATTCTCAGGGTTACTGTAAAAAGTTCCGACGTTTTTAGAGGCAGTGAACCCAATTAGGAACCTAAAGGATCGTTTATTACAACCCTTGAACCAGTGGGCCGTGAAATGTATGGGGCGCGACTTACACAAGTTCGTTATTATAATTATGTTATCAATGGATAAGTTATGAATTCATGGGTTTTAATATAGCGATCATAACTTTTTTATTGCTCATATTCGGAAATGCCTACACACCAAAAAAAAATTCTCACTGTTATTGTAATTTAATAGCTAAACTTCGCAAAAAACTCGCTCCATTCAGTAATTGTATTTGTTTATCTTAGAAGTTCAACAGCGTTTACAATAAAAATATAAGTAACACTAGCTTCCGCCAGCGGCTTCGCCCGCGTGATATCTTTATAAATTGTAGCCTATGTTACTCAGAGATAATTTACCAACCTGCTGGTGAAAGAATTTTTAAAATCGGTCCAGTAGTTTTTGAGTTTATCGAACACAAACAAACTAACATACAAAAAATCAAATCTTTTCTCTTATTATTATTAAGCCAATTACAGGTCCTCGCTATTATACTATAGTATAAAACTATTTAATAAATGTGGACGACAAAATAAGCAATACCTACATATTAAGTGCAAGGTAACTTAATAATACTACAAAAACCCAAAATTATTTTTAATGAACACTGGTATTTTACGAAAAATTCGCGACTTAGCAACCGTCTCACCGATGTTAAGTTAGCGTTAAAAATGTCAAAGTCATGTGATTTAAAAATCGTGTTTTAGCATAAATACCGCGAGTCTTGACAAATTGTTGTCGGGTACAAAATACCGATAATTACCTACCTTTTTTTTGTTGTATACTTTTCCCGGTACTTGGGTTACACTGAGATTACCTTCCCACTTATTCTTTTACCGAATGACACCTCATTCGGTAAATATACAGGGTATATAAGGCTAGTCTATAAGAAATTGTTACACTAACCTTAGATTATGGTAGATATGAGTCAAACTATTTACAGTGTAAACAATTGTTGGTTGGCCAATAAAGGAAAATAAAATAAAATAGTCACCACTAGCCTTATGTACCCTGTATATTTTAACAGGACATCTGCTTTAAGAGGGTTATTGTACTCAGCAAAAAACTCTGCTGATAAGGAACAGCAACATATTTAGTCGAGTTTTTTTTTTTTTTTTCGCGCTTTCTTCTTTTTTCCCACAGAAAAGTTATTTATAATGTGTGCAATAATCCCTTAAAGGGATTGGAACTAGAAAGGTAGAAACTTATGCAGGATTATTTGTATTTGGGCGTAGGTTCAATATGACAACTTTTACTACTACTTTTTTTCACGATTTCAGGTTTGGTCGCATAGTAAAAGTTGTTCAAATTGATGAGTACTTTCACCCCTTAAAGCATTGCTGTTAAATTACATATAACCCTGGATACAGGTGTCACTACAAAAATCTTTTTTTCCTGTACGTACAATAATGAACGTCATTTAACGATAAACCGACTGGACATTGAGTGGCTCCGATGATAAATGACCCGATGTCCCCGACGGGTGTCACGACATGTCAAGCTTCAGATTTTCGGATACCCCTCCACCAGACTTTGACGGGACATAGGATAGGTAGGTACTTGTACCTAAGGTATGTAATTCATTTGCATTCACCTTTATTATTCGGATTTTTTTGAAATGGAATCCGTCCCTGTTCTTCTTGCTGAGATGGAGACTTACTCCTAATAACCAGCTATATATCTAAACAATGTGGCAATGTGGCAACAATGTGGCAGTTCAGATGAGGTTCGACACACAAGACGGGTTTCCTTATAGGCACCTTTCCAAAGAACCTTATTTTACTCTAGGATTCTATTAGAAGATAACTACTGGATCAACAACATTAAAACAGCATTAAAATTTACCCGCAACAGCCACATCCTGGACCAAACGAAATTACAACAACAAAAACTCATAAATACTTTATCTAAAATAAAACACAAACAAATCCTAAAACGTAACAATTCGTAATACTTCGCCGCAAAATTAACCGTGTGGCCGCCGCGTTCTTTTAATTCCAGCCGCAAAACATTCCTGTACAAAAAATGGCCGAAATACTTCGCTGAAACAACGACACAGAAATCCTGTGCCTACAGGAAATAAGTGAAAGTGCCTCGGCACCGCCAAATTAAATATGAATGCTGTTGTAACAGCACTCTTTCGTAGTTGAAATATAATCCTACCTTTTTCAGTTCATGTTGTTTTTATTGTAGTTTTTACGAGCGACACGACATGATAGTGACGCGGCCGCAGGTTTAATAATACATAGCTATTATATAAATATTACATTGTCTACCGTATATTGGGTTCTTATGGTGTTTTACGGTTTACGGTTTAGTGATCTGTACCTTGGTATTTTTCCTGTATTGTGAGTGATCCGGCTCAGATGAAGCCGCAAATCAAAGAAATTCTTGTTTTTCTGAAGATTTGGTAAAATGTAGTTTCTGAACGTTACGTAGATACTTTCTGGCGTCGCTTGGTCGTATTACAATATTTACCATGTACTTTATACCATTTGGCTTCGAAGTATGGGCGCTCCAAAAAAGCCTTCAAATCGACTTCTGTATACGAGTGTACGTGTACGTATTTATATGTCTCTCTGTACATTATACTTCAAGTACAAAAATGGTACATAAGGTGGACTTACTGCCATGAGACATTTTCTGCCAGTCAAGCTTTGGGTTAAAAACAACACTACGAAAAAGGTAGATAATAAAAAGACATGTGCATCTACACATTATTATTATTTAGAAGTGGAAGGGTCCTAAGCCCCTTTGTCACTGCTACCTGCGAAGATCTATTGTGACGAGCATCTACACATACTTACATAAAGTACATAATTATATATAAATATATTATAAATTAATTATATTATACGTATAGGCATGTAAAGCTCGCCAAGGTTAAGTAACAGGTTGGGAGAAAAAATATAATTATTTATTTATTTTATAGACATCTTATTGCCAAGAGTTTTAAGTCCATGCACAATAAGAGATTACAATAATTTAATTTGAAAATTGAGCAAGGGTTTCTCGCTCTCATTTTTTAATTTTAAACATGACGAACGAGAACCGATCATCAACGACTCTGATCTGTAATCTCTCTGGCTTCCTTCACTCCCATATTTCATTCATATAACTTTCATTCACTTGAACTCGATTCGAAGCGATCATTTTTCATAGCGGCGACTGGTGCTTGCAATTCATGCTGGAAACGTGCAATAAGAACGGACCATTCTATATAAGAACTAGTTCTGAAATAGGCCATCTTAATGTAAATGCTGTTGGTCTAACATACTCCATAGTATAAAAAGTCGTACGCAATTTTTTTAAACAAATCTGAAAAATTTATGCTATTATACAGCAAAACGACACAATCTCGAACTGTTTTATACTTAATTTTTTTATAATGATCTCAATTTCATACTCAATCTCCATATTTTCTTCTTCAAATAAAGTCACTCTGGAGGAGGAACTCTAGGAATTTTTATTTTTATTTTCTGTTTAACCGAACTTTTTTTTGGCCTGAACGGCCTCCAACCTTATAATGTTAATGATGGCGCTGCCAAGGGTGAGCCTAAAGGGATCGGGACTAGAAAGGTAGAACCTTGTATAGATTGTCATTGATTCGTTAAAAAAAGAATGAAATTCTATATAAAAAATAACGATAATTTCGAGGGGATTTTAAGCTCCAGAACTCTCTACAATCGTCAATTTTTCCGGTTGACCATCCTTAAGGCTAAAATCGTTTGCGCCCGGCGTACAAACGCAGAGTTACAAACTCTAAGTGGGCCGCAGTTATTCAAAGCATTTTGTTTGTGAAATGTATTACCGCGAAGTATTGTGACTGTATATAATTCATAGATTTAGGAGGGAAGCGAAAATATTCTAAGTTTATGATATAATTATTTACCTAGTTCTACACATCGATGTCTATAGATATGCTTAGTGAACTCAAAAAGTGAGACGTGTCAGGTACTCCATTTTCAGAAAAATTTAGTGGTTGATCACCAGTCAAATGCCGTTTACAAACATAATTATTAATTTGTGTATTGAATAAAAAATATATAATAACAGTAGATATTCCATTAGTGTATGTATCGCTGTTCTATTTAAATATAATTCGAACATTGTTGAATTTAGAATTTGACGTGTTCAAAAAATACGTCTCATTTTTTTAGCTTCCCTTTGTATGACAGAGCGTATCTATAGACATCGATGGTTCTACATACATTCCTGAGCTATCTTCATTAGAAGACAGTAATCTAAACATACTATACTTCGTACTTACTATTAAATAACCTCTTCGGGTATACAGTTCTGGGCCATTACATAACACAATTAGACGGTTTCCCATAATTGTGCGGGGAGCCATTCCAACCGCGTTTTGTGCCGTGTCTAATATGGAATGCCTACACAATATAATACATGCGTACATTGTACAATTAAATATGTATGTGTTGTATGCAAAGCCTCCGGTATGAAACTTTCTAGTTTATTAGAACTTTATGCATTGTGTCTTGGTCTGGGCGGCTAAAAAGACCGCTTTAGATGAATCACAATAATTATGATTCATATTACAAATGTCAAAATTTCTACTCAATTGACAAGTCTTAAATGTCATCCACATAAGGTTCATATTCAGTAATCATCGTTTGACAGTTACTATGCAGATCAGTAGATGAATTGCTAAAGGCCGCTTTAGATGAATCACAATATGATTCATATTACAAATGTCAAAATTTCTACTCAATTGACAAGTCTTAAATGTCATCCGCATAACGTTCATATTCAGTAACCATCGTTTGACAGTTACTATGCAGATCAGTAGATGAATTGCTAAAGGCCGCTTTAGATGAATCACAATATGTTTCATATTACGAATGTCAAAATATCTACTTAATTGACGACTCTTAATGTCATCCGCATAAGGTTCATATTCAGTAATCATCTGTTTGACAGTTACTAAGCAGATCATTAGATGAATTGCTCAATGTGGCCTTTTTAGGCCCCCTGGTCTTGGTAGAAAAATGTATTAAATTATGAGATAAGAATGTGGATGTGCCAATATTTATCATTTGGTTGTTTTTATGAGACAAATGTTGCACATTGTTTTTTAAGTTTGTGCATTGTGTTATCTGATGTCTAGTCCGAATAAATGAATTTTCTTTCTTTCTTTAAGGAACAGTGATAGCCTAGCAGATGACCGCTTGCCTTCCATGCCTGTCTGAATTCTAACTCGGCCTACACCTCTGATTTTTCGATTTCATGTGTGGATCAGAATTTGATTGTCAAAGTGATGGAAAACATCGTTCGTAATTGAGAGGACTCCTTCTCAATGGTGTGTGTAGGCCACCAACCCACACCAGGCCAGCGTGGTGGACTAGGGCCTAACCCTTCTCATTCTGAGAAGAGGCCCGTGCCCAGCAGTGTGACAATAATGGGCTGGATTTATATTATTATTAGATGTAGATCAAGACGGGAATAAAATTTACAGACTTAATATTCTAAAAAGAAAAGATTTGGTTTTCTTGTTTGTTTGTAATGGATAATCTAAAAAACAACCGGACTAATTTTAAAAATTCTTTCACCAGCTGAATGCTATATTATCACTGAGTATTTTATACCTAAAGATTTCACGTGGGCGAAGCCGCTGGCGGAAGCTAGTCATGTGTAATAATATCTATAGGTATTTTTGTCTAAACCGTGTGTTCCGAATAATAATAGTTTAGTTTAGTATATATTGGATGTGGTAATTATGTAGGAGGCAGCTAAAAGTCACATGCACGCCTATGTAGTAGCAATCACCTGGTCATTTACAACATGATACTGTGAAAACCTAATTTCCCAAAGGATTACCGTGTCGGACGGCAGTCACTTCACAGTAAATCAGAAACTTGCCTGTCGTGAAAGCAGAATGTATCTGTAGACCGGAAAATAAAATCTATAAAATTTACAAAAAAACTGAAAAAAATCTTCTCTTTTTTAACTTTGCATGTTGACCCTACGATACCCGATTTCTCTTGTGTCGTGGGTACATTTTACAAATATACATCTTACATTTACACACATGCAGACCCAGAACAACAGACTATCAAATCTGTAGGCCATATAAATATTTTTCCCGAACGGGTATTGAAACCGCGACACATTGAGCAGAAACCCAGTTAATCACTTTGCCACAGCGCTAATCGTGCGGTCAAATTAAATAAAATTGCATTTTCATAACAATTATTTAATTTGTTTCTTCTAAACGAGGTCTCTTTATTACTTCTCATAAAACATAATCGCTAAACTCATCGGTGTTCGCGTGGCCCAATTCCGGCCACCCCTAAAACAAATGAATGCAAAATTTGTAACCCCTCTCTCAAACAAAATAAATTATGCAGTCGGTGTCCATTTCATACTTTATCTCTGAGACACTAAACAGATGTTCAAACTCTAGATAGAACAAGAGATTGTGTACCGTTCCAAATGTGGTATGCGATTTACACACTTGAAAGATTATTAATATGTTATTAAAAAACAGCTGATCTATTTATTTTCTAATTATAATAATAGATAAATAGATCAGCTGCTTAGCATCTCAAGTAAATTGTAAATCGGTTTTATATGTGTTGTGCCCAAGGCACACTATGTGGTAATCATTTTATCAAATTTCATGCTCCCATTATTGTGCTTAAAGCAGTTTCAAGCGTAAACAGTCAAGTTGTTTCGGCACAATATTATGTGTTATGTTGTAATATGAATATAGTTACTTAATTTTATTACAACTTTCGTACGATAACAAGTGGCTGTTACACTTACCAGCTAACTAGCCTGAACCTACATTAAAACGCCAAAAATCCCCTAAATCCTCATTTCACGACTACGCTCCACGTCTCATCCAGCTAAATATTTTCATCCGTCTGTCCAAGCTGATGAATGGCCAAATGGTTCCTAATTGAATATTAAATGTGGCTGTCTACAGGCTACATGACGGCCGGGCTCAGGTCGCGAATCCGGTCACCCTACTCACGGATTACAACGACGTAACCCTAAAATTGTTGGTTTAGACGAAATAAGGTGCTACTGATTTGGATTTTCCTTCTGAGTGCTTAAATTTTGATTCAAAGCTAGGATACATTCGCTTCGACACGTTTATGTAGTACATTGGTGTTTATAATTATTCTTTTTACAAAAGTAATTATGTACAAGGTCTGTAACTAGGGTCCGTTAAGTCTAGTCCATTGCTGGGAAGAGTATTTTGTTACATTTCTCCATTAAAGAACAGAACCGTTTTATTCGATGATGGGCTTAATAACCAATATCCAACCTACCCAGCTTGTAAAGCTCAGAAGTGGGCATAATCATCATCATCATCTGCTATTGTCAACCCAGTGCAGGGCATACTTCTGGGCCTTTTACGCTATTGATCCCTGTTTTGTGCCAATTTTGTCCAGATCTTTTTAACAAGCAAACAATCAAGTTTTTTTTTTGTTATCGACCCATCTTACCATCAGACTTCCTACGCTTCTTCTGTCCACCTTCGGCCATCATTTCGTCAGGAATTTACTATATCTACCGTCATTACATCTAGCCAAAATATGTCGTCATCAGTGTTGATAAAAAAATTGTTGGTTGTATGGACATGGAAAAATTTCGCTTCGAAGAAAAGAATAGACACGACGAAACCAATATTGATGCTACCAAATGGTGCAGGTTCGATAATCCATTTGTTTAGCTTCTCTCGTCTACAGGTGTGCTGGTATATTTATGTCTTATGAAAACCTCCTTTTGTACAGGTGGCGGTCGCTTTATGAAAAATAATATAGCCTCGTATATTTTCAGGATTAAGTTATAATAAGTATAGTGTCCCGGTCTTTTATATCCGTTGCCCGGTTTTGGCGGCAGTTTGTATCAGACTGTCTGGTTCAAAATTCATCGTAAAGATGTATGGAATAATAATAGAAACGACACATTGTTATAAAAAACTGTAGGAACAGGATAAGAGGTAATGCTTATTGATCGTATTTTTAAATATATAACAGTCTGGAGGTATCAATTATGATTTTTTTGTGATAAATGAACGTAGTTAGTGGTATTAAATTAGCTAAGATAACCTTCGAATCTTTTAGGAAACTGCTCATATAGCCACTTAGCAAGATTTGTAACATAACTCATAAGTTGTCTCTAGCGACAATTATATAATTATTATCATTTATAAAACAAACCTTTTCAACCTCTTCTTACAAAGAGGATAAAATTATTAACACCACGTAGGAGTTTACAAAATCGTCGGCATACAAGTTAACCTTTATTTGTTATCAAATTACGCAGCGTCAAAATTCCTAACTTGTTGGAATATCTGTACAACTTGCTAATGAGTTCGTTGATCTGACGTTTTGCTCTCAAAAGACGGAAGTGAATCCGAAGATAATTTTGGGTATTTATTACATTTGTGTTTATTCCTTTCAGGTAGGTACTTAAACAATATTAATTTTCCTGGAAAAAAATGTTTAGTAATTTTGTGTGAAATTTTGGTTCCAGTTATACAAATAAAACTACCGATTAGATACTTAGTAAACTTTATAATTGCCAAATACAATTTTATACTCTACCTTAGGTAGGTAGGTACTAAGAGGTTTTATGGCAGATGCCAACCTCCTTCATTGAATGATTGGCAATCGATAACTTGACATCTGCATTAGAATTTATAATATCTAAGTAAGTCTTAGATTATGTAAAGGTAAAAGTAATATTATTTGTACTATTTCTATGGGGTAGAATGTTTAGGAAGTGACAAACAGTATTGTGGTGTATTCGGGGAAATAGTTATTGGAGGTCAAAAGTTATAAGAAAATACTTATAATTAGTGTCCCAAAATTAAACGTTGCAATATTTCTACGATAACTACTACTGTACCTTCATGATTATTTTTTGTCTTCTTTTACAATAAGACTGCGACCACCACTAATATGCCTTCAGTACGTGGGGTATCGTGTCCATGATCGTCAATTTTTATGGTTTATGAAATTATTATGTACAGCAGACAAAGGAGAAAAAATAAATTGATTCGTGAGTGTGTCCACTAGATTCATTAACATTTTCTTTACATAAAAACAGCATCACCATACACCAGCAATATCTTATGAGGCAGTGTTCTTTATTAAACTAAAATAAGGAAATAAGAAAATAAAGTTGTTTTTCACAATAATCATTTCTCGACGGGAGGGCAAGGTGATAGATTGCCGCAAAATACCGTTCAGAAATGGATAAAGCTTTCTTGTTAACTCGATGTTATTCGTTCCTTTGGGATGTAGTAGATTAATTAAATTGTTATGTTTGTCTACTAATTCCATAAGGGATTTGGAGTTAACAACAAGCCATATCCTTTTGTATAGTGACAAAGTTTTCTCACTAAGAATAACAATGTTTTTTTATACGATCCTCCACTCCTTTGAATAATTCAAAATTACAAATAAGTAACCAAGATAAATTATTATATTAGAGATACCAATCGCTATACTGAATGATTTTGTTTGATAGTTTTATGAAAAAATGTCATAAATTTTTATCCTCAGAAACTGTTTTTGATCGCAAAAGTTAGAACAAAGTGCGTCTCACTTACCTCCTAGACTTTCGAATTGATAGGAGACGCTACAAGCTACTACCAGATTGCTAACTTTACCATTAGAAAGTTTCGAACATAGCTCTTTCATTACCACAAGACATATTGAAGTCAACTTAGCAAATTCATCACGAGTGGTTGAAGTTCTTATCAAAGACTAAAATCTAAATCACGAACACCGTTTATGATCCAAGTTTTGGTGTTTGTGCAGACAATGCTACCTTAAGGACACTATGCCCTTGACGCTGGAATACAATGGATACTCGTGTTATGTTAATTATTTACGTGACAGCCCTAGGAATTTACAAAAATGTTTAGTTGACATGTTAATTTGCCAAGTGGTTTGCGATGATGAACACAGACATATAGACGGTTGAAATGCTATTTGTACTAAGCGACACTTTGTTTAATTTCTTTTAATGCTTTTTTCCTAAAATTTAACTTCAAATAAGTATTTTAACTGTAACTTTAAAAAAATGTCGCTTAGTACAAATAGCCGTCGATATTATTATTGTATGAACATGGAATTCGGTTACAACTAAAAGAATTATACCACTAATGTGGCAAACGAGCATACGGCCCACCTTATTGTAAGCGGTTACCGTAATCTATGGGCGCTTGCAATACCTGCAAGGCTGGCCCGGCAAAACAGGGGAGAGAAAAAAATTGGAGACAAAATATCTCTTTACTATTTCCTCTTTCGATTTTTCTGATAAATTGGTATACAATATTTAATTTTATAAGGATTATTATTCCTTTTTCGTGATAAGTATTTCTGTGCTAATAAGTAAATTAAAATTGTCATTAAGATAAAATATGGAAATATTGACTAGAACTCCTGTGTTCACTAAAATATTATTATTCCTTTCTGTAAAGCACGAAACCTTTTAATGGTCTCATAAGTCAAGTGGTGTAACTCGCATGATTTCTTCAAAATATCGTTGTCCTAATAAATGTATGTACTATCATAGCGATTAATAATAAACCCCAAAGTTCACTACAAACTGAATTTGTGTTTGGAACTAACTAAAATATAGAGATTTGGGGCAGCGTAATCCCCACTCTAAAGTGGCTGCGTAGGAAGATTAGTGTGGTAAATTAGTTATAAACATAGCTTACCTATTCTATCGAACAAAGGTCACTTAAGCCGATAATTATTTGATAAAGTTATATACATAATGTCAATATTGGAATGCTTACTTAAAATTGCTTTAAACATCTACAGGATGACTGGCAAATCGAGGGAATCGTTTAAGGAGGGTGTTCTACTCATCATTATAAACAACTTTTACTATGGGAACAAAGCGGAAATCGCGAAAAAAAAATCTGCTGTTCCATACAAATAATTCAATATTAATGGACAAAATGTATGGAACAGCTGTTTTTTTTTTCGTGATTTCCGCTTTGGCCACATAGTAAAAGTTGTTCATAATGATGAGTAGCATACCCTCCTTCCATGATTCCCTCGATTTACCAGTCACCCTGTATATAGGAAATAAAAAAGAATAAATGCAAAAAAAAATCTGAACGAACGATTGGAAATGCTCATGAATGTATCAAGCTTAATTGAGTATCTGCCACGAAAGTTTCACAACGACTCTTAAAGATGAAAAAGGTGCACTAATAAAACCAAAAACTTATTATACGTTTATGAATAAAACATAATATGGTCAAGTTAAAATCACTTTTATATATTATCATCACGTATAATACAATACTCAATAAGGCCGAGAGCAACCACGACTGAACCACGTCACTATATCACCGAACACGTAGTCATCTGGTACCACCGGCGCGTCGTAGAATGGGTCTGATGGCACTGTTGGAGCATCTCCCGACAGACCGCCCGAAGATGGGTAGGCGTGCGACACAGTCGGGTGCTTATAATTCTGTTCTGACGTCACTTCTCCGGCCGAATTCCAAGTCATCCTTTGAATTTGTCCATGCCACCTCACTACAACCGAAGGATACGCATCCCCACCTTGCAAAGTCCTAAACTTGCAAGGAAAATTTAATGGTTCTCGTTCCTTCACGTTTGTTTCTGGAGCCAAAACTGCGGTATCGCTCGACGCTACTCTGCCCTCACATAACTCATAGGCGAACAATAAAAACAGAGGTAATAAATACTTCATCTTGTCAGTCTAAAATGACAGCGGGGAATGAAGCAAATTTAATGTAGATCGTTACATTTCACCGCGTAAACATCATTAGATAAGGAGGGTAAGAGTCACGTACCTAATGTGTTTGTGTAAGATAAAACTATCGCTTTATATCACTGCCAAATGTCGACTTTAATGTTTTTATTCACGATAGTAAAACTGGTGACTTATAAACTTGAAAAAGTGTATCTGTGTTTCTGTTTGTGGCATCGTAGCTCAAAAACGGATGGACCGATTTCAATGTAGTTTTTGTAATTGAAAGCTAGTTTAATCAAGAATCATTTTAGCTATGTTTCATGAAAATCTGTTCAGCCGTTCAAAAGTTACAGCTCTTATTCTAGTTGGAGTCGGGGGTTTTTGACGGTTGGGTTGGTTATTGTAGGTAAACAGGAAAAAGTGTAATGATCCTTAATTTGTGACCATTACTTAACGCGATAGTAACTATTGGTGCCATATTAACATTTGTTCATTTATTGGTAGATAATGGAATGGCTGAGTCATATATAATTTATTTAAAAAACATTGCAATTGCTATGGTAATATTAATTTAACTAATTTAAAAGCAGTATGGACTAATGGACTTTATTCCTCTTATTTATGAAATATCATAGCATATTATAAATTATAATACTGATATAAACTTGAAAATCTATTCCAAAATATAATTTAAGTTTTATGAACCAGCGAACAGAATCTTCATCTCTAGAGATTAACGCAGTGAGCCCGCCCCAATAGCGCGATAGCCGAGCAAAGTTTAACTCGTGACTTACTATAGTTCGGCCCATAAAGCATCGGCGTACCGCGGTTAAGTTCACCAGGCGAGAGATCAAAAGGAAGCCCCGAATGTTCGGGAAATAGTTTCAATTAGTCACAGTTTGTGCACGAGTAAAACGTAAGATTACCAACTCGAATTCTGTGTGAAGGTGCTTATACTTGATTTAAGTTTTATTATTATTCTTTATTGTACACAAAATTAGGTACATAAATATATACGTGCTACAAGTATTTTATATAAATAATAATAAATCATTAAATTAATATAGAATAGAATAGATCTTTATTCGCATTCTTTACCAGATACAGGCTCCTATGAAATGTCGAGACCTTAGGTGCACGGTTCCAAATAGTAGATATAAAATTAATAATGTAGGTAGATACCTACATAAATACGGATATATATTTAAAAATAGTTATTCATAGAAGAAGTTATAGACCGCCGTATACTAGTTCGAGTATTATAAAATAAGAATTATATTATTTTTGCTGAGCTGAGGCCTATTAGACAAAGTCACACCATAACGACACCGAGTCGGCAATGCCAAATTAAAAAAATAATGTTTATGAATAGTTTTACTATTATAATTAATTTTAATTGTTGTTTTTTTGGTTAATTATTATTTATTTATTCTTAATATTTTTTATATTATATTTTATTGTTTCGGTGTCGGTTACTTTGTGATGTCTAATAAACGTTTTTGTCCTTTCTTTTTTTTCTTTTCTTATAAAAACGAAAACAATCGACTGTGAGTTATCCTCTGACGATTTCCAGGATAGAGCAAAGTGACAGAAAAGGATAGGCAAAGCAAATCCTAAAATAAAATGAGACTTGCGCCAAGAGATCACTATTTTCCATTCAATAAAACAATATAATATCGATCGTCAAGAAATCTGCAGAAGTTGCTTGTAAGATTGATATATGACGTGCAGTACAGACATGTCGTTTCTGTTGACTCTATCAATTTATTTTGAGGAAGCTTCTTAAGGCTATGTACTGACGTATAGGGCGACTCCAAGTAATATTATATTATTGGCACGAGCGTAGTTAGGGGGGGGGGGGAAGGAATTGAAGATATCAGTTTTTATCTTGAGAAAAAGATTAATTACCATTTCTCGTAAAATTATAATAAAATATCCGAAATTCAAAATCTAGGAACACTAAATAAGTATAATATATTACTTGCGGTTGCTGATGACATGGCCAGCTGCCCCCCTAGGAAAACTCCTGATCATTGGGGTGCAAGGAAAGAGCCTCTAGGACTGATGAAACTAGAGATCGTTTAGCACAACCCTGGGTAGTCAACATTGACACCACCACTGTTGGCTGGCACATTTTTTCACTACGACATCAGCGATTCTCATCTGATAACTATTGCTGACTTGACAGAAGCTTGTATTATTGTCTCAAATGGAAAGAAAGAAAATCAATACAATAAAAATTCTGGCGCTATGTGGATTACTTGGTGGCATGATTATGTTAACGCTCACATATTTTAACAATTTACATAGAACAGAATGTGATATAATTGTTGGAATTCTGAGAAACGTCTCCAGAATGGGCCTAATGCTGTCATGTTAATTTCGCTTTTAACTTTGAAGTTAACGTTCGTTATTTAAGTCTAGAGAAAGGTGTTTCACTTTGAGCCACTGTTTATTTAATAGCAGACTTTTTATTAAAGTTTGTGAATTTGATATTGGTATCATACATAACCGTTTTTATTTATTATCTACATTATTCCTGAGTTCAGAGTATGAAACATAAAACAAAAAACGTTGTCAATGCAGAAAAACATACTCATAATACCGAAATCTATAAATATTTTATGTCATCGAATACCTCAGGACGCAAAAATACCTGTATGACATGGAGACTAGCTTGTATAAAAACAGACAAATAAACCGGTAAGTAGACGAAATAAACCTCGCCCAGTCATCCAAACCCTAGTTCTGGTCAAGATGACACTAACCATAAAGAAACCATCACATCTCCAATCCGAATACGATAGGGCAATATATCCGAACCAAATCCACAGGGACTAAGAATCCGGAAAGCAAATAATATTTTATCTTATTTTCTCTACATTTGCTCGCTTTATTCGTCATTCATTTATCGGAAAACTTTTCCAGATAGCCCTTAGAAAAACGGTACACATAGCTTGAATCAGATATTCTCGTGTTTGTTCTTCGATGTCCTTGATATTTAATTGGTCCATCGTTCGATCTTGATTAAACACTAAGTTTGTTTGCCAGCGCCTCGCCGAATAATTGAAGGCAAAGAATCTATTATATAGTATTACAAATTAGTACTTCATCACTGTTGAAAATTGTTTTGCACTTTGTGAAATAGAATCTTCCAATTTATCAAAATTCAAAAGTTAGTCTAAAATTATTTTTTAATTAATGTTGTTATTTGTTGGATGTTTGTTATCTGTTATCGTAATTATATTTTGCTATATATGAAGTTAATATTAAGCCAATAATAATCTGGATGAAGTAAGTATGATTAAATATGTTTTCAGGACAAATTAATTATCCACCAATAGTAGGTATTATTTCTATGTAAGTAATTTGATTTCATAAACAATTTGAATATTAATTGATTTACTAGGGGTCGCCCAGCGGTCGAAAATCAACCGTAATATTACATATAAATTTTAGCTTTCTGAAATCGTTCTCCATATAAAATTAACTATGCTAAATCTCACACTCCTCCGTACGCGCAATATACTTAAAAGAGGGTACAAAGTTTTCTCTTAACGTAATAATATATAGAAGAAGATTTCCTGATTATTAGTAAAGGTACTTATGGTCCTAAGCTATAATATATATAATAATAGTACACTACTTTTTCAGCAAAATAGCTCGTTTCCGCGTTTGTTGACTGCCTTTTGCTTACAAAAAGTATTTTGTAAGCAAAAGGCAGCCAACAAACGCGGAATCGCTCGATTTTGGTGCAGAGATGAGCCTTTATAGCCGAGATTTCACAGCAAATACTAAACATGACTTTATATTGATTGCCAACAATAGTTAACAAGCCGAACAATCCAGCTAGGTATAGTACAAGCTGAGCAACCAACAAACATGTAAACTCTAGACCTAATTCCACAGCTAGAAACTTAGGTGTCTCAATGTTGTGCTGTACTTTGTGCTCCTCAGGTACGAGTTAAGCCGGGTGTACACAACGTATCATTAATTTTGTCATTTGTACACAATGATATTATTATTATCATGTCAAATCTAGTGATACGTCGCCTAGTGACCAATAGTTGGAGATATTGTACGCTAATACATCTCCTACTGTCACCACTAGAGGTACCAGAAACAACTTGGTGCGCAACTTAAGTGAGCAGTGATGTATCACGTCTTTGTACCTACATGTAGATAAAGATAGACCATTGATACGTCTTATAAATATCTTCAACTATCTTCTTTTACACTGAACTAATGTATTGGGGGGCAAAGAAAGAGCCTCCAAGAGTGACGATACTTGAGATCATTTGGCATATCCTGGGCAGTCAGCCTCGCTACCAACGTAGCCGACTGGTTAATCTGTCCACTACGACATGCGCGGTTCCCAGTTCGCTCGTGCCGATACGAAAGAAGAAGAATAAACTCTGAATATTCCCTTAATTAAGTACTCTGATGATCTCGTGTACACACGGCTTAAATGTTGGTTTGCGTACCGCAATCAGAGTGAGATAGGGTTATTGTCCAAGCCAACCAAAACACTGCGGATGTAGTAACTTAAGAACACCTTAGGTGTAATTAAAGTACAAATGATATCTGTTTGTACGTATCAAGTTCAGTGTAGTTGTACACTACACTGAACTTGATACGTACAAACAGATATCATTTGTACTTTAATTACACCTAAGGTTCAGACTTAATTAGTTCCAATGTATAATGAACCACTCCGTAGATCCATATGAGAATTCTTGAGGTATAATTTCAATAATTTTCACGTTAACTTCAGATTGTTTGAGCAAAATGTTTTAGTTATTTTCTTATATTAAATGGAATAATATTTTGAAAATGTTTCAAATTAATAGGAGCTATTAAGGAGATTTTTAAGGATTTTATTTCTTTTCAGGAATAAAGTAAATTTCTTTGTTTACAGTGTGTATTGTGCCACTTCTAGAAATATAGTATATTTATAAGTTTATTTGTGTAGATATACTTGTTTTACTGGTGTACACTAAGAATATATAAATAAATAAATAGTAGATCTTTATTTCATGCATACCAGATACAGGCACTTATAAAACGATTGGACTAGACGTGCGGTACCAAATAGTAGGTCCTATGGAGAAGAACTGGCACGAAAGACGAAACTCCATGGACACTCTTTTAAAATAATAGATTACAGTCTTGATTAGTACAATGTTGTGGTAAGAACGGCGAGATTGTAATTTAATGTGAATAAAACATAAGAATAGGTTAGTAATGATTTGCTATTTGTCTATTTTCAATTTTCATTACAAGTTTCTTCTTTTTAATCGTTACACTTTTGACAGAGTTATTATCAAGGTTTGTGATACGCTTTACAACTACTCTCTTAAGAGACAATTTGTTCAAAGAAATATCACAAGATTAACTAATAACAAAATTATATTATCCAAAATAGGAAAGCGCTAAGTCCGAACATTTATCTCACTAAAATACGCTCGCCAAGGAATTGCCGCAATTCAGTAGATGGATGGAAATTCGTAATTGAACCAGTTAACTAATTGAACTAATTATGACGAGACATTCGGATAAATAATGGGTAAGGCCACTTCAATCTCCTGGAGGCCAGACCCTGTCTCTGTTATAAGCTGACAGCTTTATGTAATTATGCATTCATGATAATTAGGGAATTGGATATCTATTCAGTTTGTGTAGTAGATTTTCGCAAAGAAATATAAAGATTGAAAAAAATTCAAATAAAATTATTTTATTCAGTCTCATCTCATCACAAGCGTTTATGACAACTAGATATTTATATGTTTTGTTTTGTTTAATGTTTTGTATAACTTAGTAACAATTTTAATTTAAAATGTATGTTAGCACAACACCCGTTTAACATACAGATCTTGGGCACTTTTTGGAGGCCTGTGCCTAGCCTAGTTTGGTATCAATGTAAAGTATTTTTCACTGTAAAAAAATTAGGAAATTAACTATTTTGTTTTGACAAGTTTTTTTTTATATGCCTTCTGTGTTAAATTGATGTTATGGTTTTGGTTTATGTGTATCGACAATTCCTTTTACGGAATCACGGCTACGTACTTCATTAGTAATAACTGTCATACGACCCTTAAGTGCGAGGGAGATAAAAATGATTTATTACCCGTCCCTGTCATTAGTTACAACTCGAATAGTTACTCACTCATCGTCTGGAATCCGTAGCTACTTATTTCTCTTACTTGACTCACGATTTCCGCGGGAGAGTAGACGGCTTATATAATAATATATTTTTGCACAGATACGACGTAAACTGTTTTATTTTGCAAAAAAGTTTTTTATACCCGATTTCTAGTGTATGCTTACCTTGCATTGCTCCTGTAAAGTTTACATATTGTCACTTTAGCCATTTTGCTTTTCCAATGTCGAAATATAAGTTATATATTTACAGGTTCTAAGGTCAATGCGTTTTAATAAGAAAGTCACCATTATCTTTTGTTTTCCTCCGAACGTGCGGCAGAAAGGAAATTGTTTCACCTTTTGACGTAGCCAAGTGAACTTTGTTAAGATACAGGTTTGAAGCTCAAGGTCTTATGATATTTTTTGAGGAGTTTTTATTGAAGCCAATATGTTGACAGGCTTTACGGGTATTATTTGAGCATATACCTAGCGTAGCGAGCGTAGACCATAAAAATATATGGGATTTCTTATAATTTTATGTACAGTATCACATCGGGAAAACTTCTCAAAACCGATCATTTCCGAACTGAGTGTGACTTCAAGACCACGAATGTTTATATTAGTACTTTAGTAAAACATGGTCTTTACGCTGACGCAATAAGATGTAAAATTTAGCTAAGTGAGCGACTGCCATTGGCTGTTCGATCAGAAACATCAATTTAACTTCTTAGTTATGTCGTACTATACCATACTTATTTTAACGGAGGATGTAGTAATATATTAATTGGGCTTAAAAAAGCTTTATCGTGTCGGTATATTTGATTTTTATTATAATAAAAATGAAGAACTCCTTCTCGACCTTCGCTCGAGCCATCCCGTGCTAAGCTAGTAGCCTTAAACACGTCCCATAATAATAATACTAAACAGAACCAAACACATCAAGCCCTCTCTTGTTGCCCCCCCAGCGACGCCCTAAGCCGAGGCCCGTGTACCACTATGGGACGCACTATAGCTGCGCTGTCGCTTACTATGTTTTAATATGAGGTTGAAGGCCCGTCAGGCTACGTCATAGTGCAGTATAGGCTCCCCGAGACAAATGCGAGAGACATGTACAAAAAATAAAATACGAAAAGATATATTGCCTCATAATTTATTTATGAATCCAAATTCCGGGTAATCCCTACATATTTCAAGAATGTCACCATAATAAAAAAATATTAACCTATTAGGACCCTTTGAATGAGATTTGTTTGAAATCTGTTAGATGGTGGGGACGTTTTCGCCCACTCCACGTTTTTACGTTTATTTAGAAAGGTGAGGCAAATTAGTTCTCAGCAAATTCGGCAATCTGATACCTTAAGATTTACCTCATTAGAGATGGATCACCTTGTATAAATACGCTTCTCAATATCATCAACCCCAGATACAATATTAATTTCTGACCAAATTAATACAGCCGTTATCTTCCCAACGTGAGCAACTTCGTCCGGGCGGACAGTCCGGCGTCCGGCCAAGCGGTGCCAATTTCCGGACACTCACACCAATGATTGCTGACACTCGGATCTAAATCATATAGAAATAGATCGTTAGTTGTAATACCTATATAAGTGTAATAAATATTTAATGAATTTAGATTTCATGGCTGAAAAGATTTTTGATGGATTTATGCCACATACCACAAAACACTTTGACCTTGAACTGGCCTAGCTTTCAATAGTACGCGAGGTCAGCTTATAATGGTTTTGATCCTATCAATTGCGAAAATAAAAATCTGCTGTTCCACAAAAATAATTTAATATTTAATATTCAATATTACTCGATTAAATGTATGGAACAGCAGATTTTTTTTTTCGCGGTTTCAGTTTTTTTCAATAATTTAAAAAAACATAATAATGAGTAGGTACCAGTACCTTGGTACCACTAGGTACCAGTACCTTGAAAGGACTACCTACTAGAATTTATTTAGGTACTTTACCCTTAGCGTAAAGTAAAGAAATTCTAGTAGTCCTTCGAAATTCCGAACAATGAAAGAAATCAAAAAAACTTTTCCAATAGATCTCGATTGGAAAGACTTTTATGTACTTTAATGAATAATATATTACTTGCAAAAGTAGTTTTATATAAATGAACATTATTTTAAACCATTTCTTATCCACAGTCTATGTATAATTATACATAGTTTTAACTATCAATAGCTTCAGTTTAAGACACTAGCCAGTTACTAACAAACATCCATAAAATATGAGACAATAATGTAAATAAAGATCCATAATTTATTAATGAGCTGATGATTATTAAATAAATAATCTGTAATATTATTAATTAATTATTAATTTGTAATTATATTTGTGTTCTATTAATTTGTGATTTTTATCAAACTTTAGTTAGATTTTATGTCATTGATGCGGTCTCCAGTAATTGGAGGAGCACACTTTGTGTTGTCCTTGTAGTTGTTTTTAACCCTCGGCGAAAAAGATGGGTGTTATAAGTTTGTGGCATCGTAGCTCCAAAACGGATGGACCGATGTCAATGCATATTTTTTATAGAATGCTAATTTAATCGGGTTGGTTCTTAATTAACTATGTTTCATGAAAATCTGTTCTGCCGTTCAAAAGTTACAGCTCTTTTTCTATTTGGAGTCGGGGTTTTTGACGGTTAGGTTACATGTTAGTGTGTATCTTCTGTTGGTGATCCAATAAATAAATAAATTATGGATCACAAGTTAACATCATAGTAAATTATGTATAGCTGTGTATTAACAGTTGTTGGTAAACAAGGTAGGGCCTTAAGGACAATTTTCCTCTCTACTGACTACTTATCGTATGCTCACAAACATGAAGGTACCTACAGGCATCTTATTTACTGATGGGAGATATGGGAAAAAGATTTTAGACTTGGTTCATATAGTACGGATCGATTACTAAGCGTTGTAGTATTATGTAGGCTCCGCGCTTCTTTTCTTTCTAATACTAGCTGTAGCTCGCGGCTTTGCTAGCGTGGTAGTCGATATTACAGAATTAAAAAAAAACATCCCCTGTATTATCCCCTTTGGGGTAGAATTATCAAAAATTCTGGAACACGTGTTTTTTTTTCTAACCGAAACGCCAAATTCCCTGTTTTATGGATTTAACTTTAAAATTGATGGAGTTTCATACAAAACATCCCCTATTTTACTTCCTTAGGGGTGCAATCTCCAAAAATCAAGTTTCTATCCCTAGTAGCCTGTGTGATGATAGATCAGACAGTTAGGACAAGATTTTTTATATCTATTGAAGATTATTAGATATATATTATTCATTCGCTAATGTTCGCTACCGAGCATAGACTTGTAAACTCGAATAGAGGCCTCACATTCAGCAGTTGTGTTTGCAATCAATCGACTAATGAGGCGGCAATCTTCGTCTATCTTCGGAAATATGAATAACAATAACAGAGATAAAATAATAATAAAAAGAAGATCTCGTGGCGGACTGATTACGCGGATGGCCGGACATTGATTGCATATTCATACTAATTCGGAAACACGAAGATTGCCGACGCGCATAACTTTAGTCGTCGTACTGTAAGACTTTGGTGTCGATTCTTTTCTTTCTTTTTGCTTTTTTTAATAAAAATATCCCCTCTCTAGGATTTCTACTGTAACGAGGGTACAGTTTACAAACATAACCCCACCCACCCCAGTCCCAGACCCAGAACAAATATCTGTAGATCATACAAATAATTGCTCCGTGCGGGGATCGAACCCGCGGCACGTAGCGTAGAAAGCTAATGGCTTAGCTACTGCGCCAACCGTGGCACCGTGTCGTGTGTCGTTCTGTTTTGCACTTTGATAGAACTAAACTAAACCAAGGGCGTTTGTCTCTTTCTATTTTAATAGAAAAAGAAAGTGACAGATGCGTCTAGTTTAATACTGTCAAAATGAACAACTTTAATCGACAACATTATTGAGTATCATTACGTTATTCCGAAGTCCAAAATTAAAACATTTTAGTGAAACTTGTTCTGACAGCGACTGTTCGATAGATTATTATAATATCTACTCTTTATGCTGAACATCATTAATCAGCCCAACTACCGTCAAAGAAGGCATTGTTCATTGAATTCCTACCAACATTACTGTTACTCAATGACTAAACTCTGTCTGATCTACGCACAATAATATCCCATCAATTCCAAAACGCTCTGTAATCAAGAAAGGAAACATTCAAACTAAATTGGAATAGTTGACTGAAACTGTTCGAGGGGTTAGTAATTTACTAACTGAGGGAGTTAACCATGTTAATGAAAATTGCTTCCCGATAAGATCTGATGCTTGAGTTATTGAATATGAGGCCGATGAGGACCAGAGATAGGAAGTCCAAGGGATAACTTATGGGGAACATTTTATGGACGGAATTAAATTTTATAGGCACTTGTGTGGAGATTTGGGTATTGTGTACAGTTTAATGGTTTTGGGAGGTAATGTTAAGTTTTTATGATCTTAAGGGGGTATTTTACAGGAATGCCGCAAAAACCGATTTGTATTTACAATTTTTTGAATAGAAATTCTTATTTCTTTGTCCCGAAAAAAATATATATCAAACTTGAAGATGTGACAATCTCTGCACGGTTGTCCGATACATGATTGGATGAAGTTGGCTCGATAAAAAAAAATCGCAAAGTTACCCCTTTTAAAAAAGTGTTTACAAGATTATTTCTAAAACATGATATTATTTCAAATAATTTTTACATCACAATATTGGTCGCAAATATACCAACGAAAATCGGTTGTTATTTTTTTATAATATTACGTATATTGGTCACAATTTGATAAAAACCACAAAATTCGTGATTTCTGTCATCTCTGCCATCAATCAGTCGCGTTTCGGCGCGCATCGAGGTCGGACCTGTGCAATTTTTTTTGACTTTCCTGCGCTTACACTTTATTCAAAACCAAAACAAAGAATGACAGTAAAATCATTAAAAAAATTATTAAAAAGCAACAGGAAGTATAAGTAACTTGCCTTTTATTCAGAAAATCTAAGTATTTCGTTTATAAAAATCAATATGCTAAAATAATTTCTTGACATCTCCGTCAAGAATTCATTTTATAGGATGTAGTATAGAAAAATCAGTACGACAATTTGTAGTGTTGAGAACAAAGAGTATGAAGTTTTATATACACCATGTCCCAAAATTCAACGATAAGCGGGCACCAGAGGGTTGACCAGCTCATGACTACTCGAGAACAAAAAAAAAATTTAAAAAAATCTCAATTTTTAAGAAGTTACATAAAAAAATTGAAATCCTTCAAAAATTTACACCCCTTAAGATATTTTTAATTACCATGACCACAATGTTTCAGATATTTCTGAATTTCTTTTTGTACCGGCAACCTAAGTAGCACTGCTATCCACCACAATCGTTAAAAATCCCAGAATGCCTGTAGATTTGACACAAAAATCAATCAAAATTATTTTTCACCCTAAAATTTTGAAAGATTTTTACTTTTGGTCCACTTTCACTCATCGTGGTGTAAAAAAAAAGTACAGACACTACCATGGCAAGTTTTTTTAAAAATTGACGCAACTATCCAAGGTTCCAAAATGGTATAATAATCTAGGAAAACTAGCCACAAAAAATTGAAATGCGTACTATTTCTGAACAAGAACCAAATTTCATAACTTTTACTATGTGGTTTTTTGTTGTAAATTCTTCGAATTTGAATGATACATGTCCGTAGTTAATAAAATTTAGAAGTTAGAGAGAGATAGATAGATAGTATGTAAAGAAGGAAAGAAAACGTTTTTAAAAATTATACCTCGTTTCTCCACAACTACAACAGTCTGCTAGTACATCTGTGGCATACCATCACCTGTCATCCCACTTAGGATTTCAGGAGTGAAAGTGGACCAAAAGTAAAAATCTTTCAAAATTTTAGGGTGGAAAATAATTTTGATTGATTTTTGTGTCAAATCTACAGGCATTCTAGGATTTTTAAGGATTGTGGTGGATAGCAGTGCTACCTAGGTTGCCGGTACAAAAAGAAATTCAGAAATATCTGAAACATTGTGGTCATGGTAATTAAAAATAGCTTAAGGGGTGTAAATTTTTGAAGGATTTCAATTATTTTATGTAACTTCGTGTGCGAGTCCGATTTAAATGTTTTTTCTTTCTTTCTTTCAATTTTGAAGCTCTTCATCTGCATACATAGCGAGGAATCTGAACTAGGAATATGGTTTTGATCTATGAATATGCAATTTCTTTTTTGGTCAAAAAGCAACCCTGTGAACATACTTAAGTAGGTATGACTACGGAAACGGACGACTCCTACAGGTGTGGGTGAGAGTAGGTTATTATCTCAAGGCATGGATTTGAGTTGGCTTATTCTTCTAACATTACACACACATTGGCAGTGTCATCAGGTTGGTCATGCCGATATATCGGTTTCGTTACGGCATTATTGGCTTAGTGTGAAAATGCCCAATGTTGGTCGAGACAATTATGTGCACTTGCATAAACTCATACACAATAGGTATGACTGATAGTTTATAAGTAGATAGTTAAATAGGTATAAAATCTACAAATACAAAACGGAGGTACAGATTTTCAAGCGTAATATAGGACACTGGGTATACGATATTATGAATTTATATTTTTCAAGTATTTGCTGGTGTCATACTGCATGTTGCTAATTAATATTGCTATTCTGTGACACGTGTGTCACACAGTCTGATACGTCAATTGCGTAATTGCGAGAACGGAGCTCCCCTAGTGGGTGGGGCTTAGGCTGATACTTCACCCCCTCAAAAGTAAGAAATCGTCGTAAAATACAACCTTAAACAATGAATTAATAACCGTTAATGTTAGGATCTGGAGGTCTACCGCGTAACTAAAATGGTAATGAACTTTGACTCTGGCAATAAAATTCAATATGATCCGCCGGTCGTTCGGCAGTGAGTTGGGCAGACGACATTATTGCCATTGCTGGTAACCTGGTTATGACTGGTGCGGGAACGTGGAGACTGGCACAATCAAAGAGAGGTCTATGCGCAGCAGTGGTTGAAGTCGGGCTGTGGATGATGAGTGCTAGAATGAGATTATAAAACCTACGATTTTGGATTCAGCTTCAGCATTACGTTGATATATTGTTATATTTTTTTAAATTATCAGTTCTTCCATACCTTTGGGTCAAATATGTAAATAGTTCCTTAGTATTAAAGGTTTGTATGGACCCAAAAATATTTTTTTCGCGATTACGATGTTGGTTCCATGTGGAAAGTTGTTCAGTTTGATGGTCTTATCCACACCCTTAAAATAATATGACCATACATTTCTGATACACGTTGTATATTGAAGGTCAACTTAAATACAACAGTTTCTCCAAAATTGAAGATATTGGTAATACCTACAATAAACGAAAAAAATACAAAGATTGTGAAAATCTTCATAATATATATTTAGTCTAGACTCCTTTGAGAAAAGATTTGAAAGATTTCACGTAAGCCACTTGACGCCTGCGTACTGTAAAGCTAATAGAACCAACTTAAAGATGTAGACTTTCACATAGAAACTTAGTTTCTTACATAATTACCTTTGCCGTCTCAAGAGTAATCGAATGTGGGCGAATAATTTACTACCAACCTTTGTGAATTAGTACCACACTATACGAGGAACAATTTGCGGCTTAGGCCCTATTTGGTACCTGAGATAATTAGGTTTCATGGGTAACAAGAGTTCTTAATTATTATCTGGATCTTACAACTTTCTAATCAGGGCTAGTTTCATCTAACTAATTTTAGCGTAGGTACTATGATTATACCTCTTTTAAGTACTTCGTAAAGCACTTATGAGAATAAATGAGATGTCCTAGACTATATGCATAATTGCCTTTTTTACAAGCAAGTCGCGACAGTGTCTTATGTAGAATTAGGCTAGGTGCGCATGGAAACTAAAGGCATCGGGGGACCAAATTAACGGCCACCTAAAACATAGCTGTTGTATGTATACGCGCACATGGACGCTAATGAAATCGGTCGAAAAACATTCCATGCGCCAATCCATAATCGGCCGATAACATTAGCCCCTATATGCGCCTAGCCTTACTGTAATTTTGAAATCAATTCTCAAAAATATTTTTTTAACAAGTCCTTTCATTAAAGGTTTTCTATTTCAACATGGATAGTTTTCATACATAAGAAAGCTTTGAAGAATATTCTGACAATTTTGTACCTGGCTGTACTATCAACACGAAACGAAGAAAAACTTCTCGTACAATATAATAATTCTTAAAAAAAAAAACAATGTTGTTTCGAATCACAAATTCTTTTTGTTTTAAACACCTATTGTTAAAGCGCTTAGTTATACAACGGGTCAGCAAGCGCGATCCGATTAATTCACAACTAAAATTCCCTTCGGCCCGCTTACGGCATTATTCGTTAAAATAATCCTATTCAGCGTTCAGTGTTTAATTTAACACATTTTACTTACATTTAACGCTGCGGCGATTATTTCAGTGGACATTTTGTAGGAAAATCTTTTTTTTTTAATGTTACGAAAATATTATTTTTACCTAATATATTTTAAAGAGCAACTACTCTGATAATTATCAGAGTAGTTGCTCTTTAAAATAATATATTATAATATAAATTGGACCTTGCCTAATACCATTCGGTATTACTATAGCAACAGAGATATTATTCCACGGATTATTATCGAATGAATGATATTGGCTAAAATCGCTGATGCTAAAAGTACCATAGTGCGACCATAGGGAGGTTCATCAGGCTGCATGTCAGACATGGAGCTGGATGAACCTTCTTGTGAGGGTGATCTCTGTTTGTAATGTATTGTAATGATATATTGTGTTGTGATATTTATTGTACCTACATGTTTAACTAACATAGTTGTCTAAGTTATTTGTAATCTAACATGCTATGGGCCTCGATGCCTGTGAATAAGTTTTTTTTTTTTTTTTTTTTAAAGTAACAAATGTGCAGTAAAAATCTGTTTTTTTTTAATGTAGGTATAGTATATAGTAGGTATATTTTTATAAATTTCATTTAGGTATTGCTTCAACTAGATAGCATGAGAATGCTAGATATCTCATATTTATCTCGATACCTTATAAATAAGGTTATCTTTGTTACATAGCTACCCTCGTTATTTTTTACATGCTGTATTGTCCATCCAAAGGTTGTCTGTGTGAAATCGCCGATAGCGATAAGACCGCCCATACAATCTTAAAGTGATTAATTAGAAGAAATAAAGAAAGAATAATAATTTATTTGCCACAAAAAATAAGACACAGGTAGGTTTCAGCTGAAAATCAGCGCTGTAGTGTTACTGCAGCATATGCTGAGCTACGGCCTTTTGGTCAAGCAATACCACACCGAGCCTAATTTAATGTCATAGCTTACATTTATGTGCGCAAGTAAGCCTGGCTGCAATGTGCAATTATTGCTGTGTCACTCCCAGCTATTCTGTTTCTGTACTGTATATGGTGTGATTTAAGTATGTATTGTGTTGTCCAATAAATCTTATTTCTTTTTTTCTTAACACACTAGAATGATACGAAGAAGACAGCATAGACAGAGAATACATTTTTCTTAGCAATTGTAATTATTATGTTAATTGCTCCTTTTTTATCAGGTGTACAATAAAGAGTATATAAATTCTATTCTATCAAATTATAATTTGAGTCTTGATGAGTATTTCTTTGTGCAGGTTGTTCGTGCAACCGCTACACATCGACGTACGGCAAGGAGCGCGGCACGTTCAGCAGTCCCGACTACCCTCGCCCGTATCCGCCACGCATCGACTGTCTCCTTTACACCTTCGTCGCAGCACCCCACGAGATTGTCGAGCTCGTCTTCACCGATTTCGACATTTACAAGGAGCATCTTGAGTGAGTAGATAGCTTATAGTTTATTTAGATTTTACTTGAGATTTTTTTATACCACTATGGTTACAAATAAGCTTACGGCCCGCCTGATGGTAAGCGATTACCGTAACCTATGGACTGTGGACGCTTGCAACACCAGGGGTATCACTCGCGCGTTGAAGAGCCCCTTGCTGTTGTCTATTGGAGTATTGGGTAAATGTCGGTGGGGAGCTGATTCCACAACCTTAGCATATGTGGAAGGACATTTCTCTGAAACCACACGGTACGACACCAGTGTGGCTCTAGGGCAGGAGTGGCCAACCTGATTAGACCCAAGATCTACTACAATTTTTAATGAATATGTATGTATATCTACCTATTAAACTTATATGGTTTTTGTTTTGCCACGTCCACCATCGACTGGCCTAATGGCCGCGATCGGGCGGTCGATCGGACCGGTTGCCTACCCCTGCTCTAGGGTATGCGGAAGAACTCCCCGCCGCTGGCGAAAGATGCTAAAGTGGTGGTAAAAAGTAACCCTTCGCATCATATAAAACAATACCTCAGAACACTATCCGTTGTAGAAGCACTAGAACACACACAGAGAGGCAACGTAAAGGAGATTACGTTGCTTTTTGTTATGATCAAGTGATAATAGGATTTAAGTGTAAAAAAGTGAATCATCCAATTAGAAATGTCTTTGTATTTTATTTTTGAGTTAAATGACTTTTCAGTTCAACATTTCAAATTATAATAATAATTGGTTCAAAGATAGCAAACTTTGTCAGAGTTTAAAAAAGGTTTAACAAAAAAATCCATTTAAAGAAAATTAACTCGGTTTCGTCTCAAAATCTTCGCATCATTTTAATGACTGATATTATTAATAAAAATTACTTTAAAAATATTTCTAACTAAATTGAAATTTAGCGGTCATTGAAAAAGTAATTGAAATGTAAATGTGACGACAAATTTTGAATTATTTTATGAGAATGGACGCATGTCATTATCAAAGAACTTTTCTAATAGCTTGTCTCAGTAATTGATGGATGGAAGAGAGAGAGAGAGATTAAATATTCCAACTTTACTTACTAAAGTCTACCAAGTTTAATTCAATAGTCAGTTGGAACTTCTATATTTAGCGAAATCCTGTTTGAAATTGGTTCATTACGTAGCAACTCAAGATTGATTGCAGAATCGATCACATCATACAATATAATTCAGAATTCTGATAAAATGTGTTAACTAGGTACATGAAAAAATTGTAAAGTGAAATTATTTTCATTCAGCACAGAATTTTTTTGGCAGTTGAGAAAATAATTTTGAGGAATTTTTTCAAATTTTTTTGAAGCACATAATCCTGTACATTTTTTTCTATTTTTTTGACAAATTGTCTCGCAATTATTTGGATTTGAATATGTTCTATTAATTTAGTAACATGAATGAATAACGAAAACAACGAAATCATTCTAGTACTTGAATTTACAATGAAACTATAAATATTATGTCAAAAAATTTATTGTTCACATCTTGCTCCATAATCCGTTAAGAGTCAAATATTTAGATATTTTTCTTTTTCGATGTTTGTTCACTTGACTTCAATTTTAGTTGGTTTTCTCAATCCTGCAAGTTTTCTGCAAAATTTCACATAGTCAATCATAGTAGAACCGTCTTCTTGGACAATCATTGGTGCTTCATCTAAGGCATAATCTGCTTCTTTCGCCGTGAACTTGTCTCCGAAGGTCATAAGGTCATGTCGGATCCTGGAATCAAAGTGTCTAGATTTACTGTCAATGGTTTATATTTTTAAAAGAAATAAATGAATAATTTCATTGACGCGATAACAACTCGTTTACCCGAAATCAACCGACATTAAAAATAATTGCAATATTAAACTTGCAAGTATTTTTACTAGTTTATAGAAAAGATTGAATGCTGAATAAATATAGTAAAAATAACGAACAATTAAATAATCACAAATAAAAAATGACTTTCAAATGTTCGCGCCAAAACACAGAGTCACATGACATGACGTCATACCATCGCACGTTCATAACGTGTGAATATGGTTACCAAGGAAACACGAAGGAGTGACGTCCTAAACTTGATGATGGTGTTTGAAATAACGTTCCGTTTTACATTATTTATAATAAAAATATTTTTTTTAAAAGGTATTATTTTTTAATTAATCTTTCATTGAGGCACTTTTCACAACCTTTATTATTAATTTTTTAACATAATTTCTCATTATAATTTAGATACAAGTCCTGTTACATCCTAATATTACAATTCATTTGCAAAATGATGGTAAAGTTAAAGTATTCGTTTATAAGGGTAAGAAAGGAGACAAAGCAAAGAGAAATTTGAATAAAAGGAGTTGAAAGATGAGATGAACAAATTCTTGGAAGACGCGGCAATTAGCGATCAGTATACAAATTAGATAAAACAATGTAATATGTTTACTTTACTTTATAAACAATCTTGTTTATCATGTTAGAACTGATAAACAAAGAGGAAAGTGTTATGTTTTCTCGCAAAAGGCTTATCCAATTGTCACCCGGATTTATTACCATCACTGTAAGGTATTATTCATAATGTCATAGTGGACATAAGACATATTTTATGTCTTCCCTTTGGAGAAATAGATAACAAGCAATAAATTATTTCCTTAGATAACAAAAGCCCAACAGTGCCGAAAACTAGAAATGAACTTATTCGATCATTTTATTATATGAATTGAATGAAGTTCATAATATTCGACTGACTCATTGTTCTCATGGTCACAAGCGTGGCTACTGAACGTGAGGTCCTGGGAGCGAATCCATGGTCAAAGTTTTGTTTTTTTTTTAACTTTGCCCCACACTTTTATTTCTCCTGTATCGTGGGTACAGTTTACAAACATACATGTCACATGCACACACACCCAGACCTGGAGCAACTATCTGTAGGCCATACAAATATTTGTTCCGTGCGGGGATCGAACCCGCGGCACGTAGCGCAGAAAGCCAATCGCTTAGCCACTGCACCAACCGTCCCATCAAACCGTGTTATTTGGGATTTTATGTTCGGAAATTATTAGTAGCAGAGTTTTTTGTATCCGGTAGACAAAAATAGGCTTCCATGGGACTATATAAACCTCAAGTAATATGCTGTTATTCATTCAAGAGTTCCATTTTCTATCTCCGAAGGTCTTCATTAGATCTTCAACAAAAAATGGGACTACTTGAGAGTACACCCTTTCAAACAAAAAAAGAATTTTCATAATCGGTCTGCTAGTGGCGGAGAAATCGCAAAAAAGAAAACAATAAAAAAAGCATACATTCGAATTGAGAACCTCCACCTTTTTTGAAGTCATTTAAAAGTTCGACCACTAGGCTATCACTGCGTATTGTTTATGTTGTTCATAAAAAAACACGAGTTCATAAAATGATTACAGTGTTCTGTACCTCTACCATGAGTTTTCCGTGCCGTCTAACGTTCTCGTTCACATGCAATATTTGTATAGTGACTTTAGTTCACTATTAATAACGCTAGAGGCGCTGAAAAAATTCCCATACAAATATTGCATGTGAACGTTAACGTTAGACGGCACAGAAAACTCTTTGTAGAAATACTACTCTTATTTAAACATGAGATAATACTAAAAGAACTTTCACGTAGTCTATAAAATGTTCTACCTACTTGCCCCACTTAGAAATACATAGGTGGATTTAAGTGAAACTTTTAAGGCCTAAGCAACCGTATAAAATATTTCTGTACGTCTCGACGTGACTGTGTAATAAACCTTTTTCCAAGTCCCGAAGGTCACGGGAACGAAGCCGTGGCAAACAGGTAGTGTAATAAATTTTATTTTAGCGTCTCGCATTATCTCCTTATGGAGCCAGGAATAAAAGAAAAGCGTTATGTATCGGAAACTTATCACATGAAAGTTGTAGTCTACGTATGGAAGACTGTATGTCTGTTCATGAAGGTACAGACGGCAGATAGGGTTGTCAACTTTTTGAAAATAATAATTAAGTATTACCTATCTTTAGGTGTGAGAAGTTAAATGAACAGTATTTTATTTTTTCAAAGATTTTATTTATATTTATCAGATTTCTTCGCACAGTTTAACAATTTTATGTCATTTCTGAAGATTTCGTAAGCTTTAGTACATTTTAAATCAAAATAAAAATAAATGAGGCGCTCATTTTTTATACTGGTTATGAAACAAACAGTGTTTTGCATACTTTATTTTTGAAGAACAGTAAACAGTAATAATAAGCGAAAAACCGTTTAATACTGTTTTTAATAGTATGGTTGGCAACCCTAATGGCATCATTATCTCACGTACAAAGTTAACAGATAATGAGTAGGGTTACCAATTAATTCCGTGCTGTCCGTGTTGCCGTCTGTGCAGACTTGCATAATGCAGGTGTGTATAGAGACGGCTGCAAAAATTGCAGGCTACATGAAATATTATTATCATAATATAAGTTTTTAAACTGCCACAGTCACTAACATTATTATTAGAATTAACACCCACCTGCATATTATATTATTATACCTGCTGTTCGGGCTGCCGCGCCACTGCAGCGCTTCAGCTATGTTTGCGGGGAAAAGCGTGGATGGTTTTCATGCCATTATGCGGAAGCGTTGTGCTTCTCTTATGAAGCGCATGCGGGCCAGCTCGAATAGCCTTTTGAGCGTGTTCGTGGACCGGTGGGACTCGCCGTTATGGCGGCACTGGATGCGACTACACACTGCGGGTGGTCGCGTCCAGGGCTTGCCGTAAGCTGGCATTCCTATTCGGTGCCACTTTTAATTTATTTTTGTGTATGTATACTAACAATAGTTTTGTAAGGTTTTTGTATTACTAACAGTGTATGGACTACCTACGTCCGAAATAAAAGTTTTATTCTATTCTATTCTATATACTTTAGTTTATCCGAGACCATGGCGCTTGCAACATTGACAAAATATCGGAAGCTAACAAAAAAGTCAATAGTAATTAAAAGTTTTTATTTTTTATTTAATTGTAAAATTATTTAAAAATATCAAAAAGTATGTTAAAAAATTGAATAAAGGGTATAATAGTATTACTATCATAAGTTTTAATTGAACAAAGACTGCTGAATCCCAGTAGATCTCATAATAGATCTCATAAGTATCTTGTATCTACGTATTTACTAACCTAGGCACAAACACAAGTAATAAATGAGATCTTATCGATGGTTTTAAGAAAAATAAAAATATTATGTCCCAGATTTCATTTCTGTGCAAAGACATACTTATGCTCCGGTTCTGTCCACTTTCATAGCCAATGTATTATACTAAATACGAATAAAGAAATAAAAATAATATTATAATTTATCTAGTTAAATAAACATAAATTGTTATAATGAGAAACGACCCTATAATTTAAAAAATTGAGGTATATTTTATCGCTGCCTCAAGTGTTTTAATGGATCAATTAGATAAAGTTTGAACATAATTTGAACATAAATATACCAAAACATTTCTAATAACATTAAACTTTATAATATAACAATTAATAGGTTGCGTGTTTAAGTAGCTTAGTAAGTATTTAAAGAAAACTTTACATAATAACTTCAAATAAAAACGTCCAGTTTATCATTAAACTACGCCAGCAAGAAGTTCTTGGGTCCCAATTTTATAGAATAATTTTATTATTATTATTATGAGCCCGTAATGTCCCACTGCAGGGCAAAGGCCTCCCTTCCCTCTTTCCATTTCTCACGGTCAGTTGCGATCTGGGGCCAATCCTTTATGAAAATGTCCAGCTCATCCCGCCATCTCCTTTTGGGCCTGCCGCGCTGTCGTTTCCTGCCGTTCGGGACCCACTCTGTGGTTACTTTAGCCCATAGCTCCTCCGACATGCGGCAGATGTGGCCAGCCCAATTCCACTTCAATTTGGCAGCTGTTTGGCCTACGTCAGCAATTTGTGTTTTGGAACGAAGCATCGAGTTTCTTATGCGGTCCGTAAGTTTGACTCCCAGGATGCTTCGTTCCATAGCTCGTTGGCAAACCCCGAGTGCGGACTTCTGACGGAGCGTTAGTGACCATGTCTGCGCTCCATAGGTGAGGGTGGGGAGAATGCACATGTCCATGAGTTTTCTTTTAAGTGAAAGAGGTAGAGGTCCTTTCAGTAGTTCTTTCATCGACCAATAGCTCTTCCAGGCATTTTCGGTGCGTCGAGCAACTTCTTTATCTTGTCTCGCCTGGAAGGAGACTATTTGGCCGAGGTATATGTATTCATGGACATATTCAATCCCCACACCCCCAATTTCTATGTTGCGTTCTGTGCTGTTCGTCATTAATTTGGTCTTAGACATGTTCATCGTGAGTCCGACCTCGAGGCTGGCGTGGCTCAGCTGTTCGAGCATTAGGCCTAGTTCAGCTGCCGAAGAAGAAAAAAGTACAATGTCATCGGCGAAGCGAAGATTGGTCAATCTCTTTTCTCCGACGACAATGCCCTTATCCCACCAGAGTGTATTTAAGTTTTGGAAGATTTCTTCAAGCGTGGCTGTGAAGAGCTTTGGAGATAGCGGGTCCCCTTGCTTGACTCCTTTCTGGATTGGAAAGGATGGCCCAGTAGTATGTATGCGTATGGCTGCTGTGCTATTGTGGTATATTTTTTGTAATAGATGTATATATGTAGGTTCTATGTTTTGTTTCTTAAGTGCAGTGAATATGGCTTTGTGTGATAAACTATCGAATGCCTTGGAGTAGTCCACAAACGCAAGGTATAAGGGTAGGTTAAATTCTTGGTGTTTTTCTATCACCTGGTTAAGAGACTGCAGATGATCAGTGGTGGAGAGGCCACGGCGAAATCCAGCCTGTTCTGGAGGTTGGTGGAGGTCCAACTCGCCAGATATACGGCTTTCGAGAACCTTAATAAAAACTTTGTATAGATGTGAGATAAGGCTAATAGGACGGTAATTGCTAATATCGGTTTTGTCTCCTTTTTTGTGTAAGAGAATAATATTTGAATGACAGAAAGTATTTGGGAATATACCTGTTTTTAAGATTGTGTTGAAGAGATTAAAAATGTGTGGTAATAAGGTTGGCTCCCCGACTCGGAGTGATTCGGTTGTAATGTCATCTTCACCTGGACTTTTACTATACTTCATACCACTGAGAGCCCGATGAACTTCAAAGCCAGTTATCATAGGTATATCGTCAGGGCATAAATAAATTTCAGCTGGCGATTCGTGAGTTGAATCGTCGGAATATAATGATTTGTAAAACGTTGTACATATTTCGATGATTTTTGACCTATCTCCTTGTCTCACTCCATTGCTGTCCCTTAAATGCGTAATTGAGGACCTGCCTATATCCATCCCACGCATGGCTGATCTTAGGGATCGGTTATTTGTCAAAGCAGCATAATAATAATTTACCCAAATTCGGTACCTATTATAAAGTTTTTCTAGTGATTTTATTTTATAGATTATACTATTTTAATGATCTAATTTCAATATTTTTGTTTTTCAAGCAGTAACAATTTTTTTACAAATTATCAAACTTTTGTTCGTGATGGATTGAAATTGTAGTATGAGAAGTTTATTAATCAACAAATTAAATAAAGGTCTAAAAAGATACCTAAAACACCTTTATAATCCGGATTAAATTATGAATGCAATGCACAAAACATGATGGTAATATTAAGCTATTTGTCTTTGAGGGACGAATATTCTCGTACAGTCAAATACAAAATGTAAGAACACATAATTTTATTTTACGATCTTCTATACGACGTACAAATGTTTTCGTATACGTTTTCTCGTCAGAATTCTCCCTTAGAATTATACAATAGCCTATCCGGGGTTGTCGTAAAACACAGATTGCACTGAGAATTTTAATAAACCTCCATGGTGTTCCCGCTTAAGCTAAAGTACCACATTAAATTATTAATCTTTTACATTATTCGGTCGGGGAATAAACATTTTGTATGGCCAAAAAAATTTAAGAAATATATTATGTAAATATAATTATTTGATACTATTTTACAGAGAGGATTATTTAGACATTACAATTTATCCTGTAAATTTAGTAATTATTAAAATATCATTTATATTAGTACCAAGCTTAGAATAATAACGCATAGAAAGATAATCTGATCCATGCTACCCACTAAAAACTGAGGCTGCAAACGTAAATATGTGTGCGTAAGCGGCATGCCATAAGTAGCTGCCGACGCGCACACATAATTATTATACTTTGTTATGCAGTCATAAGTTCGACTGACAGTTAATTTTAGGTACCTACTCAGTTTAAAAAATTTGTAAATGAAAAAAAAAACTGTGAACAACACTTTTAATGGTTATATGTATATACCTACTCGTAGATATATATGTTGAGAAATTGATATGAATACATGCCTTTTCAGATATTTGGTTGGAAGTAATTAGGCAAAAAAACTTTTTGTAGTTGTAGATAACAGTAAATATTATATAGATCTTAACTATTTGAACAGATAGGAAATTACTGGAATTTATATTACCATAATTAAGAATCTGGTTTTGGAGATTGATCTCTGTTTGCTCAACAATATCAATATTCAATATCAGCTGTGCCCGTGACTTCGTCCGCGGGGAATATAACAATATTTTTTAAGCCGATCCCTCATTCTTTTGTCTTTTTCTAAAATAAAAGTAGCCTAAGTTACCTTTTAACATCAGCTATCTACACTGGTAGACGGGACTTTCACTGGAAAGTCCCGTCAAAATGGTCCAGCCGTTTCGGAAATTAGCCGGAATAAACAGAAAGATAGAAACAAAGAAAAAAAAAATCTGCCCTATATACTTATGTATTTTCATACGCATTTGGTAAAAAACTACTGTTTTGACATTAAAAACAGACACTTCAATTTTATTTATTTGTATATACATACATTTAATTTAAAATCGGAATACAACATATTTTATTTTATTTTATTTGGGAAAATATACAACCTCAACCATACGCTTAATCAAAACAAAGTTTTATAATATCAGAATATGATAGAACTTTGAAACTGGAACTCCAAAATATCATTAGAACATTACCCGAGTTGCCCAGCTAATCTAAAACAAACGCCATACGGTTGCGGAATGCCCAAGGACCGGTTTAAATCATAGTCTGACAGCTACCCGTGAATACATCATGCGAATATCAGAAAATGTAATTTAAATCTTGATTCGCAATATTTACTGGTCCCTCGAGTAATGTAAAATTTAAACGGATACCTTTTATGGCTATTAAGATATAATTCTGTAATTCATTTGGGTTTAATTAAAATTATTTCGATGGTGATACGTGAATGTTGGACTAATGGGATTAATATTATGGAGTGTAACAATTTTAAACGACGTCTCTTCTTTCCAAACCAGATTATGCATTAAGCCTCGTTTTCACTAGGAGTCAAATGTCCCGCAACACGTGTCATATCATACAACATACAACAGCATCGCGTGACATAGTCTCTTGTCGGCGTGTCGCTTCAGTAAGGGAATAATCCCCGTTTTCACTAGGAGGCAAATGTCCCGCAACACGTGTCACTAGAAATGTCGGGCTACGTCGCACGTCATGTCTGGCAACATCGCGTGACATGTCGCTTCAGTAACGGAATAATCCCCGTTTTCACTAGGAGGCAAATTTCCCGCAACACGTGTCGCTAGAGATGTCGAGCGATGTCACACGTCATATCTGGAAACATCGCATGACATGCCTCTTGTTGGCGTGTCGCTTCAGTGAGGGAATAATCCCCGTTCTCACTAGGAGGCAAATGTCCTGCAACACGTGTCGCTAGAGATATCGAGTGACGTCACATGACAAGTCTGGCAACATCGCGTGACTTATCCTTTGGCATGTCGCTTCAGTTGAGGGAATAATTCATGTATTCACTAGGAGACAAATGTCCCACAACACGTGTCGCTAGAGATATCGGGCGACGTCGCACGTCATGTCTGGCAACATCGCGTGAATGTCTCTTGTCGGCGTGTCGCTCCAGTGAGGGAATAATCCCCGATTTCACTAGGAGGCAAGTGTCCCGCCACACGTGTCGCTAGAGATGTCGGGTAACGTCACACGACAAGTCTGGCAATATCGCGTGACTTATCCCTTGGCATGTCGCTTTAGTGGAAGGAATAATCCATGTATTCACTAGGACACAAATGTCCGACAACACGTGTCGCTAGAGATGTCGTATCACTGTATATTTCCATAGTCCTCTGCATACATAATGAAGGAAAAGTAAATATATTTTCAATACTTTCATGAAAAATCAAAGGCAGTGTTGACATGTCCAAAACCTATGGAATGGAACCCTTGGACAGTAGAATTGAAAAATAAAAGATATTTTTGTAACGGGCATAAATAACGACTTTTGTTTTCCTTTGTTTAAACCAAGTTCAGATTTTGGTACCAAAGAAAAATAACAGGAAGTGGAAATCGGTCAGATCAAACAAAAGAGAGGTAACAGAGGTTTCATTTTACCTTTGAGAAATGGAATCCTAAAAGGGCAAGTTTACACAAAATATATTTATACTAACGCGACTATATTTTGTAAATAAAGGCAAAAGAGGTGAATGAAGACTTTTCAATACTCCAGGAGAAAGTAAATATTTCTAAAATAAGAAACTTCTATCTATAACGTAAAACGGAACGTTGTTACAAACACCATCATCGAGTTTATTTATTTATTTATTTATTTATTTATTTAGTTAGTATTAGGGAGACCAACAGCAAATAACAATAATATAAATGACAAGATTTGTTGCAACCAGCCAATAACAGGTCTCCACGAATAAAAAACTGAATACAGTAATGAACATGGATACAATGCTAGACCAAAATGTTGAACAATAATTGCAACTCTTAATTAATACCTGGAGAAGAACTCCAGACTAAGTGCACGTCTCACCGATTGCAGACTTGAATCAAAAATGTCAAACTTAAACTGTTTACATCTTTTATTAATGGTATTGCTCGCTCGCCACAGGAACGCATCTTGGCGATAATTGGAGGACACCAGAGGCAAGTGAATGGGAACATAATGTCTTGAGACCTTAGTAGGTACATCGAAGGCAATTTTCGAAAGGAGATCTGAACAGTCAACAGTGCCCGATATGATATTCAACATAAATGAGACATCTGCCACCTCTCGTCGTACAGTCAATGGAAGAATATGAAACTTAGCACAGAGTTTCAGATAATCATTAGATGAATACCTGCATTTCAAGCGATAGCATAGATATTTTATAAATTTCATTTGAACTCTTTCTATTCGTAAGATATATTTATCGTAGCGTGGGTTCCAAACTTGACTAGCGTACTCCAAAATACTACGCACAAATGTGCAATATAAAATTTTGAATGTTTTTGCCTCCTTGAAGTCATTTATGACGTCACTCCTTCGTATTTACTGGAAACCATAATAACCGCTATGAACGATGGTCGCAAAGACGTCATGTCATGTGACTCTGTGTTTTGGCGCGAACATTTGAAAGTCATATTTTTATTTGTAATATTTTAATAATATTCATGCATATACTTTTTCTCTTTTTACTATGTTTAAGTAACTCTTCAACCTTTAAGATAAAATAAAAATAAATGCAAATTTCCTATTTTCCATTAAGAAAAATTGACTGAAGACGTCCCATTTCAGATTCAATCTGAATCTGTATGACTGATCTGCAAAACCCTGCAATTTGCGTGACATCTCTATTCTTATAGGCATAAAAACTTATTATTTGGTAAAGTTGGGTCCAATACAACGCGTTATACAATCACTGATGAGCACAATAAAATTAAGTAAGTATGATGTTGCACCATATATCAACATGTTGGCACATCCTACACCTCAGACTGCAGACTTACTTACTGAGCTGTTTGTGTATCATCAGTGATTCAGTGTTAATTTTAATATAAGTATTATACCTAGGTTAAGTTACGATGAGGCTGACATGCCATTATGGATAAAAGCCTCGAATAAAATTAAAGATTAAAAAAAAAAAAACCTGGCATACTAAGACCAGAACAATCTACGTAAAGTACGCAACATACGTTTATATTGGGCAATTTGGTGTCAGTTACTCCTAAAAAAAATGTCTTGAACATCGCCTAGGTTCACCAAGGCGATGATTCGGTAAAGAATATTTTTTAACCCCCGACAAAAAAGAGGGGTGTTATAAGTTTATAGTGTGTGTCTGTGTATCTGTGTTCTGTGTATCTGTCTGTGTCATTGTAGCTGCAAAATGGATGAACCGATTTCAACGCAATTTTTAAAAATTAAAAGCTAGTATAATCGGGTATCATCTTAGCTATGTTTCGTGAAAATCTGTTCAGCCGTTCAAAAGTTAACTTATTCTAATTGGAGTCGGGGGTTTTTGACGGTTCGGTTATCTCTTTGTTCTATGATAGACACACCTAAGTGGGTATGCATATATTCCATATGTCTACACACAGCTAGTTTAAGTTTCAAGTCGAACTTTATTAGCGTCCTCACACTGGGGATTACACAAGTTAGCCCATTCTCGTAGTTGCTAACTTAAGTTATGAGATGATGTAAATTCATTATTGCTTGCCCCATATAAATATTCTGGATGAACCATAACTTTAAGATTTATCCATGTTATAAAAGTGAAATGAGACCGCTTTAATATTCTCCTTTGTACATTTTTATAATTCAACCATTAGGAAGTATGGATCTTTTTTGAAAAATATCAGAATTTTGAAACTTTATACTATTGACTAGTTTTAAACTATTGCATTGCATAATCTCCTTTAATATATATTTTTTAACTCTGTGATAATTATTACAACTACTAGTAATAATTATTAATAAAATTTCGCCCTGTGGGTGAAATTTGACCGTAATATTATATAAATTTTAGCTTTCTGCACTTCCTCTCCATCGAAATCTCACACTCCTCCGTCCGCGCAATATGCTTAAAAAGGGGTACGAAGTTTTCTCTTCACGTATTAATATTATGTAGATTACTAATATTAATACGTAAAATTAACACAAATTTGCAATTTGAATGTATTTTTAAATAATTTTTCCTTTGGATTGCCCTTGAGAATACTACCAGGTTCAGTGCTTCAGTTTGCTAATTACCATATTCAGTTTAACCTAGTCCTAACATTAAGCGATTCAAAGGTAAATTCGCGATAAATACCGTATCATAATTATAAATTATTGACTAGTCTTCGATTAAAAGAAAAAGGATAACGTATACGCGGAAGATGAAGAACGGACGACAGACAGACTCAGGGGACCTACCACGAATGTTTTTGACTTATCGTAACGGTAACTTAAGCAAATTTTGAATCAAATATACACGTTAAATCCATCACATTTTTTGGAAATACATGGAGTATTTTTTGATTTTCATGAAACAAGCCTGTATGTTGCGTAAAATTAAATAAACAATTATGAGGTAACAAAAAAAAAAAAAACTTACGCGTCGATTTGAGAACCTCCTCCTTTTTTTTGAAGTCGGTCAAAATTGAGATAGAATTATTGTACTATTCGTTCTAAATTTGCTTACGTTAGCCTTACGATACGTCGAAAACATTCGTGGTAGGCCCCCTGGACCATATAAAGTGGTATTAAAAAGTAGGAGCATTCACTGAACTGTGAGTACATGTAGGCTGATTAATTATTACCATTAATATTACCTGTCTTCAGAGATTAATCCACTGTTGTTCTTATCCCAACGAGAGAGAGCTGAGAGTAGGGTTTCTTCCGAGTCCAACTCCAGGGTTCTGTATCCCAATAGGTTGACAAAACCGTCAAAGTCTAAAGGGCTAGGAGCCTGAAAAAGAAAAGTATCACTTTTAGCATTGAGTTATGTACTACCTACTAGAGGTGACACGACAAATAAATGTCATGAACTACACGCGGGAAGTAGGAGCGTGGTGGGGTAAAGAGAAAGGTAAAACAGATGAATGAAGTGCGGCGATGTAGCCGCAGTTGACTTTCAGATCATCGGAGAGTTTGAGGCTTGAGATGCCAATGCACTCCACGATATTCTATGATAAATCATTTACAGTCCAAGCCTCACGGTTATGGACTGCATTACCTGGGTCCGTAAAAAGAGCACAGTCTTTGACTTCTGTTAAAATATTGCTGAAACATCACTACCTATCTGTTTAGTGGGAATGTTATTATTATGCTGTAAAATATTATACTTGGGTACTCCACCAATACCACGTATACTATATAACACTGTGTATTTATTTATTATGTATGTAAGTGTAATTTAGGTATCTGTTTATAATAATATGTATGGTACACCGCAAACTGCCCTTTTTCTATTTCTTCCAGTTCTAGTCTATCCATCCAAAGGTTGTCTGGAAGACATCGCTTTTAGCGATAAGACCGCCCATTGTACATATATTTATTAATAATGTATCTTTTGTATTTCTAGTGTACAATAAAGTTTATTGTATTCTATTGATACATACTCAATGACTTATAGATATATTACAATTATTAATATCTACAATTTTCAATCTTGTGTCTGAGAGTCAAAATTGTGCAATCATTTTCTTCTTTCGTGTAAATCAGTATAATTGACATTTTGTATGGTAATCGTCAAAATTTAGTTTGTACATATCGATATTAAAAACATGCTCTGCTTTGTAAGCAATAAATTGTTTCGTACAAATATAGGTACTTTAAATATATTGTTACTACCATTCCGCTCGTTATCGTCACTACAGTGAAAGCGGAACTATACGTAAAGGCACTAATTAGTGCATCGATAGGTACTGATTGAATGCGGTTTACGTTCAACAGCTATGTGTTGGAATTAAAGAACCAATAGCACTAATTGCTAACCTATTACCACATTATACTAGCTCGTTTCTCTTTAACAGGGTCTGTGAGCTTCTGTGCTATCGTAACTCTGTTAGTTTGTCTTTGGTCAGTATTAAAATCAGCTATGCAATGTTATTTGAAAAAAGAAAAGTATTTATTAAGTAAGTTTCTAGATAGATGGCATAGAAGAGTTCACAAAATATATTAAGCAAACGATTACAGAAAATTAGAATGGCTATGGTCTAGATCCTTTAGCTAGATTGTAAGCTAACATTTGTACATCAGACGGTGAACCTATAAAACCTAATGTTAATAAGCCGCTATCAGACTGGACCCCAGTTAAAATAAATTGGACCACCTTATCTGATGTTATAAAAACAGAAGCGTATTTTAATCCAAAAATTTAAAACACGCCTAACAGATTGAACCAGGAAAATATTAATTCGAACGGAAAATATTGGATTAGGATCCTTGCTTGGTGGGCGAAAATTTGATAAAATAATTAACACGTTGGAAATAATACTGAAGATTGAGGACAACATTGTTCGTGTGGAAATTTCGTTGAACCTTAAAAATTCTCGGCATTCGTGTAAAGGAAAATAAATATTTTAAATATTATAAAATAAATTATCATTTTATATCAAATGAGAAGCTGTTCAATGATTCACACAACTCTAATCAAAAGAATAAACTATAGCCGTTGTAACTAGTCTTAATTTCGTCCTCAGAGCATAGAATGTACCTATTTAAGTAAAGCTTCGAAAATTGCTTTCAGATCTAAAAGTAATTTTTCCAGCTCAGAATAGAAAATTAATTTAAATTTCCAAAAACAAAATATAATTAAGCGAATAAGTGCTTATAATCTTTGCGATACAGAAAAAAATATAGGTGCCGAAAAATCTGCAGACAATGTCATAGATAACAGAATTTAAATTTGATCCGCAACAACAGAGGGGCCAAATCCCTGTGACCTCGTCAGAGTGGTGGATTGACACGAGCTTAGACGAGTCTTTCGTCAGGACGTACGAAGTTCCTTAACAATACTTAAGGAGAATTAAAAGAAAAGCAAAGTTTTGTATCTGTTTTAAACCTCCGCCTTTAGCGAATTGACTCTGTTGTTTTATTCTTATTAGATAAATTATTTTGGCTTTTGCATTTTGAGATTGTAGTTTCGATAAATTATTTTTCGTGTTCATGACTGATTTTCCGTTTTTTATTCTTAATACTAGATTTATGGATCCTACTAAATTATAGATGAACATAGGCACAATATTTCAAAACATAATGTCACCTACACCTGCCAACTACCAACAGTGCACCTAACGTCCCAATTCCTCAATATTTCAATATGAAACTTTACAAGACATGAATTCAACATATTTAGGTTTGAGTGTAACTTACTTAGAAATTGAAATTCCTCAAACGTTGACACATGAACACATGAACGCACTCTCAAATTAAATCTTGCTCCAGTTCGGTCCATTCAACTTCGAACAACTTTTAGTCCGAGCTTGGTCACCTGCAGTCGACTGTACTATACCTACCTCTATCTTCGAGTCTCGCCAGCAATTGTCCACTGACACAGATGCCAGCTAGCTAATTGGCTATGCGCTTACAAGTTACGGATAGCTTGTGCATATTCGAACTACTGCTAGCTACTTATGAGACCAGATGTTGATATTACTTACTACGTATGTAGTTGCTGCTACAGTACGATGGGTTAATTTCGTTGCACTGAAATTACTACTGGTTATTGCTGTACGTGGTTCCTAGCTACGGTAATGAAATTCGTGTAATATTGCTTGAAGTTCTGGTAATATCGTAAGTGAAACAATACCAAGATACATTCACAATTAATTTAGAAGGATATATTTCACTTCTTTCAACTTTGTTTATGAATTTATATTGGTCTTATCTGAGTCACAAAATCTTCTTGCTAGAATTTAATTATGTCAGTTATTAAAATATCACGGAAGAGACCTTGAGAAAATATTTATAAATTGTCATGTTTTCATGCACATGACTACCTTTTTTTGTATCATAGAATTTCATAAATATTTTCATCATTATTTATTTATTCTTATTCTTTATTTACAACATAAACACAAATAATATACCCATATAAAATGAAAACATATGTAATCTTAACTCAAAATGGAGTTTTCTTAAAGGAAACCGAGAAAAAAAGTTTTTTTTTTTATAAAAGTAAATGTTTATAAAATTACCTCAGAAAGCATGTTGCGGATAGCATTCTCATCAATCTTGTCCCCAAGACTGACCAACGTAGCCCGGAGATCATTTAAATCGATACAACCATCGCCATCCATGTCAAATAGTAAAAATGCCTGAAATAAAAACAAAGCAAATTAAACTGACGGGAATGTCAATTTTAATAAATCTTCCATTCTGTCTGTACAAATTGTATCAATCAACCAAGTTATTACATTTTTCGTTGATATGACTTAATATGTAGATGGATGTAAAACGGAATAGCTATGTTATTACCTTTATATTAACTTTCTTAGAAACAACACCGCCGGAAGATTCTAGAAAGTCTATAAGTTAAAGTGGTATCTACTTTACAAATATATTACGAAGATATTCTTCCGACATGAAATCAGTATGAAAATATCATGCGGTATTCTACAAGTAAATTCTTGGAATGCTATGAACAAAATTCTGTACCTCTTTCAGTTCGAAAATTTTATTATCGTCGAGTTCAGCCAAAACGCTCGCTGGTATACAAAGAGCTTCTCTTGCTCTAGAAGCTGAACGGGATCTTGATTGCTGTGGGACAGTTATCTCGTTTCCACTCTCCGATATTATAGAGCTGTTGGAAAACAACATTTTATTTCAAAGTTTCTCTGTCGTGTCCAGATTCATATTGTACGGTACAAGACAAGTAATACATAAGAACAGAAATTGGTCCTATTTTATTTATTTATTTATTTAAAATGCTTCATGTACAATGTACAAAGGCGGTCTTAATGCCGTAGGTATTCTCTACCAGACAACCTTAGGGTGATGCAGAGACAATGAAGGTAGATGCACCAAAAAAAAACTTAAATGAGAGGGTAGGTATATTCTATTATACTTCCTACTTACTTTACTTCATAAATAAATATAAATATGTATTGTGTTGACCAATAAATTTTATATATTTTATATATAAAATAGGTATATAAATATATAATATTTCTTTCTTTTCTTTCTTTCTTTCTATGTTTTAAATTATAAAGATATTTAAATTTAATGTATTAAATTAATGTTGACGACACGTTTGGCGCAGTGGCTAAGCGATTAGCTTTCTACGCTAAGTGCTGCGGGTTCGATATCCGCACGGAACAAATATTTGCATGATCTACAAATATTTGTTTCTGGTCTGGATGTGTGTGCATGTGACATGTAGATACATGTTTTTAAACTGTAACCTTGATACAGCAAAAATCCTAGTGAGGGAAAAGTGATTTTATTACAAAAAAAAAAGTAATAAGTAATCAATTTCTCAAAATATCTCATGCTTTATATTTACCTACCCTAAGGTAGGTATTAAAATTTAACGCTGATAACCGACAATCAAATTATAAACAATATAATATTCACAAAGATACTAAAATATATTAACAAAAATGTTCCTATTTAATGGTTTTAATATTCAATCTGACGCCTTTTCAATCAGATTTCAATAAAGACATTTTAGAACGTTGAAATAGCTTTCCGTAAAACACGGTGCGCGCTACGGAAATTAAAAATTACGATTAAAGAGTGAATTTTTTTATGATGGTACAAAAGAAGTTAACAAAGCAGTTAATATCCTGACGTTATGTAATTAATGTATGCAAATTGAAAACGTCGAAATTAAAAGCACGGGTAGGGTTGATTGAATTTTACTCAAAATTTTACGTAAAAAATATGACGTCATCATGAAAGAGTTTTGTGGATGAAAGAATATTAATATTATTGTTTTTTTTTATCTAGTCTATTGTTCCCTTGTAGGACAAAGGCCTCCCTTCCCTCCTTCTACTTTTCCCGGTCTATGGAAATATAGAATTTACTGAATCAAAACTAATTAAAGTCCGACTCGTATTGATTCTAAAGATACCAATGATATTTACCAGATAAGAAAACAACCTAAATTTTAAGCCCTTACTAATAAAAACTTGTAATTTTTAAACACTGATTAGATTAAACCTGTCCTTGTCATTTGTATGGCAATGAATAAAGATGGCAATATAATTAAGTACTAGTTTAGTTAAATAACGTTTAATCATTGTCTATTACTATGAGCCAAAACACAATCTGCAGTTCCATACAAATAATTCAATATTAATTAGATACTGAAGTAAATGTATGGAACAGCAGATTTTGTTTTTCGCGATTTTAGGGTCGGTCCCATAGTAAAAGTTGCTCATAATGACCTCCCCTATTAAAGTAGGACCATAAATATAGAATCCAATTGAATTTGAAATGAGATGAATTTAATTGAATTTGGATTTGAATTTAATCGAATTGAATTGATTTTAGAATTCAGCGAAATCCTATAAGATTTTAAATACACTGTATAAACCTAACAATAATTTTTAAGTACCTATGTATTTACTAACACATTATGAGTCCTAGTTACTCGAATAAAGAATTTAATTATTATCCCCTATTCTACTTTTTTACAAAGTTTTATATATTTTTAAATAATTTTTATATTATTATTATAAATATCAAATACCTTGACAACACATGGTACTAAACTAATATCATTATCTACTAGGAAAATATATTTAAAACTCACTCTCCCGGAGAAAGAGATTGGAGGAGATTCTCTTTGAATTTCTTTATTTCGTCCTTCGCATCGTCAGGTCGGCTTCGGCGACGTTCACCTTTCGAGCTCCTCTAGAACAATGTATACAGGTACGGTATGAATCGCTATTAGGAAAATAAATATAACTTAAATAAAATATGAATGATTATAATCAGTGAAAAAATAGCGGTTGAGCGCTCGCCTTCCATGCAGGAGACTCTGGAGTTCAAATCCGGTCCGCAACTCCGCACCTCTGGCGTTTGAATTCATGTGCGGATTAGAATTTGATTATCACTTGCGATAATGGTGAAGGAAAACATCGTGAGAAAACCTGCACATCTGAGAGGGCCTCATAAATTCTCGATGGTCTGTGCAGTCCGCCAACCTGCACTAGGCCAGCGTGGTGGACTAAGGCCTAACCCTTCTCACACAGAGAAGAGGCCCTTGCCCAGCAGTGGGACAGTGATGGGCTGGATTTATTATAAGAACTTAATGCTGTAAAAGAAAATACAATTCCACTTATATTTTTACAGAGTGAATTGAATAAAATTATTTTCAAGCCGTTTGTTATCAGCTATTTATAAGATCATATTATTTCTGTGATTGAACTGACCGGAAAAGATAACACTGATGACTTCCCGAACTCTTGAGTCAAGTCTCAAAGAGCAGAGAAATTACTTACCTGTCAAAACTTTGGTTACAATTTAATCTATAAGGGTCTCAACCTTCTTATTCACTTTAATAATATTATAAAAATATTATATTTAAGTTCTTTTTAATAAGATAACTTTTGAACTACTTACTCTTTTAGCAGCGCCATTAGTATCTTGTTCTTCCATGTTATTAAAAGTAAACGATTTTTCCTGAAGTGCGTTACTTCCTATGCGTGTTTCCACGACCGTACTGACTAAAGCAAGAGTTGTAACTACTCGTCAAGAATATTAAATTTACATTGCATTTTCCGTCAGCCGAGATAATTATTTATTTCGGACGGATGCACGCAGATTTTGAGATTAGCCGTAATGTTTGCCTCAACTAATTAATCTTTGGGGCAAACTGCTTTAAGATTTCCAGGTCAACGAATTGTTTGTGCAACGTTTACATGACTCCACTTGTTGGGAACTGAGAAGGGTTAAACGCTTTGTATTGTTTGTGTTTATTTTGGCAGATGCGTTTGCTGAATTGTTCCAAAATTTACGCCATTAACGCGAGGCTTAAAATTTAACACAAGGATATTATACTGCCATGGATGTGGTGTTTGATTTCTCTATGGATTACTGGCTCGCCTCAATTCGTAATTAACAGTAATGTTGTTATAGTAAGCTAACACTGTATCTTACTCGGCATTAATATTAAATATTGTGGTGGTCGGTAATCTAATCTCATCTAATCTCGTATGGATACACATGTTGGCAGGAGATCAAAAATGAATGACGACTATGTATCTTAGTGATATCACTAGGATAGTCAATTAAATAATATTTTACGATCCAGAAGGAACCGTAATGATGTCAAAAATAAATTAAATGTGTCAACATGAACATGCAGAGATGTAATAAACATGAAAATTTTAAATGTCACGCTACATAACTTACTGGAACTGATAAGATTCAAAGAAAACATGTGGCAATTATTGGTATTTTTTTTTTAATGGCACGCATCCGTGAAATATTAAATAAAATAAAAATGTTTGCTATTTACTAAAATAAACTGGAATTATATCTTTTTCAAACGTAACGTTTTTTTTTAAAGAGAGCTATATCGGTGGCACTTTACTAATATACTTGTACTTGGTGTGGGGTTCAGGTCTACAGGGCAACGAGGGAAATAGGAATTGAAATTTTGACCTCTTGTAATACACACGGTCATATTATATTGTATATATTATCATATTATATTGTATATATATATTATATTGTAATACACAGGGTCCATGATTGTAACCTACCAAATTTTATTTTTACTACCTTATGTACATTGTGGAATGCAAATAAAGAATATGAATATGAATGAATATGAATATTAAGCTATACATTTCCAGTATATGCTGACCTCGCATTGCATTGGCTTTCCGTACAATGAGAGGTCAGCTTATACTTATTAATTTATAATTTTTCAGTGACATGACATAATGTACGTAAATATACACTTATTAACGCAGAATAAAACTTTGAAGTGATTCTTTATCATAATTATACTAAGTGAACCTTTTAAATTTCTAAATTAAAATATCTAAAAAAAAAAAAGTTTTTTTGCAAAATAAACAAGTAATGCTCTTTAGTTATAAGAGGTGTCAGAAATAAGAGTAGTTAGCTAAATATAATTCAATTGATATTTTTTGCCTAATAATATAGGTACCTAATGGGATACTCTCTAGGGTCGCGAGCACACAGAGTGGAACGGCTCCCGTGAAGACGGCGACCGCATTTTGGTCATGCGTCGCCGTGCACTGGTAGCACAGAGACCTCTTTACAGTCTCCCCCCTCCCCCTAGAGATGTGTTCTAATAGGCGTGGCACCGCGGTGGGCTCCGACGTGGTTTTTAAGAGTTCCCAAATTTTACCATCAGGTGCCGAAAGCCGTGGCGACTAGTTTGTCGGTTAGAGTCCAGAACACACCTCCCTTGCACTGGACGGAGGATAACCCATGATGGGTTCTCAAAAAACTAACCAATAAAAACTTGGTTTTAGTGTATGTTAATAGTTATAGATAAGTCAAAGTCAAAGATTTTTATTTCAACTGGGCCTTTGCAGGTAGGTTGGTAGGTTGATAGGTACCTTTAAAATAATAGAACGTGAGCCCTGTTGCCCAAGGAGGGTATTGTTTTTTTTATTCACGGGGACTATCACAATGAGTAACTTTATCATTTTTAATGACCTTATAACATAAATAATATATTGTTATAATAATATTCAATCAAGCATCTAGCCCTATTTTATTCTACTGCCAGATATAGACTTTTCTCAAGTTGCACCACACGCGTATGCGCACGTCCTACAAAATCCTTAACTTTAACTAATAATAATTTAAACTTGATAAGTTAAAATTCAAAACAGATTTCTCCAGTCCAGTTCTAGTAAGCAATTACCATCTTCTTCTACTTCCTTTGGCTGATAAGCTAAATAAACGCAATCATGCAAATACACCAGCATCTGAAGTAAATCAACTGCCGCAAGGTAATCCGCGTCTCGAACAGGTGTAAGTGGGTTTTTAATCAACTACAAATGCAACGGTTTAGGAGAGTCCAAATGAGATTCTTGTAGGGTTGTCTGAAATCCGGTTTTGAGTGGATTTTGCTGGTTTTATGCACGTTCATAACAGTCCTATTTCGCCGTGACAATAACGTGTCAGTTGTCATAGAGAAATAAAATATTATAGTTAAAAAAAACTATAGAACACGCTTTAGTCATCCAAACTGAACGTGTATGCAAAATTTCAACTCAATCGAATCGAAACCGGGAAGTGGGTCTTTAACTTCTAAGATTTTCTTACATAGTTACAGGTGAAGCTAATAAAGGCGTGTTAAAAAGCTTCAGGCTGTCTTCTCAAACAGGACGTAAGGGTACCTATACAATGTATAAGGTCTAAATTTTCTAGTCCCGATCCCTTTATGGGATTATTGTACTCATCATTATAAACAACTTTTACTATGGGAGAAACACTGAAATCGGGAAAAAAAATCTACTACTCCATACATCTGGTCGAGTAGGTACCTTATATTGAATTGTTTGTATGGAACAGCCGATTTCTTTACGCGATTTCAAATTGGTTTGCGTAGTAAAACTTGTTCATAATGATGAGTACATTTATCCAAAGGGATCGGGACTAGAAAGGGTGGACCTTATATTATTTTCGTAATCCAAATTATTTCAGCTGCTGATAATTATGATGTTATCAAAATGTAACACATGGTAATTATTTACCTCATAAAAACAATCTGTAATCTCTGTACCTCTACCATGAGTTTTCCGTGCCGTCTAACGTTCACGTTCTCATGCAATATTTGTATAGTGACTTTAGTTCACTATTTATACCGCTAGAGGCACTGGAAAAATTCCCATACAAATATTGCATGTGAACGTGAACGTTAGACGGCACGGAAAACTCATGGTAGAGGTACTGAAATATTTTGGAAATTCCTTTTGTCTTTTCATTATGAATACAAAATAATCCTGAAATGATTATCAAAATTGTGTACCTATTATTCGTTGCTTCATGAATCAGTAGAACATACACCATTCATTTTGTATGTATTCGCGATTTTTTAATTAACAACGCACAAATGCGAACAAAGCACAAAGGTAATGTCTGTTATGACTGATGAATTGGTTTTAATATCATAAAAGAGGCTATCAAAGGGTTTATGTTTATTTTTCAGTATATTCAACGATCCGTAGCGGATTTACGGTTTTACATTATATTTATTTATTTTACATTATATACCTACTGTATATTTAAAAATAATTGTATTCGAAAATAATGTATATTATATTTTGCCATAAGATCGGGATATGAGAGTAGAATAAGAAGAGTCAGCCTGGCTCTGACAGTGCCATAAGAGGCAATTAAGATAGACCATATCAGCTAGATTGCTCCAGTAATGTCTTCTCTTGAATGATACCATTAGTCTATGATTGGTTAATATATTTATTTTTACCAGTCAGAGCTGGAAATGGACAAAGAACACACGACAGAAGAAATTTCTAATTCACGATTTCAAATATTACAGCCGATACACAATAACAATAGAAAAAATTCAAGTCTCATAGCATAGCCCTTGAGCGATATTGCCACTACGAGTAATAAATAAAAAAAATATTAAAAAAAAAAACATTTATTCGGAAATTAACTCTCGATACAATGTTTTAAACCCACCAAACTGCGTAACAGTTTGGTGGGTTGGTTTGTTTGTGAGTGACACCCTACAAATTAATGAAGTGGGTTTTTTTATTTTTATAAATGGCTTTCGAACTTGGCTTGGGAGCCTATTCTGCTTACCTGGTCTATGGAAAGGTCTAAAGGGCCTTCAGTCTAGTAAAATTTAAGTAACGGCGCAGCTAAGGTCACCTCCTATTGAAGCTCGGTCGTCGGCTTAGGGCATTACTGGGAGGGGAGCAAAAGGGGACTTGCTGCATTTGGTTCGGGTTATTTGGGAACGTGTTGACTCAGCGCGGGCTAGCACGAGCAAGGGTCACGCTCGTGCAGGACATAGAACGGGACGTCACGGCACGTCGACGAAGGTAATGAATGAAGTGGGGGTGAGCGCGCTCATTTTATGGCCAATTAGAAAAAAAATTCGTTTGGGTCCTACCATTATTATTAAAGCTCATATCTAGCAGTGAATATACCAACCTGATAGGCATAGTCAAAAATATTTTCTACTTCTATAAAATATAACTTTGATCTATATGTGTGGGGGACTGTTTTTTTTTTTACGAAAAACTTCTTAACTCGTGAATAGATTTAAATGCCGTTTTCACCTAAATTTAAGTTTTTTTTTAGGAAGGCTAGGCTACCTATCATTCCGCTTTACTATTAGAATTTATGGAGTAACAGGTACTGAAACCTAGTACTTTAATAAATGGGACTTCCTTTTCAAAGTGGCAGCCCTGAATGTGAAGGTGATCCGGAACGGAGGCAAGGAATTGAGACTGCACTTAAGTTTCTTTGGCGTTCGAACACCGCAATTTATTTTTGTAGGACGATTGAGGGCACTCGATGTTTGCTTTCTTTGGTATCGACGTGGATGATAATTTATACCCACTTTAGGTACTTACTTTATTTTTTTGCTCTATTTCTCTTACGGGTTGATTAGCGCTCAACAGCCACCATATTTTAGGTTTCAATATTGAAGCGGCGGAAGGCACGGGTGGTGTGGCATTGTAAAGTTTATATGTTACTTTTTTAATTGCTGTTCTGTACCTACCGCAATTCGTTTTAGGATTCATGGTGGACATTCGGGGGCTACCATCTTTATACCGATACTCGCTATTTGACCGATAACTTGTATGTGTAGTGTATACTGTGAATATAAGTTGGTTATTAAATAAATAGATAACTTAAAAACCTTTGTTAAGTACCTACCTACCTAATTATTCGATATAAATTGTATGTTGAAATCAAAGTGGAAATAACAAATGACCTTTAAATGGAAATAAAATGCCAAAAAATCTAGTGACGGTAAATTCAACTAAGTACTACTACATAGAATCTATTGCATGTCTAAGCGGAAAAACTCTAACACGCCACTTAAACATGCTAATGGATATCATTCTAACTAAGCGGCAAAGATGTCTGACAGTAATAGATCGTTCCAGATCGAAACTACGAGAAATATATTGGAATAAATTCTGACGTAGTACTTCTAAATGATATTCAAACAACAGTAATTATTTCACTGCGCATGCCCGTTATTTTTCCATACAAACGTAGAAAGGTAATGACTTCATTATGTGATATTAAACGCTCAAAACTTAGCGTTATATAGATTTCTCTCGTCATTATCTAGGATTATTGCTAAACAGAACAGTAAAAAAATATTAATTTGGATGTTACGAGCCTCCAAAGATTCATATTTCGACACAAATAACGCTTCTTTGGGCGTAAATGAAATGTCCAAATATTAATACGTGAAGAGAAAACATTGTATCTCTTTTTCACCATATTGCGCGCACGGAGGAGTGTGAGATTTGGCATAGAAATAGTTACGGTCGAATTTCGACCACTAGTTATAGTAATTACTAACACAATTTCATTTCATCACCGACCAAGAGAATAATAAGCGTTTCTTCTTTTGTTAATTCTGATATAGGTATGTACGTTATTACATTTTCATTCACTTTCTGTCAAATTCTCTCTGTTTTAATCAAGAGAAACGCTTAATCTCCTTGAAAACATTTTGAGCTCCTTAAATGCTTTTAGTTCGATGTCTTAAGCCCCCTATTTCGGAAACAATCTGCAATACTAAGAGCTGTTGATGCCATGTAATCTCTTATGTACTTTACGGATTATTTCGTACTACATGCTAAGACTCTAGTTTGAGTAACTACTTAGTTTTAAAGGAAAGTGTTTTACATCTTGCTAGAATACCAGTGTACCAAAATAATGTTTTAATTATTAATATTAAGTGGTATTAACATCACACTGTAATTAATCCATACAGGGTGGTGACGACGTTACGACATTAAATGAAACCAGGTATTTGGTATCACGTTCAGAAGCCGTACACGAAATATCAACAATTTTCACGCATACCTATTATTTGTGCATAATATTTCACTCTACTCTCATTCGTCTAGGTGAAAGGATATCAAAGTAAAAACTTATGTCATTTACTATTCTATACGTGTAAATAAATGTTTTTTTGGGAAAGAACAGGTTGGGGACTTTTTAAATTTCACCTTTTTATTGCTCCTCTGTTATTAGGTGTACAATAGAGAGTATATTCTATTTTATTCTAAGATTGTAACAATCACAGTTCCTTAATTTATTAGAAAACTATTTCGTTAGTAATTTTTTCTTATTACGCGCATTATTTTTAACCTCAGTAATTTTATTTCTATACAGTACATCAATTCAAATGCAATACCAAAGTCAAGTCATTGAATTTGAAAGCTAAATCCAGTTCCAAATATTGAAATAAATATAGCGTAATTGGTAGCATATTCAGAAACTGGACGCGTCTATTTGGTTTAATAACAAAGTTGTCAAACAATTTGTTAGGCAGCCTTTGAGCTGCTTATCTGACCTAAACATTATCATATGTTATACCTACTGCCCTAACTTATTGTTTCCAAAACACTGGAGGTTCCCATATTGGGGCAAGTGTTTCGTAATCTTACGCCTTTTTCTCACTAGGGCTAGTACGGCAAAAAAGTGAAAAATCAAACAATGCATTGTTCGAACATCTACTATACTAACATTAGTCTCTACTAAAGTACATTTGCGCTATCTACACACTTAATGTGTCCAGATAATCGTTAACAACAATTGTTATTGTACAATAATTAGTATCACTTATTGTTCACACCACGGATATCATAACATGCATTGCTTTATGCATGCGTTTATAAAATTGCAGCATTTTCCTATTTGGTTATCACCTGATAAACTCTAACATTTTTCCACTTCCGGATTCGTCAACCTAAAATTGAGGCCCCATCTTAATAAAATATCCTCATTAAGAGTGACCTTACGAGGCTGGCATAGTCACCACGGTGAACTGAAGCCTCAATAAAAATTTGAATAAAAAAAAAAAAAAAAAAAAAAAAAAAATATCCTCGCAATTTACTTAAGGGAAAGGTGTGGTGTATCGGTTTCAAAGATGGCCAGGCATTTTCCACTGATCGTTTGAGGTACCTCGTTCCACGTCATTGGGCAGACAATTTTGCATCAAATATTCAACATATCCGTAAAAGGACGGTACACAGTATCTCATGTACAAGGCAACGAAGCGGTTTTGTAAATAATTGAAAAGCGTTTTATGGCAATACAATCTGCTTTTAGGTATACTTACTATAGATTTCTTTCCCAAAAATATTGTGATGTTGAACTACATCCCTATTACTAAAACGTTGGCATTGGACAAAAGGTGTAATAGTTTAAGTACCAGTTCAGAAGGTGTTTGGTTTTGACAGGTTCTAATAGAATTTTTAATAAAATAAACAAAGTAGAAATCGTCTACTATAAAGTGTAAAATGATTTTCTTAAAAAAATTAACTGCTTCTGAAGTCGGAACCACTGTCAAGGTAAGGAGCATTGAAGAGTTAAAGGCAAAAACATAGAACATCGGTTGAAAATAACGATTAATGCAAATTGCTGTTTCAATAAAGGAAATCAAATCGTGCACAAGCGTTGCAAAAAAAAGAGCAGCGTCGATTGGTGGTTTGATTACACAGAAAACGCCGACTGTAATCACCGACAGTTAAATACAATTACAAACACTAACAGACGCAGTAAACTGTAGAGATGTATGACACAGACGAAATTGTCCCATTTGCACTTTAGTACCGCTTAAACTTTTGTTAAAGTACACGCTCGCTCCAAACTAATGTATTTTCCAATATTCGTTCGTGGTGTTCGGAAAGGCGCCGCCGTGTCATTTGCCGTAATTGTACTAGTAACAGGCGCTTGGAGGCCTAACATTTCGCTTGCAACTGCCGCCCATTCATGTTAGATCCGTAACATTGGTACAAATATTTCCCTACCCAAGCTCATTTGCTTTTACACCGACAATAGCATGGAGATCTTCCAACGTTGGTGCAATGACATTCCGTTTCGGGACGAAGCCGTTTCCCTACTCATTATCGTTAACAAAAGGATTGTACCCAATTTACATTTCATCGCAGTATTTCCCCGTCTATTATGCCGTTTGGCGTTGATTTCCGCGCATCGCGTGTGTATACTAATTAATCAGGGGCCTTTTCGTTATAGTTTGAATCACCAAGACTAATAGGGTAGGTTTCAATAACCTCGATTCATATCGGTCGCGTGCTTGCCCCAGATATTGTATATTAGAAACAGGCACCACCATATATTTGGAAGACAAACACCCATCTATATGAGAATCAATGTTTTATTCTGCCTCGTGCAATATCTGAGGGTTTATACGTATTGACAGAGAAGATGTATTACTTCCCTCCAATTATGCAAAAGGTCGTTCAATGATATGAAAGAAACCAATTGAACGATGATATTTCAACGTCTACGTGATCTTGAATATGAAATAGAATTTTACCGGAAACCGAAGACCGGAATACAGCAAACCGTCTTAGATTTTTTATAAAGCACTTCATACTTCAAAGCGGCGACGCGGCAGACCGCGAAAGAGATGGCGGGACGAACTAGACACATTCAGCAAGGACTGGTCATCACTGACACAGGATAGAACAGCATGGAAATCAAGGGGGAGGCCTTTGCCCAGCAGTGGGATGATACAGGCTAACAGTAACAGTAACTTCACACTTGACAATACTATTACATTTCAGTGTGGAGAAAATATTTTTCGTATTGCCTTTTGGTTATTGATTTACTTTGTCGCAATATTCAGATTTTCATATGAATCATTCAGGGAGTTGTTATTGTGAGCATCCTGCTCCACCGTTCTAGGGAACGTATATGGAATTTTTCTGTCTTCTTTGGAATGCCTCTCGATTATTTACCGTTTGTTTTTGTGCAACCTGGGGGATATTTTTTAAATCGACAAAAGACCTCTTCTCTTGTATTCGCTGGTCCTATCTACTGCAGTTCCAAGAGATATATCACGGCATTTAACGTCGACGCTCCCTCGTGTCCTCCATAAACGCGCACACTACTATATGCGGCACTACAGCAGACTGCATAAAGCTTACCTGCGCCTTTGCACCCGGTGTAAAATATTTGACGCTGCAAGCTCCAAATTTCATAAAATAAAATAGAAAAATATTCCGGTGCTTGAGTCAAATTGTTTTGCTACCAAATATGAAAATGGGTTTGATCCACAGATGTGAACTAGATGGAAAAGTCTCAATTTTCTTCGTTGGGGTAATAATTTTAGCAGTATCGAAATAAATATTGGATACCTAGATGCATGTAATTCATGTATCAAACTATCTTTCACTTTATTAATTTTAAAAAAGAAAACAAAAATATACTGTACCATTTTTAGATCTAAATTTTCATTACTTATTTTTAGCAGCGTCGGACATAATGTTAACGTCCCTTCTATTCTGCTGCACAGTTTACAACAAACAAAAGGTTTTAATGTAGGACTGGCCGTAGTCAGCCTCTTGGGCGCAATTTTTCCTGACCCGCCGACATGAGTCTGCGATTACTTGAGTTTAGTAATCCCCATACACGAATTTAATCTTTGTGCCTCCCAGTTCTACAGTATTCACAGTTCATTAATTTAATCTACTCAACCATTCATCGTCGTTCATTCAACACACCACTTTGTTAAACTTACTTCACATAATACGAGTACAGTACCAACTTCAATTCGTTACTTTGATCCTTACTCTGTAGAAAAATTTACTGTGATAGTTTAAATATAAATTCCCTGCGCTCCATGGTCTATCGTAGCTGAGCTAAGAGAAATAATATAAAAAATCCGCCTTGGCAGCGCCATTTTTCTTTGGCCTGGCGCTTATTTAGCTTTAATATGTTCCTTTCTAGCTGAACCTAAAACTTTATGAGACTTCGTGTTTGATTCTTAAGCGGGATCATGATGAAAACTTTTGAGATAGCGCTTTACTCCGAGTATTTCTGTTGAAATTTTCGCGAATATTTTGCCACTGCTTTGAAGGTAGAGGCACGCTACTCATTTCACTTTTTTAGTTAAAATTCGCACCTGTGTTATGCATTAGCTTATGAATGTTTTAAGAATCATCATAATATTTTTAATTAACGTTATTATGTATTGTCTCTTTGTATTTTTTCACCTTATTTTACGAAAAAAAGGAAAACCATTTTGTTACGCGAGTACCTACGTTTTTTCGTAAAAATTGAGAAAAGCTTCACAGCTTTTCTCAATTTTTCTAATATTTGCTTTATCCATCCAACTAAGCTTAATGTCCTTATCGCACGTGGTAAAACATTAAACTTAATAGTTCATCTGGGTCACATTAGGTGCACTTCTTTTCGAACAAATGACTTGCGATCCGAAATGGCGTCAATAAAGTAAGCCAAAAATTAATCCAACTTTACGTAGTCAATATGACGAACAAATTTCTCACATTGGACAACAATAGAGGGTCCATTAATATCGTGACGAGGCTCTGTCCGCCTCATGACCTCGTTAATCAAAACTAATGACAGAGATAAAAATATTTCCAACGTTTGTTAAGGCTGATAAATTATTTGTAATAATAGTTTTCTGCGCTATTTTTATACCTGGATTACTTACAATTTCTTTTTATTGCGTTGGATTTTATTTATTGAATAAAGATTTTTTTTTAAATCAGTTTGCCTTGAATTCTCTATCGCTAAAACCTTGCTTTAAATAAATGTTACAGCACATGAAAGGATATTATTTAATACTTACCTACTATTTTTCGTTACCTAATAGAAAAATAGGCAAAAAATCTATATAAAGAAAGATAGAAAATACATTTATTTATTCAGCACGGACAGTGAAAAAATACACGACAAAAAATATAATAAAAGATAACATAAAATTATACCTTTATTACCATTTCACGTCAAAAAAATTCTAAATATTATAAACGATGTGCATGGGATTAAAACTGTTATTTCTCCTGTGGATACGGTTCCCGCGTAAGTTACTGGTTTGAGCCAACTAATTAAAAACTTCCGATACTAATAAGCCAGTGATCTATTACACTTTATATTGTTGCGAATTGTTTCCACATGCTCGATCATAGTATTGGTTTGGTACAGCGGCATGTAACGTTTCAATTTTTAAACAATATTTGTATGATCTACAGATAGTTGTTTCGGGTCTGGTTGTGTGTGCGTGTGACATTGTATGTTTGTAAACTGTACCCTCGATACAGGAGAAATCCTAGTGAGGGGCAACGATTTTTTAACAAAAAAAAAAAAAAAAAACAAACAATGTAGTGATGATGTTTTCATACATTCTACGATTAAATTCGTAAAAAAACATAATTTTTCATTGGCATGTATCTCTTCGGACTTTATTGGCATAAGTAATGTAATATGTATTTTAGCTACATTTATTATTAAACAGGTACGTATTTAAGTATATAATATATGTACCTACCTAGGTACGTAGGTATGTAGAATATTTAATTATTTGTCTTTAATTAAAATTTCGAAGTTATTAGTTTAAGCTATACCGCGGCTACCCTTGTTTCTTGAACTGTCATCCAATGGTTGTCTGTAAGAAATCGCCGATTGTGATAAGACAGTCCATTGTACTATTGTAAAATGTTAATTGTGATTAATATATTCATTCGACGGTCCCTACGTACATAAAGACATGTCAAAAACCGAGGTTTACAGGAGAGCGTTATTTATGTTCAAACCGCTCTAGAAATAATTATTATGTGTATTAAAAAAAAAAAAAAAAAATTTTTTTTTTTTTTTCTTTAATGTTTTATTAAGCTTTAGGAAATTTTTAGGTAATGGTATTTATACATATTTTCTTCTTTTATATTTAAATAAATGTAATACTTGTTCTCATATACGATTTGTAAATGACGTTAAATACGTAATATAAAAAAAATATAAAAATACAGGACTGTGCATATGGAAAATTTAAAGCCAATTGTGCATTAAAAAAAATTTGCCATTTTTGACATGTCTTCATGTACGTAGGGACCGTCGCATTGCTCCTCTTTTTATCAGGTGTACATTTAAGAGTGGTTCTATTCTATTCTATTTTACAGTTGAAATCGAGAAAAACTCACACTTGGTACTGGTCTGAATTCAAGGTCAATATAACCTAACCGTCAAAACCCCGACTCCAACTATAAAAAGAGCTGTAACTTTTGAACGGCTGAACAGATTTTCTTGAAAACTGCATTGAAATCGATCCATCCGTTTTGGAGCTACTATGCCACAGACAGATACACACTACAAACTTATAACACCCCTCTTTTTTGTCGGGGGTTAAAAATAATTATTTTTAGTCTCCCAATAATTAAGTTAATATTTCATTATCCGTATCAGAGTAATCACAATAATTAATAGCAGATGGATACGTTTTTCGGTAAATGGAACAAAGACTAGGTACTAATCACAAATACCTATCAGTAATGACAATATTAATACGTATGATGAAAGCATTAGCCTTAGGTACCTATTATATTTCTAATCGGCTATCAATGATATCGTGGCCCGATAAATAAGAAAATTCAGAACGTATTATTTTAGTTTTATCTATACATTTATACCGCTACCAGATGCTTGAAAATACAATACAATACAATACAATACAATACACTTTATTGCACACCAGTAATAGAAGAAAAGATACAGTAATTAGAAAAAGAAATGTACAAAGGGGGGTCTTATCGCACGTGGCGATTTCTACCAGACAACCTTAGGATGGACAGATTTGCAGGTTAAAAGAGGGGGGTAGTTCACGGTGTAACAATAATAGCTAGAAAATAATTACATAATCATAAATACTATACAAAACATAATGCATAATAATATGTGTACACAATAATACATAACAATATTATATCTACATTATATAGGTGCTTACAGATACAGCTAAAATAAATAAGATACAAAATGATAATTATATAATTCATACTTATACATACCTACTAATATAATTTATTAAATTCAATTATACTCCTCGAGATCTAAGAAGTCCCTTTTGACAGATTTAAAGAACGATAGCATGTAACTTGACAATGTTACTATAGGCTGTGAATAAAAACCATTTTGAATATACACTTGATAATAATTATGAAATTATTATAAATTTTTGAGATACGTATAAATTAGCATGGTATATAATTTCATAAGTATTGTTATAGCATCGAAATATTTTTAAAATGCATGTTTATGTACTGCCGAAATATCATAAAAATGGTTACGTTCTCAATCAATTATTTTTTAAATAAAGGGATGTGATCACTAGAATCGTTAAAATCGTTTGAAATATCAGTATAAAATTACGTAGGCATTAAAAACTCTTTAAAGGCTGTATGACACGTACATTATATTATTATAATTAATTTAATTTCTCTATGATCACAATTTGCTTGACACTGACAGTAATGACAATGACATCTGTGCAGTTTTTCGCGATTTTTCCGACTAATTGTTCGTTCTCTCTACGAGTATTTTTCGGATACCTCTGTTTTTGTGATCTGCCTTTGATTTTGGACTGTTCCCGCTTTTAAGTTGACTCGGCTTGCTATAGGTACATGGTTTCTAATACCTACTGTGATTTCGGGATGGATGGATGTGAGTACTTCGAAAGTGAATCAATAACTGGTGGACCATTATTACCGGTACAAGTGGATAAATAATTTTGGTATAAAATTATGAATATATTTTATTATTCTATGAAGATACCTACAGACATGCGATTTCATATTAAATTCGGTGCCTACTACATTAATAAATTGCTTATCAGATGAATTTCTCGATTTTTTATTCATAGTTTTAAACAATTATATACTCTTAGAATTTTAAATCGATTTATTATAAAAATCGATATTTTTGGTTACCGATTTATACGCTTCACATCCCAAATTAACTCAAATGATATATGCCAAAAGTGGCTTTTTAAATCTCGAGGACTATACAGTGACAGAAAGTGTTCCTCAAAAGAAAAAAAAAAAAAAAAAAAACATCTATGAAAAGGTTTTCTTAGATGTTTGTTTTTTTTTTTTTGTAGGTACAAATGCTAGATTTACTACGCACACACGCATAATTTACTAGCGCAAGGCATACAAAATCAATTAAATTTTCAAAATCAATGTAATTTTAATTTTCTTTAATAAAAAAATTGCCAAAGGAATTTTATATAGGTACCTACACTTTTTAGTTTTCTTTTTTGTAAGTTTTATAATTTTCTATATAATTTTCTATTTTTGTAAAGATTATAATTAGCAGGTACCTAATTAGTAACCAGGTAAATCAGTTTTGCATGCCGTTTATACGGCGAGATATGCTGTACAAATTACAACATAAATGTAACACCGATGTAATCATATTTCATGCAAATAAATTACTCTTATTCTTCTTATTCTTAATTTCGTTTTGGAGTGAATTTTAGTACCTACTGCGCTTGAATTTGGGAACGGACACTGAATCACTCTGTACACTACATAAAAAATTATCCTGTATTTGGATTAAAACAATAAAGTCTAGCATTTATACGTTTTCTTAGTCGATTTCCAAGCATCATAGTCTACAAACTAGATTCACTACGTTATCTTAACTGAACGGTAAGAAAATCTACTGTAATCCCTTTGTATTAAGTGAATAATACATCTTACACACACGATAGATAAGTTCCAGTATAAAACTACAAAGCCAAAGAAAACTCTTTGTAATTTTCGTAAACAGATGTTACGTACTTACGAATATTAAACCGGTTCGGATCTCGACCCGGTTGAACTCAGTCCAACTAATATAATACCCCCTTTTATATCTGTTTTGATTCTACTGTACTTGGTCCATGGGCAAACAATTCTTATTAAGACTTAATAAAATGTGTTTGTATAATAATGGACGACACGGTTGGCGCAGTGGCTAAGCGATTAGCTTTCTACGCTACGTGTCGCGGGTACGATCCTCGCACGGAGCCATTAAATGTATGATCTATATATAGTGGTTCTAGGTTGGGGTGTATGTGCATGTGACATGTATGTTTGTAAACTGTACCCTTGATACAGGAGAAATCATAGAGAGGGGAAAGGATTAAAAAAAAAATAGATTCACAGTTTTGTTTATTCTAATGCGTGCCTACATTTGAGGCGACACAAGACATTGTCAGCTAAATAAATGCCAACATCTTACAAAATAAATGTAGGGTTAAACCGAAAACCCTTTCTCTGATACTTTTCTAAGAAGTCAACTATGTGGTAAAGAAGTTAGAATGGTTATTGTCTTTCAGATCGAAAGGTTTCCAAGGATGATACGATCTGTCAAAACGATACATTTACAATTTGTCCTTATAAAGTTACCGCAGCACACGTTTCGTATTTTTAACCCCCGACAAAAAAGAGGAATGTTATAAGTTTGTAGTGTGTATCTGTGTATTTGTCTGTGGCATCCTAGGCCCAAAATGGATGGACCGATTTGAATGCAGTTTCTTTAAAGCTAGTTTAATCAGGTATCATCTTAGATATGTCTTAAAATTTAAAGCTCTTTTTCTAGATAGAGTCGGGGTTATTTGAAGGTTAGGTTATTAGGATTATTTTTACAATCCAGGAATAAAACATGCTCTAAAAGACACGCAACGACGCGACGACGACGATGGGTTGTTGCGACGTACAACCCATTTGTTATTTTAGATAAATATTTTTTCTTTTACATGTTTTATTCTTTTATTTTTTGTTACTTTATCTTTAAAATTGTTTTTGTGCTGTGTCAAATAAATACTTTTTTCTTTCTGTCAAAAAGAAGGTAATTTTTTTATAACGTTGTAGATATATCGTGTCGAATATATTTAGTAGACGAATTTTTGCAGTGCAACACAACATGTTTCTCAACGTGTGACTTTTGTTGTGCAATACCATGTGTCCATACATGACCATTTGCTAAGCAAATCCAGCAAGCAACATGTCGTATGTCATGTGCTCGTTACACAATAGCGTGACATTCTATGATTAATTGTGGATACATGGATTTAGTGCTATTTATAGGTAGATAAAGAAGAAATTGCTTCACGTTCAATACGTCTAAGTAGCAAAACGTCCAACTATCGAAATGTCTATGTAGCAGAACGTCCAATGAGCAAGGTCTAAATTTTTTTGGGTACAGTCGTATTCGGAAACAATATTTCTTAAATAAGTATAATTTAATATTTAAGTTTGTCAAAAGGCAATGGAGCGTAGTATTATAAACATAAAACTTTGTGATCGGATTCACAATACCACGATACACTTCTTTTATAAAGTCATATATTTGGAGTATAGACCTTTACGGAAGTGATACGTGGACAACGACACAGAAAGATAGAGAGCTTTTGGAAGCATTTGAGATATGGTGTTAAAAAAGGATGGAGAGAATAAGCTGGACAGAAAAAGTTACAAACGAAGAGATATTGAAGGGAGTCAATGAGAAGACGATAATAATGAAAACTATTCAAAATAAGAGACGAAAGATGATAGGCCATCTTATACGACATGATAGATTCATTAAAAACATTATAGAAGAAAAGATAAGGAAGGAGAGGTAGAGGAAGACCACGTTTAAGTTACACGAGCCAAATAAAAGAAAAGGTTGCTGTCATGTCGTATGCACTGGATAGAGAGAAATGGAAAGAGATGCATTAGCTACACCGAACAAGAGTAATCTTTTTAATTAATTTTCTTACTAACTTTAACACATAGATATAACTCTGCTTACCCTATCTACTACCCAAGTTGGGGCGAACAATGGTTACCTACATGAGCAAAGTAATTGCTACCTGTTTTACTTACGTTGTGAGAGATATCAAGTGAAAATTGAGTTCATTTTTACCGTCAGTGTTTATCGCTCTCGCGGGATAGACAGGCGAAATATTACCTGTTTAATACAGCCTGTCCGTAGATAATATTATGTAGGTAGTTTAATGAAAAACGAAGAAAGGATCCGCATCCGATTAATCTGGTAAATGTAGTTGGGGAACGGCTAATAGGATTTCGTTAAAAGTCAGAATTCGAGATTACCTTGGTATCTTATCCGTCTGATACCGGCTTGACAATGCTTGTTTGCCTCCGCAAAGAAACGCACGAAATGACTCGAAAGCTAGACCTATAGCGGTACTATTGTATCACAACAGTTTCTAGAATACACAGCGACCTGAATTCGGTCGAGACCGGGAATTGTAGTTTAGACTCATTTCGAAAACTATTAAGTGGATTCTGATGTGGTTCAGCACTGCTGTTTTTGATGTGCTAATTTTATGTTTACAAAGCCTCCAGTGGGCCACTAATAAACCACAAAATTTCACTCTGTAACAGCATTTTAATTTTTCGACTTCACAGAAAAGTAACATTGGCAAGAGCATAATAGATCAGTTCCACTTACTTGAAGCAATGAAGAATAGTGCGTATAACCATAATGTTTATGAAATATGAATATAAGTGTATCTTCATATCATCAAAAGCGTATTATTCAGTTTAGTTTGTACATTTTTAGTGGAAAACATAAAACTAGAAAGCCTTTCGGGTATGAATTTTAATCCTTATCTATTACAAACACATCGTTTGTTTAACGACTTTAATAAACATGGCATGCTCGTAAGTAAAGGTTTAAGTACTTGCTAAAGACTCTTTTTTAAACCACTAAACAAGCAAATAAGCATAAGGCCCGTTGCTCACCGTTCGGAACACAACACTGCAAAAGCATAGTGTTATTTGGCTACGATATTCTGCAATACTTCCCCAGACGGCCAGCTTCGATTTTCAGCGGAACGTCCCGCTATACCTCTCGTAAAACAACGTTATTCTGATAAAAAATTGGAGTTAAAAAAATCTTCATCCAGATCTAAACAATTTCTCGCTCAAGTTTCCTTTACGTTAAGTCAAGTTACGCTCTTAACCTGGTATGATGATTGATATATCCTCCTGACATCTGGTCTACTATAGTAGATACATAGGACATTAACAGAAAACAATTAGTAAAATAACCCTTTTTTTCATAGATAGGCGAATGTTATATTTTTTAATAATATTAATTATCTACCTATTAGATTATTTTTTTTAATAAAACTTCTGATTTATCAGGGCTTAATAGTGTCTCGCGATAATTTTTTTAAGACCTCATCTTTTACCTCAGGTCAAGAGACAGGATGATATACCTGCCTTATGACCTACTAACCAAAAATATTATAATGATCTGTAACGAACGTTTTTTCCAAACTTGCAACAATTACACAATTACACGTCATACATTCTAAAATGAATCTTATGTCAATGACATAAGACTCACACGTGACACGACTCGTCATCATGAAACGCAACCATTACGTATGTATAAGGCTTTCCTACTTTAATTAACCCTCTTTTGCGACGCAAATATTTCCAAGCTTACACTCGACGGATATTTTTATATTTTAGTTTATGTTCCATCACAAGAAGCTATTACTGTATATTACGTCCTGCTGCGTTAAGCCGAGTAATCACCAGGATACTTGCCTTTTTCATGTTAAGATTTATCGTGCGCAGACCGCTCAACGCTAGCAGAAATTATCCTAGGAAACCAGACTGCTATAATTTTCTATATGGATATTATGAATTTGAACATGGAGCTGGAAGAATTTATTATAATTAAATGAAAATTTCTTGAAGTATGAATACCGTGACACTGATGTTTAAGGAAGAACATAAACACTAGGAATGTGGCTCCGGTCAATATGTTAATGTTCAAAAATTACTCTTGAATAAAAGTTTATATTTTTTCTTTCAAAGTTTGATTTCCTAACTTTATAGCGAATAACATACGACGCGGTGCGGCGCCGGTCGAATATTGTATAACCATTATACCACATATGCACGCACACGGCACCGTGTCTTCGCGCGGAGCAATATGTATACGCGTTGCGCCGCGTCGTGAATTATCCACCTAATAGGTATCTTTTTTCGAATCCAGTCCACCCCGCTGTCTCATAGTTTGTCTTCCCACGCTATGATTGATGGCTGAAGGTTACACGAAACCAAAACAAATCTTACTTCTGTTCCTATACTTTAACGGTTCTCAAGTGATCCGCGAAAGTATATCGTAGCAATGCTATACTCATTCCTCGCTCAGCTGTCAGGAGTATTCCAACTTTATACAAAACCCTGAAGGGGACGTTCCAAAACGGCTGACTGATTCTTGTTGAGAACTGCGACATTTCGGGTTTGTGTACACAAATATGAATTTGAACAAATATTTCGTGTATTTACTTACAAGGTAGCTCCTTTGGGACAAGGTAAATGTTGTAAAGAGGTACAGAAAGTATTCATTTGTAGTCTTTACGTATGTTTGTGTGATATAGGAAGCTTTTTGGAGACTGAATAAATTTTTTTGGATGTTTCTTTTGATACCGCTTGGAGTTACATAAATATGAAAAGCAACAAAATCAGGTCATCGGCTCTTTCTATTTCAAAAATAATATTACTGGCAATACTAAATTAAAACGATCGAACTATTTTCCGATAGCCAATTTGTTTATTTATTTATTATTTGGGAAACCATTAGCCATCAACGTCTCCGCTCGTTTAAGGTCCGATTAAATTGATAACATAATAGATTTCCAGGAACTGGTGGTCAAAGAGTTAATACAAAATTAAGTTAACCCTATCACTCTGTCTTCTCACAGAATCGCAAACATTCTAAAAATAAAGAAAACATAAGAAGAAGTCAGAACGCCACTGATGTTATTCTTAAAGACGGTCCTTGGCAAGTTTAGACCTAGAATCTCGTTTTTAATTTCGCAATTTATACTCAGGGTAAAGTTGTATACGCAGATATTAATAATCCTAATAACTATGTTTTACTTGTTGCTATAAAATATTAATAACAAAATATTCATCAAATATTTGTCAAATAAAGCGACTACAAATCCGTGAAGCAATTTCCTGTCAAACAAAAACAAGGCTAACATTTTCATAGCAACAATAACATTCAGTTTATGTAAATCACAGAGCGAGTGACTGCTAATATCCGGCGAATAAATAATGTTCCAGCGGTTTTCACAAATCCTTTTCTCCTAATACCGTAATGGCGTAATTCTGCGAGATTGTCGGTCGCGGCCAAAAGAGAGATGTCTGTGAAATATTGATTCAACATCTCATCCATTGTTTATTACTTTGAACAGATTGTTATTTATAATGCTAAAGAAATATTAATAGTGCCTTTTGTGGTTGTTTATTGAAGAATTTGTAATAAAAATTATGATTTTCTTTTCCATAGCCGGCCTTTTAATAATGAAAGATTTTTTTCTTTTGAATATTATTATTTGACAAAGCCTTACTGTTCATAAATTGTAGTTAGTCCAACTACGTTTACTTCATTCTCATCCAATATTTAAAAGTTGTTCTCATTTAATAAGTGGAACACTTGTAGAATTAATTTGATTTCTGTTTTGTTTTATCTTGAGAACTTAGTTTACTGATAGATCAGTGATATTACGATGAGCAACAATTAGGAAAATATAGAATATAGGTATTGAAATTGTAACTACACTTGTACATTATCTGGTAACCCGTCACAAACTAACATAACACACCACAGTTTCATTGTAAGACCAATTCAATTACATTAACATTCAATCTTCGTTACTGATTCCAAGTGTAGTTTCAAGCTGTATTTTGATCTCTGTTTGTCGGGTTTTCGTGTAGGTGTATAATAGAATACCTAGATTTCAGTTAAACCAGATACAGGCACTTATGAAATATCGAGATTCTAGGTACGCGGTACCAAATAGTCGATCCTATAGAGAAGAACTGGCAAGAAACTCCATGGAAACCCTTTTAAAATTAAAGATTACAATGTTGATTAGTATAATGTTGTGGTAAGAGCTGCGAGAATAATGTTATTTACATGGACACGCATTATATATTAGCGCAAGCCATACAAAACCAAATTTTTATTTTGTTTTGGAGTGAATTTTCGTACTGCGACTAACACTGAATCACTCTGCAAATTTTGCGCACTGCATAAAGAATTATCCTGTATATGATATCTGTATATAAATAAGGTTCTACGTTTCTAGTCCCGTCCCGTCTAGTCTAGTCTAAAGCGATCGGGACATCTTTTACAATGGCACTAATCCTGAAATCACGAAAAATCTATCAGCTGTTCCATACATTTAGTCAAGTAATATTGAATTATTTGTATGGATCAGCAGATATTTTTTTTCACGAATTCAATAATTTTGGTTCCATAGTAAAATGAGTACAATAAAAAGGAGGAAAATTAAAGGAATCTGGACTAAAAAGTTAGTTTAGACCCATTATTATTAAACTTTGTCTAAAGTTATGTGATGAATAACGGCATCTATCTAAGTTTAACAGTATCCAAATTCAAATAATACAATTGACCAGAATCAGACCACTTCAATCATTAACATCGCATACGGTTCAGTTCATTATGATTAGCGTTCGCCAATAATTAATTATTATCGGGTTGCAATTGTCAATGATTATTCAACGATCCGTGAATACACTCATCAAATCAATTTCAAATTCTGATTCCTCATTTTGTAAACAATTTGAACCCAGAGTTATCATTTAAATTAATTAAGTGACGAAACGGGGGCTTCTATTGTTCTCGAAGTATTCCTCTATGGGCACCTAATTTTTGAGCACCCGTAGTTTCAGAACCTGAGAAATTCCTCATTGAGTACCTATGATGCAGTAGCAACTAGTGATGGAGTAATAATAAAAACATATCGATAATAATAAATGATTCAATAATGAATAAGTAAACTCCAAATTTTTATCGATGTAATTTTAAGATTTACTCCATCACTAGAAGCTACCGCACCGTAGGTGCTCAATGAGGAATACCTTAGGGGTTGGTGTGGTTTGAACCACAGGTGCTGAAAAATTAGGTGCGCAACGAAGAATAGGTACTTCATGTGCTCAAATGTAGACGACCTGTGTAAACTGTAATTAGACAGGTTAAAAGTAAGTTTGATTGTCAAGCCAATTAACAATTAGAAATAATAAAAACTTCCGTAAGATTTCTTCGTACGTTATTATCTTCTAAAGTTGTCATGAAGAGAGATTGACGACTAATAAAATCGCTTTTTAAGTTACTTCAAAGGTCAAAAATACTTTTCGAACAAATCCGTATTTTTTAATTATATTTCATTGTAGGTACAACGTAATTAAAAGTTCATATTTTATAAATTGGGTTTTATTATATTGGACTTTACACTGAATAACACGAACATTCCGGGTTTGATGAAATTTGAAATATACCTAAAATCGCGAAAATTATCTGCTGTTCCATACAAATAATGTTACTCGACTGTACCTACAGTAGATTTTATTTTCGCGATTTCACATTTGGTCCCTTAGTAAAAGTTGTTCATAATGATGAGTAAGTACAATAACTCCATAAAAGGATCGGGACTAGAAAGGTAAGACCTTGTATGATACTTGACTTGACTGATCTTGACACATAATAGATAATAATGGATGTGACATATATTATATGTCACATGTATTATATGACATATATTATATGATATATATGATATATATATTATGATATTATATGATGTGACATATATTATATGTCACATCTCACCTCTAATTGTCACGCCGTGTCACATTGAGCCGTAATAGCCAAATCCCTTCACCGTAAGCAACCCTCCCTTCTGTAATATGCATGAGTGTAATTTCCCTTACAATCCCCAACCTAGTCGGTTGCATTTGATTAATGTTTCATTAGTGTTTGCGTAAACACTGGCTCTATAAACGGCAATCCGTAAGTGCTTTTACAATTGAGTTGACCACGGCATCTGTGCAGCGACGCAGTAGGTTAGCCTAACTAACTAAAGAAGTAACTACGACGACGAAGTAACTACGTCACGTAACTAAAGAAGTGCAGTTGCCGCGCAGTTGCAGTAAAATTTTGATCAAAATAACGCATTTGGTATTCTCTTAGCTTCAGTGAGATACGCTTAGGTCAAGTTTGAGCGTCACTGCAATATGATCGGCGTGTAATAAAATTACGTGAATTAGTCCAACTCAGTTGAGTTGGACTAATTCACGTAATTTTATTACACCAATTATTGGTTTAGTTGACCAGTTGGTCAACTGCTTCATGCAGTATTTTGAAAACTACTACCTCAATAGAAGCGGTCCAGTCTTAAGACCGTCGCACGTTTGCTGCGATTCGGCGAGAATCGTCGACCCGTCTATCTTTTCAGCCGTGAAGTCTATCGAAATTGATGATGCTGTGGTGGAAGTGGAAGCTTACAAGGTTTTTAACTAACTGGCTTTCTGCTCAGTGTGCACCGGACATGTTATGTTATATTTTGTTTTTCGAGGAGGCTGTTTTGACCCCATCGGACTATCAATCGCAATTGTATACCTACCGTGTGTCGATGCAGAATCGTGACTGTAATTTCAATAGACGGTACGGTTTCGCTGTGACTAAGCGATTGACTTTCTGCACTACATGCTGCAGATTCGAACGCCGCACGGAACAAAATATTTGCATGGCCTAAAGATAGTTGTTCCGAATCTGGGTATATGTAAGTACATGGGACATGTGTCTGTGTTTACGTGTCTATCATCCTTATTTCCAGTCGCGGGACTACTGGAAGAAATTTCTTTAGAATTAAGTAGTTCCATTGTGCTCATATGTCTGTAACATTTTTATTACCATGTTTCCTTGTGTGTACATAAATAAATAAATGTCTGTAAATTTTATCCACGATACAGGAGAAAACATATGGGGCAACATTACTTTTAAAAAAAGTTAGTTTGTTTTCAGAAGGGTAACAGTAAGCGACTGCATCGCGGTAACATCGTGATCTTGTTGAGATAGTATTGCAACGGTATCGCTATCAAAGTTGCTGTGTGTAAATAATCCCAACTGAATTTGCATGCGACGCGATATTTTGTGTTGATTTGTGTTCAGTTCGGTTCCACACTAAATTAAGTACGCCTATCGTAGAACTTGCGTTTGCATGTGTTCAATTCTCGCTTGATTGTAGAGTGAAACGTTTTATCGCCTATGTTTCTTCTACTACGTATACGTTAGTTTGTTCGAATACGATTAAGTTTAAACGAAGTAGCATTATTGTGTTTGAAGTTCTATAAATCAAACAGAGAGGCGGAAGATAATAATAGGTATATATCATCGTATAGGGTTTAGTTAAGAAAATGAATATTTATGCCGAAGTAAACTTCGACTTCCTTAAAAGGTCCTTTTTGGTGTAACAAATATTTCTCGCCATACAGCGAAGTAACGCGGCAAGTGTGATGGGCAACATTTACGTAGAGGCTCAATAAAATAAAATAAAAATATATTTTCTCTGTAAACATTTTTCCATCAAATTGTATTTCATATCGATCAATTAGTTATTATAATAAAGATTAGGTGACTTGTATAAAAGTTAAGAAAATAATTACTATAATATATGATGAAACAAAAACTCATTCTGCTGAAAAGAAAAAAAGAAAAGAAAGAAAAATCATTTATTTGCTACAAAAAACAACGCTACTGCTACTACGTAGGCTTTATTTATTTATTTTAATTCAATTACTCTCTACACTTACAGTTTCCGAAAAAGACGAGTGATTGATAGTGTCTGTCTAGTGAAATTAGTAGTAAACATTTTATAGGAAATGGGTGAACTCTCAAACAATGGAAAAGAACCGAGTATTTACGAATAACATTAAATCTCCCGATTCAAACAGACGAATCTGTTGATCGACTTTTATCCACCTTATGTTCATTCGTAATACATGAAAGCAATTCGCTTCTAAACCGAGACGACATTAATAATACAATAACGCCGCACAATTCAGCCGACGGGTGAAGCACAGTAGCGCCATCTAACAGATTTATTATGCAGTACGTTGGACAAGAAATATAAAAATATTATAGTGCGGCCGCCGAGAGAATGCGTTTTTGACACCTGTCAGTTACGAACAAACGAGAATTTTTTGTTATCGAAACATTATTACATAATAGTAGATATCTATCGTTTACATGCACTACTGATACAAAATTCTATTAAAATTAACCTATAATAAACTAAAATAGTTTAGCGCTAAATATAATCTTTAATAAAAAAGAAACATGTTCAACTGACAGGTGTCAGTAACGCATTCTCTTGGCGGCCGCACTTTAATGTCTCTTTCTGTGCCAATTTCATTGTTATATGGATGTAAAAGATGTTTTACGTTAACGTATTTGTATAACTCTATATTACTTACTTTATGTCAAACATTGTTTGACGTAAAGTGAACATTAGCACAAATTATTATAGTCTTGATAAAAGACTTTATTATTATTTATTTAAATCAGTTTCTACAATACCCATAATAAATACTTCGCAAGCGATTTATACTTATTATAAACATAATAAGTATAAATCGCCTCATAACATCGTAGCATCATTATAGCTCGGTTGAGTAATATGCTAGCTATAATATAATAGCTGTCAACACGTAAACGTCATCTGAACTTCATAATATTTTGACAACTGACATTTTATATATTTATGTAGATCTGTGGAGTACAATATGTCTGCTTCTAAAGTTAATAAAAAATGGTGGGCTCAACCCACTGAACAATTTTATCCACCTAACAAGAGTTATTTGATCAACAAAACTCCATCGATTGATGGTCTATCACTTAACGCGACATTGGCCAAATTATGGTCATTCCTCCACAAAAGCTACTAAGAGTTGAAGTTGAAATTGACAACTGAATGAATGCGCTATATTAATAAAATCTAATCAGCATCTCAAGTGTTTTCAAAAGTATACTTCAAATCGGCCTCTCTGTGAAAGCAGTTTCTCAATACGGGCCAAAAATCCTGTATATTTTGGACGGCTCTATTAGCGATTATGGAAAATGACGCCGGCTAGGATGTTTGTTACCATATTGGATTGATCGCTCGCTCATTATGCTTAGACATCAACTGAGTTCTTGAAGTAATTAGAATAGATCTTATGAAATGTTAAGACTCTAGGTGCGCGTCCAAATAGTAGGTCCTATGTAGAAGAACCAGCAAGAAACTCCAAGGAAACTATAGTCAAATAATAGACAGTAGGTAGTTATCCATATTTTAATGTGAATTTCAATTTTAACTTGCTACCAGCTGCAGTATTCATGTTTAGTTCGAAAAATATCCCAGTTTCAACTTCCTCTGATAACTGGATCAGCGGTAGCGATTGCATGGAGTCACCTTTCTGCATAAGGCAGGCGTGATAATCCGTTTGAAGCCTTATAAAAGAATGTGTATCCAGTATCTACCTATATAGGCAATAATCCACTATAAAGTATCAGCTGTTGCAAGTGGCCCACCTAGAAATTAATAAGGGTGTAGTAATATCACTATGGAATTTTAATTGTAATAAACAGACTACCAAATATACAAAGCATTCTATATCTAACTTAAGTTCCCTTTTGATTAGAAATCCGACTCCGTGATGACGTACAATTATTAAAAAATTGTTAATTTATTTAGAATTTTGCATAAATAAAGGTACTTTTCTAGTTTATTTTATTAATATCATTATACTTCCTAGGATCCTCAGTCCCACCGATGAACAAAAATATAGTTTTGGAGACAAACACTTTGAAGATAAAGTTCCAAATATTTGATTATAAACTGGAAAATAGAGACAAACATTTATCAAAACAAAATCACCCGATAAATATCCACCAGCAATTTACACATTTATAAGGATTGCCTTTATGCTGACCTGCTCTGTTTTATTTGACCAAACATTTCATTTTGATATTAAGCTTAGTCATAATAACATCGTAGATTTCTCCAGGGTTTTCTCGGTTTCCTTCTACAGCTCAGGTTGTTCATGCACTGAATATAAAATTCTGCTCTCAAGGAAGTACGCATCGAATACAAAATCAATCAAACTTCTTTGTAATACAACAGTCTTCTAAAACGTGTAGGTATTTTGATATATTTTTCCATGTGATTGGAAGAAAACACGACGATAAAGTCAATGTACCAGTGTTGCCAGTGGGCTCTACTCAAAATTTACCTGGAAGTGCCTAAAAAATAACATTTCATATTTATTTATATAAATTACTTATGTTTTGGTATTAATAATATTACGAAAAGTTGCATTTTCAGGCAAAGAAGTAACATGGCGGGATCAAAAGTAACGTAAAATGTTACAAAAGTTTCATTCTGCAAATGCACCTAATGTAAGTAGACAAGAAAACATCAGATTAGACGAAGAAAATGTCTTACTAAATCATAATATTTAAGTTTCATCACCATTACGGAATAACGAGATTGTCATAATACCTCTACCATTGTTCACTGGGGCGAGGGTAGATTTGCGGAATTGGCCCCAAATTATTCTAATAACTATGCATTAGAACGGTCATGTCTCGTGAACCAAGATATTGTTATAGAAATTGGCACATTATAAACCAGCATTTATAGCAAAATCTAATATGATAATTTAATTGGTGATCATAGAAATAGAAATGATGGACAAAGATAAATGAGTTGGTTAGGCATATAATAGAAATTTAATCCAATAGTGACTATACTCTAGATGACTATAAGTAGATATTTATTGAACAGACTAAAACATTTAATTTTTCTAATAGTTTACAAATTCAAACAAATAAATAAACTGTAAAAAATGGATTTTGGCAATACACTTAATTCTTCTTCTAGATCGTAGAGTAGAGTCCGTGGCAAATTAAAATCTCTTTAAATCAATTTCCGCCACTTGGTTTGCCTAGTTTAGCCTAGTAGTTTGCTAAGAAGCATACATCCTTTATTCGGTGATAGAAACATTTAATTAAGAAAAACACATTCATAAAGAAGATTTGAATAAATATTAGCTTCATTTAAAATCCAATGGCATTAAAACAATTTATCTTTTTCCGAAACAAAATTATTTTTCACGCGATGCTCAGCTAAACTTTCATTTAAGCGCTTAGCCGCAGCATCGCGTTCCAACTCATGTATCATCCAATCTTTTGCTATTCTGTTTTGCATTTACCCAGTTCTGTTCAATTTATATTACTTTACTGGCCATTTAGATCGTTTTTATTTGGCTTCACAATCGCTGTTTACTTTCACTACCTTTTTGATTCTACTATGGAAGTTTTATTTCCGTTTTTTTTACGGCGCTCTGTAAACGAATAGAAATAATGAATTCCTATCCATTTATACGTACCTACTGCTTAGTCTATCGTAAAATTTTAAATATAATTGATAAGAGTCTAGTACTCAAATATATTAAACTCAATTGTATAAACTATAGTCTAGTATTGTAAAGGAATATTTAATCCAAAAGTTTAACAGTAGCTAGTTCTATTGAAGTAGGTGTAACCTCGTTACCTTCTAATTCATTATGTGTGGCAAAGGAAATAAATTATTCCGACAAACGAAGAAATTATTAGAACCTTTTCTTGACCACATAATTTCCCTTCCTGTAATTTCTCCGTAAGCAGAACAATAGTGGCGAGTGTGGCGACCACTAAATTAGGTCGAAATAGGAACATTACTTGACTTACACAACTATTATAAGAAGCATTCCTTGTGAAGGTATTTTCTTGCTTTGGTATATTTTTTTATAAAGCTTCGAAGAATCGTAAAAGTGGAAAGAAAGAAGGAAAAACATATTTTAATACCTCCTTACTTTTAAATATATTAGCAATCAGTGACAAAGAAAGCGCCGTCGTTTTTGAGATCAACCCTAAAAAAGATAAGCGAATGGGGTGGAAAATGTTACCTTTTTTAGAAATTCTATATAAAAAAACCGAATACATACGAATAAAACATAAATTAACCCGCGATTTATTATTGCTTAGCAACAGTTTAAGCAGACACAATCACAATCTAATACAAAATCCCTTACATTCCCTTAGGTGGCGAACCTCGGTTGTTTTCATTCCACCCGCATCACAATTTGAGATCAGAAAATTAATCCTCTAGGATTTTCTGAATTTCATATTTATTGCTACTTCACCTTGCCGTCCGTACATTTAGGGCGGCAATATTTTTCGGCATCTTAAAAAAAATTGCCGACATTCATTCGTATTTTCTTGGATATTAGTTTTCTCACCTGTAATTTATAAAGGCACTTAAATTTACTTTTATAGCATTTGGACTGAAATCAACACTGATTTGAAAGACAGATTTAATCAATTGAGAAGTTTGATATTTCAGTAAAGTGTAAATAGACAAGAATTGTCTATTTAAACTTCATTGAAATATTAAGGTTTCTTTGGTAATGTAGAAGCAAAGTTCTTGTATTGCGGAAACCTTTTTCAATTAAATAATATTGTTGGAGTATATTAAACAAGTATTTATTTATTGTAGCCCACGGATATCTACCTCAGCAATAGTCGTTTGCGGACTAATAATTATGGTGATGATACTTCAATAAAACACTAACATGTCTTAAGCGTTATATTTCTGTGAATTAGTAAGGAAGAAAAATGTGTGATGAGATATTTTTGTAGCTTCGAGAAGATGAATTGACCTGGTTGTCTTAATTATGGAAAGTTTAAAGCAAAGTAGAATAACAAAGAAAAGAAACACACGAGACATACTTCAGTACGATTCATAGTGTCCTTTAAAACGGGTCAAAGTTTCTACTTATTCCTACGGAAGAATAAAATCTAAAAAGCTTTTGATATTAAAATATTGCAAGATTTATAGATGATTAAAAGGGTCACACCCGTAACAAAATTGCATCATAAACCATATCTTGTCATCGATCTATCATTGTTAGGTTTGCAGGCAGACCCAAAAGGATCTCAATTTAGTGAACTTTCAATAAAGATCTCATTGATTTCAATAGGCCATAATACCCATCTATAATATCTATGACTTTATCGTGGGCCTCTCTCATATTTTCCCCAATTTATATGGGTTCGCCTTTTGCGGTTTCCCGACAGTTTTTTCGCATATTCGGATTAGATTGGATTTATTTGACTTTACCTACACCGGTATTGGAACGTTCTACCTTTAATATCTCACAAACTCAATTTCAAATGTACAGGATTTCTGTTTCTTGGAAATTTTTAAAGCGATCCTATTTAGATTCCCAAGCGTTTAGTTTAGTTTTTTTTTCCTTAAGAATTTAACTCTGCGAGTGTGCGTCATTTTATAGAAATTCAGAAACATAGTCGTCTTTTTTATATTGCAAGTTTTCACCTGTGAATTCCTCGATTTCTTATCCTTTTCGTCCATTTCAGTATGAATTTAAAAAAATACTTTCTTTGAATCCCATAAATCAATTTGTATACATACTTTATATCTCTTGGCTTAGGCGTTGTATATTAACCAGTCAGTTAATCAGTTTTAAATTATGCAAAAACATCTACTTTACTATTTTAAATCCCTTCTATGTTTATACATACCAGACGCAGATTTGTATTGTATTTGATTGTACTTAACATACAATCTGCGTCTCAAATCCAACGCTACACACACAGGTATACAAGCATATCTCCACCGCAGAAGCCATGTTCTGTGGAATGCGGCAACAGCAAGGGAATGCTCGCCTCGCGTCAATGGGTGCAGACAATTGGAATGTTTGCGCCAACAAGCTGAATCTGGGAACAAAATACTACGATTTTTAGTGCTCCAAACTAGTAAGTAGGGAACAATTGGGGAAACAATCGTAACATGCTATTATAGTTTTTTCTTCTCATGAATGTTTGGTTTTGTGTTTGTAGATTAAATAGAACAAAGACTGTTGCGGAACGAATTCTGAAGAGAAACAGATATCGATACATAAAAAATATCCTCTTTTCAGTTAAGTTTCTTTCCAAGCTTTTTATGCTACCTGCCACGATGAAATTGATGTGCCTGGCGGAAATTTGTCGTAGTGACGAATTTCCTCATGAAGGAATATAGTTTTTTACCTGTACATAAAAAAATATTCGTTTGCAATTTCTTTGAGTCATATATTCGATACTGTTGGTTTACGGTAAACGTAATCTTGAACCTTATACTGAAGTTAGGCTTGCGATTAGTCATATTCAGGCACATATTTGGAAAATAAACAGAATTGTAAATAACTTTATTTTGAGGTTTTCTAGTAAAGATAGAGATGCAGCAGTACATATCTTCAACTCAACCTATTGTAATCCACCGCTGGATATAGGCCTTTGCCAAGTTACGCTACAACGCGGCCAGTCCACCCCTGCTACCTTTCTCGGGTTCGATTTATCGGCAAACAACACATAAATCCGATTTTACTATAATTTTCACAATTTATATTTATTTGCTACCAGAAATTACTCTCTATCTTCTGTGTGTTTCCCAGAATCCACAATTCTACAATCGTATAATTCTGCTGCGTATTTTGTCTCACCGCAACTTTTTGTTGTACCTACCCGCATACCCAAATTAATCGTCGCTTATTCAGCTCCAAGCGTTTAACGCCGTATTCGTGCAAACATAAATTGAATTACAAGTGTGACTGTGTTACGAATCGTATAACACTTGTTCTCGAAATGTCTGGAACACATTTCTCGAATCCTCCTAGTTATTTGACGAATGTCTTGGAGCGCAACCAAATGGATGCGCCACGGTGAATGCACTATCTAGAGCTATTTGGTAGCAATTCGATCGTGTAAGGAACTTGAAGTGTCTACTCTGAGACCATGTGGAGTTTTGTTGGTTTCTGTCGTGAAGTGAGACAGATTGTTGAGTGTGAATGTAGAACAACTGAGGATCGGAAACGTCTATAGAGTATGTCCTGGATACCTCGTGGCAGTGTCTTTGACTGCTGATAGGATTCTTTAGCTAACATACCCTGTTATAACATGTGGGTTTCCTAGGAGGAAATTAGGGCATTTTGTATTAGATAAAATCGCATCAGTAAGGTATATCTACATCAATGAACAGCATATGAGTTTCCTTGAGGATTGCGGAGCTCAGACAATTGTGAATACAGAAAACAATAACCTCACGAAGTTATTTAAGCACTACTACGACCCATTAGTATGGAATATTATCGTCACTTCAAGGCTTGTCCTTCATAACTTCTAAGCCTACTAATTCATTTATTCTCCCACAATTTGTCTTTTTGTGCCAAATTAATATTGTATTAGCGTTGTCCCTGATCCCATTTATCCCAGTAAAGACCCCAATCAACTAAAATTGCTAGGCATTAATGAAAGTGACGTCTCCTCCGTTATATTTCCAATACATCTCTTTGTCTTTGTTCCGGAAACTGAATTTGGATTAACGCGAACTTGGAAGGCGTCTCGCCTATACATTTCCTAGAATCTATGATTGAAAATTGCATTATATTAATGCTTGGATGAAATTGTGGAATGTTATGATTGATACGCGCCAAAATTAGGAGTTAAAATTTCATCTCTAGGTATGAGGCAAATAACAAGAGGGATTTTGTATTAAAGTTATGACTGCGTTCTCGTTTATTGATAGTGTTACTTCCCTTTCAAATAATTTTGCCAACATTTTACATAATTTTGAAGGCAAACTTCAAACGCGGCTGCATTGTTGAAAAAGGTACTCGTATTTGTTTTGATTTCAGCTTCATAATAATATTTACCCTTTGAACTATTGAACCCATTATATTAAACTTTAAGGTTCATTTCATTTTCATTAGACTAAAACTTCTAGAACCTAACGATCAGAAGTCCGAGCACTTTATCAGCTTGCGGATAAACTTGGGAGCAGGGTTCCGTCGGCAAACACGGCACTGCGGAACCGTGATAGCAGTGTGGATGACGTATGACCGCGTTAGCGAGGTTTCACCGTCTAGTTATTACCTACCTCCAGTTCTGTAGAATGATTTGAATTTCTGGCGCATGGTAATCCAAATTGTCGTAGAGTTACACTCACATTGTACATACATCCCTCCTTTGTACATACATTTGTTTATTGTTCTCGTATGTACAGTCAGAAATAGTGCGCTGTTTATTTAGCAAGAACGTTAACTTGCGGAGAGTTTGCAGTACGCGTAATTTTGATAGCTTTTTTGTTAAGCTAATAGATTTTAAAATCCATAATATCCATTTTAGTCCAGACTAATATTACAAATCCGAAAGTGTGTCTGTTTGTTTACTCCTTCTTGACGCCTTAACTACTGAACCGATTTTAATTAGGCCTATAACTTAAATACAACCTGGGGAAGGACATAGGATATTTTTTATCCTGGAAATGATCCACGCAAGCGAAACCCCAGGCAGAAGCTAGTAATTATGTATTTAAATATACAGAACTTTACTTTTTCGTTCGTATGCTTTAAGATTACCTACGTTTTAAGTTTATTTGGTGGCCAAATATATCAGTCTCTGAGTTAGACAGTTTTTTGGGCTTTCAATTAATTAAGCTGCACTAAAAGTTTTAAAAAGAATGGGAGCCAAGGGCCTCAATTATTTTAAATTAGCTGTCAGATTTTAAGTAAAAGAAAATCTTCATTTATCTATGAAAAACACGTCTTAAATCTTACTTCGTAAACTTCCAATTTGAAAACATCTGGACGTGTTCCAAGTAAAAAAAGAAAAGTGGCCGTTTCTCTAGATTGCAATCTAATAATTTTGCCAAGAACCCTTCATGCGTAGCAAGATGGCCGACATATGCGAAATTAATTCAGGTGCCATTATTAATACTTACCTGCGCTTGCGTTGGGAAATTTATGTGTAATAAATTCCTTGCCTACTGATTTATAGTGGGATAGCCATTTGTAGGACGCTGTGAACTTAAGTCTTGCGTCGATGTGACCGCATCACACGCATCAGATTGTATAATTTGCTTTGATTGAAGCCTTCCTATACGTGCTGAAGCCCAATTCTCGTAATTAATTTACACTATGATTGAAAGTTGACCGAACTGAGATTATATTATGAATTGAGAAAAAATCTCCATTTAAAGTTCAGTTCGATTTCACTATGATTTGAATTCAATCTTCGTCAGACTCATTTCAATCTCATTTTTTACGTTTATGTATGGACGAGAATACCAAGTTTATTATCTGTGTCAGTTCAAAATGTTACCAAAATACCTATTTGGTTTCAATCAACTGTCGACCTCATTTACAGTATAATTTCACGTTTGACGTCGTATGTTAGTGTAGGAGAATACCATTTGTGATATTATGACATTGATACTAGATCGGAATTACTATATTTTAAACATTTTTAATTACGAAATTGGGCTTCTGATTGTAGACGCATTATTCCAATCCAGAACAACTCGAAATCCATTTCGTCACATGCATGCGTTGCGTGATGCGTCACCTACGGCCACTGTACTTACGTAGGCGTACGTTTACTATTTATTTTAAGATTCTGTGATTAACAGAACTGATTAATGCGTCCTATCACCTCCGCTTTCACATAATTAGAAATCTAGGCGTGTTTATTAAGAAGAGCTATTTAAAGATGTGATAATCATAATGGGTCTATTGCAGTAATGACAACTGTCTTATATGTGTGATTTTGAGATATTTGCTTTTAAATGTTTCAAATGGTGAAGGAAGTATCAGATTTGAATTTAAAAAATTGAAAATTCATCATTGATATGTGTCCTCTCTGTCCTATATATGTGATTTTGAGATATTTGCTTTTAAATGTTTCAAATGGTGGATGGTAGCAGTGGATCCTTATGTACAAATACCTACCACTACCTACCTACCTACTACTTTGAAAGAAAGAAAAGACAAATAGAAAATAAAAAATAGAAAAGAAAGAAAGAAAATGAATTTACTGGCACTTAATGAAAGTAAAATTTATTACAAATATACATCATTTTGCTGTAATGCCAAAAGGGCCATTCCTCAGCATAAAGTTCGGTGGCAGTATTAATTATAGATTATTTTACTAATAGTGTAGATTAATTTATGCATACTTATCAACTACGCTCTGATAATTAGAAATCCAGGCGTATTCATCGTGAAAGGCTATGCGATTATAATTAATCAAATGTACGAGTAGTTAATGACTTGCGGGGAAATGTCGACGGCTGAATCATTAGTATTTACTTGTACGTATATATTATTATCATTATTAATGTGAAAATTTTCTTGATTTATTAAAGGTTGTTTACCGAAATAACAAACAGGAAATGAGGCTTAATCTCAATACCAGGTCCTACCTTTCTAGTCCTGCGGGTCTACCGCGTAACTAAATGGTAATGAACATCGACACTGTTAATACGATCGGGAGAGACTTAACTTCGACTTAACTTGTAAAAAAAATACGGACCATGAAGATAGCAATCCCAAGTTCATAACTGGTGATTTTTGGTGTTTTTGGTGCCTATGGCGGGCTATATATAAGTATAAATAAATTACAGCGATAGTATCTTTTGTTCTCTTTCTGGTGTGCAATAAACTGTATTGTATTGGATGTGGTGTATAGATACATTTGGGAAATTGTATTTCAACTCCCTGGTAGCTTCATAGTACCATAACTAGTTATAATTACCGTTAAACTTAGAAACATCTTCGATATCTTTCGCATCGTTTCTTTCTCATTTTTCAATTAGAGCTCTTTTATCAGGAAGTTAAGTCTTCCACGCTAGAACTGGCATCGCTGAAATTAGATTCTATTTACTTTTTGTAGATATTATGCTTTTATATTTAGTTTAATATCAAATATTGTCTTGTTTAAATTCTTTTGTAAATTTAATTAGCAGTGAAGGTTCCTTAAATATTGTGCTCGGAGTTTGTAAACACGTCTCGGAGAAATAGGCGCCATTTTTATTACAAAAAAAAAACTAACCACGTTAATTTAATATCTACGCTACTCCATTATGAACAGTTCTGATCCGATATTTTATGCTTAGAAACCGAAGCCTTTGAAACATTGATTAATATTAATGATTTCCTTTGGAAACTAATTTGAGTGGAAAATGGATCTTTTGTATTTTATGAAAAAGTAATTTGTTAGGCTCCTCACCGACCAATTAGAATTCAGAAGGCACGCACCGGTTTTTCGATTAATCATCACATTCAGGAACGCTACAGTATTGAGATATCGCGTGTTCCACAGCAATTTGAGTACAATACTTGTGGAAATATACTGAGCTGCTTTGTTCAATATATTCGCGATATTGTTGGAATATGCTTGGTAACTAATGTTGAAAATTAGGCATTTAATGTAGGCCATTCCTCTGACTTGGTTCTTAAATTGAGACATCTTCAAGACTAAAGGTTACAAATCATCTAAAACATATTTTATTTTGTGAAGAAAATTCCGCCATCCGAATACCCTCGGCCGAATAACGTGGAAAGTGAAAAAGAAATCAAATACAGAACAGGTTGACAATTCCAATTTAATGTCAGCCCTTGTTGGACAAAAAGAATAAACGCCAAGAGAGCCTCGGAGTTTACAACTTTTACGATTTATAAATCCACTTCTGATTAATGATCCTCGACAGCTCAGTGGAAAAAATGGACAATCGAAAAAAGATGGCTGAAATATACGTTCATTTAGATCAAAATTTTGATACAGGTGTCAAAATTACTTCCTACTGAAAGTAAATACGATTTTAATAAAAAAATACATTATTTGTTTAATTGCAGGTCATAAATTAAACTGACAGCCTTGTCAAGAATAAATCAGGCACTTTGAAAAAGTTTATTAAATGAACAAAAAAACTGATAATTAATTTTATCTAGATATCTTTTTATCTAGCAGATTTACTAACAGGAACTTATGAAGAGTGATTATACTATGTCTTACAAAATCTTCAGGGTGTATATAAGTTTAAACAGGACACCTGCTTTAAAGGGTTATTGTGCTCATCATTATGAACAACTTTTATTATGCGACCAAACCTGAAATCCCGAAACCCATAATCTGATGTTCCATACAAATAATTCAATAGGTATTAACATCTGCTGTTCCATACATTAAGTCAATTATTGACTTAATGCAGATGTTTTATTCGTGATTTTAAGGTTGGTCCCTTAATAAAAGTTGTTCATAATGATGAGTACAATTGTGCCTTAAAACAGATGTCCTATTAAAATATACATCCTCTATACTACCACATTCAAGTATTTATTTCGTTGTCTGACACCTAGTATTTGAATGACACAGTTATTTTTAAAAATAAAAGTTAATTTATTCTAAGGAAATCTGATCAGATATTTTCTGATTTCTGTTTTATTTTTAGTCACATTTTATTGGCAAAAAGGAACAAATTCACAAATCAGATATATCTTGATTAGCAGAACGTAGAAACCAAACCTCCGTACGTTAGTAAATCAAACTAAATCCACTTTCGGTCGCGAAGGATAAAGTCGGAATCTTCAGACCAAGTAGAGTTCAAAGGATTTATTCTGAAATAAATAGAAATTTTATTTTCGTGGACAACAAACGTTTTTGTGCTTGTCAAATAAATGTATTGAGTGATAAAAGGAGGCTTTATTATTAAGGCGTTGTATCTTTCAATACAATTTTCTTTAGCAATCAGGTTTAAGAAAATAGATTATTTTGTAGTCTTGATTTAATGGACACAAAATATTGTCCACCTAAAAATGATTATCGATTTATACATAATACTTAATTAATATATCTATATCTACTCAAATCTACGAAATTCCGGTATCCCCTTGATTCACATAATTCTAATTGTCATAATATTGATTGGCATAAAGTATTTTCACATAATTATTATTGCCATAATTGTTTGTGAGCATAATGGTTTCATCGAAGCGAGACACTGTTACAATAGGTTAAGATGCAATTCCGCGAACATGTATACCTACAACAAAAGAATTTTGGCCAAACGCGAACACTATCATTATGCCTAATCAGGCTACGCGGATAGAGTTTATGCGAAATTACGAGTATGACAAGTACAGTTATGCGTATATACGAGTCAATATGGAACCCAAAATTCCATTACATTATACTTACACTTATAGGTCTGACTGTCAATTTCTAATTTTCTTTTCTTTTGAAAAATACTTGAAGTGTTAACGTACAAGACATTTAATTATCCGGTGTTTAAATTATACGTGGTCAAGAATCCGTACAGTGAACAAACTCTGGCTAACAATTAAACTTTAGGGCACTTCTTTCAAAGTGATTTAAGTTAGAAGAATCCTTAAGAAAGCCGGTATCCCGTCCACGGTCCAAAGATCCTCTCTGCGTTAATGAAGGAATTCCGTTTTTATTATACTGAAGTGCTCCCTGTCACATCCATCTTGCCTTTTAAAGGTCTTCGCTGGAAATGGGAAAGACAAAAAGGTAAATCGACAATAGATTTCTATAAATATAGCTCTCTTTGAATTTTATGGAAATGCTCATAATAAGTTGATTTTCGTGAAATGTAAATGAATTTTTTATGAAGCTTTCATCTAGACTTTTATTAATGTTGCTGTTGTAATGTGATTAGTAGTAGGACAAAGCTAAAATGAGGGTTATTTACATGTACGTGAATTTGGTAGGTAATTGAGTTAAATTACAAAGCCGCTGTACCGCCTGTGTAGATGTACCTATATGCCTATGTACTATACATTCATGTCGCGGTGGCACGCACGTTAGATAAACCTGAATTTAACGTTTTAAAATGTTAACTTTCATAATGCTTACATGGATTGTCAGTTGTGCATTATTACATGAAATCTTAAACAGCTGAAGAAGCTTAGAATACTCTGTACAAACTCCTCTCACAAATATAATAAAGTGTGTTGGCCAGAGACCTACGTTCAGTTTATTAGAAATCCTAACCTCAGAGATCAGAAACTAAAATCCATCTTTCCACCCTCCCCGCAGATGCACTGGGAGCAGACCAAACTAAATTCATAATAAAGTTTTCAACTCTTAGGAAAGACGGACGGGGCTAGAGGGAAATATCTCTCACGTAACCTCAACTTCAACGGATTATAAAATACCTGACAGAATTGAAAATTGTGTTTCATTTTGCAACGAAACTCTGGAACTAAAAATCTCTGAAGGAAACTGAAATATTTCTTCGGAACTCTTGTAATTAAATAAAAGTTTAACTGAACTTTCATGTCATACTGATAACTTTGCAATAACAACATGTTGAAAATCCATAAAAATCATTTTGAAGGAGACAAAGGTTCCTTTTCTTTTTTTTTCTTTTTAAAAAACTTTGCCCCTCTCTAGGATTTCTCCTGTATCGCGGGTACAGTGTACAAACATACGTATCATATGCACACATACCCAGACCCGAAACAACTATCTGTAGATCATACAAAATATACTTGTTCCGTGCGGGGATCGAACCTGCGGCACATAGCGCAGAAAGCTAATCGCTTAGCCACTGCGCCAACCGTGTCGTCATCGTGTCGTTTTTGATTAGCTAAAAGCTCAAAATGACAGACCGAATGGTATTAACCCTATAAAATCAAAGCATACTTTGTGTGTAGATAATCTCCAGTCGCTCTGGCTGCAAATAGACAAGGGTTCCGTACTTGCATATTTAAACTTGTATCAATATCCAAGCTTCAATTAATAGATTTGATCCCAATGTACCTTCAATTTTATACCAAACCAATACACCGACGGACTCCTGATTAGAAATCCGTACGGTTACCCATGCTCTTATTAGATCGACCACAATTTCGGAGCTCCACGACGAGTCAGTCGGCTGCTGTGAACGTCTGCAAATAACTATGAGTTAGTACCTGGTATGTGGCTTATTTGTGATTTCCCAATACTGGAATTTACGTCAGTCTGGTTGGAAATGTCAAAAGTTTGGTGCTTTAGTTCAATTATGTCAGTTACGATACGTACGTACCATGTTTTGGTATTGAAATGAAATTTAGCTGCTACATACTTATCATTTCTCGCAGTTTGATAAAGTGCAATGATTTTACCTGTTGCAGCATATGCTGAGATACAATTTTTGGCCCCGTGCAGGTTTTGTATACTGTTATGTTTATTATTTTTGTTTCTTTTTGTAATTTTGTACGAGTCCGGAATAAATATACTTTTGTGTTTCTTCACCCGAAGTTTTTTTTTTAAAAGAGTTTTCTAATATGAAAATTACTACTTGCTGGAAATCTTATATTTGTTATACAATATTATTTTCGGGATTACAGAAGTAATTCATTGATGTATGTACTTAACAGCAAGGGAAACTTTGTAGGGATCCCTAAAAGCCTGTACATTGTTTCACGGTGGAAGCTAGAAGCTCACTTCCAACTTTATTTCTCGTTATAAAGTTGCTCCTTTGCAGTGCATTGTCAAGGGTAGGTACTTTGTTGCTTAAAGTCGAAAGATTTTTGCAAAACAAAAACACAAAAAGAATCTAGATACGCCATCCATCGTCATAAATGATGAGAGAAAAATTAAACTGAAGAGATCAAAATAAACTGGTTTACTGCATTAGAATAGAATAGAATAGAAGATTTTTATTTGTCTTTCAAATTACATACATATGTAGCAAGGGAATACATCATAGCTCGCAGATCTTACCACAACATTGTACTGATAAAGATTGTAATCTATTATTTGAAAAGAGTTACCATGGAGTTTCTTGCCGGTTATTCTCCATAGGGTCTACTATTTGGAACCGTGCACCTAGAGTCTCGACATTTCATAAGTGCCTGTATCTGGTTTACATGAAATAAAGATCTATTCTATTCTCATACAAGAAGGTAAAATACAAAAAGGTCTTGGACTCAGTTGGCAGCGCGAGGCATGCTCAACTGCTGATATTCTGTCCAAGACAGTCATGTGTTGATTAAGAACACAATTTATTATTTGTCTTTCACAAAGCCTAGCTACGTATTTTGACTTCCTGGTGAGTCTTTCCACTACGGCATAAGTGATTCCCATGTGATACTCGTAGTTCGTGCTGAATCGAAGGAAGAAAAAGAAGCTATTTTAACTGTGCCGACTTTCTTCAACAGTTGCGTAAGAAGCGGCTAAAACTGTGATTATAAATTACGTGCCTGACTCATTGCAATTAGGTACATTCCTCGTAGCAATGTAATATGTAAGGAAGATCCCACGCTTGACACGACTGCTATGATGTGAGTTAATCTTTAAGCGGGCCGCATTTCTAAGAGGGCAAACTCCGTGATGGTATGCGACGTGTTTCATGGTATGTCAAGCATTAAAATAGTACCAACCGCCCCCGCTCCGTCTTGTGTGATACTTTATACCAAAAATGGGTGAATCCCTAAAATCAACGTCGAACAGGTTTCGATTGTAATTTACGGAAGGGTTAAATCCCAAAAAAATTATTAGAAAAGTAAATATTTGTAGTCACAGTACTTTAAGATTACCACAGTCTATCAATTTTCTCGATATTAGGTACTGTGTTTATTTTTAAAATTATATGGCTAAGATTATTTTTTCTAAATAACTGTCACCTGTTTCTGGCTTGACGTTGATTTTAGGGATAACTAATACCCATATACTTATTATCTAAGCCCTACTTATTATTTCTATGCTAATACCTATATGCTGCTCACACGACAGACATTACATTTTAAGTATTATTTCATCACAAGTTTTCTATGTAAATATTTAAATAAAGAATATTTATCTCCTTTGCAAATAAAGAAGCGAATATAAACGTGCGTCAGTCCTCGTGAAAGCTTGGCACTTCATATTTCTAAGTTGTTCAGGTATTTTATACCTAACATGACAGGTTATGCTAAAGTATCTAGAGTATAAATGTTACATTTAAAATACATATTTTGAAACTAGTGATAAATTGTTGAGAAATGTCTGTGAAACATTTTGGTGCGCTCTTGTATTATATGTACCATGTTTCCACGAGCTGTCAGATAGTCAGCTTTGCGTATGTGTTAAAATAAGTAAGACTAAATTCTAATGATAATTTTGAAGAAATAATTATCTATTTCAACACGACGTAATTTAGTACATCTAAGGTATTACAGACAAATAATTGAACGTCATCATCATCATCATTCAGAGTTTTTGTCAACCCACTACAAATACCTAAGCATCCTCCATTTTACGCCATTATTTCCTCTTTGGCACCAATCTTATCCAGGACTCTCCGACAAGCTTATATATCATTCACCTATCTTGCCATCTGTCTTCCTACACTCCATGTGTCCACTCTCAGTCGACATTCCGTCAAGTATTTACGTCCATATGTATATACAGGGTAATTGAAAAAATACCTAAAACGTCTTCTCTCTCTAACTTCGATGATCCTGTACAATGTTTATTCTACAAATTTGACCACCACCAAAAAGGAAAGCAAAAAAATATATATTTGCGTATAAATTTTACTGAAAAAAACCACAGAATAGCTAATAATAGCTACGAAGACTAACGTATAGAATGGTTAAGGATTTTCCCTTCTATTTCATTCCATTTTTCGCCCGTCTCAGTTAGAATATGTAAACCAAAGAGTATTTTCATTTCATGCCTATATTTGTATGAAAAAAAAGCTTCACATTATGAAAGAAAAGTCGTAGAACAAACGTTGTTCCGGATCATAATAAAAAGATCATAGTGCTAAGAGGTTTCGAGTATTTTTTCAGTTACGTACTCATAATACGTATGTACCATTTAATTATTATCTTCATATTTATTTTACTCTGAACGCAATTAAATATTGTCTATCTAAACTGCCAGGATTCCGATGAGAGGAGTTTATTCGACAAAGTGAAATTTTCTCTCGTTGTCTTGGATCCCAGCTATAACTTACCCAACGAGATAATAAATCCTGGATAAACAATAACAGGTAGCAACTTTGGCTACGTAAACTCATGGTATAGTACGACACAATTAAGAAGTAACATCGAGGTACCTGATAGAACAATCAATGGCAGTTACTCCTTAAAATAATTGTACAACTTATTGCATCAGCGTAAAGATCATGTTTTACTGCAGTACTAATAAACATTCGTGCTCTTGAAGACGCGCGCAGTTCGGCGGGTCTACCGCGTAACAAAATGATAATGAACATCATACTCTGGTAATAAGTTTGGACTCCCATCTTCATGATCGGCGGGTCTACCGCGTAACTAAAATTGTAATGAACATCGACAATGGTATTAAACTTCAATACGATCGTGAGAGCTTAAACTTTGAGCTAACTTGTATTTTTTTTACCGATCATGAACATAGGAGTCCCAACTATATGATAGGTAATTTTTTAACAAGTTAGCTTAAAGTTTAGGCTCTCACGATCGTATTGAAGTTTATTATCTGAGTCTGATGTTCATTACCATTTTGTTACGCGGTAGACCCGTGATCTGTTTCACGAAGATTGCCGATGCGACTTCTTAGCTAAGTCGTACTTATAGCAGTACTGATTGTTTTTCACATTACAATAACTCATTTCCATCTACTTGTGGAGGAACGAGGTATGGTGTTCCTTGATTTATACACGTAGAAATATCAGAAATTGCTATATTGTATGGTATGATAGGTTTTTTCGATTTCTAAGTAATCATAGAATTTTTTTCCGAGAATGCACATTTTTTATTATTAATTTTTAACTCTAAACAGAAATACAGGCTGAATCAAATCGCGATTTTTACTCTAAGAAAGGCATGTAAATGAATTGTAAATGACGTCATGAGCCGCGCGGCTTATATGAGATTGAATAGGACACCTGTCATATTGTCGGTGATCATGGTCCTGAGTAAAAGAAGCATCAAAGTGTAGGTACTTGTGAAAGTTTAATGTAACTTAAAAATGACTAAGTATAGCTGTTGTCCGCGGTAACACGCGGGCGTTCTTTTTATCAAAATAAAAATATAGCCTATAGGTAGGTATCACTAAGGAAAGCGTAGCATACTATTAGTGAAAGAGTTTTTCAAAGTCGGTTCAGTTCGTCGCAAAGTTCGGTAGTTCTACAGATTACCCCCTACATACAAAAACAAACAAACAAAGAAACAAATACATCTATAATATTAGTATACAAATAGATATAGGAAATGTCTATATCTATTTGTATACTAATATTATAGATGTATTTGTTTCTTTGTTTGTTTGTTTTTGTATGTAGGGGGTAATCTGTAGAACTACCGAACTTTGCGACGAACTGAACCGACTTTGAAAAACTCTTTCACTAATAGTATGCTACGCTTTCCTTAGTGATACCTACCTATAGGCTATATTTTTATTTTGATAAAAAGAACGCCCGCGTGTTACCGCGGACAACAGCTATACTTAGTCATTTTTAAGTTACATTAAACTTTCACAAGTACCTACACTTTGATGCTTCTTTTACTCAGGACCATGATCACCGACAATATGACAGGTGTCCTATTCAATCTCATATAAGCCGCGCGGCTCATGACGTCATTTACAATTCATTTACATTTTTTTTTAAATTATTATTATTAAGCCCCCTTCATTATTTTCTATATTTTGTTTTAAGCGCCATCCGACGGGCCTAAAGGTTTAAATGAAATGAGCCTATCACCCATACAAAAAATCATTTTTAAACGGCAGATTTTTTTCTAATCTACTGATAAGCTGTCCGTGAACTTGGGCCTTAATACTATATTTTTACGTAATATTTGAACCTATTGTTATTAGACTTTTTCCATAACCGTTTAATCATATAAGTCCACTGCCATCGTAGCCATCATTCGGTTCAGGGTCCTTTCATCACCTGTATCAACATTATTAATTTACTAAAGTCACGAACTACCAAATACCAGCTAACAGTAGATTATTACATCGATACACCGAGCCGTGTAGTCCGCCATTAATATGCGGCATTCGGCACTATGCAACGTTGTGCAAATACACCACAGTTTGAATTAGTGTTTACCATCGTCTTTCTATGTGTACTGTACACCATAGAGGTGTACTGATTCGGCGAATTGGATTATTGAGCTATGTGATTCGCGTTAATTTTGTGTGGATTCAAGCTTAATGCGCGGTAATGTCGATAAAGCGCTATCAAAAGTAAGTGTTAACACTTTCGTTGTTCAGCGATTTTATATACCGTCGCGTTGCTGATGAAGGGAGTCAAGCCACAACTTTCTTCAAAATGTAATAAATACACTAGTAGCATTAAAAGAATCTGATTTTTACGGTGGTAAGTAAATAGAGCTAAATGCTAAATTTAAAAGACAGGAGGCATGTTTTGCTAATGTGATGTCTTTCTTAATAAAATCTGAGTTAAGTTATACACTAATAATTATAATTTTTTATTTAACCTCGTTTCTTTATTGCTCACTATCTCATAACTTGTTATGTGTGGGGTGACTCTCTTCACTACCAAAGCGACGATACTATCAATTTTTTTATGTCCCAAATATGTTTTATTTATATTCAGCTCGTTAATGCAATGCTCGTCCGAATGCAACTTCTAAACACGGGTGTAAGTAGCGTTGCCAGGTGTGCCGATATGCGCGGGACGTCCCGATTTCCAAGGATCCGTGGACACGTCCCGATTAACCCATGATCGGGACGCCAAATGTCCTGATTTTGGGTTTTTCAGAATTCGGTCATAAAAAAAAATATAAACTCCGTGCGCACGCAGTTATTTTTTTTGTGATACTAAAAATTATGACTATAGGTAAAAACCTTGTCTTTTTTTTGTCCCGAATTTTACCTTCTGTCGCACTAGCTGTGAGTGACCGCTATAATGAAAATGAACATTTATATAAATCAACAATATGTAACACAACAACAATACAACAACAACAATATCAACAACAACACAACAACAACAATGTCAACAATATGTTTTGTGCGTCATACTGGGCGTAGAAATAAAAACTTTTTCTTTCTTTCTTTCTAACAATCGCTTCTTATCCACAAATTATATATACTTGACCAAATTGCGACTGTTAAAAGCTAACACATTTCAGATCATCATCCCACGCCCGATAAAGCCACAAACAGACAAGTAATCACTGCGCTAACAACTAGATGTTTGTCGCAGCATATTTCCGTGTCAATCGGGCGCTCATTAGAACCGACACAGAACATTAATATTCACTTGTGCCGGAACGATGTCAATGCAGGTACGGACGGAACTGAGCTTTGATTTAGTATCTTGTATTACCGGTTGTATATTATGTTGTGTAGTCCCCGCCTAAGAAGAACCCGGGTTAAGGTTCCACTTGAACGGAAATAAATGCGGACTGAATTATTTCTCTTTAATTTATTATTAACCCCCGACAAAAAAGATGGGTGTTATAAATTTGTAGTATGTATCTGTGTATCTGTCCTGGCATCGTAGTGCCAAAGCGGATAGATCGATTTCAATGCAATTTTTTTGATCGAAAACTTGTTTAATCGGGTATCATCTTAGCTATGTTTCATGAAAATCTCTTCAGCCGTTCAAAAGTTACAGCTCTTTTTCTAGTTGGAGTCGGGGGTTTTTGACGGTTAGGTTAATAAATTTCTTCTTTAATTTAGGAGCTCAGATCTTGTTGGTAGAAGATCCGCCACTACTCTCAGGAATAATTTAATTAAAGAAAGGAATGGTAAAAGCTTCACGAATCTTTGTACGATAGATTCCTCTAAAATGTTATAAAATCTTGTGATTGAAATCGCGAGACATCGATTCGGCCCGTTTCACCGCGTCACTAGTGATTTACTGCTAATAACGCATTCGTGACAACCACGCCTGGTCGTCTTCTGCGCTAATCTAGTTCCCACACCATCTTCTCTTCACCATCGCCACCATCTTCTTGGGAATGGGAATCAGTATTCACTCCCTTTTTAGGTATAGTTTTTACAAAATAGCTTTTGGTTAAATGACAGTGACGAAGAGAACTAGAGAGTTTGATGCCGTATCTATGAACATTAAACGCATCCGACGCAAACCCACTTGGCTTTGAGCCGGGCGCACTCTGTGTTGATACAGTTTCTAGTTTTGCTGTCACAGTAGTGTGTCCGTATAGTTTGAAATCGCTCAATAGAGCTACAAACGTTGCTAATACAGTATACGTTGTATAAGGCCCAACCTTTCTAGAGTTATAGTACCTACCTACTCATTATTATGAACAATTTTTACTATGAGGTGAACACTGAAATCGCGAAAAATAATATACTGTTCCATTCGTGTAATTTTGAATTATTTGTTAGGTACAGACCCTACGTGGTCATTCTTTAATTTAATAAAAATTTCGTTTTTTTGTAAATAATAAAAAAGACAATTTTTTTTTTGAAAAATAATCTATTCCCAGGCCAATTATCTATATATACCGAAAAAATGTGTCAGGCCGGGGTTTCAATTTTGCATAATTATAGTAAATGTCAAGAACGTGTGCCTAAAAGATACACAGCGCTTTTACCAAGTAGAAGGATTTGTATGCCTTTAGATCAGGGACTTATAACGTTATTCAAAATTTCGTTATTTTTACATTACGTAACGTTATTGTAATAAGCCCCCCTGTTTTAGCATACGCAAAATCCCGTATGCTAAAACGGGAGGGCTTATAACGTTATTAAAATAACGTTACGTAATGTAGAAATACCGAATTTTTTGAGTAACGTTTCAAGTCCCTGCTTTAGATACACAATGCTCCAGGCACTGTGTTACAAAAAGATACACATGGTACTGAGGGTGTTTGTAAAATGGGGCTCAATAACAGCATCGACGAAACGTGGATGCATAACATATTGTATTCCAATTGTATTGATATTTTAATTTAATTTATTTTAATTTATTGTAATTTTATTATGTTAAAAAGTGATTAATTTTATATGTAATATGGGTCTTTACCTGAAATAAATAAATTTAATTTAATTTTTAATTAATAACAGTACGCCTTTGCCAAACCCTTAGGGGAAAGCAGTCGTGATGCTATGTTATAAATAATATATCATATACAGGGTGACTAGTTGACATATTGAAGGAAAGTACTGTACTCATCAACACAACAACTTTTACTATGGGAAAAGCCTGAAATCAAAACAAAATCTGTTGTTTCATACAGTTATTTAGACGAGTATTATTGAATTATTTGAATGGAACAGCAGATTTTTTTTCACGATTTATTAATGGTCTAATTTTAATAGATTGGACCCATAGTTAAATTCGTTCTTGATGAGTACAATGCTCTCCTTAAATTTTTCCATTGTTCCACCAGTAACCCTGTATACGCGTTTGTTGAAACACTTCTTTGTCAATCAAGATTCATCTTCATCTTTTTCCATCTCCTGATTAATTCCGGCTGCTGTTGGGTCCGCTTTCCGATTTAATATCCTCAATTTACTTTGACAACGGAAAGTCTTCGCAATTTCTTCGTCTTTTATTTCAGCAAGAAATGTATAGGTACTGTACGTATGTAGTTGTTGACCACTATTAAGTTACGTACTCTTATTCTTAAGTATCGTATCTTGCGCCGATCCTGGATTAAATTCCCATGTTGAGATTTTCTTGGCTTGTGTTTTCCTGTAAGAAAATATGTAAATATTCAATATCAGGCTCAGGCTTAAAATTTTGTCGATTTATAGACTAACAAGACTTTTCTTTTTAACACTATTTTTTTTCTAATTTGTCTTTTAGATAAGGGTTGTATATATAGTACCTAAAATAAATCATGTTTTTTATATTTTTTTATAACCACCTATCGGATACTAATATTGTTATTGGAAGACTGTTAGATGTACGACAGTATACCTCCCAGTACCTCAACAGGGCGTATTGTCAGTGTATTTTTTATTTATTTAACAATTAATGCACACCTAAAATACATGAGAAATATGAAGTAGGAGCATAAAGTACAAAGGTACTGCTTATTTCTAAAGAAATCTCTTCCAGCAGACCTGCCTGCCTGTTTATTAAAATAATGGCAGTCGTTATATAAAATATGAACTGTAATCTATCTCAATATATAAAAATTGTTACCAAACGTATATATCTCTCACACATATGGAAAAACTAGCCAACTGTCATACGAAGACAGGTCACTACTCACTAGATGGGAGAACATGATTGATGACACTTATCCCCCACAGTGGACATTCCCGATTCGATTGCTGATCAATCACAAACGAAAATCCAGTTATTCTTATGTCCACACGTCTTGGATATTTCGGTCCAATATCTGGATATAAGAGACGCATCAATCTCTAGCGTAATAAGTTAAAGTTGGAGAAAAAGTTTAATGCTTAGACTAGTCTGTAAAAATGCTATCACTTATCGTAACAAGCATTTTCTTGCTAGATATTGATAAGTGTCGAGCTGACTACATGTTTTTCTACTATCTCAGATTTTATACTCAAGTGACTTCATGTATAATATTGGACCTATATATATTAGTGTACCCACATGTATCTATGTATACAGGGTGACTTGTTGAATGAGGTAAACATTGAAGGAGGGTGTTGTATTCATCATAACGAACAACTTTTACTATGGGACCAAACAAGAAATCGCGAAAAAAGAATCGGCTGCTCCGTTCCATTTAGTCGATTGATATTGAATTATATAAATGGAACAGCTGATTTTTTTTTCCGATTTCATTGTTTGTCCCATAATAAAAGTTGTTCATAATGATGAGTACAATACCATCCTTCAATGTTTCCCTTGACCAATCAGTCATCCTGTAAATTTGACAATATTTTATTGAATTGTATTATTGTTCATTTTTATTATTATATTTATGTATTCGTTGTACAATATTTATCGACTTGTATTCCTAGGCTGTCCGTTATCTGGGCTCTCTTATGTCCATCCAAAGGTTGTCTGGAACAGATCACAATATGCGATAAGACCGCCCATTGTACATGTACATTAGCTTTTGTTACCCTCAAGCCTTTGTTATGTACAATAAAGAGAATATAAATAAATTGATACAATATCTATCCATGCATTAATTAGATTTTCGGAAATCAATATGCAGCAAAGCGATATTCTTTTTAGGCTGTAACATTTTGTAGGTACGTTATGCTATATTATATGTAAAGAAATGATATTATGTGGGAAACTTATGGATTTGTTGATATTTACCCGAAATATCTATAAAACCTGAAAGTATACCGAATACAATTTGTATCAGAAATGTGTGGTCATATTTAAGGGTGTGGATCGAAACATCAAACTCAACAACTTTCTTTATAGGATCAACATCGTAATCGCGAAAAAATAATCAGCGTACATTTGGGTCGAGTAGGTAATTGAAGTTTTGTATGGGTCAGTTGATAATTTTTCCGCGATTACGATGTTGGTGCCATAGAGAAAGTTATTCAATTTGATGGGCTGATCCACACCCTCAAATATGACCACGCATTTCTGATACACGTTGAAGAAAACGTCTATAAATACCTACCAAAAACATACAAATATATGAGAACCTTCATCGGCTAACATCACGTATACCTTTTACTAGAGGATGTAACGTTCATTAAATTTAGATCGTTAACCCGTCACGACAAAGCAAAAAGGCAAAGGTATTGTCACAGTAAAGAGTATCACGGTACGCGTGGAAAGTGAAAACACTAGGGAAAACCCGACCGTAACGACACGCAAAACATTTCAACGATGTTAGTTTTGGGGTTACGTGAATGAACCCTTAACACATAATGCGCAGTTCTGGTTCTAACATTAGTACTGCGATTAAAAAGATTAGGCGGAATAATAGTTAGGGCCTTTGAAAGCTAACTAATATAGAATAGAATAGAATAATATTTATTCGGTGCAACAAGAGGCATTTCTTTAAAACTAAACTTAGTTTGTCTTTTATTAGATAATTTATTATTATTAAAAAAAGAAAAATTGCAACATTAAATTGTGGCTCGATTGCACCAAATGAGTAACCAGTTCAGTATTATTATAATGTTCACACTAACGCTGATTAATTTTATCAACTGGGCCCTTAGAAACACACGGTTACCAACATTTAAAATAAATAAAACATCGATAAAAAGAAGTCGACAGACATTGGGTTTAAAAACGAAATATACTAATGGTACACGTAGATGGTAAAGTAGTATTCATCTAATTATGAGAATTGCAAAAAGCATACAATTTGATACGTTACAAAATGGTATCGGACTGTGCATGCAATAATGAAGTTAATTGTCATTTCTAGCTGACTGCGAAATTGATTGATTGAAATAAAGAAAACTGTTCCAATCTTTGTTATAAAAGCTTTAATAGTGGCTGTGTTTATTTTTTAGCCGTCAAGATAATAGTTTCAAACATGAGTTTGTTTAGATAGAACTTAATATGTAGCAAAAGTTCTATCAACCAAACAGTTTCGCTGTACCAATTGTTCATTGAGAACTTGAAACCAGGCTTGCAGATTCAGTTAGAAAGCCAAACAACGTTTATCAAGCGTTCATGGCAAACTTGCTTTACAAATCTCTTGCGCGCACGACACTGCAGTTTCTATTCTGTTTCTCAACGCCAGAGATTTCCCAGTTGCATCGTTTGTCCTCAGTTTGAGAGACAAATACCTTCTCCCGTAACGCATAGTCGCCAGTAATGCTAAAAATTGTCTTTTGTTATGTACTTTAACATTTAAATTTTTATAGATTTCAAGCTTTTGTCCGCGTGAATTTTAAATCCTAAACTTTTGTTTCTGATCTTTTTAAACAAAATTCAATACCCTTTTGTACCACTTAGGGGTTAATTTACGAAAAATACTTTTTTCTTGCATCTTTATGTTTTAAGAAACATTTCCAAACATGTTTCTATGTTAAACGTAACCTGTACGTGGTCTGTCAGTCAATCAGTCACAGCGTTGACTAGACTGTTGTATAATAAATTATACATGAAAACGTGAAATAGATCGGTGATGCGTAATTTATGCTGTGATTATACCATTGCGGAATAACATGAAAACCATATTCCCAATTGATAGGGCTGTCATGTCATGATTTAGAATGCGACCAATTTGGCTTAATATTGCGATTTGATGACTGAATTTCTAATACAACTACATTGGATTTATATGGTTTATATTATAGTACATCATTGACATTTTATTTGGGACACATTGGGCGTTTTGTATTGTTATATAAAAATCCATTCAAGATGCCTCAAGGGCTCGTACATAACTACCACGAAGATCAGTCGATCAGTGAGGTTAAGCAGCACTTGCTGTGGTCTATCCTTGGATTGGTGGCCGTTTCTTCAAACATTGAGACGCCTCCGTGCCTCGGAAAACACTTTAAGCAGTTGGTCCCGGTTGTCATACGACCTATGACAGTCGTTACGGGAGTCAGCAGCACAAAACAGTCTTACAACCGGTCTTATCTTAAGGTATCAGTGTTTCCCAGTGTTTTGGTCGAGGAAGTTAGGTGGCAGTCGCTGTGTGTAAAATACTGATAGGTATTCAGCCCCATCTGGTTAGTCTGTGAGCCGAGTGCCGACCCCATCGTCGTTGGGAAAAGGCTAGGCAGGTGATTTATTTATTTAAATTAGACCGGCCATGGGCCCCTTACACTAATTAATTAAATGCACTTAAATTTATCAAAAACGCAAATTATTTAAAAAGCCATTAATATTTTCTCATTTAAGTTCAAATAGGCATAGGTATAAACCATGATTCGGCGCAGATGGGCAGGAAAATCCAGCTGCCGCAATATTACTGAAAATCGTAAAATTTTTACTACTGTTTCCATCTTTTTATTTAAATCACGTGTCATAACCCAAAATTGAACAAAGTTTGAAGAAGTTTCCAATTTTATTCATCAAATAATAAGTTTCAGATTATCAAACTTTGATAAGTTTGTTCACTAGACTATGGTCGCAATTGAGACATTGTAAGACAATAAATTGTCAATTTTCAGTTATTCTCACATACTTTTTAAGGAGAGGATTTCAAACTACATAGCTGAAATTTTGCTGAAGTTTTGGTCTTAAAATCACAGAACAAAAAGTTAATTTTTATTTAGAAACAGACATTGTTTGCTTATATAATAATTTGAACTCCAAAACAGTTGTTCCTGATTCGTTTCTACTACGTATTGCAGAGTTATTTTGTTTATCATTTATATCATATCCGAACTAATTACGTGAAAATCACCTAACAGCGACCCGACAGCCACGCGATGACGCGACAGCAGAAAGATAGCGATCGGTCGTGAAGTGTCAAAAAAATTCGTATGTACGGCATTTGTCCTAGGCTGGGGCTACTTGTCGCGTTTGCAGCGCCAAATATGCACTTTTTAGTTCGTATCGTATCGTGAGCAATCTTTCCACTACGGCATGAGCAATTTCTAACGGTTAATCGCGCAGTTGTATACCCTATGGAGGAATAAGGCATGGTCTTCCTCCTTTGAAAAGTGAGGATTCTCCGACCAGGCGCGGTGACCTTAGCCAGATGGGTTGATGTCGGACAGAATATATGTATTAGAATTGATGAACACTTTCATAGTGCGATGCAGGATCTAAGTTGCCACTATATTCTGATAGGCGGCGCTGGCGTAGTCTATTACCATGTTGTTAGTAGTTATTTCATGTAGCACTAGATGTCGCTACAACACAGTGAAACTCAGATTTTATCTCGATGAGATGTACGTTCTGCATTAAGTCCGATGAGCTCTTAGATCGTCTGATACGAAAGAAGAAGACAACATCAAATAGGATAATGTAAAAAAAAAAAAACTAGATTTGGGCCCACTTGCGTCAACGCAGGTTATCTTTTAACCTAGAGTTAACTTGGCAGAAGTGTTAATTTTCTATGAAAACCCCAAAGACAATTTAGAATTTTAGCCTTGGGGATATAACTCGGGAGATAACTCGCGTTGATACAAGTGGGCCTTATTAAACACAGCAAAAGACTTAAATTGTTATTGTCAGCGGACTACATAAAAATTAATGTCAAAAAGGTTGTAATTGTTTTATAATATCGTGTTTCAGTCACTCTAACATAAAAATGGTCTGCGGTTTATGGTCTCTTAATAATTTGCCTTTATTATATCACAATAGGTACTCAAGTATTTCTGCTCCCGTGGACTTATTAAAATATTTATGAGCCTCGCTTTCCGGCGCTTTCGTTCGCTCTAGCGTCTTTAGCGAATCTCTTTGGTAATGTTGGCAGCAGGATAAACTGCATCATTTAAAACCTTGCCCCGTCTTGATTATTAATTCAATAACCTTTGAAATAGTGCTCGGTATTACGTCGTGTCCTTTTATTACACAAAAATGTGTTTGGGAGGTAATTCAATGTAGGTAGCTCTTACGCAATTGCACCATACTCTCAAGTATCTCCATAAGAGAAAACTTTGTACCACTTTATAAGCATATTGCGCTCACGGAAGAGTGTGAGATTTGCCATAGTTAAAGTTTATATGGAGAAGGAGTGCAGAAAGCTAAAATTTATATTTAATATTAAGCTCGGATTTCGACCACTGGGCGACCACTACTACTTTTAGTTATTTTCTGAACGGATATGAATTTATAATAGTTTGGTTTTCCAGCAAACATAGGCAATAATATTATAGCTTACTAAAACAAGGAAATGAAAATTATTTAGATAAGATCAAATATTATAACATGAAACCAGAGCCAGGGGCATAAATCTATACACCCATACCCTTTTTCAAAGTCAAATTAATAGAACGCTTCACACGATCCGTTGAATATTGAAATTCAATCAAAATAATAATATGCGATATCATCGAAACAAAGCCGATCCTATTCTCGATATAATACAAACTGTGTGAACAGTACTGTGGGACGTCACATTAATATGCATCAAGTGCAAACTATCGTCGACCGCGATCGCAGTGCAGAATGCAAACACACACACAGCTACTGTCCGCTTTCCAATTAAAGACACAGAGACACTGTATTGCCGTACTTTACTTGAGTACTGAATTATTTTGTTGCGGGTTTCGGATTGAGGAAACAGCGTGTCGCACACTTATCTTCTTTCCGAGACAAGTGACGGAAATGACTGACTTAATGGCGCTCCAAGCGATAGCGAGTGCTAACACTTATACGAAGGAAGGCATTTAAACGATCTGTTTTGTTTTACCTGTGAGTCTACTGCGTAACGAAAATGGTAATGAACATCGACTCTGGTAATAAACCTCAATACGATAATGAGACACTAAACTTTGAGCTACCTTGTATTTTTTTTACCGATCATGAAGATGGGAGTCCTAACTTCATAACTGTATTTTTTCTACAAGGTAGCTTGAAGTTTAGTCTCTTAGGATTATATTGAAGTTTATTACCAGGGTCGATGTTCATCACCATTTTAGTTACGCGGTAGACTCTCTGTTTAGGAGGTTCTGTTGAATTACTATGGGTTATTACCTAGAATGGTTTATAAAGTAAGTACCCAACGAAAGTATGGCAGAAGAAATTGCGATTATTGAGAGCGACAACCTTAGTACCTAGTGTAATTTTCTTATAATAAACTCGATTTAACGCATCGATTGCGTTATGCGTGCCGATTGGCCCGCTTCGAGGTCTTCACCGATCAGAGCGCCGATCGCGGTCGCTGTGTAAAAACGAGATCGGTAGAAGGAATTTATACTAGGGCAAGGATGGCTAAGCTTAGGTATTGAATACGCTTGCCAATTTTATTTTTTAATGTTAAATGTAGCTTAAATGTGCTAACTGACAATCATAGCTTATTGGGAAAAATCATTAAAATACTTTAAGTAGGTAGCTCAATCAATGCAGCCGTGCTTTTAATTTCTGGCCCCGTGCCATCAGTGGCACGCGTGCCAATGGTTCGCCATCCCTGTAGGTACTAGGGCCTTTGAAGGGAGATAAACTCAAATGCTACTTAAAAAAATTAAATATGTGTAATTTTCTGACCTAAGGAGAACAGTAACGGTAATATAATCTACAATCCACTTAGCTTGGGTAAGCGGACCCTCCACTTACCAATGCTGTTGGATGTATTTCTGCTTTGCGTTCTATTAACAATTGAAATAGAGTTCTCAAAAAAAAAATTACCATACATTTTTGGTAGGTTTGGAAATTCAAATATCTGGCTATATTTTTCTGTTTAATTCACCGTTTTGCCTCGACGGGAGAATTGAATAAAAGTCATACGTGAATGTTCCGATTCAATCCGGTGTGTATTTCAGAAATCTAAAAATCAAATATACTTCGCTTGTATTTGGTCCGGACAATTTTGATACTTGGACCGTACCGGGTTTTCGCTTCCAAAAATATTGAATGTTGGCTGTCGGTTTTTTTAAAAATAATATTTGAATGTTTTACAAACCTGCCATCTGACTTTGATAAAGATTGAAAATTTTCTATCTACACACATACACACACATACATTTATATCAATAGATTAGGTAGGTTCTCTATTTACACACGTCAAATTGATATACATCGTAAAAGAACACGATTTTTTTTCAAAAGCATAACAACGCATAATATTAACATAGGTTAAGATAATATGTAGTACTAACAAAAAAATGAGTCTGGTTACTTGAAATATACGATTTAATAATAATATAGTTACTTACCTTAAAGATTTTAACACGGCGAGAAGCCGATATACCGTTCTTTTTGCTACCAAAGAAATGCCTTTAACACATATTTCATATTTACATACAACAATACCACTTCTATTTAAGATGAACACAAAGCTCAGAATTTCCTTCAGTTCAACTGAGTCTGTCTTACTTTGTCATACTACACGATATACAATAGTCTAGGGTAAGTTTAGTAGCAGTTCTTATTAGTATGCAACAGCTGACGGCACCGAACTACAGATTCAATAAAGAAACTGATCAACGAACAGCTAAGCTTCTTGTAACCAGCGGCTTCAATTATTGGAAAATAGTGGCAATATTGTACATAAAAACCCTAGGCATAAGAAATAAGTTTGCTTTGGAGCTACCCAAGTAAAAACCCGATATTGAAAATGAAGCTTACCTACTTTACGTCGTTGAGGCTAGTTGACGAAAATTATGTAAACCAAATATAACACAAAATTGCGTAATAAAAATAATAGTTTTCGACCACGACTCTACTCTCCGCATTATTATTTATAACATTTTTAGTGAATATACGGTGTATTAATAATTCTACATGAGCCACTGACAAACAGTACAAAAATAGCTCTGACATTTTATCCATAGAATCATATTTCGCGTACTTTTTGTGTACCTACATCAAAGAAATCTCTCAATGGGTAAACCTCAATACGACAAAGGGATTATTTTAGTATCTACCATTCAATCGAAGATGCTGATATTTAAAAATCACTATGTATACAAAAAAAAGGGGCAGCTAGGACAAACTGGACGTGAAAGGTCCATGAACCATGTATGTTGTGGGTGGATCTGGGATTTATTTCTGGAATTTAAGAGGCACAGGGCCAAACATAAGGAGTGTCCCCCGTAGTATTGCACTATGACCTTGGGATTAAAGGTACAATACGCACGCGCCGCTGACGCGCGCTCTGCATGCACTCAATATGGTGTCACAACAGATTGACTGCTTCAATTGTAGTCTGAGCGAATTCACACAGGCCGCATTTTTTAAAATTACCGTTATTATGTAATATAAGTAACCTCAAAACTATAACTATTGTATTAGGGAAACCTGTAATGATAGTTGTATGTGTTTTAACATAGAGGTTATATGTCCAGAGGGAGTGTCGCCTTACAAAACGTACTTCTGTTTTGAAGCCAATTCAGCCGCGTGATGACATGCGCGCGCATGTGGGCGTGGCTTACAGGGATACCATCGAAAAAGAATTACCCTACGATGTGGGGAAAACATTTTAACAGAGTACAGCTTTTATTTGTAAATAGGAAAACGTAAGGGTTCATAAATTAGGTAGTAATACATTATTTTTATTATTTATGTACAGTCAGATGCAAAAATTTATATGTATGTATATTTTTGTATCGAAATTAAAAGTGGAATTTAAAAGAATTTATTTAAATAAATCTCTACATTACTGTTACTGTTAGCCTGTCTCATCCCACTGCTGGGCAAAGGCCTCCCCTTTTATTTGTAGGAACTGCTATAATGATCACGTGACAATTTTTTTTCTAAAATTCAAAATGCGGTTAACAAAAAACGCCTTGCAATTGCTACAGTTTTCTATACTATTATACAGGTTGGATCAAAATTTTGGGGCATTAAAGGTGGCTAGGGTTTTCTGTTATTAACATTAATGAAAACCATTCCTGTTGAGAAATAGAATCGAATGAATGAACCCCACTAAAGTTATTCGGGAAATGTAAACATCCTCGCTGACCTTTTTACAAAAACTTATGATGTCATTTAATATCTTCAAAATTGACCTAAAGTTTTTTATAGTTTATAGAGGAAGAACAGTCGGACGACGCTTAGATCTCGTCGTAAATGCTGACAATGACAACGTCTAGACAATGTTGCATTTGTGCATGGAGGGTTGTCAGAAGTAAACAATATTTATTCATTTATTTTCGATCAACATCGTCATCAACATTAATATTATAAACAATAATTATGAAGAATTATCAATTATGTAGGTATTATCAATCAATTATATAAGTAACTCTGAGTTTTGCTCAAGGGTCTATGTGGTTACAGTCTATGTGAATAGATATCACTAAAACATGAAGTTTGAGTACCATCATGATGGGGCTGTGTCAAATAGTGCCGGAGATACAAGCTTCCAAAAATTTAGTCACGTGGTCACATAGAAATCACTAAAACATGAAGTTTGAGTACCATCATGATGGAGCTGTGTCAAATAGTGCCTGAGATACAAGCTTCCAAAAACTTGGTCACGTGGTCACATAGAAATCACTAAAATTTGAAGTGCGGCTTCGTATTATTCAATACCCGTGTTTTTTTCCTCAACCTGTGCCAGAACTCTCATATCAAGTTTCTCAAAGGCTGATCAAATTTAACCAGCCGTTAAATCACATTTGAATTGATTGTTGACGTTGGTCAAACAATCACAACAGGTAACATGATTTGGCCAGCCTTTCAGAAATCGAGGGTGAGTAGGTATAACAGATAAGGTAGCCACTTTTAATAACCCAAAATTTTGCGCCACCCTGTATAGCTGTCGTTTTGAAATTGTATTTCTTAACAAGTTTTCAGTTTAAATATGACAACGCGTACCTATTCCTACGTGTTATATGGGATATTTAATTTCATTTTATGGCAACACTTACAGAACATGGCGTCACAGCCGATCAACAAAAATATTAAATTGTAAAAATTATTTAAGTGATATAAAGTAAAGAAATCGCTATAATTACACATGGAAAGTAATCATTTTCACTTTTTCTTTATTATAAGCATAATTTTCACAATTTTTGGATGCATAAAACGATATTAATTAAATATCAATCGGGAGCGAATTACATGTTTTCACGAGCTTGCGCCAAAACCTACTGACAGGCCATATAGGTAGTACATTAACTTTTAATGCCAATTTATTACATTCATTTTCAAGTATCGAACAAGGTCTCTAGACATATGAATACTCTAAGTGTTTTAAATAAATAAATAAAAATAAATAAATAAATAATAATGAAAAATTAGATAATATTTAACAATGATAGTTTTCTTTGCTTTAGTTTGAGCAGAATGGTACGCAAGTTGGATTGTCAGAGTCACGTTCTTTCTATCGATGTTAATATATATTTTACAAGTTGCGGTAGTATGTCCATATTTTTGTACACAAAGATCTCCCAGCTCCTTGTTTCATTTGAACGTACCCCTGCCCCCCCGCCCTGGATCCGCCCTGGGTATTGTGTATTGCAACTTGCGAGAAGCATTATGTAAATATGTATAGCTGTGAAGTACGACAGAGTGAGTCACTGAATTAATTGATGAAATGATGAGACGCTAAAAAATACCCAGAAGAAGAATTGAAGATACCCAAATGGAAAGCCAGTTCAATACACAACTATACAGTATTACATCGAATAAAGGCCGATCCGTCCAAATTTGCAATCGATATCATTTGAACATGCCGTTTGAAATTTCATTGCGGCCGTCGTACCTACTGAAAAGGAATTGTAAATTTCGTATTATGGTAATTCGTATGTGCTGGCATTAAAAGACAGGCTAGAGTTTCAGGCACAAAAAACCGAAGCCTGTTTTAAGGCCGTATGTTTTAGATGCCTCGGCTGTCGTCGACATGGCTTTGTGTTGGGGACGTTTCATTATAATGTTAATAAGCATATTTTTTAGTCCGCTAAAAGGACTAGACCATCGTGGTGGACTAAGGCGTTAACCTTTTTCATTCTCAGAAGAGGCACGTGTCCTAAATTATATCTGGATTCGCACGCTGGACTTAACAAACAATTACCTATGTACAGGTTGGCCAAATAAGAGTTCGCATTTGTTATGTTGGGAGAGGTGGATATTTGGGAGGTCTTATGTTCCATAGGTAATTGCCAAGACTAAATAATGTATTTTTGGAAACATATTTGGTATTTTTCAACTGATATAAAATTAATTTAAAATTAAAGTTGTAAAGTTTTTTATCTGGCCACCCTGTACATATATTTATAAAATTTAAATAAAAACTAATAACAAAGAAATCAATTATGCTGTACAAAGCCAGAAAACGTCCCCATTTCAGCATTAAGCTGCAACATTTTAATCATGAACACGATCATTTTGTTTAATGTTGGAGGGCTGATATTCTGATTGGGCAAATTGGGTGAATTATTTCATACTAGTGGTCGCCTAGTGATCGAAATTCGACCGTAATTCATTAAAAAATTAAGTTCGAATGTTATTGAGGTTCTTTTGTCACAGAGATATACCTCTATAACAATGTTTTTTTTTTTTTTTTTATTCTATTACGTCTGCTGCGACCGTACACAAAGACGTCATTAGCGTGTGTTGTTTGCCTTAATTCCCTGCAATACCTATAAAATTTATCTGATGTTAGCAATAGTTGAAAAAAACAATTAAGTACAGTTGTTATTGGTCTTTTTTTACCTGTTACTAACATTACATTTTAGATTTCTGCAATCCTTCTCCTTATAAACTTTAACTACGCCGCATCTCAAAGGCCTCCATGCGCGCAATATGCTTAAAAAGTACAAAGTTTTCTCTTATAATATATAGATCTAAAGTTCCCGATGTCTTAGGAACACTCTTTCCTAGCGAAAAATACTTAAACACGAATTACTTACTATAACTATTCTTACACGTACTTTCACAATTCTTTCTAACAATGTCAACTCCAGTTAGATCGATCACAATGTTGGGATCCCACTCCAGGGAAACAGTGCTAAGACAAATCTTTCCTCGAACTCTTGGAAACTTTCCCGGATTTTACTGGACCGCATATGTTACTTACACTAACGTTATATCGTACGTTTTAGTTTTATTTGTCGGAAAAAGCTGTTTATTGAAGCACTTTGAGATTAAAATGTAAATGCAGTTGAATTCAATACAACGCGTATCAGAAATGCGTGCTCACTGCTCATATTACTTTAAGAGTGTGGATCAGACCAAATATAAACCTTCAATACCTACTCCACCTAAACATATGGGACATTTGATAATCTATTCGTGATTACGATGTTAGTCCTATAAAGAAAGATGTTGAGTTTGATGATCTGGACCACACCCTTAAATATGACCACGCATTTTTGATATACATTAAACAATAATACTTGTATTGCTCGATTATCACTGATGATTATCAAATTAATAATAATCTAGCTTAGGTACTCACTTTTACTATGTTTAGGAAAATAATATGTTCATAGAGTAGTAAGTGCTTTTGCATTCAACTTTAAGTAGTCGCATTCATTTCAATACATATGACCTAGTTTTTTCAAACGTAAGACTGTTCTTAGTATTTTCAAAAGTAAACAAACCCATATCATCGTCTCATCACATTTAGAAAATAGTACACTCCTAGATGACGAAGGGCCTTATTACTTAAGGTACCTCTCTATCAAAGTATACTGTTTGATTGATATTTGATTTTAGACAGTTAACCAACTCTGCTAACTTTACGGTCATAATTATGTGGGCTAAAGTTCATATAAATTCCCCCATCAATGCCACTTAACAAACTGCTTTTAATAGTTCAAATATTATGGAATCTAATTACCGAAGTCCCTTACAATTCCAAATAAGCATTTCTGTTGTATTCTATCCGCATTTCCCCATATATTTCGCGTTTCATTTCAAAAACATCAAAAACAGCCATCCCTGAGGTCGTTAAAATGCGGGAAGGGACACAAAAACAAGGCTACACAGTCATGTATTGTGATGAAAATGGAGGTGGTCAAGCAAGCCGGCAACCAGTCATGAGATTTGCAATTCACAGTGCGTCGTGCTGGCAAATAGCCGAACGTTTGACGTCCAGTGTTTGTAATCGAAGGCTTAACATGTTGTTCGGCACAGCGATTAGTGTTGACGATGGTTTCCGATACAGTTGGCGCAGGGGAATGGTCGGAATTGTCGAAATTGTATAAACTGTGCGCGCTTTTGTCACTTTTCAGATAGATTTGACAGTCTCTCGTTAAGTATTGAGTGCTTAGTCGAATTGTTTTTAGAGTTTTAGTCACTATTTAGAACGAGCTCGACAGTCTTTCCTTCTTCTATCGTATCAGCCATAATATTATGCTCCCATGCGATATCCATTATGCTCATCAGGATTTGGTTATGTCATGGTGAAAATATTTACCAGTTAGCAAGTTAATATAGTATATAGTAGTAGTATATTTTGACATTTTATCGGCAATAATTTAAAAATAAATTAAATATTTAAAAATGTGCCTGCTAGTAATATCATATCAAATTTTTACAGTTTCATACATAGCTAATCCATTTTGCGGATAAAGGATGGATAGTGCCTCATATACTTTTATTTCATAAACTTATAACTTCCATTTTAATTATTTTATCAACTATGGTGTTCTTTATCTGTCTACTTTAAAGGAATATGAAACATTTGTGCATTTTTAATAGTAGATGGTTAATTGCGTGGTGCATGGGACATCCTTATAATATGACATCAATTAGGAAGACTCATACCATGCACAAATAAAATAGCGTTATAAGTTATAAGTAATTATAGGTGAATATTACATGGAAGTTTTTCTACAAAATTTCTCTCACGTATAAAGTACATGTTTCTGACTAAGTAACACCTAAGTAACTCAGCGTCGTAACTTTAAAAGACTGAAAACGACTTAACGAGTAACAACTCCAGAAATGATTTAATTTCCTCTTAGGTAAGTTACGTAGTCAATCATATAATTTTATGTCTTTCAAGATGTTCTATGTCTTTCTCTTCTCTTACATCCACATACATACTTAAACCTCTTCTTGTTACTTCATTGTCATCCCTTCTCATCTCATTACCATACAATGCACCTAAACCAGTTCACTGTTTGTCATACCATGACAAACAGTGAACGGGTTTAGCTGCACTTATTCTTATTATTTTTTCTACTAATCGATTCGTTATTAAAATAAAAAGTCGTTTAATGCATCAGAAATCCATTGTTTGTTCGGTACTCGCTGCCAACTCGATATAGGTCAGAAGGATACGTTTCTACCGTTTCTACTGAAAGCAAGCTGTTTTTGCTTTTAGTTCACCCTTTCTTTGCATTCGACTGATATCGACACTCGATGATTTATTGTATCGAGTTCAAATGGTAAATGAATGATGAGAATGTTTGCACTAGAGTTCATGGCGAATATTTACTGATCGTACGGTATGAAAACAATTAAATTAAGTTTCGATAAGAATATTTTAGTTTATTTAATAATATTTTAGATTTCCTATTGACAGTCTATGTTTTTGGTATGTTTCAAAACTAGAGATGTTAGCGTGTTTGAAGAAAAATGGATTCTAGGCCGGTTCGTCTCTATGGCTGACTTTAAACTTAGTTATTTAAAATTTATGTTGATTTAAATTCGTTTGTTTAGTTGTTAATTGTGCATGCTGTGGTCTCCTATTTAAAAAGTTGAAGTCAAAGACTTTTCATAATCTGGGCTTTTGCATGTAATTTGAAAACGTCGTGATTTTAGGTCCACGGTTCCAAGTGAAACTTCATGGATACGCTTTTAACATAATAAGCACAATTATAATTATATCTAGGGCCGCAGTAGAGGCCCCGGCAGAGGCAGGAGAGGCCCCCCGAATAATTGAAGGAGTACACATAAACGATACCTAATGTTTACTATAATTTTTGAATTTGTATATTATGTCTTTTGTTGGAAACCCTTAAATAAATAGGTAAATAAATAAAAATATTTTTATACACGGAAGTGGAGTGTTAATGACGTTACAAAAAATCTTTTCTCTATTCCCATAATGGGAACACGCAATTTTTCTTTCCTTTAAAAAAAACTTTAAGCCATATTACATTAACAGAAAGCCGCAAGTGAAAGTATTACGTTGAGTTGCCGTTGACACCATAAAAAGAAAAAATAAAGAAATATCTCACCTCAAAAAAGGAAAAGAAACTTGTCATTTCCGTCAAATTGAGTTAGGTAAGGGCCCCAAAAAATGTCAACTCGAATACTGGTAAAGACATAAGGCAATCGTACATTTTCAGGTAAAGCCTGTTTTATTTTTAGATTCTAATCGATTTTGAGTTTATTTATTAATATACGAGTACAACGTCAATCAGAAATCCGTGATCCTATATAAGGGTGTGGATAACACCATCAAAGTGAACAACTTTCTCTATGGGACTTTCATAGTTGAGTAGTTATTGGTTTAGTTATTAGTTTAGTGTACGTACATTTAGTTTTAGTTTATGTGGTCTAAATAAGTTATATTTGTCATTTTTATACACTGTGTCTACGTGTCTATCATACATATTTCCAGTCGCGGGACTCCTGGAAGAAATTTCATCAGAAATAAGTGGTTCCATTGTGCTCATAATAATGTATGTAACATTTGTATTACCATGTTTCCTTGTGTGTATATAAATAAATAAATAAACATCGTAATCACGAAAAAATTATCACCTGTTCCATACAAAACTTCAATGCCCACTCGACCCAAATGTTTGGGACAGCTGATAATTTTTTCGCGATTTCGACGTTGGTCTGATAAAGAAAGTTGTTCAGTTTGATGGTCTGATCCATACCCTTAAATATAACCACGCACTGCTTATACAGGTTGTATTGTTCAACGGTAAACCTAAGTCCGTAATTGAGGAAAATCGAACTGTCCAATACAATATGTTTGACGAGGCCATGCGATGTGTTTATAAATATGACAATCGATCAATCACTGCAGTCGGTAGGCGACCACTGTTTACTATCAAACTCTCCCACAGACCTCATAAATGTTGTAGCTTGGAGAAGTAAATAGGCATGGTAATCGAATTTTAAAGGGGGTTTACCGCGTAACTAAAATGGTAATAAACATCGCCTGTGGTAATAAACTTCAATACGACCGTGAGAGAATTAACTTTAAAAAAAATACCGACCATGAAGTTAGGACTCCAATCTTCATGACCGGTAATTTTTTACAAGGTAGCTTAAAGTTTAGTCTCTCACGATCGTATTGAAGTTTATTACCAGAGTCGATGTTCATTACTATTTTAATTACGCAGTAGACCCGCAGGTTGTTGCTAATTGCTCGTCTTCTATCCTAAATATATTATAACGTATCAAAAGTACGTCTACTCATAGTTCGGTTGGTGAATATTTTTTTGTACTTCCATAAAAAGGAAAACTCTAAAACCTCACCTTTACTCCATTGATTTTATCTGAAGAAAATAAATAGTAATAAAAATAACCATCATTAACGCACCTTAACATAAATCAACTTCATCAATCTACATTTTTTTCACGAGACCGTTAAAGAAATTCAAAATACGAATGAGTATGCATTCTCAATTTAAAATTCAAAGTTTCGGATTTCCCATAAACCGCGGCGATGAAATGTGCCAACCTTATTAAGCGGCATGCATAAAATGCATGCGCCATTTTGTATTCAACATTCGCCTATGAATTATTGATGGTAATGAGAATTTAATTTTGGTATTAATGTTACATGTACTGGATTGCAGAGATGCTTGCATATAAAAATTATATTTATTAGTTTGGTATATTCCGTGATTTATGATACCTACATTTTTCTTCCGAAAATAATCGACAATGAGATGCGTCGGATAGAATATCGGAGGGTAAATACGTATGGGTGGGTTATATTTACGTTAGAAAAATTGTTCCGTTATTGTTTTTATTACTTTTCTTTGCGTCCTTTTCTGTAAAAAATAAAGAAAAAATCCTTCTTTCTCTCTAGAATATTCTGAATGTGTTGCAAAGGTAAACATATAGGCATATACTTCACTTTATAGGCTGGCAAATTGCAATTTTTTATTCAATTTCCATACCTTTTTGTTATTCGTCGACGTCACAAATATCTGTAAAGCAAATAGATGAAGATCTTTTGAATAGTGGATTTAGATGTCACAGGAAAGACATGACAGCCTCTGTGTCTGCGGACTGGATATGAAATATCACTATCCCGGAATAAAATATGATAAATACAGTTGACTATTGAATCATGTGCCATATGATACATAACAGAAAATATAGTCTATGGTAAAAGTAAACTGAGAAGTCGTTTTTCCTGTTTTATTTTTGAAACGTTTTTATTAGCTTCACCTGCAACTAACTATGTAAAAAAATCTTGGAAGTTAAATTTGACCCACTTCCCGGTTTCCGATTGAGCTGAAATTTTTCATACACGTTTAGTTTGGATGACAAAAGCGTTTTCTTTCGATTTTTTTCTAAACTTTTATATTTATTTATTATTACCACGTTTTTATAAACATGCTTTCTTGGCTGTCTGTTCACAAATTTTGTAATCGATTTTAAATAACTTCCTGATGAGTTAGATACTTGAAATTTTAAACATAGGTCAGAACTGAATGACAATGCAATATTAACTATTTGAATATAATATAAACATATAATTAATAAGCAGAAAATAATTATTTAAATATAAAATATTCTTAACACGTTGCCGCAAACGGACATAATAGGTACCTACTATAAAAAAAATCTCTTGAAAAATTTACACATGGGCTGTTAAATACAACTTTATCTCCGGAATATTAGCATACAAATGAGAATTGTGTCTATAATTCACAAGAAGCTACGGTAAAATATTTAAAACAACATATAAACATTTTAAACCCTTCAAATACAGACTACCTAAAAAACGAAACAAAAATAAATCTAGAAAAAGCTACAAAACTTACGCGCTAAAAAGCCACCCACTATATATTTTCTGTGAAAATTCCCGCTAACAAGACCGCCACCACATAATTCTCCCGATAAAACTGGATGACATCTTAATAAAGGCTTGTCTTTAGAAAATGGAGTGCTATAAAACAGGTTGCGAAACATTTATTTCATAAAATTGAGACACTAAAACCTCGCAGCACTTAACTCGCAATAAACGATCGCTGGCCAAGTATTGGTTGCTCTTTTAAAATATTGCTACCACATAGCGGTTTGCAGTTTCCCTACCTCGTCGGTAGTTTTAAAACGGTGTGTTTTATAGAAGGTTTTATTTTTATTAGTTCTTCAGTTTTGACTGCTGAAAAAAAATTGTAGGTAGGTTTAAGAAATATTCATGTAACACTGAAAAACGTAACGGCTGGGAATAAACAAGTCATTGCTATTTATATCCGAGTACTTGGTTCACTTGGAGCCTACAAAGTTACATATCTACACTGGAATAAATGAAAATCGTCTAAAATTGGTACTTGATTTTGAAGTCCTCCATTCATTCCATCCATTCCATTCCATTTTTTATTTAAGATAAATATTTTTATTTTTGTTTTACATGTTTTTATTTTTTTATTTTTCTGTTATGTTATCTTTTAAATCGTTTTTGTGCTGTGTCAAATAAATACATTTTCTTTCTTTCTTTCCTCAAATAAAGAATTAAAACCGTGTACAAATTCAATTAACCAATCCTATTAGATACCTACATATCTAAATATAAACCTATTGTTGCAGCTGCACCCGCGGAGACTACCTGAAGGTCTACTGGGAGGTCCAAGGTCCGGGGCCTCCTGGGGCCATCAACGAGCGCTCAGCGTGGGCTCGGGAGCTCTGCGGCAGTAGGGCTGATGCCCCACCAGCCCTGTACTCCCCGGGACCTTCGCTGATACTGGAGTTCCATACCGGGGCGAAACAGAACAATGCCACCGGATTCGTCGGCACCTACAGCTTTATTGATAGACGTGAGTACAATTTACAGGGTTGTCTATAATGTATAAATATGTCTTATTCCTGATGCAGAAGAAAATTTCATTCAGTAAAGTAGCAACAGTTCAAACAAGATGAAAACCTAGATGAGATGATAACGCAGCTTATTTTAAATGCTAAAAGAATAAAAAGGACATCATCATCGAATTTCTTTCACTTTGACAGCAAACGTTGACTTTTCTTTTCAGGTTCGAATAAGATAAAAAGGATTATATCATACAAAAATCTTTGCACATAAACTTAACGGCAGTTGTGCTGATTCTGTTGTTTACGAACTCAACTAATTTAGTCTCACCGTGTCTCTTTCTAACAAAAAACATGAGAAAAGGATGGAATTCATTATCACTCGACAAAAGTTGGCATTCGAACTTTTTCTCTAATTCAAGACTACTTTCGGTTGGACGAGAATTGCCCCCCTGCACCGTGAGTACTTCGATACTTGCACATTCGGCTCTATAAAGATCATGAGTTTCGATAATTAATCTCCTATTACGTAATATTTCTGTCCAGTAAAAACCTTAATTGAACATTATCGTGGCGGTGTCTTTCAGCATTTAGGTATTACCTTTTAATTTGCATATAAAAAATATAGGTAAAAACGGAACAGCCAAAAGCAGCGTGTTATTTCGAATTAATGAAATTTTTCACTTGAAATACGGCACCCACACTTTACGATTATTTATATTGATATTCGGTTTAATCAGATTCTGAATATTTTAATATCAAAATAATTATTACGATTAAGGCAAAACACAGCAAAAGTTTTGACGGTGAAAATACATTCAAAGCGAGTATAACTTAATGAAGTTATTCCGGAAATGTGAATACATGCAGATGCGAAATTAATGAAGACTATAATTTAATATAATTATGCTCATTAAACCATGCAAATAAAATGGGTTAATGAGCGGAACGATTATTCATTTTTCGTAGGTTTATAAAATGAATATTATTTGTGCAGTATACAGGTTTTTTTTAAAATAATATATGTAGGTGCATAGCTACCGCGCAGATCAGTCGACCAGCGAGGTTAAACTGCGGTTGCCGCGGTCAGTCCGTGGATGGGTGACCGTTTCTTGGAACATATAGACCCCTCCGTGCCTCGGATAGCACGTTAAGCAGTTGGTCCGGTTGTCATTCGAATACCTATGACAGTCGGTAGATACGGGAGTCAGCAACCCAAAAAGTCTGACAACCGGTCTAACCTCAGGGTGTCAGTGTCTCCCAGTAATTGGGTATCGGAGGTCAGATGGTAGTCGCTCCGTATAAAATACTGATATTCAGCCGCATCTGGTTAGGCTGGGAGCTGACCCCAACTTAGTTGGGATAAAAGCCAGGCAGATGACAGGATATTTTTTATGCAGTAGGTACGCAAAATTTGCAGAGTGATTCATTGTCCGTTCCCAAATCCAAGCGCAGTAACAAAAATTCACTCCAATACCAAATAAAAAAATGATTTTGTAGGGCTTGCGCTGTAAATCCCCCTACTAAGTCCAATTTTCGTTTTGTTTTAAAGTGTATCCCAATATTGCGGTTGCATTTAGTAACAGAGACTGAATCACCCTACAAATTATGCGCACTACAAAAAAAAATATCCTGTATTATTCTTTTTTATGAAGCATAGGTAACAATCATAATGCCCGTTGTACCTAATTAAAAAAACGAGATGATATTGATAGGTGGTGCCTTCATACTAAGATTACATCCTTGCACTGAATAAACCTAACGGCTAGAAATAAACAAGTTATTGCTATTTACAACCAAATAACTCAGTTCGAATAGAACCTGCTATCTACACTGAAATAAAGTAACGGCTAGAAATAAACAAGTTATTGTTATTTACAACCGAGTACTTGGTTCGGATAGAATCTGCCAAGTTAACAGTGTACACTGAAATTACGTAACGGCTAGAAATAAACAAGTTATTGTTATTTACAACCGAGTAGGTACTTGGTGCGGATAGAATCTGCCAAGTTAACAGTGTACACTGAAATTACGTAACGGCTAGAAATAAACAAGTTATTGCTATTTACAACCAAGTAACTTGGTTCGAATATAACCTGCAAAGTTAACATTATCTACACTGAAATAACGTAACGGCTAGAAATAAACAAGTTATTGCTATTTACGACCAAATAACTCGGTTCGGATGAACCTTGTAAAGTCGTTTTTTCCGTGTAAGTCCATTACATTGTATTGTATGATGGGGAATGTTTTAAAAAAAAGATTCTATACATATAGACTACCAATTTGATAAGTTTTCCAACATAATAGGTTTCACATCCATTTATTTCCGTGTCAGTCGTTACAAACGCAAAGCCTTCCTTTTAGTTACTGAAGCTTTAAAATAAACGAGGAAAAACATTGTAACTCGAACTAACAGTTTTAAAGTACTAGCCCGCGCTAACTAACCGACTCGCAAATCGGATGAAGATTTTCGATTTGCCAATCAACATCAGTCACATGTAGGAACGGACGCCATTTTATCCTCTGTCCCTTGTCCAAATTGCACTAAACGGATAGGTGTATTGATCATAGACTGGTATTAAAATCCAATATTTATGCAAAGTGCGTGAATAATTTGCGATGTTTTTCGTTTGTGGGCCCCATAAATTGATGGTATGGCATGGTATCTCAGGGGATGTTATTTTGATGTCGGTCAAAACCTCAAAGGAGATGTGGAAATTTGAATTCGTACCTGATGGTATTTTAATAATAAAGAGGATAAAGTTATTATAGAATCTATATACAGGTGTCCCAGGAAACCTGTACCAGCGAAGGTCTGTGGTCAGGGGACACTAATACTCATCGATTGAACCCCCATGTATGTTCTACGATATTTTGTAGTTTTCGAGAAATTAATTATTTTGTAATATTTTCTCCGAAACAGAATTTTTTATCTTGTGATCATATTCTGAGCTACTAGTAGTTAGAATTTGGTTGTTTTGTGTTTTTAACAGGTGAACACACATTCTAGCCATAATACTGACAAGAAAAATCTCAAAGAAACGCCACTCAGAAAAAGTGATAACTAAAACCACTTACAATTTTGAAAAATCTGAAAATATTACAAAATAAGTAATTTCTTTTCTTAATACTAGTTCTATATAAGTATAATAAAAATAATAATTCTACCCCTAGGGGTTTTTTAAAATTCTGTCATGTATTAATTAAATCCATAATATCGACTTCCACGCGACGCTACCAAAGCCGCAACAGCTAGACATCAAGTAAATACACACCTTCCTGTATTTTAATTAATTTCACGCATTTCTGTTTCTCTATTCCCCCGTGTTCATACTCTCTAATTTGTAATTTCTATAAACAGTTGCTTAAACATGATAACTACTGAACCGATTTTAACACGGCGTTCACAGCTGAAAGCTTATATTTGAGTGAGGTACTGATGTATGAAATTCCTCCCTTTGTGCTTAGGGTGGCAAGTACTGTAAGCCTTTTGCAACACTGGTTACAATATTGTGAGGAAATTGATCATTTAACTAATTATACGATTAAAGAAATCTGTTTTCTTAAGTTCCTACCCAAATGTTTATTGGCTTACTTTGATCATTATCTCTACAAAGTATATCAGAAATGCGTGGTCATATTCAAGGGTGTGAATCAGAACATCAAATTGAACAACTTTCTCTATGGGACCAACATCGTAATCGCAAAAAAAATATCAGCTTATCCCAGGCTTATCCCATACAAAACTTCAATACCTACTCGGCCAAAACGTACGGGACAGCTGAGTGATCATTATTTCGCAATTAATGAATAGTGTTAATTGTTGTATGAATTTTGATGGCTATAAAAGAAGACGCAGACCAAAAGACATGGATGGACTGTATGAAACATGACATGAATTTGAAGGAAATGAGGATGTAAATGACGTCGGATAAAGATGAATAAAATAAAAAGTCAATATTGCGCCGACCCCAAATAAAATGGTGTACAGGCAGGAGAATGAATGATAGTCCAACCCACACGTCTAGCTGAAACTTGAAATACTGCCACCAAGCTCTATGAGAATTTAAATAGGTTAGTTTTATAAAATATGACACGTTTTAGACTGTACTCTTTCATCTTACCCGTTCATTTTGCTGACTTTTAGAGCTGTAGTAAGAGTAAAATATTTAAACTTTCTATTACCATGGGCGTTTTTGGATATTTTTGTCATCGATGCGCATCGATATCAAATATTTGGCATCCGATATCAGTATCGTCATTTTTGGCATCGATGCCTACTATAACAATGTTCGTACCGTTAACTGCGATATGATGCTGATATTGTTGACACGATTCCAACGAAACGAACGATATCTACTATAAAACTAGATGGCACTGGCATCTGTTTTCAACATAACATGGCATCCGATATCTTTAAGTGGCATCGTTATTCTAAAAACGCCCATCTCTACGTTTTTATAATAATTTCGCCATTGGTTCATCAAAGAAATCAATACGCGTTGTGGTTAACAGCACTCCCTCAACGCCAAGCCCTTCATATGCAAATACAACGAGTTTTCATTTCAGATGTAAAAATATATTTTTGTGTTTTTTTTAATATTTCATTACCTACTTAATTATGTGTCCGAAAATTACCTGGGCCTGGGCATTTTTTTTCTCATATAAAATGTATAGACAACATGTGAATTACTGGGGGCCTAAAAAGGCCACATTGAGCAATTCATCTAATGATCTGCTTAGTGACTGTCAAACAGATGATTACTGAATATGAACCTTATGCGGATGACATTAAGAGTTGTCAATTAAGTAGATATTTTGACATTCGTAATATGAATCATATTATGATTCATCTAAAGCGGCCTTTTTAGCCCCCCCCTAAAAAGGCCACATTGAGCAATTCATCTAATGATCTGCTTAGTGACTGTCAAACAGATGATTACTGAATATGAACCTTATGCGGATGACATTAAGAGTTGTCAATTAAGTAGATATTTTGACATTCGTAATATGAATCATATTATGATTCATCTAAAGCGGCCTTTTTAGCCCCCCTGATCACAGTACCGAAATTAAATAGGGATGTGTATCAAATAAGTTACACAATGTTTTGACAGTGTACATAATATATTTTAATTGATACACATGGCGCTGAGGGTGTTAAGCCAAAGGATTTTTGAAATTGAATTGAAACAGAAGGTTCCCAAAATAATTGAATGTCTCACATTATTACCTGAAAACCTTCCGTATTAACATAATTATCTAATAATAACTGTTTGTATGTAAATTCATATGTAAATGGGAAACGACATTTTGCCGCCTACACTGCAAAATCTTTAGGCGTTGTCACATCGTAAAATATTATATTCTGGTGTAGTTTTCCGTGAAAATAGAACGTCTCACAGCTTTCCTTCGAAATCGAAACGAAAATCGAATCCATAATCTGTAATGGTTGTTGTATGAAGAATATTGGGAATATTCACTTGTGAACTATAATGTCACCATAAATCTACACTCCAGTTTTCTTATCTCTTACAGAAGTTTGCAATATTTGTTTGTTTGCTTACAATCTGTAGCTATCTACCATATTCAGCAACCGTATCAACATAGGCTGTCGGTTCGCAAGCTTTTTCGCAGGATAAACGTTCTGAATCCCGAGCTGCCGTACTGTATCTCGGGACATGACATTCTTTAATACTTTTTACCCTGTGAAAATTTAATGTTCAAAGTACCTACTTATGTCAATATCAAATTTGATACATAACAGTTAGTTACAGCTTATTATCAGGTGACATGATTTATGAAGGTATAAGGTATTTCAGTCCCCTCAAGCACCTTAAGAATTTTAACATCGCGAAGATTGAGTTCTTGAGTTAATTTTACAGTTTCTAAGAACATCTTAGGAAATATCTCGTTATTTATTGAAATTGCTTAGTTACCTATTCTAGCCTCTTTATTTATTTAGAACACGCTAAATATTCGAATTGTAATTTACAAGAATATTATGAATTATATTACAACAACATCAAGTTAGCTTACAAAGGAATATTGATTGATGTACTTTTGTTTTTGTAAACGAAATTGTATAAATTATTTAGGTTGGTATTAAGTTTATAGGGCTGAGACAAGCCTTGATTTTAGTAGTAACAATTTAAGTTTAAATCATTAAGAAAGGTTACGAAATCTTAGTTTGAATTTTGAATTATTCTCGGGAAAGGTACAAAGATTAACTGCCGGTTTCTCAAAAGCTGATTAAATTTAACCAGCTGTCAAATCTCAAATAAACTGATAAGATTGATTTATGTTACAGACATATGAGCACAATGGAACTACTTATTTCTAATGATTTTTTTTCCAGTGAGTTTCTTCTTCTTTGTTTGTTCACGTTGGTCAACCAATCACAACAGCTAACATGAGATCTTGGTGTGTGTGCATGTGACATTGTATGTTTGTAAACTGTACCCTCGGTACAGGAGAAATCGTAGAGGAGCATCGTAGCATCGCAACAAAAATAAGCAATGAAAAAGACGATAGTTGAAGAATGTTCATGATCAACTCTTAACTATATATATTTAAGTGAAGAGAGACCTCTGTACCCCTTTTAAGCATAATACGCGCATGGAGGAGTGTCAGATTTGGCATACCTAGTTAAATTTTATATGGAGAAGGAGCGCAGAAAGGTAATATTACGGTTGAATTTCAACCACAGGGCGTTCACTAGTAAACAAAAATCTATCATCATTTCTTTAGATAACTTGATCTATGTCGGATGATCCTGACCAAACTTTTTATTGGACTATACGTAACAGTACAGTTAAAGTTATATAAATATTTGTACCACAAATATAGCATAACTACCAAACATTAGTGGAATCGCTTGCATATTATTCAACGGTATCATTTACATACAAATCTGGCCGATCGTTAGAGCTAAACGGAATTTCTTCGCTGAATTAACCGCTGAGTTTTAATTACATCTGACTTTAATGAATGTCCGGGTTTGTTCGGGTAACAAAAGAGAATCAACTGGTCTGGAGCATTAAGACAAGTTGACTGGGATCTAAGATGGTTATAATTGCCTCTTAAGGGTGCATATTTTTAAGTACCTCTTATTAAATAGGTAAATAAATCAATCCAGCCCATTACTGTCCCACTACTGGGCACGTGTCTCTTCTCAGAGTGATAAAGATTAGACCTTAATCCACCACACTGGCGTAGTGCTAGTTGGCGAACTACACACACCATCGAGAACTTTATGAAGCCCTCTCGATGTGCAGGTTTCCTCACGATGTTTTCCTTCACCGTTATTTCAAGTGATAATCCGCACATAAATCCTAAAAGTCAGAGGTGCGGGCCGGGTTCCAACTCAGACCCTCCTGCATGGAAGGCAAGCATTCAACAGCTAGGCTATCATTGCTTATTATTTTATATTTTTTTATTATCTATAGTAAACCTTGATTTGCCAAAAACAAGACACACTCGAATGACAAGAAAAACATTATCCTTAAAAGGTGACAACAGTGCAAAATTTAAGTATAATAAATAATAAATAAAAAATTACGGATTATAATCAGCACTACAATTTGACTATTCGGTGTGTATTCCGAGCTGTAAATGCAAATGGATGTCCAACTCAGCTCCAAAACTATTAGCGATCAAAATTGTTAAGAATTTCAGCCTTTTCATACTGTTGAAGAACTCTATCGAACAATAGTCTTAAATTTTTCCGCAATTTTTCGACTCAGTGCAGAAAACAAAAGGTAAAAGGAAACGCCTAAAATCCTTGCATTGTTTAAATCAAACGACCTCCGCTGTGAATAAAATAAAAGATTTAAGTGAATAATAAATACTGCTAGGAATAGTAGGCAAGGGACATCGAAAGGATGGTAATATCATGAGTAATGTTCTGGACATGTGCAAATTATTAAGTAAGAGATCAAAAGATAGGTATGTAGACAGATTGATATTTAAATCATAAAAAATAAAAATTAATGATCAGAGATCAATTTATATCCATTTTCCGATACTTTATAAAAATATTAAAATCAACAATTATACAAATAGGTTAATTCCGCCATGTTTTCAGAAATGCAATGCTACCAAGTTTCACATTCTACTTGATCTATGTATAGAGATTAATAATTATTCACAGGTGTAATTGGTGCCATCAAAATGATTTAAGCTGAGTAAGCCTAAATTTATGACCGTTCAAAGTTTCCAGTTTCCCCGTACAGAGTTGTAAGTAACTACGTATCACCAAGTTTAATCACCTGGTTTTATATGGATTTCCTATCTGAAGCTCGTAAATACGAGGGAGTTTTGTACTAAAATCTTGATGACGTCTTAGAGTGAAACATTGTTCGGATGCAGAAACATCAATTTGGTAATGCGGAACAAAGTTACAACAAATATAACGTGAAGGAAAGGAAGAGATAAAAGATTTTATCGGAACGAGGAATTTGTTTAGATGGCAAACTTTTGCTTGAATGAGAAAAGAATATTCATTAACATTAGGAAAAACAAAGAAATGTAGATCTCGAGTTTAGACAATAAACTTCCTCAAAACAAGTCTATTGTCCTTCTTCATACTTTCTTAACAACACATTCTATTAACTCTATTACGTGAAAAACTTTGATGAACAGACCCACTTACAACAAAAATTCCAAACAGCGAACCGATTCGCAGATAACGCTATCATCTCAGCAAATCTTCGCGGGCCTTTTGCCAGTCATTCCGTGAAATACGCCGTCGTTCCTCAAATCCTTTATCTTAAAGGAGCTCAATGTGCCCGCATCCTTACAGCCCTTCAGCGCCAGCACTTTTGTTGGCTCTTATTCCACAACTCTGAACTTCTTTACTTTTCAATTCGTGGCCATTAATGAGTTGGCTTCATCAATTCGAACGTGGTCTGCTTTCAGCTTGATGTAGTTTAGTGTGTCGATAAGATGGGAAATCACGTTTCGAAACTAACTTAGGGAATTGCTGAACAGAAATCTTATTTGAGTTTCGTTCAGTTGGACTGTAAGAATAATTTTGGGGTCATTTTTTAAGTTTGTGTGGTTATCTGGAAAGATTCCGTGAAGGTTGGAAAAGAAAATGATTTCTTTATGGACGATTTACGTTTTGTAATATTTCTTCGTAATATTTATTTTATTATTTGCTTAATTAATCCTTCTCAGACAACAAAAAAGCGAGCAACATTGACACCTGTCTTATACTATAATAACATCATTACGCGGTTACCAATTTACCGAATTGGTAACCGCCAAACGTCGTGACTATGACAATATCCTAAACGATCGTTTGGTCGTAACTGTCTACGGCGATTTCAGCAATGGACAATAATGGTCTGATAATTACTATTAGAACATGACCAAACCCACAAACAGCCAAAACATGATAATTTGATTTTCGATTCACAATTTCAGGATAAAAGAATCACGACAATGCATGTGATTCTAAAATATAACTTGTAAACTTTTGAATTACCTATTTCATTGGGAAAATGGAATTTCTCAGAATATTTTCATGTTTCTAACTTTTTAACTTCGTTAAGGCGTCGATTAGTCAGATTCTAACGTGCCTCGTCTTGATGGGCAGTTTAAAATCCTTCGTTTAAATTATTTAAATTTAAGACTACATGAAAATATATCATCATAACTCTGTTTTATTTATTGCTATAATTTACATTATTAGTAAATACTGAACTTTTTAAATATTACACTCAGGGTTCTTAGCATTTGTAGGTTCAATATTGCAATTAGTATTCTCAATTCATGTACAGTATGACACAACTAAGAAGTCACATCGGCAAACTTGGTATAACCAATCACTTCCGAACTGAGTGCGACTTCTAGACCACGAATATTTATTATCACTGCAGTAAAAAAAAATCTTTAAGCTGAAGCCCTTAATTTCCTTCCCTTCTCTTTCGGAATATCTATAATAATGGCCTCACAGATCAGGACAGGCAGATTGGTGATTATAATATGTTGTTATACAAAATAGAATCCTATTCGTCCTCTTGAAAATGTTATATAATATTTACAAAAATGTTGTACGTATTATTTATACACATCTCTGTTTTCAAGTACTTACCATCTGTGAAAAGAAATTGCTACCTCATCCATCATCATCCATCAACTGAAACTGTTTTTACTAACTGGATCTTACTTACACCTTAAAAACCAATTTACATTTAATTTTTTTTTTTTTCTTATCTCTCAATAAATCTTTAAATATTTTAAAAGGTGACATAAGCATGTTTTTTGGACTTCAACCACTTTAAAAAAGGAAGAAAATTATTTATTTTTTACTCGTACAAGAAACATAATATAACTCATAATAACTGGCTACTGTAGTTACTTCTGTTAAGCGGTCTAAGATTGTAGGTAATTGCAAAAAAACAGATAGCAATAACGCTCAGTGGGTAGAAGATGCTCATTGAAATAACTTGGAAACCGTATCAATATTCATTACAAAGATAGTAACATATAACCCTCTCCGTAGTCGGGTAAAAATATTAAAATGTGTTTTCACGATTTTTTTAAACCGAGAATACCATTTTCTTTGATAAAACTATATAACAGAGGTTTATCTTAATATTCTATCCTATCCTACCTATTATGAAAGAGAAAGTTCCGATGTTTGCGAGTTTGTGAATTTGAATGTTTATTAATCAATCACACCTTAACGGCTGAGCGGATTTGGATGAAATTCGGCAGAAAGGTAAACCATGACCTGGACATAGGGATACTTTTTATCCGGCTGCAGCGGGTCTACCGCGTAACTAAAATTGTAATGAACATCGACATTGGTATTAAACTTCAATACGATCGTGAGAGCCTAAACTTTGAGCTAACTTGTAAAAAAATTACCTATCATATAGTTGGGACTCCTATCTTCATGATCGGTAAAAAAAATACAAGTTAGTTCAAATTTTAGGCTCTCACGATCGTATTGAAGTTTAATACCATTGTCGATGTTCTTTACAATTTTAGTTAGGTACGCGGTAGACCCGCAGGACCTAACACGCGAGTGAAACCGCGGGCAACAGCTAGTAAGGTTATAAGGTATAGGTTGCCAACTTGATCTAAGTAACGCTACAACTGTAAAAGCCTTTACAATTGTATTCTAGCCCAAGTTGCCAATCAAGTTTGCTACAAATAAAATAACAATTTAAATAGGTACGGAATTAACAACTATTTATATTATAACTAAATCTATAATTGAAAAAAGATACTTTCTCCTACAAAATAATTCAATTTCAAAACAACAGCGAATAACTTTTCATTTATGTTTTTAATAATGAATTAAAGTTGTAAAAGAGCTTCAGAATTCTCAGTTTAAAAGCATTTTAATACAACTTTATGCACCTTTTGTAATGAAGAGCAGTGTATTTTATATATTATCTTCTTAGAGCTTTAAAAACGGCGGTTATAAAAGCAAAGTTACTGTCTGAGAATACAAGCCATCTATATGATAATCCAACAATCACGGGAAACTATTTGTATGAAGATTTCATGGCTACATTGTCTATTGGAATGATTCATAATACCTACTTATAAAATAGTATATCTGCAAAGTTTTGCTATAAACTAAGCTATTTATGAAGTCCAACGTAAGATAAGACATTATTCACTATTCTATGTGAAAAAATATCACCGTAGTGCGTTCAAAAACGTACTAGGAATGTATGACAAAAAAAACTGGTCAAGAGCGAGTTGGACATGGCCAAAAAGAAAGTTATTTAGTAAGTAAGAATTTTTGATGATATCTAGAAAACTGTGCTAGTTAGAAAAAAAAATCTATTTTCTTTCTGTAATATTGACATATTCAGATTTTTCGCTTTACATGCTTTGCAGATAAGGAATTGTATTTTTTTTTGACATTTTTCATAATAAATCGAAAATTACGGGGCATAATATTTTTTTTTTTGGAATTTGCAATTATCCCTTTCATATGATACCACGCTTGAACTAGTAGCCTCACTTTGAAATATCGGCCCCTTTTGCAAAGAAAATAAAAATGTATATACACATAGTCATAATATGTACCTAATATCCCGGTTGTATCGTAATCACCGTCAACACCGCTCTAAGCCACGTCTTGCGTGTCGCATATAGAACAACATTATGATAAGCTGCTGGTATCATCATCATCATTAGCCATTTATCACCCACTGCACGATTACATTATACTTTACACTTACCACTATATGATTGTTTTCTGTGCCAAGCCTTTCTATTCTTCCTTGACAACTATAAAATAAATAAATACAGCCCATTACTGTCCCATAGCTGGGCACGGGCCTCTTCTCAGAATGAGAAGGGTTAGGCCTTAGTCCACCACGCTAGCCTGGTGAGGCTGCAGATGCGCAGGTTTCCTCATAATGTTGTCTTTCACTGTTAACGCAAGTGATAATTAAATTCTGATCCCCACATAAATTTGAAAAGTCAGAGGTACGGGCCGGGTTTGAACTCAGACCTTCCTACATGGAAGGCAAACATTCAACCGCTAGGTTATCACTGCTCTATTACTCTACGACAATACTATATAATAGGTATTTATTAATTACTATTACCTTAAAGCATTGATACTGCTTCTATTGAAAGAGTTTCAAGTCACTATTGAGTACTTTACTGATAAAGACGTAGGTACTTTCGTAAAATGTAATATTACACATCTAATTGAACTATTTACATAAAACTGACTTGGCAAATCAGATCTTATGACGCAAAATAAATTAGAATTTAAGTCAAAAGTCTTATTAAGCAGATTTTAGTGATACATAAGATTAAATTAAATTACCCATACCTTTACATCTGCGTCTTGTATTTGTTCTAATAAGCACTTATAACTTATCTCAGTATGTCTAAGACTTATTTCTTCGAGCATGGAACTATGCGACGGACTTTTCAGCAGAGTTAATAATGCGTTCGGTAAACAAATATGTTATCTTATTGCGTAGAGATACGGTATATTACTGTGTGTGCCGACAGCAAAGTTGGTTGGTCTCAAGTCAAGTTAGACAAATGTTTGTTGAGGAATTTCCGCACCTGTGCCCATGTTATATGTCTCTGTCGGGAGATTTCTGCGAGCTACTGTGACAATGATCGAAGGTATCATGGATTTGACCCGATGTCTCTTCTCTCGGCTGTATGACTGATGCTTGTTGCAGGTTCGTGTTAAAATTTTGTCGTTGTGTTTGAGATGTCAGATTTCAGATTTGTTTGTAAACACGATGGTTGAATTGGCTGGGGTTCATCAGGATTGATGCATTGCCGTATTATGTTTTTGAAGCGTAGTAAGGTAGCAACGTTCCTACTCGATAGTTTGGTTTCAAGCCATTTATTTTGATAATAAATGGAGTATTATTTAGCCGTTAAAATATGGATTTATGCTACCATTTTAAATGCTCGGATAATATATAACAGAACAAAAACAAACTAGTAAATCGCTGATAATATTTTTCGTCGAATTTATTAATTTAAAACAACATCAAACTGTTGTTTTTACAGTTATATACTATGAAAAAAGGGTTTAATAGCTTCCGGAAATATTTACGAAGTCTATTGATAATAGATACCTACGAAAAACAATAATTAATTTCATCCCAAGCTGAATTTAATAGGCTAATAACTATATCTCCAAGCCCAGTCAAATCTCTGATCTACGGCCCTATTAGGTACATAAGTTTATAAATATAAATGTTTTACAAATGTAGATTTCATACCTTACACCAAACCTTATATATAACGCTATATAAAACGAATACCTTATCCAATACACAAAGAGACATAAGACATTCATATATGTAAAATATAATCGACTTAACTGTTAGCAATATAAAAATATGCATACCACTATATTTCGAAGCATTAACAAAGGGAAAATCTGGTGTAAATCTGAGAAAATCCTTCGCGGAGACGGTCCGAGACGCTCAAATAGGATCAGGTCAGGCTTTGTAAGGACGGCTTATCGGCAGCTGGCCTCCATGCATATTAAAACTACCTGCGGGACCCGCAAGTTGAACCAGAGAGAATATTCTATTAGTTTGGAAAGAATCATGCGACGGCGGTGAATGGACTAGACGAATTATTCCCCTTCGAAAGCGACCAAGACATTATCGCCTCAATATAAAATTTCCTTAAAAAATGGCTACCAACCATAAATTCTTTTATACTGGTAGACTAAAAATAATCTTCTTGAGCGTAAAATTTTAAGATAAAAGTACATTTTCCTTTGAAAATGGCTCGATTTTTTAATCAAGCTGTTCTTGCTGGTTGGAAGTTTAAAAGTGCTGATGTAAAAAGGACAAAGCGTGCTGGCGTTAATATTTTCAACTTTCGAGAAATATTATTTAGTTCTACATGCCCTAGTAGTTGTGGTTTTTTGCTTTATCCACTACATACGGACCTATAGATCGGAAATTAATAAGTTGCTTATTACACAATATTATTATTTTTAAAGCATATTGCGCGCACGAAGGAGTAGGATTTAGCATAATTAAGGTTTATAATTATAAAGCTAAAATACATATATCATAATCGACGGTTGAAAGGCTATTTGATCTGAGCGACATTTTTTGCATTATTTTTTGAAAAAGAATTAAAAAAAAAAACATAAAAAATGGTCACCTGGATCAAATAACCTTTCAACCATCGCTTATGTAGCCGAATTTCGACCACTGGGCGACCACTAGTAGATACATATTTCTATATGTGACAGCTACAGGTGACAGCAAACAGTACCGTACACGTGCTGTTCCAAAATTAATACTAGTGCCAGAAAAAACAAAAAATGTTAATCATGTTTTTACAGACGATAATTATGAAGAATGAATCAATGAAATTAATAAGATTTCGATGCCTTTTCAAGGAACTAGCAAATGATACACCGAGAGGTGTAGGATACAAAGGAGATCGTTGCTCAAATTTGGTATAGCTTATGTTATAGAAATAACCTAATGAAGCCATGTGAATGCGTTTTGTTGATATTCCCGCCGCAATAATATCAGTGGATCGATTAAAGCCTGCATTCTCCATGCATTGATGACGCAAGATATAAAGTACTCCATGCCACCAGTCCACACTCCAGAGTGGTGGCCGCGACGTGTTGAAAACGCGATATGATTTGCTTTCGATATTAGGTTCCGCTACTGCACAACACCATGCAGCTTCAACAAAGAGAACAATACGGAACACTAAAACAGGCATTAGCAGTAGCGGAACCAAATGTCGACAATCATTTATCGCCTTTTCATCACGTCGGGGTCACCACTGTGGACTAGTGGCATGGAGTACATTATCCTGTGTGCCATCATTGCATATATAGATATATGTTATTTTATTATCTGTAGCCAGCATCCCTCATCTCAGATCCTTGCATCCATACATTTACACAACCCCTTGGTGTCTAAGAGCTTTCGTTGACTAAACTCCTTTTTCCAAAAATAGGGTTCTAACGTTGGTAGTTTTGTACGTTCTTTTTGTTCCTAGAAAAATGCTTTCACACAAAAAGATTTAAAAATTTCTCAGCAAATTTAAAATTTCCCAGATCGCTCCCTTTATAAAGAGGAATCCAGAAAGTGGCTCTTTATATGCTAAGTGATGGAACTCAGCAGCAATGCGACTGCGCTTCTGTATATATATAACATACATACATGTGTTTTATATGTATTATCTACCCAATGATATGGTTATTTAATACTGTACCAGCATAGCTATTCTGTTAGGTCATTTCGATCTCGATTCGAATATCACTTTTATTTTCGGTTGATATTTGACGAATTGACATACGATCATAAACGTGTTACTGGAGCATGTTCACAGCCCCACGCCTTGATTACGTAAGAAAAATCTGACAGCCACACCGACCAACAAACAATGCATCCCCTTCTCGCTTATAGACGTTTTCATAAGAGGATACGGAATAGGATGTTTATTTGCGACAGCAACTGTCATATTTATAATTATTATGTAATCAGGCGGCCGTTATTATGTTATCGTGTGTCAATTCATCAAATATCAACCGAAAATAAGAACGAGATTCGAATCGAGATGCGAGATATTCTTACAGAATAGCTATGCAGGTCATAATCGTGTATAACCAATAACCATGTACCTTCGATACTTCATGTCGAATATTGAAACGGTACACATGAGTACCTTATAATTTTTTAAACGCGATTATTACCCGATACTATATTAAATACAGGCTAATAAGCGGTATAGTGTTTAAAAGCAGACGTTTATTTTGAATTCTCACGCACGCACGCCTTTTGTGTGTGTGGTTTTGATGACCACTTTGATTTTATCAATTAACAAGATTATCGCTGTAACTTCACTGCGCCATCAAGCCATGAAACGTTTGTTTAAAGTTCCATGTCATGACATTGTTATGAAATAATACCTACCAATTTATTATCATTTCAACTTTGACTTTAAATTTGCAGAGAGCTCATTTTATCAGAAGATAACAGGTCAACGAGTAGTTATCAAATTGCCATAATTTGCGTACGCTTGTATAGAAACTGATAATAAGTCAGTTTTCGAACAAAGATAAGACTACCTCTCCGTGAACTTACTCATCCGTGGCAATCTTGGTGGCAAATAAGAGATTTATAGGTACCAAGAGCATGGCCAGCAGCGTTCGCCTATGTGGCAATAACATCCAGGCTTGATAGTTTTACAAAATTAAGGGGGTTTCTGCACTCATAATTACGAACAACTTTGAAAATTTGAAAACGCGTGAAAAATAATCAAGAAATATCGAAGTTAGATCGGTTGTCAGTCTTTTCGGGCACCTAGCTTTTCTTATACCACTAGGTAGCAAACAAGCATACGGCCCGCCTAATGGTAATCAGTTACAGTAACCTATGGATGCTTGTAATGCTAAGATCACGATTCGCGCGTTACTGACCGTAGAAAAATCTTTTTACTACCTTTTTGAAGAACCCCACACTGAGTCTTAGGAGTGCTCGATATTTATCCATATCTATTTGTTAAAATATCAAAAAACATTCGATATGGAAAATATCGATATATTTGATCGATATATCGCACTATAGATACAACAATTCAATATATCATATCGAAAAAAAAAATCGATACTTTTTTTGCATGAGCTCTAGAGTCTCTTGGGAAAACCTTGGTGAGGAGCTGATACCACAAGCTGAGCGTGCTTGGGGCGAAACGACTGCCATTACATTACAGCCTAATTTAATGTCATAGCCTACATTTATGTGCGCAAGTGAGCCTGCTGCAATGTGCAATTATTGCTGTGTCACTCCCGGCTATTCTGTTTCTTACTGTATATGGTGTGATTTATATATGTATTATGTTGACCAATAGACCTTATTTCTTTCTTTCTTTCTTTACAGGTTTTAGAATTTTCAAGGATGGTTCTCGATGTGTAAAGAATGGTCACCCATGCGAGATCTGTAGGCTAATAATAATTCATGTAACTAAAGAAGTTAAGTTGCCGCGCAGTTGCAGTAAAATTTTAATCAAAACAACACATTTGGTATTCTCTTTAGCTTCAGTGAGATACGCTCGCATCAAGTTCGAGCGTCACTGCAATATGATCGGCGCGTCATAAAATTACGTGAATAAGCCCTCTGAACGCGGCAATTTCTCGGTACACATTTAGTTGAGAGCCCCTCGATCAATGAGTAGGTACTTAACAAATAAACGATAAAGGTAAGCTAAGTATCCAAGTTTCCAGATAACGCATTTGTTGAAGGAAAAAGTTGGCTGTGTACGTGTGTGTTGCTGTGTGTGTGTGATAATATTATGTCGAATCACAATAAATACTCGACAAACGTCTTTGGTGGAATTCCATAATCTTACATTTTCATGATAAATTAAAGGGATGCGAGTAACCTTCCCCTGGAGTGTCAAGTGGCGAGAGTCGGCAAAGGTAATTAAGGCAGTCGCGTCAGACGCCGACAGTCGGCACGCGTGCCGCGACGCCTTGCATTCTCGATAATTCAAGAATACTATACCGATTCGGCTCGTCTATGGCTTAAAATAATCTTAAAAGATGGAGAGTAAATTAAAAAAAAAAAAAATTAAGCCGGATTTAATTCGAATATTTTGCACGATCGACTGGCACTATCTATTTTCGGCTCCCGGGGGGCCGACACGTCGGGATGTATAACGGCTAATTCAGGCAAAATATAACAATCAAAAAAATATAAAGAAGTTTATTAAAAACCTATTTAATACAATTATATATGTTTTTTTGGTCCCACAACCTTTAAATGGTTCCATATAAATTATCAATTTATGCTTTGAACTGTAAACGTCGCAGTCGAAACTCTTGGCCGGTCAAAACTAATTTTGACTGCGAAAATAAGACAAAATACTTTTGACCAAAGAAGTCGGTCTAAAGTACTTTGACTGACATATCGGTCAAAACTACTTTTGAATAAACTTGCAGAAAGAAAATAGTTTTGCGTAGAACAAACTAGTTGGTTATGTTAGAACTGTGACCACGCAACGCATGAGTCGAGCAAGCGAGCCATTATTTTTAAATTAATCAATATTTTTCAGTCAATACTAGTTTTGATCGAAGGCCTTAGTCAAAACGTTTTTACTGATGTTCGCAGTCAAAATTAGTTTTGACTGGTTATGAGTTTTGACTGTAACATAGACAATACAAAATAAACTCCGTTGTGCGCGAGTATTGTTTACTGCGCAGGAGCGGCAGGTTTGAGCTGCGCGGTCTGAAAAGAAAAATAAAATGAGAAAATATTACATATTAGTAAAATAATTATAAAGAATGAAGAAAACTTGGTCGGTATTATTAAATGACTGCAAGGAACTGACACGAACTGTGTTCAAAAGTTCCTAAAAAATAAAAGATTATAAAAATCCCTTCATCAAGTAGGTACTTTTAATTAAAAGTCCACTTACCGCTTTGCTTATGTTGTCAACTATTTCGTTAAAGTTCTTCTTGAGAGTGTCAGGGTCGAATGTTTCGGCTATCTTGTCTTTAACGCTATTAGCCAAATCTGCAAGCTGTTTCTGCACTTTCTCCAGATTATTGTTGTCAACGGCAGCAGCCTCAGGGGCCTCGCGTCTCACAAAAGCATGAACCTGCGTGAATAAAAGTAAACGGTTATGAATCTGCTTTTTTTATGTCCTTGCCCTAAGATTTCTTCTATATAGTGGGTACAGTTTACAAACATACATGTCACATGCACTAAAAAACCGGAACGGCTACAAATAAACAAGTTATTGTCAACAACCGAGTACTTAGTTCGGATAGTTCCTGCAAAGTTAACATATCTACACTGGAATAACCTAGTAATAATAACTTTATGGGAATAACGTAACGGTTAGAAATAAATAAGTTATAGCTATTTACAACCGAATAACTTGGTGCGGGTGGAGCTTGCAAAATATATTTTTCCGTGTCACACACACCCAGTCTTGGGACAACTATCTATGATAAAGGGTATAATTAATATGTTTTCCGTGTAGCAATTGAACATGCAACACGTAGCGCAGAAAGCTAATCGCTTAGCCACTGCTCCAACCGTGCCGTCGCTGAATTAAGTATTGCTAGCATCTGCCCGCGGTTTCACACATGTGTTTTTTTTTTTCAAAATAAAATATGTATAACCAATAAACCCATATCACTCGGGCATAGTGTAGGTTTTTATTATTGAAAAAAAAAATGGAACGGTACTATAGTTCCAGAATACCCTACATACAGACAAACAAACAAATACCTGTTTATAATATTATGTAGGTACCAGTGGCGAAGGGTGAAAGTTTTAAAAGTGGAAGCCGTTCCAAAAAAATTGCTGCAATTAATGCTGCAAGACAAACATCCATACCGTCTCTTGTAATCTATATAGTCATGTCTGGAAGACCTCGACCTAACTGAATAACAAGCCGTTTTTTTTTTCAGTAGGATGAGTAAATAATATAATTTTACGGTGGTCTATGCACTAACCAATTCCTAAAGGGAAGCCGATGGGAATCGGGTTGTATGGACTCTTCGCCACTGGTAGGTACCTATAGATGATCTGTATCTACTGAATAATAATGAATAGGGATATCAATCACAAGAAAATACAGTTTTAAATTAAAGTAACACTTACGCTAACAAGGCATATAGCCAGAAGGACGAGCAACAACTTGTTCATGTTGATATAGATTTTTTGTATGACTTCACGGTTCAACAACACAATTCACACTGAGTTCTCGACGAGAACAATCCCCTTTATCTTGGTGCTGACCGGGATGTTTGTCCAACTTATCATAATGAAATAATAGAGTATTGAATTGTACTGATAAGATTGAAGAGTCCAAAAAGTTTAATTTTGAGATCCTCAAATAATTAAAGTAATTGTGTATACAGGGTTATTTGTAATTCACCGGTAATGCTTTAAGGGGTGAAACTACTCATCAATATGAACAACTTTTACTACGGGACCAACCATGAAAACACGAAAAAAAATTCAAACTTTTCATACAAAAGATTAACCTTGCTCCATCCAAATGTATGAAAAGTTTGAAGTTTTTTCACGATTTCATGGTTGGTCATTACCGGTGAATTAAAAATTACCCTGAATACAGAGTGAAATTTAGTACACGCACCAAATTGAAGAAAATTGCACTCATCATTATAAACAACTTTTACTAGGGGACCAACCCTGAAATCGCGAATAAAAATCAGTTGTTCCATTCAAATAATTCAATATTACTCGACTAAATGTATTTATTTATTTTTTAATATTCAAACAAAAATGTAAATAAATCGCAATTAATTTAAGTGTAAACATAAACCATATTAGGTTTTTCTGTGTCCCATAGTAAGAGTTGTTCATAATGATGAGAACAATTTCCTTCAATTTGACGCATCTATGCATCCTGTGTAACTAATGCAGCTCCGCAGCCTGATTACGGACGCAGCTGACAGTTTGCGACAGGCGTAAATTGTACAATTGTGGATGTCAAACATCATTTTGGTATTACGTAACTGCCGATAGCAACGCGACAGCCACATCTTCCGGGTTCGCCCTCTGGCGGCCAACAATCGAACAAAAAAATGCATATTTTGCTCTGTTATTTACCATTTTGGTATTACCGTAAAAATTTTGACAGCCACACAACAGCAATTTGATCTGTCAAATAGCAACAACTCATACAGCATTTAGCCGTCGTCTTAGAGTATTCATATGTCCGTCGTATGCCACAAGCAGAAGCTTAGAAGATTAAAAAACGTGATAAATAAATAAACATGAGGTAAGTTTTGTTAGTTTTTTACAAATCTTATGGTTGGCATGTTGTTAAAATAAAATCTGGGTAAAAATATAGCCTCAACCTCAACAGGTACCTATCTACCTATAATATTTTCTGATTGTTGTTCACACAGTTGTTCATTGTTACTTTTTATGGTTCCAAGACAAGGCACGCGTTCTTATTTATTGGACGTACTCAACGCTGAAGAAAGTCGAGACCGTGGGTTGACCACAGGTCGCCTGCATCATAGCCTTCGCCAACAAGCAGGTGCTAGGTATGGAACTGACTGACGACGACGTGCCATTCAAAGCCCATTACAGATTGACAAAGCCTTTGCTCGAAGAGTTGTGCTCTGCCCTCAGGCCACTTATGCCCATAAGCATTGTGTTATTGCCCACAGCAAAAAGGCACAAAAAAGTGAGCTTAGAATGTAAGGAGGCAATAAATAGGTACTCAAATATTTTCATGATTGTAAAACTGGGGTTATTTATTTCCGTTAGCCATGCTTGCGGCCACTATGCCAACGATGCAATTTATGATACTTACAACATTTCCTTTTTTTTCAGGTGAATCAGGGTACCCTTTGATGCCATGGTTTTGACGCCTATTTTCAACGCTGACCCTGGCACTCGAGGGGATATTATACTGATGTCCATGATGGTGCAAGGAAAACGATCGCACGGTGAATAGGGGTACTCAAGGTGCATTGGCGATGAATTACTCTCTCACCGAGTAATTTACTACGACCACAATGTGGTAGCTGTATGGGCAAGCCGTATATTTTGTTCCATCGTCAATATTTGTAACTGGTGTAACCTATATTGTTATTCTATAATTTAGATGACTGTGCGCTATATACGAGCAGCTTTTACATCTTTTAACATTTATAACATTTTAGTCTAATAAACTCACTCAACCAGCACGGTGTTTTTATTATCAGCGACAACAGCTGCATCAACATTCAACAGTCATGATGGTCGGACAGCAGAAGCCGAACCTATCAAACATAACAATAACCCTTCACTGTTGGGGAACCTATCCCCAACAGTAGCGCAGACAGTGAACGTTTGTTGTGTGTTGCATAGGTACATGGCCAACAGAAGCAGGTTGCCCATACCAGAACTATCACTTCATGACACACAAGCCGACAGAGACCAACTAACAAGAACCAGGTGGGAATCTCGATGGGAATCCAGCAAATGATTATTATAAAATGCTGGAGTGTGATCTCCGACAACAGTCAATTTTCGCCCAAAGCTTGTGGTCGATGAGTCATTAAATACCTGCCAAATCTCAACTTAATTGTTTGCCATCTGTCGGGGCTAGTGAGCTCAAACTGCTATGGTACTAGACGTTACCTTACATTGTACTCACACAGAGCCTTACGAGAATTTCTTTGAACTTTAATAATAAGAGAGCATTCTTTGGTTATTGTTAATAATTGACTGTGACTCCTGAGTTTGTTTCTTATCTTTTTAGTTTTTTATCTTTTTAGTACGGAACCCTAAAAAGGCCTGTAAGGGCCGGCGCTCACTAAAGGGACGGCACGGCAAAGTATCTATTTCTAATAAGTCAAAATGAACCTTATGGAATGGACTTAGAACTTAAACGACACAGCAGCTTAAGCATGCCACGGCGTGCCGCGGCATCCCGTGGCATGCATGAGCGTCTGTGGCATGAAAGTTTTAAGTCCATTCCATAAGGTTTATTTTGACTTATTAGAAATAAATCCCTTGCCGTGCCGTGCCGCCAGTGGGCGCAGGCCTTTGAGTATTTAGACACTCAAAGGCGCAGGCCCTTAAAGTGACTGAAAAATCCTAATCTATACAAATAAATAAAATTGAAGTGTCTGTTTATAACGTCAAAATAACAGCTTTTTACTAAATGTGCCTATATGTAATATGTAAGTATGTATCTCAATAAGAATAAAACAATTTTTAAATTTTTGTCTATCTATCTGTCTGTCTGTTTGCTTCAGCTTATCTCCGAAATGGTTGGACCGATTTTGATGGGCCTTTCATTGGCAGATAGCTGATGTTAGAAGGAGTAACTTGGGCTACTCTTATTTTTGGATAGAATTAGAGAAATGCGCAAAAAAAAGTTAAATACCACGCTGACGAAGTCGCGGGTTCAGCTAGTTTCAAAATAAACAATTTTATTTCATTTCACCTACCTACTCGTAAGTCTATGTACTTACTTACCAATTTCAGTAATCTCTTTTCAACCAATAATTAAAAACTACAAATTACATAATAAATACAAATTAAATGAATTTTATTTCTGGCAGAGTACCTATGTAATAAAATATCAGACTTTCATAGTAATTAGAGAGAACCTTTAGAACAAAATAATAATTTTGCAAATCCGTCTATTAGATATTTATAGGAGTTATGCCCAAACATACATAAAAAAAATTATTAACTTCCGAATTAAGAACCTCCCCTTTTTTGAAGTCGGTTAAAAATATTATTTACTGACAAAGAAAATAAAACACATACAAAGTCCGTAAATCGATATAATATTAAAATTATAATCGGTGATACCGAGCGCGACCATTTGGTCATGGGACGCTTCCGCCTGCATGCTCACTGCGTCTGCTTGCGTGGGCGAAATCCGAGTAGCCTCCGCTGACACCATGGCCGCATCGGCTTATTTCACCTCTGCTACCACCCGACATCTCTCCATCTCGACGACCCAGTGCTACTCCATCCTCTGGCATGATGGATCTGTTACATTTATGAGATGCTTAAGTCAGTGTAAATAAAACATAAATTATCTGGCTTGATTATTCTTATGAATGTCTGTCGTTTTTATTTTAAAGAGCGTAATTTCTCCCCACTTCTGTATACATCGCATGTCCCTTCTTGTACTGGGCTGACAAAGATAATTTTACAATTAAGTACATACTTAATATACCTATGCCATTTATTCGCTGACATCGTTATATTATGCTGGGTAAGAAAAGAGCATGATGATAAAAATGACAATTTTTAATAGTGGATACAATAAGACTAACTGCATCAAGCTTCACGCGTAACAGAGCTCAACGTGGGCCGTCGCTGCGCTATGGGGCTCAGGGCAGTCATATTAAAACTTACTTTAATCTTTCTTATGTAAAAGCTTACTGACTGACAATATGTAAAATTAACTTACATACTCTTCAAGTCTGTCCTCTGCTTAACTGAGAATTTATAACTTGAGTCGCTGGTGAAGGTGTGATGCGGCGATCTACGGTCTATTTCAATCTCTCATCCAAACTCACGCCTTTGGCAAGAGCTTGGTGCATGGTCAAATGATTGAGGAGCTCCTCAATCTGCACGTTGGATACGCGATGTTCCACTAGAATAATAATTACCAAATCGTGTTAACGAAGTACAAAATAATAGCACTAATTGTATCTTGGATAATTTAGAAATAATTACCAACTTACTTTTTTCAATTTATATAATCATCGCTACCGCTTGACAGTTGACACATGGTTGACACTCATAAAAAAAACAAATAAACTAACCATATACAATCCAGCAAAATAAATGAGTTTTTAGTCATTTAGTCTTAAGTCGACTAAAAACTCATTTTATTTAGTTCCACCTGTTGCTGTTTTATCGCTAGTGGCGCTGCAAACGCGACAATTTTGCCACAGCGGACGATCGCCGTCCGTAATACGAATTTTTTTGACAGTTCGCGACCGATCGCAAACCGTCTGCTGTCGTGTGGCTGTCGGGTGGCTGTCAGTTAATTCTACCGTAATCAGGCTGCCGGCCCTGTCTGATCCAATAGGGTGTTTTTAGGTATCGTGACAATGATTCTATTCATAATAATCATTTTCAGAATATTGCCCCGGAATAAATTTAATCAAATTTAATTCAATGGGGAAACTAACAATTCAATGTTTTTTAAAGTTATATTTATTTATTTAACACTACATCAACACTAACATTACAGGACTTCCCAATTTATTAGCCCCAATTTATTTAATAAATTGGGAAGCCCTGTAATTTTAGTGTTACTACTGTGTAGTGTGGTATTACTACTAACTACGACAATACGAAAATATTCGCAATGTGATTATTGTAAATTCACTCAGGGAACAAGAAAAAATATCAATCCTGTCAGCCACTTCATTCATATTCATTATTAATAACTATGATTTTCTTTTTTCTTTTTTGGTTATCTTTTTTCGGTTGGTACTTACGTGCCCCTTTCAGATCGGACATTTTTTTACATATTGTAAGTATAAACGAGGTATGTTTGCACTTTCCAAACATTTATTATTATTATTGTTTAATGCCCCAAAATATCTGAAAATGTACCGTTTCCATCTTACCTCCAAAATTTGCAATACGATTTTTTTTTAAATAGATATAATTTGTGCTGATGAATTGCTATGCAAAGATTACAAGAAAAATAAAATAATGTATCTAACTATCATAATTTTTGAGTAATTGCTATAGGTATATGTATACATATTTGCACGGAACCCTTGGCGTGCGAGTCACACTCACACATGCCCGGTTTTTACAAGTTAACGAGTGTAATTACTAATTATGTTACAAGAAAATGTAAATAAAAGCAACTATTGATCTTTACCAAATTAAGATAAGGAATCAAAAATAAAGTAATGACTGGTTTGTGTTGAATTCCTAAGCCAGGCCAAAGTGTCAGTTATTATCCGAAACAGTGCCTATCATGCACCTAATTATACAACGTGTATCAGAAAATAGTGGTCATATTTAAGGGATCAGACCACCAAACTGAACAACTTTCTCTATGAGACCAATATCGTAATCGCAAAAAAATAATCAGCTCTCCCATACGTTTGAGTCGAGTAGGTATATTAGTTTTGTATGGGACAGTTTTTTATTTTTTCGCGATTACGATGTTGGTTCCATAGAGAAAGTCGTTTACGTTGTAGGCATATTTTTAACCGACTACAAAAAAAAGGTGGAGGTTCTCAACTCGACGCGTATGTTTTTTTTTTTTCTTTTTTCTTTTGTTACCTCATAACTCTCGACTGCGTGAACCGATTTTGATGATTCTTTTTTTGTTTGAAAGCTGGTGCTTCCCGAATAGTCCAATTTGGTCCAGTTCTGACAATGGGATTCATGAGAAAACCATATAAGTCTTAAATTTACATTAAGTATATGCGCGACAAATGGTCGAATAACTCAATATCACGCCAACCGATTTCGATGATTATTTTTTTGTTTGAAAGAGTATACTTCCGAAGTATTCCCATTTAAATTTAGTGAGGATCTGATGAAGATCTTCGGAGATAGACAATGGAACTCTTGAATGAATAACAGCACATCACTCGCGATTGCTGTAATCTCATGTTTATGTATTGTTTATGTCACTCAAAATTGAAAAATAAAATAAACTTTAAAAAAAAAGTAAAAACAGACTTCAAAAAAACTAAAAAGTATAAAATAATTTTCTTAAAAAACTTAACAGCTTCTGAATTCTGATATTCTTCTTTTGCAATAAGGAGGTTAAAGTTATAATCCTGTATAGTGTACCTAGGTACTCCAAAGATTTCTTATCGTAATTAATTTTTAAATTCTGCATTTCTCTTCGTCCACCCTTTGATAAGCCATTTCCAATTATTGTTAGAGTAGGCTGTAGAATGATAAAATATTGAGCAGATTTCTAATAATTTTATTATTTGGTAAAAACAAAAACCATATAGTCTTGATAACCGCTGAGGATAACGGAACAGGAAGTGCCATCGCACACTTAACTAAAGAGAAATAAACGTAAAGAAAGCTATGGAATACTTTGAACACCTTTAAACTTTCTATTCAATCGTCACACAAGTAGCTATAATATATATTTCTATTACGTCATCAAAATATGTTATAGTATAGCTACCACGTATGGGGGCTTGCTATAATGTAATATATAGCTCAGTATATTAATATAAATTATAGCTACGTGTGTGGAATAGCCGCGATCTTAAATCATTTACTACTAGGTAATCAAATTTTTGTTTTCTTTTACCAATAATATTTTGACAATGAAATAGCCGCGATCTTAAATCATTTACTACTTAGGTAATCAATTTTTTGTTTTTTTTTACCAATAATATTCCAAATAATATATATTGTTCCAAAAATCAAAACCTCACCCTTCTAAACACCAGCTAGTGACCACATTGCTATGGTCATTACTTGGGTACTTACTTCCTCCGTTGGTTCGGCGACCCAAAATGTGTCTTGACTTCCGATACAAAGAAACGCTACCCACGTCGATCCTTGGCAGTTTCTTACCAAGGTCATTGCTATAAATTAATACTATGAAATAACTAATACTTTGTAAACTTCAATATTGACCTTAAAATTGGAAAGGGCCTATTTTATCAGACGAAGATAACTGGACAAACAGTAGTTATCGGTAGTTATTGTACGTAAAGTTTACGGCTGTTATCAAATTGGTGTTACTACTTGCGTAGGCTTGTATTTATACAGTCGATACGTAAATCAACGAAGAACAAACTTTGAAACTGGTTGATGGGTAAGTATAGTATAACACAATCTTAGGACCATCAGACATCCACCACCCAATTAGACATTGATACCCCATACATACCATATTCATACTTTTTGGGCTGCTGACTGCCCCAACTACTGTTCTATGACAAACAGCACGTTCAACAGTTGGTAACGGTTGTCATATGAAAACCTATGTATTCGTATGACAACAAGCCCCAATTTGTTTCCAATTTTTTTTTAAACTTTGCCCCTCTCTATGTTTTGTCCCGTATCGAGGGTACAGTTTAGAAACATACATGTCACATGCACACACACCCCGAGCCGACACAACTATCTGTAGATCATACAAATAATTGTTACGTGACTCGTGAAACCCACGACTCGTAGCGCAGAAAGCTAATCGCTTAGCCACTGTGCCAACCGTGTCGTCACACAGGTTTTGCTGAGCAAGCTATTATAATGAAGATGATGATGCTATTGTTGTAGGTCTTCACCAAAGCTATCACCAGCCCGAGTATATCATACTATATTTACGGGACATCCTGTATGACAAATTGACATAATTATCCCGATTCAGAAATGTCACTCTCAGTGGCGTGCACTCCATAAACGCAAAAAGACATCCAACCCTAATAAATTAAGTATTAAATAATACAAACGTTAATATGTCTATAATATCAGTTACTTTAGTAACTCCCATTAGTTCTACCGTAGAACTGAGTAATAGAATAGGTAGAACAAGTGGGAATAGAGACTCTCACTAGTTCTACTATTTCGTAACAAGTTATATCGTAGGACTAATGAGAAAAAAAATCCCATTAGTTCTACCGTAGGACTGTTTAGTAGAACAAGTGGGAACAAACCACAAATATCATTCAACTTGACAATACAGCACTAAGTAAGTAAGTAAGTAAGTTGTTTTTGCCTACCCTGTATTAAATGTGTTAGCACGCCACTGGTCACCCTGATAGGTACCGTCTGTTATAGTGTCGGTGAACTTGGGCCTTAATATACTCTATTTATTATAACAATATACAAATATGGCCCATTAGAGCAAATAAATGAATAGAATAAAATATAAAAAACACGCTTTTGTCTTCCAAACTGAACGTGTATGCAAAGTTTGCGCAAACAGGGAAGTGGATCAAATTTAATTTCCAAGATTTTACATAATTGGTTACAAGTAAAGCTAATAAAAGCGTGTTAAAAAAACAACGTGTTTGCTTTTAGCAGGGATAAATCGCAGTATAATGCTTTTATAAACCTTAACGGTCAGTCGACATGAGCTAAGACTTTGAAAAAATGGTTCAAAAGAAATTCGGGCCTTGTCAGGCCATTTTTGTCTTTTATTATACTGAATTGAATAGATCATCTATCCTTCTAGTGGGGATTTTACTGTTAACCGACTAACAAATTAATAAAAAAAATAAAAAAATCTGTTAATATATTTCCAACTACGAGTAATACTGTACCTATTCCATATCAATCATTTTTTTAATCGACATCAGCATTTTTAATAGAAAACAAACAAAATGTCAATTGTATTTTTTTAAGGTGCGGAGGAAAGTGATGCGGTAATCCTGCGATAAGAGAAAATTCAGGAAATCATTACGATTAAAAAAAAAGAATTTTATAAAAAATCTATTTCATACGAAATGTAATACAGTTTTAAGTTCAGGTCTTGGTTTCCATATTAATTTAAACTTTAAGGTGCAGGCAATACGAAATAAATTCCGCTGTCGCACAAATCAGTCTTGTTTAGTGCGCTGGAGCAGCAGGTTGGCCTTTCATGTCGTGCATCTGTAAATGAGAAAAATAACAATTTAATATGAAACTACTATGAACAAAGGGGTTGTAACTTTTGAACATAGCCGACTATATGTATTTTTTTTTAATCTAATTCTCTTATCATTATAATATTTTAAAAATAATTTAATATTACTCGACTAAAAGTATGGAACAGCAGATTTTCTTTTGTCGCGATTTCAGTTTTGGTTCCATAGTAAAAGTTGTTCTTATTGATGAGTACAAAGGTTGAACCTTATATAAATTGATAAGCATAAATAGAAATACAAAATGGTCTTGGCAATATCTCATAAAGTGCCATGTTTCCGAGATATTTGGAGGTAAAGTATGGAAGCAAAAACAGTACGACTACTTTTTTTTTTAAATCATGACCTCTATTTATCTTTTTAATTCGATACACAACTACGGTACATAAATACGGACAAATCATATAAATAATTAAAATAAGTACGACTATATTTAATATAAATACTTTAAATATAGACTTTGGAATGGCAGAACTTTCATCATCTTTCTAAGCTGGGCAATAAACAACTATGTCAGTACATATTTTGATAATAAAAGATAAAAGGAAATTCTTTCGACCTTATTCTTATTTATGAAATATTAAACATCATTATGCAATAAAGAGACGGAATTTCAGCGATTTACCGTAAAAACCTATAAGTTTTCGATCGTCCCAAAACAAAAATGGTTGTCGGAATTCCAGATATGTGACAACCTTTACTGTGAGTTAAATTATTGACAAAGGCCGTTTTCTTTTTATAAAGTAAATCTTTTTTCTTAATCAAAAAGCACTAGACAAAGCTATTATTTAATCTCAGTATTTAATTCAAAGAAGTTTCAATACACAATTGCTACCTAAAACAAAATATTTTAGCTCTTTTTTTAAGACTTTTACCCTTTAAGCAGCGTAAAGTTGATCTAGACTACAGAAAATCTATACTTTGCGTCTCCCGGGACTCTGCAAAGAGTCCCGGGAGACTGTTGGTTAATTTATTAAAAAATAAAAGGAAACAGCTAAGATCCTAAAATAAATCCTAATCCTCTAAAATATTACAGCTAAGAAAAAATAGACTTTATAATATACCTAGAACCTGTCTAAAAAGCAAGTCTGTTGATGGTACAGAGTTCAAAAAAACTCTAAATTGAAATAAAAACCAATAAAACAAGACCTTCATCGAGCATGATAGTTTCAAAAGTTCACTTACCACTTTGTTAACGCCGTCAACAAATTCGTTAAAGTTCTTCTTGATTGTGTCAGGATCAAAAGCATGCGCTACTTGGCTGTTAATGTCCTTCGAGAAGTCTTCAACCTTCTTTTGAATGGTTTCCAAATAGTTGTTGTTGCTGGCAGCAGGAGCATCGCGTTTCACGAAAGCGTGCGCCTGTATAAATAAGTACCGTAATAAGAAACCGTTATTATAATATATCTCCTGGACTTCGTCGAAAAGAGACAGCCAATACGCCTCAGTATCAAAGATAAAACTTATTAGATCTTTTGTAAAACTGGCAAAAACTAAAACTTGCATTTAAAATCCAGCCAAATTGATAGATCTATCAGCTAACATTATCAGAGACACAAGATTCTTAAGAAGTTCCCAATAAAAAATGTGTATCGGAAGTACGGAAAATAACTGCAAATAAAACCCCCTACTAATAGATAAAGTTATGTCATGAATAAACGATAACCATAAATTTCTTGACGTTGGTTTAATAAGTATGACAATTGTTTTCAGCGTATATTATAAAGAGACCCTTATAATATATATTCTGTTTTAAATAAAGGCTACTTACGCTGACAAGGCACACAGCCAGAACGACAATAAGTTGCTTGTTCATATTGGAAGAGGTTTTTAGTACGACAATACGATGCAACTGCAGAATAAACACTGAGTTCTTTACGGCTGCAATGCCCTTTATCTTGATGCTGACCGGGACCCGATGTTTGTCCAACTTATCGTAATGACCCCGGGTCGTTTGTTCTAGCTATGAGCTAATTAATAAACGAGTTTGCAACAAACACTAATTGGCGAAGTCTTTCGTCCCGTTTACTCGCGAAGGAGGGATAGGGACATATAATTTAAGTTTAGCAGACCTTTTATATGTTGCGGTTGAAGAAATCCTTTTTCATATACCTACAACATATTTTTTTTTTTACGTGGATTATCACGTGTTACATTAGCAATTTTTTATGATCTCACTTGTACCGGCAATTTTCTTATCTGTAAAGAAACGCTGAAACAAACTCAAGAGCCAAGGTATCCTTGAGTCCAGATATTTATCTTCAGGATAAATTTAATTTTTTTAATTTTTTTATTTTTTTATTGTAATATTGTGTAAATTGAGGTCGAATTTTAGCCGGGGCCGCTCCTGCGGCCCCACATTTGTTGTGTAGTACCTAAGCTTGATTTATGAAAAGAGTATCCATGGAGTTTCTTGCCGGTATCTTCTCCAGGACCAACCCACTTGGAACCGTGCGCCTAGAATCACGACGTTTTGAAAGTGCCTGCAAAGGCCCAGTTGAAATAAAAATCTTTGACTTTGACTTTGACTTTGATAAGTTATGTGAAAACAATTCATGGCAAAACGCTGAAGCAGTTTTAGCTGACCTGTTCCAACAGCAAGCTTGGGAACATCAATACCTCGATGCACAACACTAGATACCACCAATAGAATCATGAAACTTCTTTTTTATATATCTACTACTAAGGTGGAAAACAAGCATACCTACGGCCCGCTTGGTGGTTAGCGGTTACAGTAACACCTATAAACGCTTGCAACACATGACTTGTGTGCTGCCGACCCTACTACTAGCGTCGTGTTGGCAAACGACGACCAACCCGAGACGCTTCCCCAAGAAGCACTGGCGACCTTGCTCACTGTTATTTGGCTACGATATTCTGCAAGGTGGAGGTACTTCCAGAGTCGGGCAGCTCCAGTTTTGAACGGAAAGTCCCGCTATGCCCTACCACCTAATAAAATGGTAAAACCTATAAACGATAATGAGATAAATTATTTCAAAAAGGGTGTCTAGTTTTATCCCCTTCTTACCTCTTGCCTCTGAATGGGAGTAATGAGTGACTTGATCTTCCTGTTTAACGGGTTTCTTTCATCATTCTATGGGTCTAAAATATTCTTCTCTTTCTTTTCTGCTTGTAACTGCCATAACAATCTTATGCAGAGGCAAATCATTATTATCCTACTCTTATTTATATTCACATTAAATTACATTATTTTTGCAGCTCTTACCACAACATTGTACTGATCAAGATTGTAATCTATTATTTTAAAAGAGTTTCCATGGACTTTCTTGTTGGTTCTTCTCCATAGGACCTATTATTTGGAACCGTGCACCTAGAGTCTTGACATTTCATAAGTGCTTGTATCTGGTTTACATGAAATAAAGATCTATTTTATTCTATTCTATTTCGTGTGTGATTCTTTGTGACCTTATTTCGTGGTGTAGTTATTCGGGTTTCATGTTTCGTTACTGCGTACCTTCCACTGTACCCCTATACCGAGATTTTCTCGATCTCGACCGTATTTACCCTCAAACCAAAAATGTATGAATACAGTACCTATGCGCGCGATTTCAATGCAAGTTTACTCAAATCCACGCGCACACTGTTTTCATATGTTTTTGGCTTGACGGTACAGTACTACCAACTTATCTGTGTGAAGTGGCAGAAAATGGAACTACAACAAATTCATACGATTTGACAGTTGAAGTCTTGTCAAAAATGCTTTTTCTTAACCAACAGCGCCATCACTCTGTTCACGGATAACGTGGTCGAACTGTAACTACGATCGAGTACGAGAATAACTCGGTATGGGGGTACCGATGGAAAGATCAGTCAGTTCGCAAGGTTCTTCACGGGACTAACAGACTGTTAAGGTGCGCCGTAATTTATAACAATGTCATTACTTCTTAACAAAAGCCAATGACCAAAGAAGCCTTAACGTCACTGCACAAAGCCAATGACCAAAGAAGCCTCTCAGAACGATGATATTTTTTATTTTTTATTTTTTTAGTATTAATATTAAGCTTAGATATTTTTATGTTTTGTGCGACATACTGGGCGTAGAAATAAAAACTTTTTCTTTCTTTTTCTTTCTAAAAGTCTTTGTAAATTCTATGCACCTTAAAACTATTTTTTTCAAGAACTCGTGCAATTTTAAATTGTTGTCCGTCAGTAAACTTTATCTTCCCCAGTTAATTTACAAAGACGTTTGTTAAGAAGTAGGTAACCACATCGATAAAAATCTTTTAAAGATTTTCTTTGCTATCATTTGTTTGAACTAACTTGCAAGGAGCTCATTTTGCCGTAAAGGGAAAAGTGTACCTATTAATTTGTGTATGGACTCTTATTGAAACTTAGTTTCCCTAAAGTCTGCAAAAACCACATCTAGGATAGAGGAATCTCATTTCTTTAGACTTTTCCCGACTATGTAGGGTGATCTTCTAGTCTAACCAGATGCCGCTGAATTCACAAGCTATATTGTACCTAGCGAGCTTACAGTTAACAAGGGGGTTATAAATAAATTGCGTGATACACTTTATAAATAATCTATTTCATACAAATATTTTTTCATTAACAAAAATGTTATAAAGATTCTGTATAATAAATAACAGCTCTAAATTATAAACAATACGAAGTTCATTCCGTTGTTGCACGAATCAGTCTTGTTTATTGCGCAGGAGCTTCCTGTTTCGGTTTTAAGTCACCCATCTGTAAAAAAATAAAATTCAATCAGTACGATACACAATTTATAATTTTTTACTAAGTATACCTGAAATTGCCAATTTAGATTTTTTTCTTAAATTTAAACCTTAAGTAATTCTAGCAGAAGAGAGGAAGAGGAGAGATGAAGACTAACTTTTTTCCTCATTCATTAAGCTCATACTTTGAATGTAAAAGATGAACATGACAAATGCATGTAAAAGCCTAACCCTAAAGGGTAAACATAACATGTTTGGTATACGACCATAATTGCCTGATCATAATAGTTATAATTACTCCGTTTCTTCGAAGATTATTGTTATTTACTGAGATATTTAATCTTATTTTACACTTAACTCATTAGCTAATGAGCGGACGCCTACAAGCTGACAACAATAATAATGTCTGTGTTTTATGACATAATAAAAATGCCTTGCCTTGTCCTCAAAAGCAATATTAATTTAAATTTCAATAAAATTTGGAAAATTATTAGGCAAACAGCGAAAGACTATTCGCATAACTTAAAAGAAAAATTAAGAAATTAAAAAATCGGAAACTTTTAAAAGCAAAACAGTTTGACATTGTAATACTCACGGCTTTGTTAACGTTCTCAAAAAATTCGTTGAATTTCGCCTTGACATTTTCAGGATCTATATTTGCGATCTGGCTGCTGAACTCCTTGGTCATATCTTGAAATTTCTTCTGAGTTGCCTCCAAAATGTTTGCGTCAGGAGCTGCAGGGGCATCGCGTTTCACGAAAGCGTGAGCCTGTGTGAACAGTAAATGGTTATCAAAATGTACCTATATAATGCTTGTTGACGGGCTACGATGTAACTACTAGGTGTCAATACAAATACGGATACCCATCCTAGGTACCTATAGGGAAAATATGAAAATTCAAATACTTTTGGCGTTGCTAAAAATAAAGCACTAGATCAGAATACAATATATACTTATTTTATAACCAGATACAGGTATGAAATGTTGAGACTCTCAAGTGCACGGTTCTAAAGAGAACTTAGTATTTTCTTTTTAGTTAAGTTTTTTTTAGGGTATGATGAGACTGGCATAATCTTGTTGATTACAACCTCTAAAATTATAATAAAGTTTGTTTTAGGATTTCTAAATATTAAGGTTCTTTGAAGAAAAATCAGCAAGAAACTCCATGGAAACTTTTAAAATAATAGTAATTACAATCTTGATTAAAATAATGGTGTGGTAAAACTTGCGAGAATAATGTGACGATAATTGCGCTGGATTAAATATAAAAGTATAAAAGCCAACGCTTTGGTAAAATAAACTGATACCTACGCTGACAAGGCAGATAGCCAGAAGAAGAATGATCAGCTTGGTCATGTTGAAAGAGATTTTTCGGACGACGTTACAACTTAGCAGCACAACGCACACTGAGATCTTCACTGCAATAATCCCCTTTATCTTGTTGCTGTGGTCTACCTTATCGATATGACCTCAGGTCGTTTTACTGTCTAGTTCTAACAAGCTGATTAAAAAAATAAGTTTATAACAAACACTAATTACTTGAAGCTCCACGTGTCGCTGTCCTGTTATGACTTTAGGTGCCGAGAGAATACAGACAGTAGAGCAGAGCTACAAAGCGAGCTAGGAGTTTCTTTATTATTGGATAAAATCCGGAACAAGGAAAAGAACCGGAGGTAATTCAATTACAAAATAGAAACGTGGTACTTAATTCCGGACAATTTTTCTCCTTTATTCGATTGTTAGCTTTGAAATTTCAATAGTAAGACCCAAAACAATCCAAAGCGATTACACATTTTTTTGCGAACCGCACATCAAAGTCGTGATGTGTAAACGGGATATTGGATTAGTCGGGCCCCGGGCCCGGTCTCATTTTAATGCCTCTGTTCCGGTCCAGACTTATGAGGTAATTGAACTGCAATAATGTCATCTGTTTTATAATTCGTATTATTAGGGCTTTTATTTGAAAATCATTGGGAGTGTTTTTTTGATAGCTACATGTATCACGTGTGTAATTTAAACCTACCGGTGCGTTCCACTTGCCCCTCCGAGAGTGGTTTTAGTGGATACGAATCCCACCTCGACAAAATGGTGAGATAAAAATTTCAGGGAAAAAACCATCTCTTTGCCGTTTTCTCTCTCGATATTTCGTTTTATCTTCAGTCAACGACACAAATTTTGGAGAAAACAAGTTTGTTCACCCGCCGTACTAGCCCTGCTAGAAGTCGGCAGTATGATAAAGGTTATCAATTTAAAAATAATCCAGCAAAGAATAGGCCAAACCCGTCTTCCTGTGATTGTAAAGCAGATTGAATAAAATAAAAGGTCAGCTGTAACCTCCTTTCTGCCAATTTAGCAACACACTGCGAATACTAATAACTATTACTATTGGGAAGCGTGATGAATGATGATACTGAAAATATTTCCCCACGAGCGCTGTATGGAGTGTACGACTGAAGATCGACAGACACTACAGAGAATGACGAAACTATGACAAGCCTTAACTTCGACAGGACTCGTCTGCGACTGGACTCATATACAACTAGGACTTATCCTCGACATGGATTACCTATCTCCGATGGTCAGATACTTTGAAAATCAATTAAGTTTTGCTCGTAATTAAATATTAGCATACAAAATATGTTCCATTCTATTTCGTAATTTCACAGCATCACGCGATCCTACGGCGATATGGACATGAGATAAGTCGTGTCGAGGATAAGTCCTGTCACAAATGAGTCCAGTCGAATTAAGGCTTGTCATAGTTCCGGTTTTCGCTGTTATTTACGTCGAACTTCAGTCTGTATGAACTTTAATTAAAATATCTCTCCTTCAGAGAGGAGGCTAGAATATAGGATTTAGGATCTAAATGTTTACGCACTGATAATTATATAGGTGAATAAGATAAACACGCATATCGCATTGATTGAATCATGTGTCCAAGGTTGAAATGCAATAGATAGTGTAACATCCGTCAGCTGTTTATCTTTAAATGTATATTTGTATACGTTTATGTAAAAGTAAATATCTGGAAGCGAAGTCCAAGTGTAGCGGAAAAATATTATTTAACCCGTCAAGCGCCGCAAAATAGACACTATAGAAAATCTATTGTCTGCGGGCGCCGGCGAACGTTCGCAGCTTAATTAATTAATTAATGACATAGATCCGTACAATAAGGAACTTGAAGAGGGTAATTGTTGCAAGAAATTGGTCTAGAGAGGCGAATTTAGGTGAAATTTTATTATTTTGTGGTGGGTAATTCGTGTCAGATTTAGGTATTAAAATCAAGCAAATCATTCAATCTGGCAAATCATTAACCTACTCTTATTTTTTATTTACATTAAATAACATTATTCTACCCGCTCTTACTACAAAATTGTAGGTACTAATCAAGATTGTAATCTATTTTTTTTAAAGAGTTTCTTTGGGTTTTCTTGCCGGTTCTTCTCCATAGAACCTACTATTTAGAACCGTGAAACTAGTCTCGATATTTCATAAGAGCCTGTATCTGGCTAACATCCCACAGTCAAACCGAATACACGGTTTTGTGGGACTATGCCAATTATGTGTCAATTTGTGAATTTTTCAATAAAAAAAAAAACAAAAATAAACATGAAATAAAGATCTATTCTATTCTATTCTATTAATATTATATTATATTAATTATTAAATATTATATATCTATGTCGATTACAATAGATAGCTATTATTATTTTTGTAATCAACGGATAACAAAATATGTCATTAAAACGTAAACAAAGTGCTTTAGAACATAACAACGTTCTGCTAGGTGCTTCAGATAATTTTATTAAGAGACGACAAAATGCGTTCTTGTAATTATAAGATAATACTTGTTTTGAAGTTATTATTTATTTATTTATTTATATAAACTCTTTATTGTACACCGGTAATAAATACAGGATTGAGAATCACTTAAGCTAATGTACAATGGGCGGTCTTATCGCGCACAGCGATCTGTTCCAGACAACCTTTGGATGGACATAACAGAAAAGAAATAGGTAATGGGCAGTCCAGGTGTACAAGCTGGTACATTATTGTACTTACATCCAATACTTAAATATAATAATATAATACACGCTATTACAATTCAATAAAATATTGAGATATACAAACATAAATACACTAATACATAAGGGAACAGTATTTTTAAATTATAGTAATTAATTTACTGTGACAGGTAATGGTCCTTCACTAGCTTCTTAAATACAGGCAGTGTTTGCGCACGTCTCACAGGAAGAGGCAATGCATTCCACAGTCGAGCAGCTTGCACTCTAAAAGATCTGTCAACGAATTTAGTGGAATGCAAAGGAATGTTTAGTTTCAAATTTTCCGATGATCTGAGGAATCTAGAATGTGTGTCACTGAGGAACTCAAAACGTTCTTTAAGATAGAGGGGGGTGGAAGGATTGAAGAGCACATTGTATAGTAATGAAAGGATATGGGTATTCCGGCGAAGGCGAATAGGCAGCCATTTGAGCTTAGAACGAAATTCGGAAACATGATCATATTTGCGCAATCCAAATATGAACCTAATACAAAAGTTTTGAAGTCGCTCAAGCTTGTCTAATTGGTTCTCAGTGAGATCAAGATAGCTGGCATCGGCATAGTCAAGAATGGAAAGCAGAAGAGATTGTGCTAGCGCAGTTTTAGTAGCAGATGGGAGGAAATTTCGGAGCCGTCTCAAGGATCCCGCGGAAGCATAGATCTTACGACTGACTTCCTGTAACTGGGCAGCCCAGGATAGGGTGCTGTCGATATAAATCCCCAAGTTCTTAACTTTGTCGCTTATAGGAATAATAGTATCATCAAAAGAAACTTGGGGAAGTATCGACCAATCTATTTTAGAAACCATTCTAGAGCTTCCAATGATAGTCACCTGTGTTTTTGTGGTATTATTATTAGTTATGTGTAAGATAATTAGTGCTATCACAACATAATCAAAATAAATGATTATATTCTATTCTATTCGTGTTATTATACCTATGTACTCAGATGTTAGAATCTTTATTTTTACCTAGCCTTAGGCGTATAGATATATTAGCTTATGTATATAGGTTAGGTACTAATACCTATATCTTTCTTTTTGCTTAGCCTTTGTCGAACTACCATATAGATAGGTATGATGGAATATCAGTGAATATACTTAGTATCTATACTAATATTATAAATAAGTCAATTTTGTTTCCTTTTTTGTTTGGTCATTATCATAGCAGCCCGTAAACATCCAATGCCGATCATTGGCTTCCTAATAACCGTTGCAGTGAACAGTCTTATTGTCATAATCAATCACCACACTTAGCAGCCAGATTGATGATCACTGTAAAATAGGAGAATGATGATACCCATCCTTAAGTCGTCTTTTATGACACCTATTTAGGAGAGGGCCTTTTAGTTTAGGTGTCTCTTACAACTTCTTTCGCACAAAATTGGACCTGCCCGACTGGGGAAGTACCTCTTTCTTGAATATTATCGTAGCCAAATAACACTGCTCTTTCGCAGTGTTGTGTTTCTAACGGTGAGCAAGGTCAACAGTGCTCCTTGGGGAAGCGTCGTGTTTGCAATAGGCTAATAGTAAGGTCGGCAACGCGGAAGTGATGCCCCTGAAGTTGCAAACATCCATAGGTTACGGTTACCGCTTACAATTTGGCGGGCATTAGGCTAAATTGCCACCTTAGTGGTAAATATCGCGCAAAATGGCAAATGGCAAAACACTCTGTATATATTACGTCTAATCTCATATCAGAATTAAGAACATAGTTCTAGTTCATAATTAAATTACTTTAACCTTAAACCGCGGCATTTATTTATTCCTTGCCTTTCATGAAATAAGATCATTATTTACTGAGGACATTCAAGCGCATGTCACATTGTAAGCGAAGCGGAGATGGGTCAAAAGCGGTGGCGGAATGGGATTTTGTAATGTTCTAGAATCAAATAACGGGAAAAAACGTCAAATATAAAATAAAAGCATCTCTGCTGTATTCCCCAAGATATTAGGCAGAAGTGTAGGTAACTGTATGTATACAACGTGTATCAGAAATACATGGATTTAAGGGTGTGGAACAACTTTCCCTATGGTACCAACATCGTAATCAGCTGTCCCTTACAAAACTTCCATACCTACCTGACCCAAACGTATGAGACAAATGATAATTTTTTCGCGATTACGATTTTGTTCCCATAGAGCAAGTTATTCAGTTTGATGGTCGGATCCACACCCTTAAATACGACCACGCATTTCTGACACTCGTATTACATTTAACCGATGCCGTTGTGTTTCATGTATCAGGCGGCGAGCCGGGCCCAATTCCAAATTCTGGGATGCTACTGAGAATTTAGATACAGGAAAATCCATTAACACTTTTCTTGGTACACAACAGTTGTAATGTAACTTGGTAGTTAACAATCGCGCTTACGATTAGGTACCTACTAGACCAAGATTCTAGATCCAGATTGCACCTCACACATTAAATCCCGCTACCATTCCCGCTTTATATGTGACCCACGCTTTATATTATACTGTACATAGGTTTAGATTGGCTACCGAAATTGTTCTTGTCGAAGAAGGGATTTTAATATTTGCTGAACCCTCATTCAAATGTTTGAGGAAGTTCGTGAAAAGAGTGGGATAGAATGGGCTCTTCTTTTTTAATAATCTGTTTAGGATTTCCCAAGTTTACGAGTGTGTAAACGGTACAGCTTTTAAGTAAGTTTGACTTTCTTTTATTTTTTTATTTTTTTGAGTGCATTTGGCATGCTTGAATGTAAGTCATGATACAGCCGAAGATGGATCACGCAAGCCCAAATAATGCCTATTCACTCTCGCCTTGAAGACTTTTATATTATACGAATCGGAAAACATAGACCGCAAAGAAACGATGAAGCAAAACGCTTTATGCGTATAAGTAGAACATTAATAATATCTCTACCTAATATAAAATAAAGTCTCTTTCCACGTCTATCTGTCTGTATATCAGCTAACTCGTCCTAAACCATACAATGAATTTTGATGCGGTTTTCACCATAATTTTGAGCATTTTTTCCGGAGGTTTTATATGTATAATACTTTCATATTTAATGTAAGGATAGTAGAGAAATTCCACCCGTGCGAAGCCGGGGACGGGACGCTAGTTCGTAATAAAGGGATAAATAAATATCTTGTCTTATGTCAAATGAACAGAATATGGCCGATCTTTGACGGCGCGGTTGGCGCAGTGGCTAAGCGATTACCTACCTTTATCCACTACGTCTCGAGGGTTAGATCCCCGCACGGACCATACATTTTTATGGCCTACAAGTAATTGTTCCGGGTCTGGGTGTTTGTGCATGTGAGATTGATGTTCGTAAACTGTACCCCCTACACGGGTAAATTGTAGAGACAAAAAACAAAAAAATAAATTAAAATCTGTTATATAAATCCTTAGAGTATTCATATTCTATGTATAAATCATTCTACTTCTGGGGTAAAAAATATCGTGTACGTCAAGTAATAAGAATACGGCCGACCTTGTCGTTCTAGATTCAATTCCTAGACAGGTAAAAAAGTTTAATTGAATTATTCTGTAGAAGTCACACTTCAACAAATAGCTATAGTTCCATTAGTTTTCAATAGGTTCAACGGACGTAGTATTTGTCGATTAATGTACGGGAAATGGTCATTGAGTTTTTTGTGAGCAAATTCAGTTTCTTATGGTGCTTTGGAACAAAACGGTACAAGAACAAAGCCGGAACTTGAATATATTCGATTGGAGTATATTGCCGTTCTCATCAAACGAATGCGTGTATTTTTCGGTTCTTGTTCCCTGGTGTTGAAGATTGAATTGATGTTGGTGAGTGACGCAAGTTCTTAATAGAAAAATAATTACACGGAGAAAAATATTGAGACAACAAGACTACCAGAACGCTTAGAAACACTGAAATATTTTTTTCGCAAAGCTTTGTCTACTAGTTACATAAATTAAATGACAATCAAACTATGCGAACACATGTCATAACAAAAGGTGGTGATTAAGTTTAGTGCCTATTATACTTAATAGGCACTAAACTTAATCACCACCTTTTGTTATGACATGTGGCAGCCAGTTTGCTATTTCAAATAAACTTTGTTAATGACTAAACAAAATTCGGCTATTTCCTGAAATAACCACAACAGTTCGGTGATTTCTTTTTTTCAGTGAAGTTGCATCCACTTAACGTTAGTAGGTACTCCATGATGAATATTCTATTTATAGATACATCCTTTTAGTTAACATTACAATTTTTTATTTATTAATTACATAAATAAGTTAAAGTTTACTAAATGCTTCTTGTTGTCACATATATCACTATAACAAGACAATTTTTGTAATTACAACGAGATATTTTTGTAATTACAACGAGATATATTGTAATTACGAGATATTTTTGTAATTACAACGAGATATATTGTAATTACAACGAGATATTTTTCTCGATGTATTATAAGTTCCTTAATTTTTAGCCCCCAACAAAAAAGAGGGGTGTTATAAATTTGTATTGTGTATCTGTGTATCTCTGTGTCTGTTCGTAGCATCGTAGCTCCAAAACGATTGAACCGATTTCAATGCCACTTTTTTTTATTCAAAGCTAGTTTAATCGGGAATCATCTTACGAGTACCTATTTATGTTTCATGAAATCTGTTTAGCCTTGGAAAGTTACAGCTCTTTTTCTAATTAGAGTTGAAGGTTTTTGACGATTAGATTATAATCATAACATAGCGATCACGTCTGGATTATTAAAAGAGTTACATTGAGGTGTACTATTATCAGATTTTTTAAAGAAAGACCAAACAAAGTGCAGATCCAATGCATATTTTTGGGTTATTCCCATCGGATCGCGCGATCTGATGGGCCAATATTTAATTATTTTTGGAGTTGCATCTGATCGCGCGATCCGATGGGAAGTTTCTCCGATATCAGATGCAACAAGCAACGGATCGCGCGATCCGATGGGAACAACCCATATTTTGTACAAAATAAAATGTACTCGAGTACATTTGCATAATCCTTATGTGTTAAAAATGCTTACACTACAAATAGTTGTAAACGTATATTTTAAACAATATTTAGACAGTTAAGTGATAATTACTTTTATACATTTCACTTTCTCATTTAACTGGCGTTCATTTATTTTTAATCTTCGACTGGAGTTTGTTTTGGTGCTGTTAGTTCTTGGAACTGTAAAGAAAATAAAAAATATACATTTTAAAATATTAGTCATCGTCTGCCTATTAACACAATGAGTTGCACTGAAAAAACGTGGAGGCTAGACATAAACAAGTTATTGCTATTTAACTGAGTACTTGGTTGGAATGGAGCCTGCAAAGTCATGTTTTTCATGTGCACTTTTTTGTACTGACACCTGAAAGTTCATAAGGGAGGGGGTTTCTCCTGTATCGAGGGTACAGTTCACAAACATACATGACACATGCACACACACCCAGACCCGAAACAACTATCTATGCAATGTGTCCTGGTCACCGGTGACCGACCCGTTAATATCGTCATATTGCTTCGCCTCAACGGGTCGGACACCGGTGACCAGATACATTGTATATCATACAAATGGGATCGAACCCGCGGCACGTAGCGTAGAAAGCTAATCGTTTAGCCAATGTGCCAACTGGGTCGTCGAGCTTAAGTGCTTACCGCTCTAGAGAACCTGGTCATATGTTCTCCAATGACATTGAACAGGGGCAATAGCTGCTGCTCGTGCAGTTCTCCGATAGCAGTCCCCAGGTTCTGGTCGATGCAGGTCTTTAAGGCATCCATGTTCTTCTTCAAGATTTCCAAAGACAAAGCATTTTGCGCAGGAGTAGAGTTATCGGCGCTCCTCTTGACAAAGGCGTTTGTCTGTAAGTAAATTAAATGATCGAAGGATGAATGTCTTACTGTTTGTATTAGTTTAGAGACGTAAAAACGCCGTCCGAGTGGAAATCAAATAATTTATTCAATAAAGTCACGTAACAAAAATAAACTAAAAAAATACAAAGTCTTCCTTAGATAACACGTATGCCTGAACTAGGTAAACATGTGTTTCAGGCGTAATAGAATTCTGAGATTTAAAAAGAAATCTTAATGTTCTTCCTCATGTTGCATACTATTACCTTATCAAATTTCAGCAAGATCGGTTCAGTCGTTTAATCGTGAAAAGGTAAGAAACAGACAGACAGAGTTACTATCGCATTGATAATAATATATTATTGTGATGATAATGCGACCGACAAACATTGGTAGAAAAATGCCAAACGAACAGCGGTTTGTAAGAACTATTTTAAATGTAAGAACGATACTATGTATACATATATTCATAGAAACAATAAATGTAAACAAAGTCCTCGTGAAGCTAATGTTTTTCCAATGATGCAAAAACAAATAGTGTACTTAATGCAAATTCAAAACGGCTCATGTTAGAGTCAATTGAGGAAAATGATTTGTTAAGTCCTCAATAATAATCCTTGAACCTACTTCAGTTTTCCACAGCTGTTAATGGGAAAAGTACCTACGTGACGTGTCTTTGCATTTTCCGCTCTATTGCCATAAGATTAATTATAATAATTCTAGTTCAATTAAAACATAAGTACAGGCCTTCAAAATTACTGAAAGAATTAAGAAACTCCCTTTTTGAAATTAGATTAAATAAAATATTATAGTTTAAAAAAACTATAGAACACGCTTTAGTCATCCAAACTGAACGTGTATGCAAAATTTCAGCTCAATCGGACACCGGGAAGTGGGTCAAATTTAACTTCCAAGATTTTCTTACTTAGTTAGTTAGTTAGTTAGTTACAGGTGAAGCTAATAAAAGCGTGTTAAAAAGAAATAATGGCTTATTTTATATCAATCAAATAACTTATTTCTCACTTATGGAAAAACAGTGTTACGTAATGTTAGTCACTCACTATACTACGAAAATTGAGATTAGATTTTTTTAATTCTATTATTTCTATTCTATTCTATCCGTAATTTTTCCAACAATACTAGGTGTACTGCTATGTATCTAATTCCAGGCAATCGATTATATTTTTACAATAAGTAAGTACCTATTGCAAGAATAATTCAGTATTTATTTTACCTCAACTCAGCAAAATTCTATATACTTGTATTCCGAGCAAGCTAAGAACAAAATTCCTAGTACGCTAGTTTGATCGAGACTCGTACTGCCTATAAGTCTTGTATATGACTGCTATAGACTGAGTTGATTGATTGATACCTATCTATTGATTGATGCCTATTCGTTTGCCGTCAGAGATATGTCCTACACCTGTTTGTTTGATCAAACCAAGATCGATCCTTTGTTGGGACACGAACGGGATTCAGTAACAACAACGAGCAAAAGGCAATATCTGGTAAAAAGTACATGAAGTTTGATGTAACCGGCCTTATAACTGCTGTATTAACTTATCCAATCAGCATAACAGTCATTTAATCAGAGTAAAGGATAATCTTCGAAATTGAACCAATACAGGGTGGAAAAGCGGTTTGTTTTCTTTTAATTCCCCTCTATCATTGGCAATGACCATAAAAAGACCTCTGATAATAATTAACCCGGGAATATCTATTAAGAGGGTTGGCGATCATGGAACCATTTCCAATCGGTGCTTTCGACGATTTCCATTTTAGCCAGTCCCTTGTGAGTTTTATCCCGGCCGATCCGATACTTCCTTAATATCTTTATCCCGAGAATCCCCTAAATAGCTTTTATATACGAGGTGTTACTGTTATGACACCTTTTGTGGTGAATATTTTATTTATAATCAACATGGATATTGCAGCCTATTATTATCTGTAGATTAGTCAAGCAAATTAAAGGATTTTAATTTTTTTATCTTCTATTTTCGGTAAAATATTTCAGCCATAAGCAAACAATTCTATTTACTTCATATTTTACATACTAATGACATTAATTTATCATATCTTATTTCCAGTATATAACAGATTTCTCAGTAATACTTACGTCAACAAACAACAAGAACACACAAAACAAAATGGCGTATTTAAAAAACATTTTTGTGAAAAACCGATCTTGTAAGCGAAGATGAATACACACTGACCTTACAGCCAGCAAAACATTACGTTTATGTACAAACGTGTAACTATTTACAAAGGTACAGTCGTACGCTCATTGCAGGTAAAACATCAGAACATCGTAATAATTTTTATACTGCAAACATTTGTATTCTACAAATCATTCCTTCTATAATATGACTTTGAGGACACCGTATTGTCGCTATAAGTAGGTGTCAAGAGGCTACAAAGGGGTTATAAGCCCTAAGATTCTATCAGATATCTACTCAGACATGGTCATGTAGTGAAATGCCTTCCATCATTTTATTCTGATATGCAAATACTTAGTATGACTAAATGATGCATTCAAATACTGGCCTTCCAAGCGATCATTGAGGGATATTGCCAAAATCTCTTGGCAAACAGATTAGCTCATAAAAAGAGTCCTTCTATGACCTAATAACAACATATTGGGTACTCTTGACATAATCAATCCCTTAGTTGCCTTTTACGACACACACTGATGTAGATAGGGTACCTAGCCTCTACCTGGACTAGAAAGGCTACCTGGACTCGAAACAAACTATCTGTAGATCATACGAATATTTGCTCCGTGCGGGGATCGAACCAGCAGCACGTAGCGTAGAAAACTAATCGCTTAGCCACTGCGCCAACCGTGTCGTCAAAACGTTACGTAAACGTGTTGTATGTTTCTAACGTGAATTTAATAAGTAAAGTGCCTACCACAAGCAACATTTATGTTCCTAAAATAAATATTTTTTAACTTCAATTTATGTGACGCTACTGAATAAGTGGAAGCTTCGATAAAATATTCATAAACAAAGAAACTGATAATATTCAAATTATCTATACCTACAAACGTATAGCTTGCTAGTTTTAACGTAACTTACGTTTATTATTTACTATAATTTGGTATTTCATAAAGATCTGGGAATTAAATAAAAATACAGAGGTTATCATTCGTCATTCGCTGATTCTGTTTTACCCAGTTATCATTTAGTACTAGGAAAGAGATAGTATCGGTAAATAAGAATACGTCATTCCATTATCTCACATACCGTTTATTTTACTTTAATAGTTAGCCACGTTAAAGACTTTTGAATCTTAAGATTTTAATGACCTTAGACTCGCAATTTTCTAAAGACTAACGACTAAGATATCTAAGTGAAGTTTAACTAATTGTTATCCATCATTAGCAGTGATAATCACCAAAGCTGTTTTTTTTTTATTTGTACTTTTTTCTGTTTATTTATGTCCTTTTTTTCACCATTTCAAGATGTCTCATGCCTCTGTGACAAATAAATGTTTTCTTTCTTTCTTTAACGATGAAGGAAAATGTTGTGAGGAAACCGTCTTAGAATCAAAAGCCTGTGTTCCAGCTGTGAGAGCTAATAGTTTGCTGATCTACTTCTATCGAGTTGACATGATCACATGGGAATCGCCCGTGTAGTACCAAATGGAAAGATTGGCCAGTCGGCAATAGTGCTATCGACGCTGACATGCCTAGGGTTTCGTCATTCGTGGAGGCTGTTTTCTCGCACCTTGTTGCTGTTTGCTGATGATAAGGAGTGATAAAGAATATTTAATGAGTTCTTCTTTTTAACCCCCGACCCGACCCCCGAGTATCTGTGTATCTGTGTATTTGTCTGTGGCACCGTAGCTACAAAACGGATGAACCGATTTCAATGCAGTTTTATTTAATTGAAAGCTAGTTTAATCAGGTATCATCTTAGCATTTGTCATGAAAATCTGTTGAGCCGTTCAAAAGTTACAGCTCTGTTTCTAGTTTGTATCTGGGGTTTTTGACGGTTAGGTTATTATCAAAAAAATATTGAGAGGATCATGTGTACATACAGAAAGCCTTTGAATGAAAGAATTGTAGTGTATACTAAAAATAATTCTTGTAGCAATTTACGACTTTTTAAGCGTACCATAATTGGTTTCCAGCCATTAGCACTTAATTAGGCATAAAACTTAGAGTTCGTTTGGATATTGCTTAACTTTTTTATTTTTCCAATTATAGGTAGCTAATTATTTCTTGTGTAAGCAGTGATAGCCTAGTGGTTGAACGCTTGCCTTCCATGCAGGAAGGTCTGAGTTCGAACCCGGCCCGCACCTTTGACTTTTCGGATTCATGTGCGGATTAGAATTTGATTATCACTTGCGATAACGATGAAGGAAAAACATCGTGAGGAAACCTGCACATCTGAGAGGGCCTCAGAAAGTTCTCGATGGTGTGTGTAGTCCGCCAACCCGCACTAGGCCAGCGTGGTGGACAAAGGCCTGACCGTTCTCATTCTGAGAAGAGGCCGGTGCCCAGCAGTGGGACAGTAATGGGCTGGATTTATTTATTTATTATATTACATTGCCTTCTACTTCAAAGACTCGTTCTAAAATGTCGAAAATAAATTCCATAATGAACGCTACCTCTAATAGCAGGTTCAAAATTACATGCACTCTCGCTATTCTTCTTTGTCAAGTCTATTCAATTTCATCTTATATAATTTATACGTTCCACTTGGCTTTGTTACACATTTATACCTACCATTATAGCCAAGCGTGAAAGCCTTTCCTCAAATTCGAAACTAGGAAGCGTCGTTCAATTATAATTCATTAACACCAACATTTCAAATTCAAATTCTGCAATAAAATTATTATAGCTCGCAATTTTGTCGTTATTAAATTAATAATATGTCTATTGATTGCTTCGACTTCAAAGGGAAATGTTTTGACGAGACAAAGCTCGTTATTAATTGGTGTAGCCTATTTAAATTATATTATCAACGAAGCCGAACGAATCTTCGGTAAAGGTAAGCTTCTCCCCGTCGATACCGATTAAGATAACCTAACCGTCAAAAACCAACTCACACTACAAAAAAAGCTGTAATGAAACATAGCTAAGATGATACCTGATTAAACTAACTTTCAATTTTAAAAAACTGCATTGATATCGGTCTATCCGTTTTGGAGCTACGATGCCATCGACAAGATACACAGATAAATAATATATACACTGATCCACAGATCCACAGATATATTTGTAGTGTGTATCGGACACACTACAAATATATAACACCCCTCTATTCTGTCGGGGTTAAAAAAAGTGTTTACATAATGATTTACATGCGCAAGTAATTTCGCATCGCGGATTTGAGCTGCTTGCATTCAAACAGCAACAGCTACCAGCTCTTCGACCTAAACCGACCTGGTAAACCAGTTTTCCATCCATTTAGTGGATACTGATACTGTACTTAATACTGTTATCTAAATCCTAATGTATTTATGTTGGCGACTGTACCTCATCAATTACACTAATAGTCGTGATCCGATCCAATTGTTTGATGCCTATGATCTATTAAATGACTACTGTCTGATCTATAATACTCGAACTGTCGATTGAAAAACTAAGTATATTGATATGCTCAGTGTATGTGGAAAATAATCAAAACCAGATCCAGCAAGTACTGTCATAGTCCTCTCCTAGGAACGGCCTAAGCCGAGGATCGAGCCCCTAGCTGCACTATTGCTTAAGGCCTCGCCATTGACCGGTTAAGCAAAGAGCTCCGTGAGCCACCTGTGAAAGACAATTATCAAAAAAAAACAGGCTCAATTGTGAAAATTCCTTTATTTTGATAATCATTAATTTTAGTATATATTATATAAACTTATGTAGTTTTTTTTGCGCCTGCGCAGACCATAGTTAAGACTATAGTTAATAGTGGTATGCACTCCATAAAGACAAAAAGATACTGCCTAAATTAATTAAATTAAGTATTAAGTAATACAAACGTCAATATGTCTGTAATATCAGTTAATTGAAGTCTTAGGGTGAGATGGCCAATCACAAATATCCTTTAACTTGACAATACAACACTAAGTTGTTTTTACCTACCCTGTTAGAGATGTCTGTGCATGCCACTGATAGTTAAATAATCTAACGTCTAAAGACAGCAATGAAAGTGCACACTTGGAACAAGACTAAATTGTCGTCAATGAAGAACTGTCTCAGGAATGGGGCTGGACTTTTTTGTCTACAAACGGTAGTAACTCTGGACTTATTTTTATTATTATTATTATTTATTTATCAGGCAGGCAGTTGAGACAAGTGGTAAGTGCCTGTATCCTGCTGTTCCCCACTTGGTTTTATTCTTGCAGTTGAGAATATTTGTCAAGTCGATTCTTGAACTGATTTATATTTTGGGCTGAGACTACGTCTTCTGGGAGCTTATTCCACGCCCTGACTATTCGATTGCTCAGAAAGTGTTTGTGAGGGTTATTATTTGAGAAGCTGGTACATAACTTAAGGTGGTGGCCTGTTAGATGGTTGTTATCATTACTTGTAAACAGCTAATCAAAATCCTTGCGGTCGTAATGTCCTTTTAAGATCTTATATGTTTCAATTAGGTCCCAGTTTCAGTTTAGTCCAGCTTCAAAACTTCTAAGCGTTCCTCATACGGTCGTTGTTTTTGTACCACAAGTCCATGTAACTACAGTCTTACCTATGGTTAGTGCACGCTGTAATGCCTTGAGTTCTTATTTTACCTCATCGGCGTTAACCGCAGTTATGAAAGGAGAATATCGGTCAAACAGGTCTAAATCATGAAATTCAAGGATGATGTCATCTCGATCCATAAGAAAATTCTTGAAGTCTTCTTCACCTTCTTCTTCTTCAATTATTCCTTCAAGCAGCAGAATCTGGAATTGAATATTAATATTTTCATTACTAGTCTAAATTCCTTTTACAATTCTCAGGACATGATTTGTATATTGGGTCTGTTTCGTCGAAAATTAATTACTCCGAATTTCGAAGTTACGAGCTAAATTAAATGCCACTCAAACAATCTATTTTAACCTCACAATTAAATAAAGATGTCGTTACCTAAATAAACATATTGTTATGTATAAACAATATTCAAAGAAGTTATTGATCGAGCGTTATATTTTATTTTTCTTATAAAAACGTTGCCCCTCACTAGGCGATTTTCCTGTATCGCGGGTACAGTTTACAAATATATCTCACATGCACACACACCCATATTGTGAGAAACTTTAAATTTGTTTTTATCTATTACTTCGAAATCCAAAAAAAGCCATAGGTTTAAGGTAAATGTTTGTTGATATTTCCTATCAAATTATTTATAGGAACGTTAACTGAACGAGCGCCTATAGTAAATACCTACTGTTTTATTACTAAGCTACTTCCGAGTTGACATTTATAGAAAAGCCTCTGTCACTATTTGTGTATTTAATTATTTCCCTACTTACACTAAAGTCCCAAATTCTGGCTGTTTCTATAACTACTAATTTAAAATGTATTGTCATTGACCTACTACTGCTATGAACCATGTGTCCGCGCTCAAGAGGGTCCGAGACAAAAGATTCCAAAACGAAAAAAAAATACCAATCGTGCGCCAGTCTTTGTTTTGTCAACCGACAGAATACACGTCAAAAATGTACTGTAAGTTAAGCAGTACCTACTGTCTCCCTGAGCCAACAGCGACAGTAACAAAAAATTCTAACCTGGATGAATTCAATTAGATAAAAACAAATGAACACAGTAAATGCCATACTATCGTGTCCCCGGTACCTTCTCCAGGACCAACCCACTTGGAACCGTGCGCCTAGAATCACGACGTTTTGAAAGTGCCTGCAAAGGCCCCAGTTGAAATAAAAATCTTTGACTTGACTTGACTTGACTTGACTTGACCTAATGGTTACAATTTGGATACCATTAACTCTATAAACACAATAATCTAAAGCAAACAAGAAGTCAAAACTTACAATCATACCGAAGACTAATATAATTCTAAAAGGATAAACATAAATCACTCGAGTACATTTAGAGAGCAAACAGACCTACCGGTTCGTAAGTAACTGATCAAACAGACAAGTTTGTGTAACGTTATGCATTGTCTACATTAGAATAGTGGCGTTTGCTCAAAGCCTTAGGGCTCACCTATGGCGACGCGATGAACGCCGCGTTGTGCGTCGCGTCGGTCATTTAATTCAAACTTATGGTCATGTAAAACGTAACTTATACGCTTCTGCATGATCGCTGAGAACGTTTGTTTGATATGTAGCGTTGCTCGCGGCTGAGCATGTGGCGGTCATCGCTGCGGCATACGCGGCTTTAATGCTCGCATTTTCATAAACAAGACCATTATCGCTATGTTTGTATTCGCGCGTGTGACGCCGCGGGTGTCGACGCGTGCCCCGCCACAATTATAGCCAATGCGCCACCTCTACATGAACGGAGAAACTCGTGAGGCGGCGCGTGTCGCGGCTCATAAGTCATAACGCGCCGCGCAACGCCCCGCGTTTCCGTAATTGAGCCCTTATACAAGCGCTTATACGTGTACACCAAGATCGTAGGTGTTGGTAAGTAAATATAAAATTATTAAGTTAATAGATGATTTGGATGTTTAAGTTATGGTTACCCTTTTTGGGATACGATAGCCAAATAATAACGTCACACCTGTATTTGCCCAAGGGTAAAGCAGAAGCATAGATACTGTACTGTACTGTATATAATTATATTATTTCTTTATTGTAGAATGCAAGTAAATAATATGAATATTATGTTTTTAGAGGTAAAAAAGCTAAGTACACAGCTAAATAAATTTTGAAGTTACAACTGGAAGACATCATTACAAAATGACTATTTTTTATTTTCTTCATATGCCTAAGGTTTCGCATCCCTGCTCTACTCATGACTAAAAGATAATATCATTAATATTATCGATTTAAGACTTAAATATACAGATAGTTAGTATTTTAATAATCCTACATATTCGATTCTATTAAGCACTTTTGAACACAGACGGATTATGCTGTATGTATACGGATTATTTTCCCGTTTGTATTTTTTGCTATAGTTTTAACAGGCACATAAGGCATCGGTATAATCCGCTTATACAACTTTTCGCGGATTATTTTATCATCATTAATTATATTAACTCACCAGCATTCGTGTCTCACACGAGAATTATTAATAAAAATAAAACGAGATCGGTATATCACTGAAATAATGCACCTCTATTAAGCGTAACAATTTCGATAAAAAGAAAGTACTGAGGACTTACCCAATAATTAATATAGCTAGCGAATCCATTCATTCCCATATTCTTCAACTGGTCCTGCTTGGTTTTATCTAGTTTTGACATCATAGGCGTTAAGTACTGGTCAAATGTCTCGCTCATGTCTTTCATAAATGCTTCCAACTGCTTCTCGTATTGCGAAGCGTTTGGAAATACTCCTGATTCCGCTGGGGAGGTGTCACTGGATGCTTGAGCGGTGCTATATCCTGTGGTCGAGTCTGGTCTGGCATGTGCCTGGAAGAGATGACATTATGAGTACCATAAAAAGTTTTGATTGAAAATAGGACCAATGTTTTCGAATCGCTTGTATGGTTTTGATATAGAAAATTATATATAAAATTATTATTTGGAAATTGTTTTTATACCCGGAAGGGAATTGTTGTCCCTAATGGGAGAAATCCTCAAAAATCCACTGTTCCATATATTTAGTCGAGTAATATTGAATATTATTTGTATGGAACTGCAGATTTTGTTTCGCGATTTCATGTTAGGTCTCATAGTAAAAGTTGTTCTTAATGATGAGTACTCTTTCCGACGAACTTTGTATCAGTAAAGATTGTATCTTGCGCTTAAAAGATAGTTTAAGGTTGATTTTGAAAACCCCCTTTTAATTATACATAATATTAGTATAAGATTTAACAAGCAATTCAAAAAAATTGGTCTTTGGTCTATAGATATCTTGTTAACCTACCTCTTGACACCAAGAAGTAATATACCAAGCCCCTTTATTTCTACTAAATCAATTACAGTTTGTCGCAATAGTTAATTCTCCATAATAGTTATTTCTGTGGATCTGTGTATCTGTCTGTGGCATAGTAGGTCCAAAACCGATGGATCGATTTGAATGCAGTTTTTTTTATTGAAAGCTAATTTAATCTTAGCTATGTTTGATGAAAATCTATTCAGCCGTTAAAAAGTTATAGCTCTATTTCTAGTTGGAGTCGGGGATTTTTGACGGTTAAGTTATTTCAATCGATTTATTATTTTTGAGATAGATATATGTGGCCACTCGAATTGCTTCAGGTGTTAATAAGGTCGTCCCAAGTGAAGGAAGGCTAGCATGACAAAAAAGGGAAGAGAAAAATTGGAGACAAAACCATCTCTTTACCGTCATCTCTCTCGACTTTTCGTTTCTCTTCTGTCAAGAAGAGAAAGGGAGGAGAAAACGGGTTTCTCCATCCGCCGTGCTAGCCCTGCACGTGTTCGGATATAAGGGACACATCAGCAAGTGTGACATTGTTTGTACATATAGTCATTCATGCTGCAGGGAACAGGGCAAAATGGTGGAGTATAGTCCAGAAGGTGCTACATACATAGAGGTCACGACCCTCATCAGTAAGGAAAACGACTAATGGAGGGGATAGTCACATCAGTCCCCGCAGTCACATCCGGTAATGATTAAGATCATGATTTTTATCGATATTAAACTCTTTAAGCACATAAATATATATTTTTTGTTTTTGTTACATCGTTACAATGATTTTGTATTTTTATTGAAATTATTATTTATATTACATTTCAAAACATTCAGTGCGACCGAATCGACCTAACAACTCTATCGGATGAAACCAAAAATGTATACGATATCACACTCAAAATACTCACAACGTAAAATGCGGACGCAAAAAACAATATTGATAGAAACGACATCTTTGACTAACAAAGATTAAAATAATATGAAAACAAATCCTTGTAACCCTTTATAAATATATGCAGTTCCTTTATTACCTTTGACTGAATCAGAAATGTCACGTCTGAATGATAAGGCTAATCTGTGAAGTATGGGAGGTCGACAATTGTTGTTAATGGAGAAACTAGTGCAAATGTTATCGCTTTAAGGTGCTCCATCACCGGGAGCACTTGCATGTAATGTAACAATCCAAGATACGATTTTGAGCATTACGTTACAATACTGCCTCACTGACGGACGAACATTTGCCTGCAGTCAAATCAGTTGTTATTATAATGTCAGACGAAGCGGTCGTGGTGCTGAGCGCGGCAATATTAATTCGATTACGTTGTTTACGCAAAAAAAAATCAATACAAACGATATTGTATCATAACTTATTTCAAAATTGGGGTAATACAAGCGGGTGCTCCCACTTACTACTGATAAGTTAGAAATTGTATTATTGCTCGGTTCTCCTCACACACTGATTAATGCTCGAATGTGAACTGTAACCTTACAGGCGAATACTCCCGGTGATAACGCCTTTATGAAACTTTAATGTTCCCAAGTATCCTTAGTCCGATATTTGTGTGAAAAACATGCCTAAAATAGTTAAATATTATACTGGTAAGTCTCCGTAAGTGGTCAGCCTCATCAAGCTTTTTTCGCCGTTCATAATTTTACGAATATCTTGTGAAATTGATTCAAATCTTTTATACAATATTTTTTCACCATAAATCTTTTTTTTGTGCCTCTTTGTAAGGTGACAATCTCCGATCGCCGGAAATTAGAAACGCCAACAAAATATACTGAATTGACTTATGCTATGGAATGGTCACGTGATCTATAGAATAGAAAAGCTCTATAATTCATGTAAACCAAATACAGGCACTTATGAAATATCGAGACTAGGAGCGCGGTTTTAAATAGTAAGTCCTATGGAAAAAAAACGGGAAGAAACTCCATGGAAACTCTTTTAAAATAATAGATTACAATCATAAATAGTACAATGTTATGGTAAGAGCTGCGAGAATAATGTAATTTGAAGCAAACAAAAAAAAATAGGATAATAATGATTTTCCTCTGAATAAGAATACTATGGCAGTTACAAGCTGACCAGGCCCGACAGACGGCACCCGTATAATTGACAAATTCATACATTTTGGTGACATTTCTAGTCTCTGCCTATTGGAGATTTTCAGGACCTCATTGTTATTCTTCTTTGGCTTACATAATAAAAATATCACGCCAACATACTCAGTGCTCAGAGAAAAACAATAACTCATCATACAAAACACAGATTGTTTCGCAACAGAGATGGAAAAATATTTGTCACAATCCATTTTATGAAAGTTTGAATTCGTGACAAACTGTACTGTGACATTTGATCGATGAAGGGTTATGTGGATACCACAGTGTAAAAAACATTTTGTTAAGATTTGCTTTTTTCTTCTGTCGTATCAGCATGGGTAGCCGGTAAAGTTCGTAAATCGGCGTTCTCACGAGTCGATTTAAAAAAGAAAAAAACTTCAGCGAAATGGCGCCAAAAAAAACTGCTGTTGCATACAAATAATTCAATATCGACGACAGGGTTGGCGCAGTAGCTAAGCACAGCTACCTGCTGCTGCTGCTGTTACTGCTTGCTGCTGTTTGTAGCTTTCTAGGCTACGTGCCACGGGTACGATCCCCGCATGGAATGAATATTTGTATGATCTACAGATAGTTGTTTCGGGTCTGGGTAATTATGTGTATGTGGAATGTTTGTTAGTAAACTGTAGATACCCTCGATACATGAAACATTCAAGGGATGAGCAAAGATTATAAAAAAGAAATACTCGACTAAATGTACGTATAGAATAGCAATTTTCTTGTAAATACCTGTAGATCAAATCACACAAATATTTTTTGTGAGATTTTCTAGACCGTACCAAGTCTATACTTTCTGTCAACGTTATTTCTTTAGTTTTTTCCGCTTTGATACACATATATTTTCTCCCATACAGGCCAGTATCAAGCAGATGAACTAAATCTATTCTATTTTAAATAAAACGATTGTTTTTTTTTTGTGGTTGTTAGGTACTACCTGCTTCTCTAAATTACATCATTAATTTTGTATGGTCTGTATGTATGGTCCTTAGTTCTCCTAGGCCGACCCGTCTCAAACCTTTCCATCTAATGTGTGGTAAAACCTTTTCGTTAATCGGCTTTCCTTCCAACATTTCCACATGATCGGACTACCTAGACACACCTAACTCAACCCTTATTGAGACTGTCAACCATCTTCTTTTAAACTACAACAATCAATACGATAGTTTCTAAATAATTCTGAGAAATATAGTACTTCATAGCACTTAGTCGACTCATGTCTTGCGCATAAATTGACGTCATTATTTATTAGAAAAAAGAATTATAATCAGTCGCATCGCCCGCGTCAGCCGGCGCAGCGCACCCGCAAACAATAGATTTTCTTTTGTGTTTCTTTTGTGTCTAGTAAACTTGACAGGTTGAAAATAACTTCATGGATAAAAAAACAAATGACAACATTATGAAAATAAGTTTTATTTCATGACTAGACACGAGTTGTTCTCCTATAACGATCAATCGTTGTTTAGGATCATGATACTAAGTTAGTACTAAGAGGTTTCGGATATGTTTTCTATTACCCTGTATCTTATTCTTAGCATGTCAATGGCAAATTAAATATACTTGGCCCAGTATTCCGCCACGCGAATTGCAGAATCAGTAGCGGACTTTAGCTCCTCACGCGTGCAGGATGGAAGGTGGGCCATGGTCTGCGGAGAGACGCCGCACTCGCACTGGAGGTCTAATTCGTCTGTGAAATTCCACCTGTGAAAATTATCTTTGCTACGGCTGAGTTGGGATCGTAACCTATACTCGTATATAAAGATTTCCAGTCGGCTATGGTAGTTCATGTCCAGATGCTTTTCTAGGCAGGTTTCCGATGGCAGGAGAAAGCATGCGCTCTATACTCTGATACCCTGTATAACAAATAAATAAACAATGTTAGTTTTTCATTCTACTGTGGCGTGTTAGAAACGTGACTAGGTGACATTTTCTAGACAAGTGCCGCGATAGAGCGAGCACGTGATTTAGATAAACACTTCATTATTCGTTATTACTTTACTTATCTCTGCTTAAGTACAGCTATTTTTGTGTACATTCTTTCTTTGATATATTAGAACAATAAACAGTGTCTCCAGTCGCAGGTCTGCTGGCAGAAATTTCTTTTGAAATAAGTAGTACAGTATTTAATTATTCATTATTCTATGTATTTTTCTTTATATTGTGTGTACATAAATAATAAAATAAAAAAAGTACAGAACGAATTATAATTTTACATACTGAGTATCTAAAAAGACTATCTCGTTGTCTATGGAAGTAGAAAATATATTTGACGTTATGCCCGTCGTACACGGATTAGTAAGTCAGTCAACAGTCAACACAGTATAATTATCTTAGTGCCACAAACTTATCTGACCCGGTGACCAAAATTGGAACTAACGTCGCTACGGAACAAAAATGACATTTTGTACGGTGATGACATTGGTAAAAGCGACGGCAGCGACGCCACGACCGGGTCAGATAAGTTTGTGGCACTATAGCAATTTGACACGACCCAGCCATCATCTTCAAGGTTAACCTCTGCTTATAATCTAAGCCTCTGCCCTATCTTCAAAATACGTCTTACACGAGGCAAGTTACAGTATCTGGCTTAAATTTTTTCTGGATTGCGTATAAAGCCGCATTCAGACTGGGCTATATGTGACGTGACTTGACGTCCGTTTATTATACGAGTAGTGTCCCAAAAATCAACGTCAATCCAGTAACGCGATAGGTCAGATATATAATGTTACGTACGTGACGTCATCTAATCCTAATCTGTTTGCGTCGTCTCCAACGGGCATAATATTATATTTTTACCTTTGGAGTTCATTAAGCTCAGTTGTTTTATAAAAAATATTCTTTTAATTATACGATCCAATGTTTTCTAAAAATGAATGAATAGGATAATTATAATTAATTAACCTTCTCAAGTTTTAAGAAAAGACTGTGAAAAACGACTCGCTCCGATGTTCGTAAGACACTTCAATTAAATAAGGCGCTGTTTATTAAATAAATAAAAAAATAACCAACAAGATTCAATATTAAAGTGAAGATCCGCAATCCTAATTGTAAACAATTGCAAAGTTAATTGAAACTGTAATGGAACAAAAAACAATCAAGTCCGAATTGGAATGGTCCGAAAACTGTTGAGTGCCATAAAATTACTTGCCTTTTGGAAATGACGGTATACCGCAACGAGAAAATAAAAATAAATGAGTAGTTTTATTTCTGGGACTTTCATTTTATTATTACTTTTTGTAAAATTGTGAAGCGGGGACGGACTGGATGACTTGCGACACAATACAGGATGACTGTTTGAATGAGAGAAACATTGAAGAAGGGTATTATTGTACTCATCATTATGAATAACTTTTATTATGGGACCAATCGCGAAATCCCGAAATAAATATCAGCCGTTCCATATAAATAATTCAATATTACTCGACTGTAATATTGAATTAGTTATATTTCCGGAACAGCAGGTTTTTTTTCGCGATTTCCGGTTTGGTCCCATAGTAAAAGTTGTTCATAATGATGAGTACAATACCCTCCTTCAATGTTTCCCTCGTTCAACCAGTTACCCTGTATAAGGCTTACAGTTTATTTATTTATTTAAACAACAAATTTTATCTTCACAGGTATACAACCAATACGATAAATTAGCCAGTTATGACTTTAGATATAAAGGTACAGTCACGATACGTTGCGGTGATACATTTCGCAAACATACATACATACATACCTCATTATTTTCTACCCACTATACCGTTTATCCAGAACTTCAAGAGCATCTCATGAAAACCAATAAAGCGGACTAAGTCAACAGCGGCGACCCAACGATTAAAAACCGAACTAATCCAACATTCCATTACAAGTAAAGACCGCTGAACCCCAAAATAGTTTGTAAATATATCCTTACATATACTCACATTTACTATAATAGTAACGTCAACACAGATAGACCACGTACAGTTTATGAAATTAAACCCTCTTAATATTTCAACCGGGTCTCTATTTACTTAGGATGTCAAGTCGTTATGTTCTTATCTGTGTGTATAATGTGGCAACTGAGATTATATGAAAGCACTTTACGAGAAGAGCATTTTTTTCGAGAGACCAGTTTAGGGCGAGGTTTTAGTACTTTTTAGTTTTTTGAACCTCTGTAAATCTAGCTATTGTAAATATTGCGCAAAAACAAAATCGTTTTATCAAAGGAGACGAGTTTTTTTGGCCCCATATATTTAAGCGTATAGCGTATAGTGCCACAAACTTATCTGACCCGTTGACCAAAATTGGAACTAACGTCGCTACAGAACAAAAACTACTTCATAATGTCATTTTTGTAGGGAGATGATATACTATCTTCATGGGGAGATGTCATTGGTAAAAGCGACGGCAGCGACGCCATGACCGGCAGGGTAATCACGATATCACGATGCACGCTCGAAATCGGAATCGATTAAATTTTGACAGTTTAACAATATACATTGCGCAGTATGCTTTAAAGATTATTCTGAACGACAATTCGAGCAACGCAATGTATATCTACTTGCCGTAAACCTACTCTGTTGCTACGTTTATAACACAAATTCCACGAACCTTAGTAAATATCATGTAATGCGCATCAAAATCTATTAACAGTACGTTTCAGAGCGTTTCCTTACCAACACACACAATTCACCTCTATTACGATAATATTCCAGGGTTGTCCCTATCGAAAGTAATGTGGATGTTAAGGAACAAGCCACGTATTCAATATAGACGATACAGCGGGTACAGCATCATGAAACGGTCATTAATTGTCATCACCAACCTTGAAATAGGGCGGTTATACACAGTAGCGGATCCAGGATTTTAGTTTGGGAGGGGCTTGACCCAGCTGAGTGTAGGCTTTATCAAAGTCACGTAGGTAAACGTTATACCTTATAGAAATTTAAAATTTGAAAACATATTAATTATAATTATGTAGGTATGTACCTAGTTTAAATGGATTATATAAGGATAAGAGATGAAAATTGTACTATAGGTAGTTTAGTACGAAGGAAGTAGGATAATTATCAAGTTTAATTTGAGATTTGTCAATGGACCCAGATGCTTTGGGGGGGGGGGGGCTTGGAACCTTTAGCCCCCCCTGGATCCGCTACTGATTAATACATATTGCCTAAACCCGAATTGTGATGGTGGCGTGGCTTAGTTTCGAATAACGGGGGACAGGATTGTGTGTTGGCACAGACACCACTCGATTACAGCTACAGGTTTGATTCCCACAGTTCACAAACATTTACATTTGTTTGGCCTGCAGATGGTTATTCCGGGAAAAAATTATCATTAACTACAGGAATATTTCACAGTGAACAAAGTATCCTAGCAATTATAATTCATTAACATTTCAGAGGAGCTTAATTGATTGAGCTGTTAAGGCCCCCATTTTTCAATAATTTACTTACTTATAAATACCTTTAAACTATCCATATATGACTGTAATTATTCTAGTTCTAAGTTAACTCTGTATAAGTATTTACAAGCTTTGACCTATGATCAAACGGAAGATCTGATAACCATTGTCAAATAAGTAAATTAGGTTAATTAGGTCTATTATTAGAAATTTATTTATTTTTGTATTACATTTTAAGTTTGCTAATGTTAAATATTGTTAATAACTTTGTTCCTCTTAAGTACATTATTGTAAGCACTTCTGCCGCCTGTGGCACAGGTTTATCCTAGTACAGGCACCTATCAGTATCATACCTATGTTATTATTATGATTTATATTATTGTGTTTTTTACTATAAGTAATTTTGAATAAATTTTATCTTTATCTTTACCTTTAACGGAGGTTAAGGGTATTTATTATTTAGCTAGGTATAAGATATTTTGTCATTAAGATCTTTTTATGGTTGTCTTCAAATTAAAAGAAATCTTAGTATCAACCAAGTTAAAACTCCATCATTAGTCAAGTAATCGCAGGTTTGTATGCTGAGAGTGAGATTTTAGATTTTAATCTCAGATAGAAAAAAGAAGGAAAGAAAAAATATTTTATTCCGCACGGGATAAAGACAGTAGGTATACAACATTTACAATAAACGATCACAAAAAGAAAAATAGATAATTATACTTCTAAATATGTGCCGTCGAGCATCGAAAAGGTTACCAACTCAGCATAATTATACTGGATGTGGGACATCCAGTGCTGATTTTCAATTGGCACCCCTACTGGGGTGGCAATTGCACTTCTCTCCTCCGTGAATGGAACGTAGTATCGAGTTATGCGGTTCGTACCCTAGGATACTACGTTCCATTGCTCTTTGGCAGTCCTTGAGTGCGGACTTTTGACACAAAGTTAGCGACCACGTCTACGCGCCATAGGTGAGGGTGGGGAGAAAATGTCCAATCATTCAAAACAAGCCCATGGCCATCCTATCACACGCCCATGAATATCACGTGCTCACGACCCAATATATTCAAGAACAAACTATGTTAAAACAAATTTGAAATAAGGAACAGTTCACCGTGTAAGACATAAAATTCCAAAGGAGTTTTCTTTCAAGGAAATTGAATATTCATGTTGAGAGATGGGAACGATCTATCGTTCTTATAGCGATCGTTATACAGAGTTCAATGTTTTAAATTTTATACTTTCTGCTCTACTAAGTCATTCATAAAGCTTTAAAAACATACATTTATTAAGCTTCTAGTTTAAGCTCCGAATACTGATAGGTCTAGTTTAGGTTTAAAAATACTTTAACCAAGTTTAAGAACAGTAATTAATTATTTACGAACACTTAGGCAATTCGATTTACTTTAAAAGGTTAGGTGTTATTAAAACGTAGTGTTTTCATTTTGTTAATTACATTTTATTTACCTAAGTAAAATGTTAACAGTAATATTTTTACAAATTCTTTAAGCTATTAAAAGGCAAAAAAAATGTGTTTGTAGATATTATTTTCTAATACTATCGCAAAGATGATCTCTGATGTACATAAATGATCTCGACAGGGCGTTATTCCACCAGCTATCAGCATTAATAAAACAAGAAAGCATCATCCTACAACGACAGACAAGTACCTTATTATAGAAGATCTATATATTCAAAGACAGAACAAAAATCGCCACGATCGACGAACAAAGAAAAATCTTTGAATAAGTAAAATGAATCATAAAATCAATACAATAGCAGCAGAAACATTTCCAATGCAATTACTGTTGCGCATTGATACGAAAGTGGCTCTACTTGAACAAATTGTCGATATAAACGATTCTCAATTAACTCCAAGTCATACACAGGTGTTTGATTTTAAAACTAGAAGGATATTTTCTCTCGGGAAATTAAGTTCTTCCGATATCGAAGTCGAACAGTAATGTAATACTTTGGCAGTATTGTAAATGAACAAATCTGTATACTTTTTTATTTTCTCGGTATCTGTTGTGACCCGGCTATTATTGTTATGTCCGGGTTTTTAAATAAAATTAATAAATAAACAACAAAAATGTGTCATTTTAATTTCCATATGGATGTAAAGTCTTTTCTCGTGAGAGTTCATGCTCTCAAATGAGAATTTCTCATGTCGTGCGTCATTCTCATTAGGTATAGCAAATGGCATTAATTTCGAGTTTCAGCTAAATACATTACTGTTTATATTGCAAATGGAGGAGGGTGGAACATATTTGTAAATTGGATTGGATTTCGGTAGATTGAGAGAGAAAACTCTTATTGAGCTTTTCTCAAGTAATTCTAAGCTAACAAAGCTAGAAGTCCATATTCTGTTACATTGTGAATCTTGGTACTTTTTTACTCAATCAATAATAAAACGATCAACGATATTAGATTTAAGTTTTTAAACTGTCATGGCCACTAACATTAGTATTAGAGTTCAAAACGGGGTATTTACGTAACAAGTTTACGTATAAACGGGATCTTAAAGTAATATCTATCATGTATAATATTGTCCTGTTGAAGAAGAGAATTTTGAAAATAATACAATATTCTTAAGCATAATATTTTTTTTCTCCCACTAATTCGGAAACTGCTTCTTTCCTGTAAAAAAACAATACACCAATCGGATCTTTTCGGTACGCAACGAAATCTAACGAAATAACACGCCAGCAATTTCCAACACGACAATAATAGTAATTACTGGATAGTTTTATTTTTTGGTTATTTGCGCAGATAATATAATATACTTACAACATAGCAATTTTTATGTACTTACTTATTATGCTATAAATATTTTCTATGTTCAAACAATGGTGTAAAGTAATATTTTTGCGACTTTTAAATACATTACGCGAATACTATTTAACAACGCTATCATTTGAATTTATCTATTTATTGTAAACTGTCCCAAACAAAGAAATTATAATATCTTACTAATGTTCAAATAAGGGAAAATGCAAAATAATAGAAACTTATTATTGAATTTCTCGCCCCGGGCGTTATCTTACACCAATAATTATACGCTATAGTTACGTAAACTTGTGCTTACGTACTGCTGTTTAGAAGTCTCTTTTCACACTAACCTTCAAGATATTGTAGCCTCTTCACATTTATTTTTATTAAATTTCCTCCAGTCTTTGCAAAGACACTTTTAGATTCCTTGCAGAGTTTAAAGTCAAACACAGCTTATTGCCCTTTAAATCTTCAAGGATCGAACACTATCGTGTCGAGATCCTCGAGAGCATCGATGCAAACAAGTCGAAGTGTCCGGACACAGGTGTGTTTGTGTTTCATTACGTCACTTTATTTGTGTCAGCCGTGTCCTTTGATATTAAAGTGTAGCTTGAAGTTCTTATAGGTTATCCTTTTAATACAACCTAGGGATCGTCCTTTAATCACGTGAGGTTTTTAGGCCACTATTTACCCCCCCCCCCCCCCTCTTCCCCCTCCCCCTTGGTGATACGTCGTGAGGTTGTGGCCCCCTCTCGGCTGTTATGTTGCTTTTAGACACAAATTCACTCGCTCGAACGCATAAAAATATACCTACACGTGATTGTCACAACATGTGACCAGGGGGGTCACATGTCCCCCCATCGTGATCAATCGTGAATGATGTTATTCGAACCTCGCCTTCTATTCGGACCTCACGTGATTAAAGGACGACCCCCTACTTCTGTGTAGTTTGGTCTGGTTTTATAATTATTAACATTTTATTTAATTATAATAGAACAGGGTGTATAAAGTTGCCGAGACATTGTAGAAACTTTGCGTTGTGTAAATATTTGTCGCAAGATAATTGTCTAATTAATTATCCTCTATAAACTTTGCATAGGACCCTTTTTACAGATGACTTGCGAAGTTCAAAGTTGACTTGCCAGGTCTGAGTTTTTTAGATAATTAACAGAAAAAATGTAGGAGACTAACGATTTCTAAAAGGCTAATTAAATTAATCTAACCAAGCTTCATTTACTTTTTTATTAATCTGTGGAAGAACGAGATATGGAGTTCCTCCTTTGAAAAAGGAGGATTCTCCGACCTGGCAAGGTGATATTGCCTGGCGGGCCGAAGCCCACGGTTGATGTCGGACAGTTGTATATGTGTTAGATACGATATTCTTTTTCCTTGCGCGATGCAGGCCTCGAAATCTGATTGGTTGAATTCATATTTAAGCGGCACTGTAGTTAGCTTGCTGCCTTGCTAAGTAGTTATTGTATGTGGCGATAGATGTCACTACATCACCCCAGACCGAAGATCGATACTGATGAGACTTGAGGTTGCTTGCCAGGGCCAGTGCCGGTTCCAGTGAGTCGGAACTGAGTGCGGTGATGGTGCGAAGTCCTCAAATCTTATATCGTTCTACAACAACAACTATTAATAAGTTTCCATAATGAACGCTACCTCTAATACTGAGTCCTGAATTAAATGCAATGTCGCCATTCTTTTATTTCTTCAATTTTATTGGTCGTTGATGTTAGTTAACCAATCACAATAGCTTATATGAGATTTGGTATTCTCGGATATATTCGAGCATCATATCGGAAAGACTAAGAGCGAAAAGTAACAAAATTGCTAACTCACCATATAACTGAATCTCAGTTAATGGATATCAATAAAAAAGTAAGAACCAATGGGATTTATAAAGAGCTCAGTTCATTTGAAAGCCAAACATTTGAAGTACTAAAATACAAAGCTTCTGTTTGAATCTGAATTTAATTTGAATGTCCAATATAGACTCAAAGATAAATATAATATTTTATTTATTTTTATTTTTTATTTATTTATTTATAACATTATAACATCTAACAGAATAACACGTTCCAATGCGATGTTATAAGCACCTATTAACTAAACTACAAACTAAACCATAAAATATAAAAATAAAATTTCACATAAAACATTAATATCAAACAATAAAAAATAAAAAATTAACAACTATATTTGTAAACCTTCAAGGGATCTTTGAGCCGCTGATAAAAACTTCGGCAGGCTAACAAAAATATCCTCTGAGGTAATCTCGTTAATAATGCGTGCGGCTCGTGAAATTGGGGCAAATTTGAGCAGGTTAGTCCTAGCCCATGGCACATCTAACAATGCGGGGCGGCGGCGCGCCCCCACATACCCGTTTGGAACGCGCAACCGCAACGTCTCCAGCACCTCCGGATGGTGCACCAGCCCGCGCAGCACCCTCACCACGTATTTCACCAGCGCTACATCCCTTCTCACCTCCAGTCTGGTGTACCCGACCATGCCCAATACAAACAGACTCGGGTACATCAGAGGGTAGAATGGGTAAACCCCATACTGTTTTAAATATAAATACCTAGTGAATTTATTCTGTATTTTTTCTATCATGAGACTATATTTGTCCTCATGCGGATTCCATATAATGGCACTCGTCTCGAGATGACTCCGAACCAAGGCATTATATAAAACTTTTATTACAGCTATATTTTTAAAATCTGTACATTGTCTTAATATAAAACCCAAATTCCTAAAGGATCTGCCACATAGGTCTATAATATGTTTACGAAACGTTAACTCGGTTACCATCTGGACCCCCAGATCACGCACATGCGTGACACGCGGCATCACGGAGCCGTCCACCACGTACTGGTTCTGTAGCGGCACGCGTGCGCGACTGTACGACATCACGCAACACTTGGCCACATTGAAGTACAGCTTATTTTCCTGGCTCCACTGTACAACTTTATCGAGATCCCGCTGAAGCCGCTCACAGTCCGAGGCTTTCGCTACAGAGAGAAACACTTTTAGGTCGTCTGCAAATAGCAAACACCTCGCACTGTCAACTACGTCAGGAAGATCATTAATCATAATAATGAATTCCAGTGGACCAAGATTACTACCCTGACTTACCCCCGAAAACGTATAATATGGTCTAGATTTGTGCCCGGCGTACTCAACATACTGCCGGCGCTCACCAAGGTAACTCGCGAAGAACTTTAGCAAGTGAGGTGTGAAACCGACAGTAGCAAATTTAGTTAATAAGATGTCATTATCCACAGTATCAAAAGCTTTCCGAAAGTCGAAGTACGCGACGTCCACCTGCCCCCCAGCATCGACGGCCGGCGTCAGGTATGACACGAATGACAGCAGGTTACTTCCCGTACCTCGACCTACTCGGAAGCCATGTTGAGCGTCGTTCAGTAGTGGGCTCACTTGTGTGTAAATGGATTTTTGTAACACTGATTCAAAAACTTTAGCGAACGCTGATAGCACGGCTACTGGTCGGTACCCACTGACATCTGACCCTGAACCTCCCTTCGGCACCGGTATTACTCGTGTTATTTTCCATTGATCTGGATACTGCCCTTCAGATAAACACAAATTAAAAATGTGTAGCAGAGGTTTCTCAAAGACTGAGCTACAGTCCTTGACAATGAAAGGTGGTATTCCATCTGGGCCCACGGAGTGTTTGGGCTTGAGTCGCTGGAAGGCAGAGCGCAACTCGTTTTGACTTAAACGGTCGATGTGTACGCGCGCCGAGCTCACGCCGCTAGCGCCGCCGCCGCCGCCCGCGAGCTCCGCCGCATCTGGGTCTAGTGTCGGCCGTGTCTTAGTGTACACAGAGTGGAAATATGAAGCAAAACACTCTGCAGACTCTTCCTCCCTCAAAGCTATGCCATCCTTTGTGATATTGGGCTTATTTCGCTTCGATTGCTTTGTTCGAAATATGTTTGTTTCTATTGTATTCTGTGTATAAATATTTATTGTGAACAAAAACTTTTAAGTGAATTTTAAAATATCCAAATGTATAATTGAAAAATAACTTGATTTTCTGTATCAATGTTTAGGTACGCTGATAAATTATATAACTATTTTGTTTTTATAACTAAATCTCTTTGTCAATTTTAAGAATTTGATTAAGTAACTACATTTTTTCTATAATTTACAGTTAGTCTTGGCTTATTGAAAAACTTTTACTTAGACATGTAAATAATTGTAAATGCCGAAGCGAATAGATTGCTTTTATTTCAAAAAGTTGGGATACCATTTGCCGATTGCATTTTACTCAAACCAGTGTTACCTACCTCCTAAAATTATTCTGGCTGCTGTCAAACTTTTGCATGACATTAAATTTTGCACAGTATTTTCGTCATAGACTTATTATCTAGGGGGAGCCCTACTTATTATTTCTATGATTTTCGTTTAGTTCACAGATAGTGACGGCGTCAACGTTTGCTTGCCATATTGAAAAAGTAATGAAAAACTGTCCCGACTCAACTCAAAACTCGGAGCGTTATTGAAAAACTATTTTTATTTGAAGCGAGAGAAATTTCTAGAAACTCTTAATTTTTCTGGTGGTGAAAATTGTTTATTTACGGTCTAGGTTTTCAATTTTAAGTATACCTACAGTTAATAAAATCCAGTAGATTCATACTTGATCATTGAACATAAAACAAAAATGTATCTACTCTTTTTTAGCAAGCATTATTATTTTTCCATCGTAATTATCAATTTATGCCACATTAGACAACCGATATTTCACCTCACATAAAAAATTCCTTGTTCGCCTCACAATTTATTCCTTTTAGCCTTGAAAACTATTTTTATTTATTATTTTAATCCTGTATTGCCCCATTTTTGTTCCGTATTCGCCTCGGGTTTTATCACTTACAAAGAACATTCTTAACAAAATACATTATTACAGAAGCGTTCCAATAATTTTACGATGATGATGTTGCATTACAATCATTTCATAGGATCCTCAAATTCATTTAGATTTAGCGCTGTCCTAAGGAAATAGTCATCTAAAATCGTTTAGTAAAAAGTAGTACGGTGCTTAGAAAATTCAATGCGTTTTAGGAAACATTTTAGTTTAGGCAAACACTCTAAACGTTAAAAATACATTTATTGGATTTGAAATGCGCCGGGCACAATGCCAGTTAGGTTTACGTTGTTTAAATAGAACCTTTAGTTACTGAAATACCTCGAGTCAATAAAAGCTTGGGATGAATATAGCCACTCGACGAAAATATCAGACAAACACAAAGAATATTTCAAAGCATTAAGTCTGCCGTATGTAGTATATGTACATGAAGAACAAATGAATAAATATCATATTTATATAGGTACCTAAAATGTCTTGGACAAGAGCCTCCTTTTTCCACTAAATAAATACTTAATAATAAATACATTTTCTTTCTTTCTTTCACTAATGAAGTTACTTAGGCTCCCCTAAGAGTACAATCGTAACTACTACTTGGGAATAAAATAAGTGTAGGCAGTATGATGCTTTTAACCATATTCTGCTGTCATGAGTATTTAACAAAAGATAATGAATGCTGCCAGAGCCTCATTACATTAAATTCTTCAACCTAACGTCATCCACTGGAATTGAACAATTTTCATTAAGAATAAACTCACTTTATGAATAAGAGTTACTGGTATTGTTAGCCTGTCGACTCCCACTGGTGGGCGAACGCCTTGATTTCCATGCTATTCGATTATGTGCCAATGATTACCAGTCTTTGTTGAATATGTCTAGTTCATCCCGCCATTTCTCATTTGTGTTCAATTCAATTTATCATTTATAAAGCTTCTAGTTTTAAATTTATTGTTACACCGCGGGATACCCTCGCTTCAAAGATGCCATCCAAAAGTTGTCTGTAAGAAATCGCCCATAGCGATAAGACCGCCCATTATATTATGTTTATGACTCCTACAAAACTGGTGTACAATAAATAGTATTTCTATTCCACTCAATTTCTCTCGCGGTCTACCGCCAAAAGAATGTCCTTATTGTAGGTACATTTTCTGATGCACTTTTGCACACATTCAGAAAATAATAATATGTACATGCACTTCACAATACTTATTTCATACGTCTTCAAAATAAATCACAACGCTCCAAAACCGAAATCAATTCTTTTAAGGCTTTATTATTTTGTTCGTCGCGAACAATTTGCACAAAGCGATGCACCAAGAGCACTTGTGACTAGTGAGCCTCTCCCGATAGAGGGAGCACGATCTCTCAATTCTACATACACGAATCGACGTCAATACTCGAAAATACTTAAGTATTATGGCTTAAATTGAAAATGCTGCAGCTGTTCCGGATTTTTGACTGTGATTGCGAGGAATGTTTTTCTTTTATATTATTTCAAAACAAATCCGAAATATGTGTCAATGCTCTACGACTCCCATTTTAAATTACACCTAAGATAGCAACAATAAAATGTATGTAGTGATGAATGAAGTATGTAGTGATGAAAATGGTTCAGCCGACATTCTTAAACTAACGCTAGATTCTGGGCAATGAACAGAGAAATCACACTCGAATGGCTACATTACATTATTGAACACTTCTCTGTCCTAATTAAAAGTTAAAATATTCTCAGTAACTCAATTAATCTAATGCTTGATTTAGAATTTCTCAAAGTTAATCCTCAGTATTAACAGGCTTCAAACTTTTTTTAATAATTGAAAGAAAATCCAATGGCTGTTAAATTATTATATCCCTGTTAAAACCCTTTTACTCACTCAATATCAAAAGTGCCACGAGTGGTTTCACGGTGACAGGTCAATGTTCCCCCTCATATATCTCAAGGCTGCCAGTTCAAATCGTTACAATAATTTTGTCTCTGAAAATTCTTTTAAAGGATTCTGCGTTTGAAATGTTTCGTTTTACATTGTTTTGAATTTGGAATGAAAATTACGTGCTATTCGACGACACTTCATTATGGTTGCGACCAGCTGCGACCGATCCCTTGGTTGGCTAAACTTGGATACCAAGATTGTTATATTAATTTAATCCATAAAAATAAATGTACAAATATTACAAATCAATAAAAATTAATTAAACATCGCCAAAGGTCCTGAGAAAGTATAAGCGACTCCTCTCATCTGTGACCTAAAATCCGTCTTTGGTATCGTCACTAAAGGATGAACAACAAAATCCCCATTTGAGCTACACGCTGCCATCATAAGTCATGAATCCGTTCGCAAAGCGTTCTTCTAGCTATGAAAAGGCCCAATTTCAGCAGTAGATTTATACTAGAAATTCAGATAACCAATCAATATGTCGTGAAAACCACAAACTTCGTTAAATAAATAATTTTTCAGAAGAATTGTCGAAGGTATTTTTTTGGGTGGCACCCAAATCTCAATTCGTCTACATCAGTAATTTGTCAAAGTGAGTTATTTTACGCCTACAGTTACAAATCCGACGATATCTAGACATCTACTTGATGGGGTTCCTTTTGGTGTCGATAATGTTTTATGTGGAAGAAGTTGGAAAGTATTGGATTTATATATTGTTTAGTACTTTATTTCAGTGTATATCTGGCTCATTTCCACGCAGTTGGTGAACAGAAACTAATAAATTCTTAAACTCTTTGCAAACAGAATCATTATTATTTGACAGCGACTTTCAATCATTTTTCTTTTGAACGATTGATTTGATATTATAAGTACCTTTTGTCTTAGTTAAAAACTTATTTGGATTTAGGTAATTCACTGGTCTGCAACGAAATCCTCCTTTAAATAAAAATATGATAAATATGAAGAGCCTAACATGCTGAATCTAGATCTGCTTCCTATTGTTTGCTATCACGTATATCTTTTTTTAAAAAAATATTTTTAAATACCTCGAAATTCTGTATTTTTTGGGAGTCATTTTTGCTCTAACGCTAATTTATTCAGTCTGTATCATATTTTTCCACATAAAAACGACTTGGGTTGATAGAAAATGAGAGAACGATGTCGACTGATGGTACTTTTACACTAATGCATACGTTTGTGCTGTTCTCGCTGTGACTCCGTGGCGCTCATTCCGATCTAAAGTTGTAAAGTGATTATTACTGATTTTAACCTAGTATTTCGGTAAGTTTTATATTATATTGATACATGTACCGAAAATTTATGTGTAATTTCAACCATAGAGCAAAATAGAATCACGTGAGTAGAATATTATTTTAATTTTACAGCAAATTTAATTTTTTTGTATGTACAAAATGCCAAGGATTTGCTAAAACTCTCCTGACGTGTTTTGCTACGTTTGTGGTGAATTTACCATAAAATCTCAACGGAACACATTGACTAGTCTGGTTAAAATCGCTTATGAGCGTTATTTTGGGATTCCGGTCGATGATAGAGACAAAAATTGGCTCCTGAAAATATGCTGCAACAGTTGTTCAAAGGAAGTCATAAAACCATGCCATTCTCAATGCCCATGATTTGGATGGAACCTCAAAACCATCAAAACGATTGTTATATTTGTATTGACTTCGAAAAAGGGATTTACGAAAAAAAAAATATAATTACATATCCGAATGCAACATGTCACTTAAAATTCATTTTTTAGATTCTCACTTATAAAGATTTCTTTCCTGAAAATCCTGGAGCGGTATCTGATGAACACGGTGAAAGATTTCATCAGAATATATCGCACATTGAGAGGCGTTACAACGGCAATGGTCGGAAGCAATTTTTGATGGTCGATTCGTCGCGAAACTCCAGTAGAAAGTATAAAAAGAAAAAAATCTACTAAGTAAAATGATAGAAACAACATGTAATTACATTGTCTTATGATTTTTAATGTTTTTAGTGTGATTATATGTAATATTTTGTCCTAATTTTATTAAAGAGATTATTGATTTCTCGAACAAAAAATTTTTCTTAAAAATTCCCTCACAGAAAATATATACGTGATACAATTTTTTTAAAACCCAGTTTCTGTTGAGAAATATCACATCTATAATAATCGTGTACAATAATAAGAAGGAGGGCAAAAAAAATTTTTTTTGCAGACCAGTGTAATCAATCATCCGCATAATTGAAATTAGGCTTAGATTCTACTACTAAATCAAACCCAATTGTTTTCCCTTTTACATCTTGTCTTTTCTCTTTTTTTTTTGTTGACATTCCAAATTTCATACACCCGTTCAGTAGGCATTGCGAGTGGACGTGTTACCAATTTTTCTAAGAAATTAATAAAAGCGTGCCAAATAATTATCGACCTAATACATACTTGGTAGTACATCATAATTTTGCTTTGTATTGTGCGCGAAGTATAAGTCGTTTTAGAGTCGTGTATCACAACAAAAATTGTGTTGTCCTGTTCTACGTACGGACATCGCCGAAACACACCGAAGCGACCGACCTTGACCGACTTTGACTGGCCTGTTGGTCTAGTGGTTAGTAACCCTGACTGCTATGCCGGAGGTCGTGGGTTCGATTCCCACCCAGGACAAATGTTTGTGTGATGAGCATGATCATTTGTTCTGTGTCTGGGTGTAATTTATCTATAATATGTATGTATCTAGAAATATATAAGTATGTTTATCAGTTGTCTAGTACCCATAACACAAGCTCTGCTTAGCTTGGGACTAGATGGCGTTGTGTGATAGTTGTGGAATATTATTATCGTTTTCAAAATTATTTTTTCTCAGGATAAACCTGGCTTTGTTTTTTAAAGTCACACGGGCATATACCAAAGTGTGACCTTAGGTTTGAGTGGGTTGGTTAGATTGCTGCTCTTCTATAAAATTGTTATCTGAGTCTAGTTGTAGAAATTTCCTAACTATCCGGCATGTGTTAAGTATAGCTGCTTTTTGTAGTGTAACATATGTATATTTGGGAAGATCGAGTATAGCTAGACTATTGAATATTTGTTTCGGGACTACTCCCGTTGTTGATATGACTATTGGGACTATTGTTACTCTTTTCATTTTCCATACTCTTGTTATTTCTTCTTGTAGTTCTGTATATTTCCTAATTTTCTCTGAGATAGTTTTCTGTATGTTATTGGTATTTGGTACTGCAATATCTATTATATATGTATGTTTCTTTTCTTTGTCAATAAGTGTTATATCGGGTCTATTGTTATAAATGGTATGATCTGTAATTATAGCGCGGTCATAATAAAGTTTGTAGGATTGGTTTTCTAATGTAGCTCTAGGAGTATACTTGTAATATGGTGTGTGTGGGTCTTGTGTAATTTTGTGTTTTATTGCTAATTTTTGGTGTATAATATTGGCGAGTTGATTATGTCGGTGTGTGTAGTCATTTTGTGTAAGTGTGATGCAGGCTCCCGTGATGTGTTGTATTGTTTCCGGTTTAGTGTGACATTTTCTACATAAATCATTTCGTAAGGTGTTGTCTTTCAAAATGTATTTCCTATAGTTTTTTGTGTTGATGACTTGATCTTGGATGGCCAGAAGAAACCCTTCCGTTTCGGGGAAAAGTCCACTTAGATCAAGCCATTTGTTAGAAGCGTCTTTGTCTATGTGTGTTTGGTTTAAATCATTTGGGTGTCTTCCGTGTAGTTCTTTATGTTTCCATTTGTTATGTATTTCTTGACTATGTCTGACCTTATCTATTGTCTCAATGTTCTCTTCGTTTAGGTTTAATGGCGTGAATTGTTTATCTATTTCTATGATTGTATTGTGTAATTGACTACTAATTTTCTTTTGTGCGAAAAATTGTTTCAAATTAATTATTTGTCTTTTATGTAGTTGTGTAATTTCGATTAATCCTCTTCCTCCTTCTTTTCTGGGAATAATAACTCGTTCTATTGCTGACTTAGGGTGATGATATCTGTGTTGTGTAAGGATAGTTCTAGTTTTAATCTCGAGAGCATGTAGTTCTGTTTTTGACCATTTAATAACACCAAAAGAATATGTAAGTATAGGTATAGCATATGTATTTAAGGATTTGAATAAATGTTTACTAAATAATTTCATTTTACACAGAGAATGTATCCTGTTGCAATATTCCTGTTTAAGTTTATCTTTAATAGTTTTATGTTCTACTAATCGTGACTGATTATAACCTAAATATTTATATAGTTCTTCATTACTCATCGCTTCTATTGCTTCTTCTGTAGTAAAGCTGTAATTTCCTTCTACAATCTTACCTTTTTCTATATTTAGTTTTCGACATTTATCAAGGCCGAAATCCATTCTTATGTCCTTTGAAAATATGGTTGTTATATCTAATAGTTTGTTTAAATCTGTGTTTTTGTTGGCATATAGTTTTAAGTCGTCCATATACAATAAATGTGTTAATTGGTGAAGTGTGGTTCTATTGTTCTTAATGTCAAATCCTAATTTGGACTCAATTAACTCTCGAGAGAGAGGGTTTAGGGCTAGACAAAACCAAAGGGGGCTTAATGAGTCCCCTTGGAATATGCCTTTTTTATTGCTATTTCATCTATGGATATTTCTGTTGCTTGTGTATGTAATTTGAGTGTAGTATGCCAGGATCCCATAGTGTTCTTAAGAAAGCTAATAATTATTGGATTAATTTTATATATATTTAATATTTGAATAAGCCAAGAGTGTGGTACGCTATCAAATGCTTTTTTATAATCTATGTACGCAATATATAAGTTCTTCCTGCTTTTTTGAACGTGTTTTAGAATAGTTGAATCTATAATAAGTTGTTCTTTACATCCCATATGACCACGTCTGCAGCCTTTCTGCTCTTCTGTAAGAATATTATAGTGTTCAATATGTTTTATTATTTTATTAGCTACGCATGATGTTATAATTTTATACAATGTTGGGAGGCACGTAATAGGTCTATATTGAGAAGGATCCTGGGTTCGATTAGATTTAGGTATCATATATGTGAGTCCTTTTGTTAGAAATTCTGGGAGATATTGGATGCCTTTTATAATGTCGGTAATTTGTTCAGCTAATGTTCTATGAAGTGTGTGAAGTCTTTTAATCCAGAAATTGTGTATACCGTCTATTCCTGCTGCTTTCCAGTTGTGTGTTTTAAGAATAACTGTTCTAATTTCGTGTACATCTATGTCTTCAAATGACATTTCTTCTATAGTTTCTGATCTAATCATTTCTCTAGTAATCCATTCAGCGTCTCTGTTGTGTTCAGTATTGTCTGACCAAATATTTTCCCAAAATTCTTTTAGGGCTTCTTGAGATGGGGGGTTTGAGATTGTAGTCTGATCTTTGCACTTTAGCTTTCTATAAAATTGTTTCTCACTTGTTGTAAATAATCTGTTATTATCCTTTCTCTCTTTTGCTTTCTTATATCTAGCTAGTCTATGACTCTTTACTGCAAGTTTTTGTTTTAATGTGTCTAAATGGTCTTCTATTGTCTTATTAAAATTTTCATGGGAGCTGTGTTGTTTAGTTTTAAATATTATTTGTTTTACTTTTTCTACAAGTTTACGTGATGTGTTTCCATTTTTATATTGTGTAAGTCTGCCTATATCTGCTCTTAGCTGTGCTATGTCTGTTTCTAATCTTTTTTGCCATGGTGGGTCGTTAATTATTTTTCTACTATAAGATCTATCAAAATTAATTTTTAATTTAAAATGTTTTACTACTGAAAGCGCTACACAATAAATTAACGAATGTGTGTCAACTATGTTCTCTAGGGATGCTAATTTAGGCGGAATAATTGTTCGATTAAATATATTTATGATATCTGATAATTGACGTGATGGTTTAAGTTTAGGTAATAGTGGTCTGATAGAAGGATCAATTCCGTGGTATTTGGATAAATTTGTTTCCAATTCACTACTTAATGCTTCTATTAAAGAAACATCACATTCACTTTGGGTCTCTACCGGCGTGGTATTATCTAAATTAAATTGACTATCGAGTTGTGTGTTTGTGTCAGCATATTGTGTTTGTGTACGGAAACTATCTGTAATTTCTGAACTGGGTTCACAAGATTGGGTTAAAAGAGTAGGATTATATAATGTGGCTTGGGTAGATGATTGTGTTGGATGTAAGATGTCTGTATGCTGTGTGGGTGATATATTTGTGTTTTCTTCTTCTATTTTAAGTTGTTCGGCTATTTCAAGTTTGATTCTATTTAGGGTGTCTTCTGATAGCAGCTTATTTCTAATAATAACTCGTCTCTGGTCTGCTATGCGTTGTTCTGTAACGTTAAGTTGTGGGTATTGCAATTTGAATTTATCGAATAATTGTGTGCAGTACATGGTTCTGTCCTCTTCAAGTTTGGTAATGTAATAGTATGTGCGCATGATGAATATGTTTATATCTTCAGTCCATTTCATGCGCACTCTAGGTTGATCACAACCCGATTTATCTAAACTTACTGTGGAGGATATAGACCAAAAGCAAGTGACAATTAGAAAAAGAAAACAGCCAGAACAAGATCTTGCAGTAATTGAAGAATTTTCTAAATTTCGTAATGAGATAACTCAATCACTGAAAAGTTTTCTAGAAACTCAAAACACAATAATGAACAGAATTTCGGAGGATGTGACAGCTATTAAAGATGAAATAAAAAACCTTAAAATTACTACAGAATCCCTTGCTTCAGAGCAAACAACTATAAAATCTGATCTTAGTGAAATTAAAGGAAAAAATACGGATTTAACAGAACAAGTCAACAAATTAGAGAATACAGTTAAGGCTATTATTACACATGGAACTATGGAGAACCCCCTAAAACCATCTGAAATTCTAAACGGCGAAGAAGTATTTCAAGAATTGCAAGAGAGATGCCAAAGAATTAAAAACGTAATTGTTACGGGAATACCAGAAGCCAATGGTGATAATTCAAAAGAACGCAACGACATTGACCGTGCAGAGACCTTAAAATGTTTTGAAAAGATATTACCAGAGTGCCCGGACCCCGAAAAAATTATGAGACTCGGTAAATATAAGCAGAATCACAACCGACCTATCAAGGCATGCTTCTCCTCGCCAGACATAGTTAAGAATATTCTACGCCTTCAAGCTAAAAGTAAATCTTCGACCATAAAACTTTACTCCGATCAAACACCGTGCCAGCAGAAACACATGAAAAATTTAAAAGAAGAACTGCAACGCCGAACTCTTGATGGTGAGAAAAACCTTACAATAAAATACATCAACAGTGTTCCAAAAATTATCCAACAACAACATCCAAAAAACTAGAAATCCCCAAAACTGACCAGAGTCCGAACGATATTACAACCTACCAAATTATACAAAATTACTCTGATCTTACCACAGACAAAAAGGCCTTGAAATTTTTATATGCAAATGTACGGAGTTTGGTTAAGCCTGGAAAGTTGGACGAATTGAGGTGTATCTTGTCATCGATCCAAAATGTACAGATTATTGCCCTCACAGAGACCTGGATAAAATCAGAAACTGAGGCTCATATGTTAAGATTGCCAAACTATACACATTATTATAACTACCGATCACAAGGCAGAGGGGGTGGCGTTTCTATTTATGTTCATAATAATTTAAAACACGAACTAATAGAAGAAAAATGTGATGAGGACAATCACTTCGTCTGGATTCACCTCAAAAAGTTTTCATTGGACGTTGGCGTAGTATATAAGCCAGAGAGAACAAATAACGTGAATTTTCTCGATACCTTTTCATTAGACCTGCAGAAACGAAAAAGAACTCTTATATTCGGAGACTTCAACTACAATCTGCTGAACAAAAATCAAGCAACTAAGCAATATAAAGATACTCTTAAAGTTAACGGCTACAGCATACTCAACAAGATCAACTCAAAGCACTGTACCCGTGAAACACTTACAACAAAAACTATACTAGACCACGTGATAACGAACCTAAAAGAACATCAATACCATGTTGCTATTATTGAATCTGCGATGTCAGATCATAAGCAAATCTATGTAGAAATGAAGAACCTTAAACCTAAACCCCTAAGAAAAATGCAGTACACTGCTATAAATTATACTAACCTGTACAAAACTCTAGAAAAATCAATCGACATTGAGAATATAGATTACGAAAAACTAAAGGACTGCATTGAGAGAGCTATTCATCTGAACAAACTTACAAAACACAAAATATTGAATCACCCTACAAAAGACTGGATAGATAAAACCGCTATAAATAAAATCAACAAAAGAAATGAACTATGGAAGAAATTTAAAAGTGATCCGAAGAATACAGAAGCAAAGGAAAACCTAAAGCAAGAAAGAAGAAATGTCTTTAACTATATTCAAAAAACGAAACGTAGTTTTTACCTTGACTTATTTAAACAATTTGAACACAAGCCTTTGAAAATGTGGCGTTTGATAAATAACTTGACAAATAATAAAGTAAAGGAAAGTTGTGCCCCCTCTAAGTTGAAACTGGAATCAGGTCTGATCATCACTGACAAGAAGGAGGTATGTGAGAAATTTAACGATTTCTTTGCTAACATTGGTATAAATCTGGCAAACCAAATACCTACACAATACCATAACAAATACATTTACTCACAAGCAAAAACTCACACATCCACACACGCTCTTTCACAGTTAGCACCAGTTATGGAAGATGAGGTAGATAAACTTATATGTAACCTGAGCGTAAATACTAGTTCTGGAATAGACGGTGTTAGTGCCAAAACCATAAAAAGTATTAAGAAACTGATTTTAACACCTCTAACGCAGTGTATAAATAAAAACATGTATGATGGTTATTTTCCTGATTCACTCAAAATTGCTAAAATCACTCCTATATTTAAATCAGGCTCTAAGCTCGATCCTAGTAACTACAGACCCATCTCAGTCTTGCCAATGGTGTCAAAAGTCTACGAAAAGGTTCTACACAACCGCCTAAGTACATATATGACTAGTATCAGTTACCTTTACGAAAGACAATACGGTTTCCGTAAGAACTCTAATACCCTGTCTGCAGCTGTTGACCTAATTACCGAAATTAAGACAAAAATTGATAAAAAACATGTGGTGTTAGGTGTTTTCATTGATCTAAAAAAAGCGTTTGATACCGTTAGTCACGAATTACTTATAAAAAAACTAGAAATTGAGCTTGGTATCACAGAAAGTGCACTAAAAATCTTTAAATCTTACCTTTCTGACCGGTATCAGGTAGTAAAGATCGATGAAAGCACCAGTAGTTTAAAACCACAAAAATGCGGAGTTCCGCAGGGTTCCATTCTGGGACCCCTATTATTCCTAATATACATAAATAGTATAAACAGAACTGGCCTAAAAGGAAACGTTACCCTATACGCTGACGATACTTGTTTGTTCTACTATGGCCACGCAATAGGTTCTGTAATTGCAGAAGCTCAAAATGATCTAACGCTGCTGCAAAACTGGTTTGCATGTAATCTTTTGACCATTAATGCATCAAAAACCAATTACGTTGTGTTTACAGCAAAGAACAAAAAAGTCCCTAACCATCCACCGCTAACCATCAATGGTCAGATAATAAACAAAGTTATATCAGAAAAGTACCTAGGGCTGATTCTTGATAATCACCTAACTTGGAAACCTCAAATAGAAAGAATCTGTTCCAAAATAACTTCTCTGACCGGATCATTGCGAAGCATCGTTGGGTGCCTTCCACACCGAGTCAAATACACTATTTATAACTCACTGGTGAAACCACATCTGGACTACCTGATTGAAGTATGGGGGTCTGCCTATAAAACCAATCTACGACCATTGCAAATAGCACAAAATAGAGTGGTCAAGATGTTGTTTCACTATGATTACTTGGCACCCACCGAACAAATCTATCGTGAAACAAAATTAATGAGCATCATGCAAACATATCACTACAACACTTGCATTCTTATTTACAAAATCTTGCACAAACATATCCATACTCAAATAAAGTTTACTAAAAAAAGCCAGATACAAAAACGCACAATAAGGCGAGCTTATCAACATAATATTCAACTACAAAGACCCAGGACTAATTATGGTAAGAAAAATATTCTGTATGAAGGAGCACAACTTTTTAATAGATTGCCATGTAATTTAAAAGAACAGAAATCACTTAAAATATTCAAAACTTTACTAAAAAAACATATTTTGAGAGGCAGTGTAGTATGTTAATTAATTAATTTGTTCTATAACTTGCAAACATCATGTAAACCGTAGTGTTAAAATAGTTGAATAAATAAACATATTTCTCGTATTGTGTAAATGCCACTTTAGAACGCACGACGAACCGATCGTAGTGTGCGTGTGCCACTCGGCTAGTTAGGAAACGAGCGCACAACAGTCACGAGTTACAATTGCTTATCAAATTACCCGCGCTTAGTTATAATCATAATAATTTTATGATATTTATTTTTGTTGATTTTTTATGTTATATTTTGTACTTTATTGATATTGTTTGTCCTACTGAACATTTATTTTTATAAAATATGTATTTCTCGTAAGTGATTCTATGTAATCTTTGAGAAATAAAGAACTCTTAAACCGTAAACCGTATTTCCTACCACAGGTTTCTTACTTCAGCGAACAATGAATTTCCTACAAAGATGTATCACACGTAACCTTTCTAATTGTGAGCGGCCACATAGCCTTGAACAATACTAATACTTGCGTTTCGTCATTTGATATTGTCTAAAGCCATACAAAACACTTTCCTGTTTCAATTCTTCACCGACTCATTCAATTAAAACAATCGTGCATGCTGGCGTCACATTTCAATGGCTCCTGAGAGACACACATAAACAGACACGACATTAACCCCTAGAGTACCACGAACACGGCGAAGCAAAGGGCAAATTCAGGTTGTTATTAAAATTTTCATGAATGTCGCTCAGACTGTGACAAATAATTATGTTTTGGGAGCGCTGCAGTTGAGAGAAAGTTTGAGGGACTGAATTTCATGATTCAAAGCTTGATTCATATTAAAAATACTTTAGTTATCCTTGAGTTGTTGAGGCGCGTATTAGGGAAGTATAGCGGGCTACAGTATGAGTTGGCACTGTTTATCACACCGCAGCAGCAATAGAAAAAGAAGCATTTTAGTTTCTTGGCCTTCTGGTATATTGGACGTTCCTCTCATTTTATTGTGTTTATTATATTAGGATTCCTATCAGAACTTATATTGTTACCCGTCCTGCATAATTGCGTTGCGTTGAGTTGTTAATATCTATTATATTAAACATGCATAAAGTAACTAGATCTAATAGCATACATATTTCAAGAATTTCGTTCGTAATTATTCAACAGATTGTGCTCTTTATGGGGTTTTATATTCATGTTGATCTTGTTGGTCATGCATTATACTTCGATGGTGACACACTTATGCAAAAGTGAAGGAAGCTTCATAGGACTGATCAATTCTATTTTATATATTAAAACCATTATTATCGATTTTTATTTCAACTACAGAAAGTAAAACAAAACATTTCTATGTGATTTTAGACGTTTTGGAAAAGTTGTTGTTTTTTTATTCAAATAGTCTACGGTTATGTGGTGGTAGTTTATTTTTATTCGGGAACCAAACGACACAATTTTACGCAGGAAGTTCGCGATCGTTAATTTGTAATTCATCTCTTTGTTCAAAGACGATATAAGTAAGGTGAAGTTCACACACCTGAACTCAATATTCGATAAGGCGTGGTTACTGAGTGAATAAGCTACTGAGTGACATGTCTGATACGACGCTTTTGTGTACTTGCCCTATATTGAGAGGCATTTTCTAGTAAAAAAGCTTTGCTAAAGATATTTAAAAACAAATCAGTTAAAGAATACCAAAGCGTTCTCACCGTTAGCTTACAATAAAGTCATATTAAGTTGCTTAATAAAATAAAAATCTTAGCGCGAGTATTGCTAATTTAGAAACTTTTCATTGGGATCTCTCTGAAATGAGACCTGCGTCATAAAAAGACCAGATGATTGAAGATAAATAAGATACAAAAAGAAATTAGGTCAAAATAGGTACTATTAATAACAATAACTAAACAGGACCTTTAATCAAAGTTGGGGTAAGTGCTAAAACATCAGGTGTTTATAAAACATTGCATTGTTTTTCGTCAACTTAACAGTCTTTAGTCTTTTCTTTCTTTTTCTTATATCATCCCTCAGGGGTGAAATTTCAATCCCTATTTAGTGGGAGCCTACATCATAAATGGAATCTACTGTAAAAATTTCAAGTTTTTGTCCCAGTAGTTTAGGCCATAAACTTATTATTACTTTACCCACGGATATCGAGGGATATGGCTTGTAGGCGTGACACTTGTCGCCTCCATCAGCTCGGATTGACCCAAAGTACGTGTGACGTCAATGAGCATCTATTAGTCATATGTTTGCATCCGAACGTGTAGTGTGATTTCGTATTTTTACAAAATGCCGAATTGTTCCGTTCTTATTTGCAAAAATAGGACAATTACAACAAACCTTAAGACAAGTGGGGTGTCCTACCACCGGTATGTAAAACATCACTGCATTAATTATATTATTTAAAGATTTTACAAATATCTAGTTGTGAATTAATTTTGACAGGCGTCAGGCTAATCATTTATTGAGTGACCCATGTCAAAATTGTCAAATCAATGTATCCCTGCGGTCCGAATTGCGATAAAAGTGATAATATCGCGAATCCGACCAAATTTAATAGTCACAAAATATAAGGGCTATTAAGTAATAATAATAATTTTGAATTTGGTCGGATTCGCGATATCACTTTTAGCGCAATTCGGACCGCAGGGTATTAGTGTTGCACAGCGCTGAGGGATATCGATATAATTAATTGATAGTTGTTCTTACGGAATTATTTCATTATTATTAACATTTGCTTAATAATAAAAAATAATGTTATCTATTATTTTTGTAGTATTTGCATAATATGCTAAATTAAAAGATTTTATAGTTTTCTTTTTATTTTACTAATCCTTGTAGTTATATTGTTTGAAAAGGATTTAAATAAGTAATTATACTTGAGAACATCTTGAGAACCCTGTTTTACAAGAATGAATACATTTTATTTTAGTTTCCTGAAAGATGCAGAAATAAAAAATAAATGGATGATAGATGAATTCGACCAATCAGATTACGAGGCCTGCATCGCGCTAGTAAAAATATTATCGTATCTAACACAATTGCGCCCTAGCCCATCATAGATAATGTGCGGCTGCTATAAAAATTGATATGAAAACTTCTTGGAAGAACCGAAATGTACTTATTTTTTTTGAAAAGAAAAGAAAATTGAAAAGAAGTTATTTTATAGCATAATTTAAAAAAAAGAACTGTATAGCGTGTGGGACTCCCTAAACCGAGCCAGGCAACCCTGGAATGTTCCCCGCTAGAGGGCGCGCTAGTTTCTGCGTGCCAGTGTGCGACAAGCCGGGCGAGCGATCTGTTGCTATACGCGCTCGCGCCGACACCTTTTTGTAATATCGCGGTACATAACTAATGTTAAACCTAGTTTTATGTTCTTTCCACCTGTGTGTGGATAATAAACATTATAACCTCAGTTTGTGCTATCATTTGGACCCCAACACCAGCCAGTAGCGCTATAACTGTCATTATAAAACTTTTTAATTTTATTATAATTATGTAGTTGCATGTGCATAAAGTCTGTCAATAAAGTACTATTTTTGAATTCATAATTAGAACTTTACGATATGAGTGTAGACAAAAATCTTAAATCTTTACTATTCTGTACTTTTTTTAATTATTATTTATGTAATATTTTAAAATATTTATAGACTAATAAACACAAATTGAGGTGAGTATTTTGTCCCAAGTTAGAACTCCCTGTATTATCTATCTTCCTTTCTCAAATTCTTTAAATTATATTAAAATCGTTAGTCTTTGGTTAGCCTCTCTTAAAGTGTCTATATAGCCATATTTACACTATAAAATACGCCAAAAAAAAACACTTCTCTTTTTTGCAGTCAGTTTTTATCGATAAAATATTTATACCAACCCTTCATCCGTTTTAGGAGTGGGGAAAAAGTGGCGACACTTGAAATTGAACAAATGTAGAGTGAAGGCATATCTCCGGATATCTATGACTTTACCACTAGTAATAATAAGTTTATGGTTTAGGCTGTGCGTTGATAGATGAATCAGTTAGCAGGACAATTCTTTTTATGTATAAATGTGCCAACAGCAAAAACCATTTTTACTCATTATACCTTCCCAAACATTTGACGCAATTTGGAGACTCCTTGAGTCGTGGGTAGGTATAATAATTTTGGACCAAGTAGCCTACCATGACGTTTTTTTCACATACATTCGTATATACGATTATTAAAGCTCAAGCCAAGTGTTATGTTAGCAGTTAGACGTGCCTCTGAGTATATTAACGTGGAGACTGGATGCCCATAATTTAATATTACTGAAGGAGGTTTTATAGCAGGGAAAGCGGTAAAATGTTACAATGAAATGAATAAAGATTACACGATGGAGAACGTGGAGGGAACACAAACATTGTTACATTGCTGGTTTCATATTGTGATATCGTTTCGTGTTTTCATTTCTAAGTTTATTAAATTTTAGCTTAAAGTAACTGTAAGCTACATCCAAAATATATTATTATTTTATGGATTATTATCATATTTACAAACGTCCGCATGGTAATCGCGATACATGCTGGAAATCCAAATCGATTAAATTTTTATATTTCAAGAATCTTCATTGTATTGTTTCAATTTATTGTGCCGTGCACCTAGAGTCTCGACATTTCATAAGTGCCTGTATCTGGTTTACATGAAATAAAGATCTATTCTAATATCTTTTTACATAAATATTATGTGGGGCGGAGTAATTTTCAAAGCAAACTGGGCAATGGGAATAGGTAGTTGAAATGTCAAAATTGAATCGAATACACGATTCCGAGCGTGCCTCGTAATTCATCGTGATGGAATAATATATTTGAATTATAAAAATGTTTATCCAATTTTGAGAATCGGACCACTTGGCAATTGGGTTGGTGACAGCATAGATCGTCCTCTCCTATAGGTGATGTTCATAATGTGGAGTCTTGGACTCTCAGCTATTATAGCACCATTGCTGGCCGGCTAATCTTTCCACTTCACCAGCGATTACCATGTGACGCTCAAGATACGGTAGAATAATAATATTGATCAACTTGCCTCGTTCAATTTACTCTTTGTCCACAGGTATATTCGACACGGATGGTGTCCAAGTCCCGGCCACGGAATGCGACTACCAGTTCAGCCGGTCCGGCAGCCGGCCGACGCACGGTCGCTTGTACAGTCCTCGGTACCCGTCCATCTATCCCAACAACGTGCGGTGTTCCTACCATTTTCACGCCAGGTAAGACTCGGCGACCTCGGTTCTCTCTAACAGTAAAATATGGTAGGCTGTGTTAATACACTGTTTATGTCAGGTAGGTAATTCTCAATCTATCTATCTAGAAGTAAGCTGTGATATGGTGTGTCACACTTATGTATCCATTCATGAAGTACTCATTATGATTTCAATTAACCTTTTGGTCACAAACTGTGCCATGTATATTGTACGTTTACATAATAAGAATACATCATTATCTAGATAATTATACTGGGGGCCTAAAAAGGCCACATTGAGCAATTCATCTAATGATCTGCATAGTAACTGTCAAACCAGATGATTACTGAATATGAACCTTATGCGGATGACATTAAGAGTTGTCAGTTAAGTAGATATTTTGACATTTGTAATATGAATCATATTGTGATTCACCCAAAGCTGCCTTTTTAGCCCCCCTGGTTGAAAAAAAATGACCAGCCATATTTTAGGAGTTATTCAGATCCATGAAACTGAAGAACTTTCTCTAAGGACCATACCTTAGGTATAAATCTGAAAACGAACATTCAAATTCACATATTAAAGATATAAACATGAGTCACGTGACCAGTCACTTTATATGAAGAGCGGTTTTAAATTTTGAGTTTCAAAGTTCAGATTCATGGACCTATTTACCTCGTTAATTATTATAGCTGGTCATTTTTATTTCACGCTGTATTATGGTGTCCAGAAAATAGAAAAGCTTAACAATCGTAAAAATTTGGTAGTGTATTATATTTTGCAGGAAAAAAATTATTGGTATATAAATTATTAGTGGTAAAACTGTGCTCCAGTAATAAAAAAATAATTTTTCTTGTTTTTCAGACCAAAGGAACGCGTGAAAATTGTGTTCGAGGAAGTTGCCCTGCAAAAAGGTGACATCAGGTTGGTATAATGTCCTACTTTGTTATTACCGTCATCATCATCAGCGTATCAGCCGGAAAACGTCCACTGTGGAACATAGACTCCACTCCCTCCCATAAATTGCTATTATTATGGTGAAGTTGGAGCATCTGGGACTTTAATTTTTGTAAAGGCTGTTTAATAAATAAATAAACAATGTTTATTTCAAAAAACTTAGAAGAGTTACAACTTATACATAGGCCTATATTTTCTAAATACAAATCATTTGAGCATCTGTAGCCAACCAAGACGTAGCTTGTATTTCGGCTATCGGCGCCTTTTTATTATTCTGAAACTTTTTTTTTCTTTCTTTTCAGAGCTTTGTCATTCTGAATCTTAAAATCCAACAAACACTGAAGAACTTTGTCGTTTTAGTACTGAATCGAGTTTCTGCGATTCTCATTGTAGTAATTTTGTTAGGTTAAACTTATCATTGTTTAATAAGTTTTATTTTTAAATATCTGTTTAGTATGAACATATTTGCCTATAAAATGTCATGGATAATGCGAAAATGGTAAAAAATACCTGAGAAAAAGCCAACACACTTAACAAAATTAAACTCAAATAAAAATACTGATGTCGCATAAAACAACCCTAACACTTCGCCAACCATAATTCTCAAGCTAAAAATCCACCCATAAAAGTAAAATTGCACGTAAAGTTATTCCATAAAGTCACCGTCAATATTCGAAGACTGGATGATAAAACTGCGGAGGTACGCGTCATAATCGAATTTCTGATCGAAAATATTGAATATGATGACGGGCGCAACGTCGAACTAGTGCCGCCAGATGGCACGGTATTTTTGGGAGATCTTAGTATCTGGTATTTTTATTACTTATGCTAATAGTGGGGTTAGTTCTTGACATTATTCCGATCCTAGTGATTGCAGTTGGACGACAAAGTTAGTGAGTTCGCGAGTAAATAAGGAACGAACGTGTAATGTTGCTTACCTATGTATTTTGACTCTCACCTGAAGTGGGCGTCAATGCGTCACACAGGTCATCGTTGAAAAACAGCGCTGGGGGCGTTAGAACGCGCCAGTCGCATTCCAATACCTCAGCAATATGCTGAACGATGACCTATTTTTTGCACAAATGCGACGCATAATGAGTTCAAAGAATCCAAGAATCCTACTCATTGAGTCCACACACATTTAATATTAGTAATTGTTATTTTATATTTTTTTGGAACGTGTTTTTAGTTTTTTACTTTTTTTGTCTTCATTTTATACTTTTTTTTTGTTTTAATTTTTTACTTTTTATTTGTGTCGTAATTTGTGTAAAAATAAATTGCTTTTCTTTCTTCTTCTTTTCTTTTCTTTCTATGGTTTGAGTTTGGTCTATCGTTTCGGCACCAGACATATCTCATTCCGCCGTAATGGAAAGATTTGTCTGCCCATGCTGCATGCCCGGCTGACTGCCCACGGTGCGCGATGATCTCCAGTTTCGTCACTCTTAGAGGCTCTTTCCTTGCATCCAATTCCAAATTACACCACGATTTGAGTGTCGAGTGGTGAGAAGGAGTTCTCGTAGTCCTTACTTAGCGATAAGTTAGTAAACTACACGTTACTCTTGTTTACATAGTGCTTCTTTGGCTACAAAAACTGTTCTCTTAACGGATTTCGAAGCGATTCAAAAGACTTTCAACATTTTTGTGTGGAATTTTAAATTCTGGTATCCATTACTTCAATAATAAATATTTTATTGACAAAGAGAGTTTATTTATTATAATAGGGAAACTTGATAAACTTATAAACAATACTCAAACGAGAACTTTTCCAATAACATCGTTAACGAGCAAACATACCAACACGATAACAAGTAAATACTATATATTCAAAGTCCAAATCACATGCTTATAATAGACTGTGCGTTTGTCTACTTTTGAAATCGTATGTCATTACTGGCAATAGACACACTGATGGAAGACTTTCGTCTCCAAACACAGATGCATAAATCTTGCGTAGCTCCCCAAATTCTCCTCAAGCGAGTTGCTTCTTCGATTAATCTCACTCTGGTGAGTTGTTACCACAAACACATGGACTCACGACGGCCCTTCACGATCACAAGTTGTGGATATCTGTGTTTTTCTGAACCCAGAGTTCCCATGTGGTAAGAAGCCATTTTTTTATACGACTAAGATGTCGAACAAGCGTACGGCCCGCCTACGGACGCTTGGAACACCAGGAGCATCACTCGCACGTTGCCGACCCTACTACTGGCGTAGTGTTGCACACACACTTCCCCAAGGAGCACTGGCGACCTTGCTCACCATTAGGAACACAACACTGCAAAAGAGCAGAATTATTAGGCTTCAATATTTTGCAAGGTATTTCCCCAGTTTATCTCCAATTTTGAGCGGAAATTCTCTGATAAATCTCTTTTGATTATATGTACTAGGGATATCAAGCCTGTAAAACAATATTACGATGTTAAATGTAGGAAAATTAAATAAAAAATCAACCATACATACAATGTTGTGTTAATGCACAAAGGAGTAAATTATGCAACGCCGACCGCCAAGCGATTTCGGTTTCTGGTTTTTGGCTTGCTTCGTTGCGTCCCGCCGTTTTATTTTTACGAAATTTCAGGCTTTTAATGCAAGCGTATGAGATTTTAAGCGGATAATGTTGGTTGGGTTTGTTTGTCCATCGTTTTTAACTCTCAGCTATCTACCGAGGTTCGTGTACTGTATACAGGGTTACTGGTAATATGACAGCAATCCGTTATGGGGATGTAGGAGAGATAATTTCCAACCAAATGACTCCTGATGACTCCTACGCAAATGTCAACCATTTTCGAGTAATATGTCATTTTATATTTTTTGAAGATATTTACATTATACAACTTTGAACATTGATAAAAAAAAATCCAATGCATACAATATTTTTATATTAGTATTATCTGTTTGCTAACATTTCAGTACATAATATTCAATGATAAAATGACAATTATCTGCAATAGTTTTGAAATCAGAGCTACAAATCGTTACGCATTTCATAATTTTGAGCAGGTCTTGTGACTAAAATGGTCGATTTCTGCAAAATAACACGGAAGTACTTTATCGGCAGAACATTTCGAAAACATGTACAACTTTTCAGCTATCCAACGAGATACAATAATCTAACAGAAATCAGAAATTGAGTGAACAGAATACAATTATTGTGATAAAGACAAAATCAACTTCAACCAAAATTGCATGCTGTCCTCCGCCTGGGGGGGCGGAGGGGTGTGCCGGACTCCTACCGGCTAAACTCACCACCGTGGTCCACTTCGGCACCTACAGATGGGTTTCGGGTACACTTAGAAAACCGCGCCGAACCTAACCTAACCTAACCTAACCAAAACCTAACCTAACTTAAGCTTTTTTTTTACTTGATGAGAACCCATCATAGGTCTTTCCTCCACCTGGGGGGGGCGGACGCGTGTGCCGGACATTGGGTTAAGTCTGGGCATCTTGCTGGCCAAGGAATTGGGCCTCCTCTGCCAATCCATCGATTAGGAAAGTTGGCGTCTAACCATTGGCGGACAGTGATTCTCGGTTACACCAAGTAACAAAAAAAAAAAAGCTTAAGTTAGGTTAGGTTTTGGTTAGGTTAGGTTAGGTTAGGTTCGGCGCGGTTTTCTAAGAGTACCCGAAACCCACCTGTAGGTGCCAAAATGGACTACCGTGGTGAGTTTAGCCGGTAGGAGTCCAGCACAACCCTCCGCCCCCCTCAGGCGGAGGACAGCATGCAATTTTGGTTGAAGTTGATTTTGTCTTTATCACAATAATTGTATACTGTTCACTCAAATTCTGATTTCTGTAAGATTATTGTATCTCGTTGGATAGCTGAAAAGTTGTACATGTTTTCTAAATGTTCTGCCGATAAAGTACTTCTGTGTTATTTTGCAGAAATCGACCATTTTAGTCACAAGACCTGCTCAAAATTATGAAATGCGTAACGATTTGTAGCTCTGATTTCAAAACTATTGCAGATAATTGTCATTGTATCATTGAATATTATGTACTGAAATGTTAGCAAACAGATAATATTAATATAAAAAATATTGTATGCATTGGCTTTTTTTTTATCAATGTTCAAAGTTGTATAATGTAAATATCTTCAAAAAATATAAAATGACATATTACTCGAAAATGGTTGACATTTGCGTAGGAGTCATCAGGAGTCATTTGGTTGGAAATGATCTCTCCTACATCCCCATAATGGATTGCCGTCATATTACCAGTAACCCTGTATACAAATAGAAACAACATTGAAGTATCATTTTTAATATAGATCATTAAAACATGTTATACTTACTTATTTTCTTAGTTATCAAAACGGAATCTTATTTTATCTATATATCAATACGTGAAAAAAAAACTTTGTTCCCGCGCACGGAGGAATTTGAGATTTGGCATAGTTAAATTTTATATGGAAAAGGAGTGCAGAAAGCTAAAATTTATATAATATATTATGTGGTCGAATTTCGACCACTGGGCGACCACTCTTTAATTTGAATATCTAAGTATAAAAGACGTTTGCCAATATATAAACAGAAATGAAAGAAAAAAACTGTTTCAGTGGAATGTATGTTGTTGTTGTGTATGTTACAGTCAAAATTCATAACCGAACAAAACTAATTTTGAAATGAAAACTGAAATGATGACTGCGAAAATCAGTTAATTATATAATACTACCGAACGTTCACATCCTTTTTTTTTATCCGGAAATAAAAAAGACTGTGGTAACACACTGCCAACAACACACTAGAATGTATAACTATTTTCACCCGACGAAAATAAATGCATGATTTCGGTTTTGTAAACCCGGTTATCCAAAATTGTTCAACCGTTCTGTTCCTAAAGCGGGTAGAGTTGGCATAATTAAATTATGGTTGTAACGGTCGACTATGCTCTCGTTAATGAGTTCAGCTCATAAACTATAGACTTGTTTAATTAAACGGATAATGCATGGGAGCGCTTTAGTTCGCAGCATCATAATGCAGCCTCGAGGTGTTTTGCATAATCGTTTCGGTCAAGTTACGTTCAAAATTTAGATGATGTAGATCGTAATGATAATTATTATTGCCAGTTGTTTTAAATATTGTTCTTTCTCCCAATGATTAGGAAATTGCTTCAGTATTTAAAAAAAAAACAATACTTACATCAATCGGCTTTTATCAGTAGGTACGCAAGGAAATCTGACGAAATAACACGACAGCAATTTCCAACACGACTATAATAGAAATTGCTGGACAGTGTATTTTTTAAATTGTTCTTGTAGTACTAGCGAGGTTTTTTAAGTACACACTAATAAAAATTAGGTGATTTTATTGGCTGAATGCGCATTTGTTTTCAAAAGTTTAAAAAAGAACAATGACTGCGCTCGGTCGAATAGGCGCTAATGAAAATAGGTACTGTATTGCGGATGTTTTTTTATGTTTCTTGATTTAACTTTTTAAATTTCTTCTTCATGTTCTTAGTTATTTTTGACGTAAATATTATATACTGAATATATACTACTTACAGTGTCGCTATAAATAAATTATTTACACTGAATATTTTACCACATTGCCTTCGGGCGTTGACACCGGCAAACCGGAACACCTTGTAAAGGAATTTGCTCAGCTAATCCGGTTAAGGGTGGCACCGTAACTAAGTTTAGTGGCACACTAGTTAAAGGAAGATTTAAACCGACTCGTAAACACGCTAACACATAAATATCGTGCCGCGAGCTCTACCTCAATATATTAAAAGAAACGAGTACTTTTATTTTCATAATACCTACTGATATTCAGCTGTAAACTAGAACGTAGTTCGTAAAATTTTAAAAGTTTTCCAAATAGTATTTATTTATTTATGTACACACAAGGAAACATGGTAATAAAAATGTTACAGACATATGAGCACAATGGAACTACTTATTTCTAATGAAATTTCTGCCAGTAGTCCCGCGACTGGAAATATGGATGATAGACACGTAGACAGTGTGTAAAAATTACAAAAATAACCAAATACCAAATTTTTTACGATCGATGAAGGTAACACAGCCTGGTATTGATTGAATACTTATTTTAATTCCCTATAGGTGCCTTGCGGTTGGCGCAGTGGCTAAGCGATAAGCTTTCGACGCTACGTGCCGCGGATTCGATCCCCGCACGGAACAAATATTTGTATGATCTACAGATAGTGGTTTCGAATCTGGATGTTTGTGCATGTATGTTTGTAAACTGTATCTTCGATACAGGAGAAATCTTAGTGAAGGGATTTTTTAAAAATCTATATCTATATAATAATACGTGAAGAGAGAACTTTGTACCCCTTTTTAAGAATATTGCGCGCACAGAGTAGTGTGAGATTTGGCATAGTTAAAGTTTATATAGAGAAGGAGTGCAGAATGCTAAAATTACGGTCCAATTTCGACCACAGGGCGACCACTAGTAATAATTATAATATATTTTTTTAAATTCTTTATATCAATATTTAGAAATAATATATAAAAGTACCTATGTTCTAAAATATAATTAAGGAAAATAAAAATTTTATTCAGGAAAGTGTTGAACTACTGTTTGAAGTTTTTAATCCGTGTATTTTTCCAATCAAGCAGCGCCAACACAATGTAACTATAAATACAACAAAAACAATTAACAATTTCCAAGTATATTCCAACAGGCGTCCTTAACATAACTTGGCTAAACTCAGGACATTCCTCTAAAGGAACTTAGCAAGTCCGGTTGAAACTCGCCTAACTAAATAACCTAAAAGAATTATTCGTGCAGTTATATCACGTGGACTGTGTTAATTAACTGTACTATCTTAACTATGGCAATGTTAGAATTTTATGGTGTTGAGTATCTTAACAAAAAACATAGCAGTCATAGCCTAGCGGTTGAACGTTTGCCTTCCATACAGGAGGGTCTGAGTTCACACCTGGCCAACATCTCTGACTTTTGTCTAAAATTCTCAATGGTGTATATATTCCGCCAACACGCATCAGCCAGCGAGGTAGACAAAGGCCTAACCCTTCTGATTCTGAGAAGAGGCCTTTTCCCAGCAGTGGGACATAATATATAATAAAGATACCGCATTCCAACTGCAGATCTACAGATCAAGTTGCAAAATAATAGTTGTATATTACTTTATATTAAAAAGAGGTGAAAGTTGTTTTTTTGTATAGGGGGTAATCACTGGAACTACTTATCCGATTCTAAAAATTATTTCACTAATAGAAAGCTACAATATTCCTGAGTGATAAAGGCTATATTTTATTTTGATAAAAATAAACCGCGCTGGTTAAACCACAGGCAAAAGCTAGTTTATTATAAAGAGAGAATCCTGAATTACTAGCCACCAAAAATACCATTCTTGTTATACTTTGTTCAATAATTCTTTTAGTATTTAACATCGATACAAAATAGGGACTAATACGAGAAAAATATCTCAGCCAATTAGTTGACCTAATTTACTTTAGTACCTAAGTACGTCCATAATGTTACGGGAAATGTGCAATAAATATCCAATTACGTAGCAGTTCCCGAGCACTGTCAACATTGCATTACCATAATGACGAGACTCTCATACATACTGCTCTTAACAACAGCACCAAATTACTCTTCAAGCAATTTAATTACTTGTTTATCTTTAGACTCTTTCCATAATGGATTAAGGCGAATTTTTAATGGTATCTAAGTTACAGAATGGTTTTGTTAATTAAGCAAATTGATGCAATCAGTGCCACGTGATTCCCAATAAAGAACTGGCCACCCCGTTGCCGTGGTGTTTCAAATATGCAAAGGATTATGTCGATAAAATTGACACTAGCATAATAAGTATACCACATACGTATGCAATTAAAATACAATTTTTGTATGGCAACGTCAGTTTAAAACCATGAAATGCAAGGATTGTAACTATGATCGTAGCTCGTGGTGTTCTAAAGTTTCTGCCTGCCCCCATAGGAAAAAGGCGTGAATTTATTAATGTTTTTTTTTCTCTTTTCGATTTTATGTGCTGCCCTATAGGATTTCTCTTCTATCGTGGATACAGTTTACAAACATACATGTCACATGCACACACACCCAGATCTGTAGGCCATACAATGTTTCTTCCATCCGGGGATCGAACCAGCGCGCGGCACGTAGCTCAGAAAGCCACGCGCCATGCGCCAACCGTGCCGTCATCAAAGTATTTAATATACAGGGTGTAAGTGACATCGTAACGAAAACTGATACCATGGATTCAGTACATGATTCTGGACACCTAAGCGTAAGAATTTAGCGTCGGTCTTTTCAAAAAATTTACGATTTTGTTCGCAGATTTTTTAGATAGTTATCAAAACTGTGAACAAAATCGTAATTTTTTTTAAAAGACCTATGCCTTATTCTTATGCTGAGGTGTTCAGATTCATGTACTGAATCCATGGTATCAGTTTTCGTTACGATGTCCCTTACACCCTGTATTTAGTAATGGACTTTTACGGGTTGATATAATGATAATGCATGCAGTAGTTCATCTAAAAACGATTTCTGATGCTGAGTAAAGCATCCATTCATACTGTGAATATTATAATCCTGAATACACATTTGTCGCCTCGTATGTTATAAACCCGTATTGAAGAAATGAAGCGTTCGGTAGGTCGAGCACGAATGTTTTTGACGTATTGTAACGTATGCAAATTTTTAAATAAAAAATACACGATAAACCGAGGATATTTTTTTAAATTTTGAAAATCTATTTTGCCATTTTATATTATCATGAAACAAGTGTATATTTTGCGTAAAATTAAACAAAAACGCGATCAAATATTGTATTTTTATAGACAAAATTTGCTTACGGTAACCTTTCTCTTCCGAGATGTTTTTAAACTTTCATAGCTCTGTGTTTTTTGCTTCATTGCTCAGGTAATAAAGCCAACACGACAATTTTCCGTAACGAGAGTGTTCCCCATAAATTATATAAGGCTACGACATCGTATATGTCAAGAACATAGTACCTCCTCCTTTTTGGAAGTCGGTAAAAATAGAAGCAAACGATATATTTCTAAGGGCTTTCACTATTACCGGAAAAGTTTTTGCTGGAAAAAAACGTGAAGGAAATAATTCAGCCTTCGATGAATATTCTATTACAAAATCTATACATATATTAGAGATGGGCCCACTTACAGGTATAATGCGAGTTCAAAGTTTGTATGACTTGAGAAGCAAAAGAAATATTAAAAATATCTCAAATGAATAATCTCTTATATTTTATACACTTGATATAATGCCAACAGATCAAAGGTTCTTAGCACAAGTATTCAAAGCCTTTAATATTTTTGTATAATCTGATACATTCTATGATCGCCGAAGATTATTTCTTCAAAGGGATTAAAGAGTATGTTTTACAAAAGCATGAATTGAAACCATCCCACATAATGGATTTTTCTCGGATTTAATTCCACAATGGCGATTTTTTGATTTGACAGAACCGTGTATTTTTAATATTCAATTTTTATAAACTTCAATCCAAAACTGCTATTTTTCGAAAATGGCGACTAAGGGCCTGTGCAGACCATAGACTGAACGGGATGTCTAAAGTAAATATGTCTTATAATAATTATTTATAAAAATGTCTTACGTTAATGCGGAACTGTCTCAAGTCTGCGGCATTTAGTAGAGAAGACTTCTAATAGATGTCTAAGCAATTTAGAAATAGACTTGCCTTAAGTGACAACACTGACAGTTTCAAAAATTATAAATAACGTGACGTCACGTCATGTAAGCCGCGTCTGTTTGCGTCTTAACAATATTCTTGACTATGCCGAGTACCAACTCTAAGATATTGTATTAAGAAGATAACCACCAACATCCACCCGCTAGAATGCGGTGATTATTAAAAAAATCCCTCTTTACCGCTCATTGTTATGTCGGTCAATGGACGTCATTGAGTTGGTGTTGAAAAATAATTATCTCAGTAACATAACACTGTCCCTATTAACGCCAAAATGCCGTGTTAACTACATGATATGAGGCCATATTAAACCACAATTACTCTACCATCCAACCGCAGCCCTACAAACCATTTGTGGTCACAATATTGGTCACAATTAGAGCTGGGGGCTTACTACGAACTCTATAGCAGGGTTGAATTTGAACTGCCCAGACATTTCCAGTATGAGCTGACCTCGCACTGTATAGGCTTTTCATAGAATGAAAGGTCAGAATAAGTTCAGAATAAGCTGACCAATCAGCGAAGATATCGTGAGAAACAAACAATATAAACCTCCTCCTTTTGAAGTTGGTTAACAAAGGGCTATTTTTTACCAAAAGTAATACAGCCAGCGTAAGTCAGCGTAAGCTACATAGCACTAGACATTACGATAGGGTTTAAACATTAATTTTTGTATTCAATATCACCCTTACAATCCGAAGCGTATTTTCATACCTATCTACAGCGAAACATTGACAATCTTCATTTCATTTTCTCCATTATATTTCAGCACCCAGCGCGCTAGACCTTGGTTAATAAAGTGTTTTGCCCCATTTCAGCTGCCTGCGGCGCGCGGACATCATCAAAGTGTTTGATGGCAGAGACACCAACTCACCCGCTATAGCTATGTTGTGCAACGAGCTTACAGGTACAGTTTTTACTTAACATTTGATGCCTATTATTTATTCTATATTTTCTAATATATGTGATTAGGTGGTAAATCTAAAAAGGTTGTCGCACACTAGTATTGCTGAACCCACGACACACAGGTTATGTTTAGTCACAACACAGAAAGTAATTATGTATCTCAGAAACGACACTGACAAAGTAATACTGGTCTATAATTTCTCGTGTCGACAAAGATCTTTAGATCTAGCTTTACCTAAGGTACAGCAGTTAGATGAAATCAATGATCATTCGAAAGGTTTCTCTCATTAAATCTAATACCTTCGAGTTGCGCGGAGCAACTGCCATCTGATCCTAGCTCTTCACTTCAGCTATCTAATTTATTGCTATATCTAATTTAAAGAGATTAAAAATTTCACTAAATTAGAATTTTTAAACCACTAAGGTGACAAACAAGCATATTACGGCCTGCCCGATGATAAACGGTTGCCGTAACCTATGGACGCTTGCAACACCAGGGGCATAACTCGCGCGGTGCCGCCCATACGACTAGCCATCACCTGGCCATCACGACGCTTCCCCAAGGAGTACTGGTGACCTTGCTCACCGTTAGGAACACAACACTGCAAAAGAGCAGTGTTATTTGGCTACGATATTCTGCAAGATGGAGCTTTCCCCGTCGGGCAGCTCCAATTATGAGCGGAAAGTACCGCTATGCCCTCTGCTGATATCTATTGCAGATGAACGCTTGTTTATCAATCTAACAATAACTCGGACGGTGATGCGGTAGCCTATTTATCGCTTGTTGGGAAATACACAGCTTAAAACTGACTAACTTTATAGAAACGAAACGGTACTTTCAAGTATTTCAAACTTCATAACAGGATTTTATTTCTTGACTTTCCGACTCACAATACTAATATAAGTGACGTTGAGAAATCGGTTGGAGATCTAATTCCACAGGATGCGACGATGCGCGACATTGCATTGTGCTGGCAAGGAATCCTATTCTAGTCTATTTTAGCACTCTCTTTACTTATTGGGGAAACAGAACTTTACGACGGTGATTTTCTCTATATTTATTAATTCTTCTCTTCTCTTTTTTTATCTTTTCTCGAAATTTCCATTGCATAGATTAGAATAGATCTTTATTTCATGTAAACCAAATACTTATGAATCTAGGTGCGCGGTTCCAAATAGTAGGTCCTATGGAGAGGAACAGGCAAGAAACTTCACGGAAACTATCTCTACTCTACAATGTTGTGGCCCAGGCCCGACAGACGGTACCCGTTCACGAGCATGACTCATGCAAATGCACTCAAGCAGAGTGATTTCTCCTTCAACATGATATACTTTATGCTTATGATTTTCTTTCTCTTCACTTTTGTATCTTCTCTTTTCATTCAGTTTTATCGGAATGGCCACTGCAGAAATTTAAAGTCGGCTACTTTTTACCTTTGTTCTTCTCTCCTCTTTTTGTTCTTTTATTGGAATTGGTACTGCATATTATATTTACCACAGAGGCCTTTATCTATTCCTCTGCCATTGTTCCTCTTTTATGGAAACAGTCTCAGTAGAATTGTAAGACTGGAGTAATTTCTCGTTCTCTCTACCTTTATTCCTCTCCTCTTTATTTATTTCATCAGAATGACGACTGTTCATTCATCAAAATGGATTTCAATAAAGCGTTCGCACTAGTTTGTGTTAGTTTTAGGGCAGAGTCTTAGGTAATAAAGCTATCGAGTCTTATAATATTATTTTTTCCAACAGAAAAATATGATATTTCAGGGAACAAATAGATAAAACGAAAAATGAAATTACGAAATAGTCTTCAAATAGAAATTGATTTATTGATGAAGTCAAAGAAAATTTCCAAGAAAAATAACATAATGAGTATTTTTTAGAAAATATCGAGAGATACTTTTCTTAGAAGTTATTATATTGAGTGTTCAAACTTGTCATCTGTTTGGGATGGTTAAATGTTGTAGTGGCATGTGAAGTAGTGTAGTAGTATGTACCTCATTTTGTGATATAATAGGATCTATCAACATGTACCACATCGGACAGCTGATAATTTTTTTGCGATTACGATTTTGGTCCAATTGAGAAAGTTGTTCAGTTTGATGGTCTGATTATATACGTTGTATATCGGACACAATACGCCCTGTTACAACGTACGTGTACGAAACAACATCGATGTACCTGATCGAACAACCAATGGCGGTATCTCGTTTAAATATTTGTATAACTTATTGCATCACCGTAAAGATCATATTTTTCTGTATTACCTAAATACATTCGTGTCTTGAGAACGCGCGGAGTTCAGAACTGATCGGTTTTACAAAGTATGCCGACGCGACTTTGTTAGTTGTATCGTACTTCGACAATTATATAGCGAAATACCACTCAATGACTAATCACGAAATTTCACAAACTATAAAGCCTGTAAACTTAAAATTTTGTAGGTGGATTCTTTATAATGTGTAGGCATCCGTTTAGAAAGTTTTTCCAAAATTCAATTCTTTAGGGGATGAATTGGAGTTCAAAGTTTGTATAAAAAATCTCTCTACGCTGACGAAGTCGCAGGGACAGCGAGTACAAAATGAATGTACAAGTCCTGTCCAGCGCCGATCGAAGCTAGTTTAGTATGCATTCTACTCACATTCGTATCGGTTGTCACCTGGCGTCTGCGACGTCCAACAGCTCCCTTTTTGAATGAATAATGCCACGTCACAGCAGCTCTGACTCTCGGGGTCAAGGGTGGCACGTGTTTATTGGTTTTTAAGTTCAAATATTAGATATAGCTCGATAGGCTCTGTGAGATTATTTTCTTCCATCGCATCGTGTGCAACTAATTTTGTTTTAATTAAATATCTTGAACAAAATCTTCTTTCTTCTTCTGATAAATTCCAATCATGGCTCAAGATTGGGATAATATCCGGTAATGACAATAAGCTTTATGATAGTGTTTATTACCATTTTGTATATCTTCAAAATTTTCAATAGACGGTTCATTGATCCTCATTACCACTGCTTAGTTATTAGATATTCTTCACATCATTTTGCTCTGGATATTACTCAACCAACTGATGCTACGAATATAACACTTTAATCGGAGGAATCCTCCATATAATCCTCCCAATGTTGGGCAAGAGCTTCTTCTCAGAATCAGATAGGCTAACCTTTCTTAGCCTTAGTCCACCAGACTAGCCTGCTGCTGGTTGGCAGACTAGGTACACACACTATCGAGAACCTTATGAAGCCCTCTTGGGTGTGCAGGATTCCTCACGATGTTTTCCTTTACTGTTTTCGCAGGTGATAATCAAATTCTATTATATATATTATATTCACATGTATTGAAATATCATAGGTACGGGTTGGGTTCGTCGAACTGAGAACCTCCTGTATGGAAGGCAAGCCTTCAACCGTTAGGCTATCACAGTTTTCATATTCATAATGATTATTTATTCTTATTCTTCTTTAAAATAATAATCTCCAAATGAGTTTGTCACCCCTACCGATTACCTACTCGCTCCAATGTGCGCAGCGCTGTGATTGCAAGCCCTACGCTCTGTACCTAATTTCCAGATTTTACGTATTCAAACAATGGCTTTCATTCCTTCAAACTATTGTGTACAAGACGACCGTGATGAAACATGAGCTCTTCCATTATTTACAAATATAAATAATTAATCTTGTCAAACCTATTCAAAAGGATTCAATTTGATAGTAAATTGTAGTCAGTCAATATTCAGTTTCTAGGAACAATAAGACGCTACTGGTTCATTGAACTATTGATAAATGTTAGTTTTAATTAAAGCAAAGATACAAGGTTCAGATTGTTAGTTATAAGTACCTATTATTATGAAATTTTGTCAATGAATTGGTAGGTACCTAATAACCGCTACATACATAATACAATCTCTCGAATTTTTTTCAGAAGTCAATATTTTTTTATCTATATGTATACTTAGGTACTTATGCTATAAATGTTCTATAACCTTATGCAGATCAGATCAGGATCAATATTTGATTATCACTTGCGTTAACGGTGAAGGAAAACATCGTGAGGAACCTGCACATCTGAGAGGGCCTCATAAAGTTCTCGATGGTGTGTGTAGTCCACCAACCCGCACTAGGCTACCGTGTTGGATTAAGGCCTAACCCTTCTCATTCTGAGAATAGGCCCGTGCCCAGCAGTGGGACAGTAATAGACTGGATTTACTTTTTACTTCTCAAACATAATATAGCGCCACTTGAAACCACTAAATACAGCAATATTATAATAATCTGTTTTGCTGAAATTTTGAATATCGCCAATTATTTTTTGATAAATATTGGTAGATACCATTATGCTCCCAAAAGGCCTCACAGAGGTTTTCGCATGTTTTTTTATGACTACTAATGTAAGCAATTATTTGCATAGGTACAGAGTATCCATGTAGGTACAGAGCCGCTAATTAGTCTAAGTAACGATATGTTGATATAACATTTGCACTTGACATTAGTGATAAGTAAACAAGACTCAAACCTTGAACCTTTATCAATACGTGTTAGTCATGCCTTTTATCTGCTGTTACAACAATATGTAACAAAGAAATATGGTGAGATATTCCATATTCGTTATCTTTTCTGTTATTGTATCAGCAATAAATGTCCTATTTCTCTTGTCCCGGGCATATAATAGTTTAAATCAAAATCTATAATTCTACAAAATACATCAGAAATAAAAAATAGGCACAATAGAATAGAATAGATCTTTATTTCATGTAAACCAGATACAGGCACTTATGAAATGTCGAGACTCTACGTGCACGGTTCCAAATAGTAGACCCTATGGAGAAGAACCGGCAAGAAACTACAAAAACAATGATTTTATATTACGTGATATCCACACACAATGATACGATAGACGATGTTTTTCTTTAAAACATAAATAAAAATAGGCACACTGATTTTAGATTACGTGATACAAAGCTGCAAAGGTATGTTCGCATAGAAAATATTTGGGAAATAGTTTTTTTCATTTTTCTCGAATTCAGCAAGGTACGATTTCGTCGTTTGGAGGAAACATTGCTTTTGAGAAATAGAGTCGACTGACACCCACTTAAGTTTTTTGAGAAATGTCAATTTACTCGCTGACTGTGCATTTTTTCAAAAAACTAATAGTCGGTTATCAAAATCCACCTAAAGTTTCCTAAGACCGGAACTCTAACTATAACAAAAAGGGTAGCCACCCTTAATGCCCCAAAATTTTTCGCCATCCTATATTGTATCCTCCTAAACATTGCGCAGGACTACAAAAGTCTAAGGGAGACACTTAGAATTCAAAATAATGAAAGGCTAAGAATTAGTTGTCCCATCTCATAACATGGGTAATCAAGATTTCATAAAATAAGTAACATTCCTATCAACTAAACGTATACCTGGCTTGTAAAAGAAGTAGGTATAACTAGTTAGAATAGACACAAAGTTGCTAGGGTATGTGTTCGTAACGGGTGTAGAAAGACCCTTAATGAAGTCGAAAGCCATGTATTCTTCCTATCATCACAAAGATGTTTTTTGTATTGGGTCATACCTGTCTACAGACTGGGTATGGAGATAAAAAAAAAAACTATTAACGTGGCCACGTGGATTTCTCCTGTATCGTGGGTACAGTTTTCGAACAGCATTCACTCAAACAACTATCAGTAGGCCATACAAATGTTTGTTCCATGCGGGGATCGAACCCACGATACGATTTTTTTATTCCTCAACTTTATTACGCGCTTATACTCCTACACCTACCCGTCTAGTTTTACACACATGCAATAGTCTGTTGCGCGCGTTACATTGCAAGCTACAGCAATAAGCTTATTTTTAATATCTATAAAAGTCGTTTCCCAGCAATTACTTTTTGTACTATTATATGTGTAGACTTCAGCTTCGTTAAGGGTCTTATTACACCTTGTTTAGATAGATGATGTTCATAGGCATAAGAAAAGCTACTTATCAGTATTGATATTGACCTCTAAACTTAACACGCTATTTCTATCCTACGAAGCATAATCAGTAATCTTGAACCCTTGACCTATGACTTATCATTGATATATGAAATGCAATAATAATAAAATATCCATTTGCTTCTATTGATCCTTATCCGATGTTCTTATTCCCATTCATTTGGCTTTTTCTGTACCGAATTTACTGAAGCCAAAAGTCGGCAACAATGAGGATCTTTCAATCCTTAGTGCCTCATCTTTTCTATACGAACCCTCCTCAAAAACCCTCTGTAACAATAGCAGCTCTGAGATGTTATTCAGAACATGTTACCTACATCTGTTTCCGTGTAATATAACATATAACAAATATACGACGTGTATAACACGGAAGCGCCATGCTGTAAGAGAATTTCGTGTCTCAAATTTCGACTATGCCTGGAGTTTCTTTGATGCCAAATCCGAAAATTTCGTGACGTTTCGAAAATCAGTGACGCCATTCTTTTGTTGAATTTCCAACGGAATCTTACTGGAATGGAAATTTTATTTTAGTTCTCGAAAGAGTTGTGTTGAATCCCAACGAGCGGTATTGGGGATTTGCCGACTGATAGATTTTCAGTTTAACTTTTCATGGCTCGAAACTGTAAACCGTTAATACATATTAGAGCGCACTAACGGATATTCATCGAAGCTTAAATCGGAAGTCGGTCACAACTATTTGGTTTCCAAAATTAGATACTATAGCTTCGGAGAGTTTAATCGTAATTGTTCAAACCTTATTTTAGGAAAACTTCTTTGTTCGTCACAGTAAGTGTATATGACGTTTTGTGTTTAATGGTTGCTATGGGAACAGAAATAATATGGTGTAATAATTGAAATTTTGTAAAATAATTGTTAATTTGGTTTTATCAAACGTAATAAACAAAATGTTTAAAGTGAGAGCATTTCATTTTGTTCATGGTCCTTCGAGCACCGGATACGACTTTGAGTAAGAAAACTAAACAGTATTGTGGTAGTGGTAGTATCTCTATAAGATGTTCTAAGTGTGGTTCAGACTATTATTAAGTACTGAACAGGCTGCACGGCAGTAAGCCCGCTAAAATTCACGCATTGAAGCTATTATCTGGTTAGCGGCTGCACGGCAGTAAGCCTGCTAAAATTCAAGCATTCAAGCTATTATTTGGTTAGCGGCTGCACGGCAGTAGGCCCGCTAAAATTCAAGTATTCAAGCTATTATCTGGTTAGCGGCTGCACGGCAGTAAGCCCGCTAAAATTCACGCATTGAAGCTATTATCTGGTTAGCGGCTGCACGGCAGAGTAAAGCAAAGTTCCTGAGCTGGACTTAGAAAAATTATAGAACATTTTTCAGTTTAGACATTTTGATTCGAATATATTCAAAATGGAAAAAGATTTAAGAGTACTACAAGAAGTAAAAAGTCAGATAGAGAAGGGACTTATAAATTTTCAAAAGGCTCCGAAAGCAAGAATCAATCATAATTATATAGATGCCAGATTGGAGGTACTGGAAAAGCAATTTCAGAATTTTACAAATAAACTTGAGAGCATAATTCGCGAATATGGAAGTCAAGCAGTAGGAGACTATTTTAAGGAAGATATACATGACACGGTATATGAAACTTATCTTTTTTATAAAGTTGAATTAAAAAATGTATTGTCAAAATTGAAGTCCGACAAATCGGATTCTGAAAATTGTGATGGTTCGACCGATAAAGTAGCAAGGGAATCAGTAGTTAAATTACCAAAGATTGTCATACCGACCTTCAGTGGTAAATACACTGAATGGTCGTCGTTTCGAGACCTGTTCATTTCTTTGATACATAAAAATAAAAAGTTGGATGACGTTCAACGTCTTCATTATCTAAAAACGCAATTATCGGGCGAAGCAGAACAGTTGATAAGACATGTTCCTATAACTGAAAATAATTATAAAAAATGTTGGGAAATGTTAGAGCATAGGTTTAACAATAAAAAGTTCATGTCCACCTGTATCTTAAAGCGGCTACTTAGCCAGCGTAATATGTTAGTAGAGTCTTCTAATGCTTTAAAAGAACTTTTGGATGTAACTAGTGATTGTTTGCATGAGTTAACTAATCTTGGAATTGATTGTAGTTCGTGGGACGTAATTATTATATACATTGTCAGTTTGAAGTTGGACGTTGAGTCGAGGAAACAATGGGAACTCAATGTCAGTAAATCTTCATCGGATTTACCGACATTTTTACAATTCACAGAATTTCTCGAAACTCGCTTTCGTGCACTTGAGTTTGTCGAGCCTAAAGACAAACCACAAAAAGGTAAGCTTTCACATAATAACGTTTCAAATCCCAAGGTCATGCTAAGCACATCCAAATTGGTATGTCCTCATTGCTCAGAGGATCACAAACTTCCATTTTGCAAAAAATTCGCCAAAGAAAATGTTGATCAACGTCGTGATATTGTCCAGTCCCTAGGTTTATGTTATAATTGTTTAAGTACTAGCCACATTATTAAATTTTGCCGAGTTTTCACCAAATGTCGTATATGTAAGCGCAAGCATCATACTTTATTGCATCCTAAGAATCTGAATGATGATAGTGCGGTGGTTACTCCAACTGAGTCTACAACCGCAGCAGATGAAACACAAAAAAATTTGGCTCAGAACGAGATTACTACAAACATAGCAACCCATTTTTCGAAAGGAAATGCACAAGGACAAGTCCTTCTACCCACAGCTCTCGTTAGAGCGGAGTCGAAAAATGGTTCCTCTAAGGTTTTGCGGGCTTTAATAGATCAAGGATCGCAGGCGTCCTTCATAACAGAAGCAGCGGCGCATTTATTATGTGTAAAAAAGATAGCTTCGAAAAGTGCTATCTCGGGTATAGGTGGCGGTCACGGCGGCATTACCTCAAGATATCTGGTAAGGATTTGTATACAGTCGCTCCATGACCCATCCTTTACAATGACTGTAACAGCGCATGTTTTAAGCTCGCTGACATCGGTTTTGCCCGATGAAGGTTTTAAGGTCAATCATTGGCCGGAACTTCGTAATGTGCAGTTAGCCGATCCATATTTTAACTCGCCTAACAAAATTGACATTTTGTTGGGGGCTGAAATATACTGTCACATTTTAAAGGAAGGCCTAATTAAGAGTCCCAAAGGCTCACAAATTGCACAAGACACTTGTTTAGGGTGGATTGTCTCTGGCCACGTTGAGGGAAACGGTAGTCTTCACGATAAACATAAAGTGATTTTTAGTATGCATACTCGGGTTGAAGAGAATGACATGCTGAATCGGCTCTGGGACCTGGACTCAGAGTCGTCGTTGAGTAAAAGGCCTCCGACACCAGAGGAACAGGCATGTGAGGACTACTTTGCGGCTACTACACAAAGAGATGAAAGTAGTCGCTACATAGCCAAACTACCTTTTCGATGCGAAGATCCGCCATGTAAATATGGCAATTCAAAAAACATTGCCATTAAAAGACTACAAGATCTTGAGAGTGAGTTGTCCAGAGACGCGGAACTTAAGAAGCAGTATTCTGAAGTTATCCACGAATACTTAACTCTTGGACACATGGAGAAGATAACAGAAGAGTCTCAACGTAGTCTGAAGGATGTGGAATATCTTCCTCATCATGCAGTTGTCAAGCAAGATTGGCTGACAACCAAGGTAAGAGTGGTGTTTGATGCATCGTCCAAGGGGACTAATGGAGTTTCCTTGAATGACACCTTAATGGTAGGTCCCACTCTACAGGCAGACTTACGTCACATTGTGATGAGATGGCGGCAATATCCTGTGTGTTTAACAGCGGACATCGTAAATATGTACCGCCAAATAAAGGTTGCCGAAGAGCACGTGAATTTTCAAGGAATTGTCTGGAGAGACTATGCTGTAGGGGAAATTCATGATTATCGGTTGTTATCAGTTACCTTCGGCACATCTTGTGCCCCTTACGTGGCCGTCAAGGCGCTGCAGCAAACGAACGACGAAGGGGATAAACATAGTTTAGCGGCTGAAAGGGTTACAAATGATTTCCTTCAGGACGATTTGATGACGCGTTGTCAATCTGAAAAGGAAGCTATTAAGGAAGCTATCAAGGAGTTAAATGAATTATTACAAAAGGGTAGTTTTAAACTGCAAAAATGGTCTAGTAATAAGATTAATTTACTAGAAGGTATGGAAGAAGATAATAACAGAAACCTGGAAATAAAAATGAATACTGTAATAAAAATCTTGGGACTCACCTGGAACCGGAACACTGACGAGTTCAATTACACGGTGAAGATGTCTCCTCCGGCAGCACCTGAAACTAAAAGAAGCATTCTTTCTGAGATTTCGCGCCTATACGATCCTTTAGGTTGGATAGCGCCCTGTATAAATACCTCGAAAGTATTCATCCAGAAATTGTGGATAACAGGTGTCGGATGGGCCGACAAGTTGCCACCTGATCTACTGCAAGAATGGAAGTTATATAGAGGAGAGTTATTAAATTTAAATAATTTTTACTTACCTAGATGGATCAGTAAGAAAGACGATGATGTCACGGCAGAGTTGCACGGCTTCAGCGACGCCTCAAATATGGCATATGCTGCTGTCGTCTATAGTCGCATTATCGATTCCGAAGGCAACATCCATTGCAACCTTCTTACCGCCAAGACGAAGGTGGCTCCTATAAAACAAATATCCATTCCACGTCTCGAGCTGTGTGGAGCAGTCTTGGTGGCTAAGTTACTTATCGAAGTCGCCCAGGTGTTGGTAGTTCCAAAGATTAATTTGCATGCATGGACCGATTCAACTGTTGTATTGGTTTGGATGAATGATCATCCTAGTCGATGGAAAACTTTTGTCACCAATCGTACTTCTCTTGATTTAACTCCAAAGGCTCTTCTTGAGAACGATCTATGGACACAAGGACCGAAGTGGTTACAGGACAGTCAGATAAACTATCCAAGGCCAGTTTCCACTCACGACCATATAGACTTCAAACAGAAGCGCAAAGTCCATAACGTTCAGGTAAATCACGATAAAAGTGACCACTTATGGTCAAGGTTTTCATCGCTACGTAGGATGATTCGGGTCATTGCATTTTGTAGGAGATTTCTGTTAATGAAGAAATATCGTAAATCTAACATCATCTTAATCCCTTACCTGTCTGAAGCTGAGTTAAAAGAGGCGTTAAATGTCTGTTTTTATAAATGTCAAAGGCAGTCGTTTGACGAAGAAATAAAAGCCCTGTCAGCAAAGCCACCTTTAAATAAGAAGAGTCCTTTATTTTTTTTATCACCATGTATTGTTGATAGTGGAATATTACGCGTCGGTGGTAGAATAAAAAATGCTGAAGTATCTACAATTATGAAACACCCGGTTGTTGTTCCTTACAAGTCAATTCTCGCTAAATTAATAGGGACAGATGCTCATGAGAGAACTTTCCATGGAGGACAGCAGCTAATGGTTAATTATATTCGGACAAGATACTGGATAGCAAGGGTAAAGAATAGGGTTTTAACTCACATTGTACCGTTGTTAGTGCCACCAGACTATAATTATGAAGGTTCATATATGAGTACATTGCGAAGATGGCAATTAACTCGAAGGATGGTGCAGAGCTTCTGACGAAGGTGGAGTCAAGGATATTTAATCCAATTCTTTCAAAGATATAAATGGGACACTCAAATGCCATAATTTAAATTGGACAATATCGTACTTATCAAAGAGGTTAATTTACCACCGGCTAAGTGGCTATACGGTCGAATAGTAGAATTGCATTCTGGAAAGGACAATATTACACGTGTGGTTACTATTCGCTGTAAGGGTTCCATACTTAAGCGTCCAACTTCAAAGTTATGTTTGATACCCGTGTCTCATTGATTACTTTTATTTTGTAGGTACATATTGTTTAGATTTTTCTTTTTCCTTTTATATACTTTAATGTACTTACTTGTTATACATAGAATATGGTTTTGTGTTAGTTTTGTTATAAAAGAAGGTTACATAAATAGATATAGCAAACACTTGTCAACCATGCTTTTAAAATAGTATGAATTTTAAAGTTGTAGGTTCGTTCATGGTGGGCGGTGTTAAAAGGACTGAATCCTTTTGGTGGGCGGTATGTTCAAACCTTATTTTAGGAAAACTTCTTTGTTCGTCACAGTAAGTGTATATGACGTTTTGTGTTTAATGGTTGCTATGGGAACAGAAATAATATGGTGTAATAATTGAAATTTTGTAAAATAATTGTTAATTTGGTTTTATCAAACGTAATAAACAAAATGTTTAAAGTGAGAGCATTTCATTTTGTTCAGTAATCTCTATCAATTAATATCTCCTAACTAGCAATTTGTAGAAAAAATGTGTTCCATAAATTCCCCCTCAAGTCAAGGCAAGCGACATCACAGCAGACCCAGACGGAGATGGCGGCATGAACTTGGTCCTTATAATGTATAATAGCTTTAGACAGAGAGAAGTGGAAAGAGAGTAGGGAGGCCTAGCCTTTCAGTGGGACAATACAGGCTAGTAATCATATTATGAACCGTCATTAATTTTGTTTAGAAAATAACATGAAAATAAGAACAAATAAAAATCCAAAATTCACCAAGAACGTTCGTTCTCCGTCTTTACCGATAGAATTATTGGTTAGATTTCTGCTGATCTGATAATGTTCATAGCTTAGAGTTTTCAGTTATCGACATTCCGTACTGTAAATATGATTGAGTCGACACAAATTAATTGTTCTACCATTTAAATAAAATAAATAAAAATAAAAATTCTTTATTTCGGATAAGTGACATCCATAGTGGGTTAGTAACAATAAAGAAAAACAAACTTATGAAAACTATGTTAGTAAAACTTAATACCTACCTATTTAGCCACAAGGTGTGTGTCTGTGATGCACCTACAGACAATCACTTTTAAAATAAGAGAGTCGTACCTCCTTGCTATGGTTTTCAGGATGCCGCAATAAAATGGATAAAGCCGTTATCTTTGACGGTACTTCTTATAAAGAACAGTAATAATAAAACCTTTACATCTTCCAGGCTACGAGGTGCTGTCAACAGGCCCAGCGCTGGTCATCCAGTTCACTGCCAACTCGGCGACTCCTGGCCAGGGGTTCGCTGCCACGTTCCTATTTCAACCACCACCTGATTCTACTGCAGCAGGTTTGTATTGTCATTCGTCTCGAAAATAAAACTATATGTTTTAAGATAAAAAGAAAACAACCTATTTTCGCCATTAGAATTTCTTAGATTATGAAACAGGTTTATGATTTTCATACATGTGTGGAGTAACCTTACGTTCTACGCATGTGCCTTTTACACTTGTGTAGGTAATTAATGAGGGATATTTTATCCATGTTTTTAACCCGTGGAATGTACTCTATCCGATTCGCGTAATTACCTACTGTGCAGTTTTTTTTTTTGTTCAAGGTTATCAAGGTCATCGTCTTCATAAAAACAACAATATTGTGACTAAATTATAATGAGCACTATATAAATTATACATTATTGGGTAGACAGATAATTTTCCAATCCCTGTATTGCATTCCTTTTAAAAATAACACTTACCTGACCGCCAAATGATGAAAAATATATCCATGATAGTAAAATTTTCACTCGTCACACGAAACATTTCGTCACAAATATCACATTTATCTTACACATATACTGTAACGAACACTATAACAATACGACAGACATATTTACACACTGATTACATAAGTTATTTCACTTTGAAACACAATATTTACGCCATAAAACTAACATTATCGCAATCATAACAAACTTCCGAAGAATGGCGGCAAACCGCTCGCCGACGGCAGGTGGCCGGCCGCGTAGGTATGTACTAGCACAGTAGCGCGCATGCGCGGAGTACAGATGGAAATAAAAGCGTATTTACGAACGGAATACTTTATTTTATATTTTGATGTTAAACATTTTGTTGGATTATGATGGTTAGGATTATACTATTATTTTAAATTCTATGTTACATTATATTACTTTTTATTCTAATATCACACCATTTTTTGGTTTTTACAAAAGCTAAGTAGGAAATGAATGACAATATAGTAATTATGAGGATAAAATTATTGTTTTGTGTGTAATTTGATTTTTTTAAGTTTATTAGGTACTAAATATTTTTTATTATTATTTCCTTTATTTATTTATTTACACATACTTTTTTTTAAATTTATAAATATTTTTCAAAAAGAATAATATAAAAACATTTAAAAATAAATTATTATTATTTGTTACCTACATTTTGTTCAATATTATCGAATTCAGTAAAAAGTATGTGGCAGAAATAATTGTAGGTTTCTTCAGTGAAATAACTTTTGCCCGCTGAATTGTAGACTTATCTACCATTCATACCCATGTGATCGAATTTTAGCGTAATTTTTATACTATACCCGTCTACACTCGAACAATGAGACAATGCATTCTTGGTCTTGGTAAAATATAATGTTGCTGCGGAAGTGCTGCAATTGCAATGATCACCGCGTTACCAACAGCTGAACTGAATATAGACTGTGGCACACCAAAAAGCCCTTTTCAGGGCTAAAACTCGTCTTAGTTTCTTTATCATGGAGCGTCAAATCGTTTCAAAAAGTCATACCTACAGCCAGTCGTCACACTTCCAAGTAAATAACCTGGATGACTGAATTTTCATACTATTTTTTTTATCTTTATGTAAGCTGATATTGTTATGAGCTTAACCTCAAAATGGGACATATTTGGAACAAAAAAATAAAATACGGTTATTTATTTTCAAAGAATGTACTTATTTATTTCATAAATAATTTTATTTTATAAAAATAATATGCATTGCATGTGGCAAACATGACCGACGGGTCTACCGCATAACGAAAATAAAAATTAAATTAAATTCATTTATTTCAGGTAAAACCCATATTACATATAAAATGAATCACTTTTTAACATAATAAAATTACAATAAATTAAATTAAAATATCAATACAATTGGAATATAAGCAAAATTAAATTATAACAGTATTAAAATTATCACATTACGAATTATAGTTTGATTGAGTTAAAAATGAATATCGAATAACATGAACATCGAATCTGGTAATAAACTTCAATACTTTTTTGCAGGAATGAATTATTTTTCTTTCTTTCTTTCTTTCTATACAATCGTGAGACTAAACTTTGAGATATCTTGTAATGTTTTTACGATCATGAAGATGGAAGTCCTCACTTCATGATGGGTAATTTTTTTACAAGGTAGCTCGAAGTTTAGTCTCTGAAGAGCATATTGAAGTTTATTACCAGAGTCGATGTCCATTACCATTTTAGTTACGGTAGGTGCCTAGAAATTGTAATACGAGTATGAGTATACATACATACATAATAAGAGTATGAGTATACATAGAGTGTGCTAAATAGCTATATAGAAAATACTTACGGGTGGCGGGGTGTGGCTGGCATTTGTGAGTCTATGGCCGCTCTAATCAATCAGACCCATTATTATAGCCTGGCGTGCAGCCGTGCGCTGGCGATCGCCCATTATTCGGGTCGGGGTCTCGGACCGCAGTTTCGCTAGTCTGAAAATTTAGTATAAAATGTTATTTTTATTTTTACTGAAGTAATTCACTATGTACTAAATTATATAAACATAGCACGAAGGGGCAAAGAAAAAAAAAAGTACATTATAATTTTTTCTAAAGAGGTCGTATATCTCGGTGTAGGTGCCTCGGAGGACAAAACTTCTCAGAGGTAAAATCGTTTTAATACAGTGAATGAATACGATCCAGGAAAAAAAACGAAAAAAAAAAACTAATAAGAAATTTCTGTAAATATTTTTTTTCAATACTTTTCAAGAATCTTGACATTTAGTATTCACTGAAAAAACATCTAACCAACCATAACACTAAAAGTACATAATATCTAATTAGAAAATCGAAAATTCCATCTCTCTTCTAATAAGACTTTTTGTCCTAACAGTACCTAGCTCCTACTACAACTAAGATGGCTACCGTATTAGTGCCACTTTATAATCTTTGCAAAATGATTACGATTTTGTTTTATTATGCATTAGATTATGTAAACTATTTATCAAATTATGTTCATGGATAAATATTCTGGCTACTTATGTGTATCTAGAACGATATCAAGCAAATTTGGCATAAAAACATGACACAATAACGCGGCAATTACAAACGCGAAAACACACATTGAAACTTTTTTATGTTTATTACTACGATTTTTGCATACTTTTGAAAGAATATTACTTCACACTTATTCTACGTTAATTTCTCAGTAATTCTATGTAAATATCTTAAAACAAAACTCACCGAATCCTTCGGGAAGACATTTTTTGCGGAACAATAACACTGCTTTTTTTGGTTGCAAAAATGGCGGTCATAAGTCCACAGACCGGTTATTGTTTTTTATTTTCTTCGTTAAATTTTTCGGTCCGATTCACCAATATTTATCCGCATAAGCATAGAATATGAACTCAGTGAACGAACTATGTAGCTAATTTAGTGCTCGGTGCGATACGGACCGCAATATCAGGCCACCAATAGGAACATTTTCTTAAGATCTAACGGTAGATCGTACGACACGCAGGGCATTTTTTCCTTAAGATCTACCGTGCGTGCTTTCGACATTTCACGAGTTAAGTTGGAAACCTAGTTAATAAAATGTTGGAATTAAGTGGCGAAGTAATCTAAAAAATATCGAACCTGTACTGAATCAAAGGTTACGTCAGATATGGGCCACCTCCCCCGATCAACCAATCCTTTTGCCATCCAAATGCCTGTCGGGAGTGGATTAAATGACTGGCTGACATTGACTTGACTGTAATTATTATTCTTTATGAAAAATTGCAGTAATAAGACTTGGTATTATGCCCCCAGGTCAAACAAAAGCGCATTCCGTATGAAACCTAATATAAGGTTTACCTTATATACAAAGAACATTGTACGAAGCCAATGGAATATCATGAAATTCAAATTAATTCACCAATATACGCTGAGTATGATTAGTTATCAAGTCAGGATACATCAATTTGAGATACGGACAATGTCAATGTTGTGCTACTATCGGGTCGACATTGTGTCCACTAATGAATAGAAATAGATCAAACAGTATTGGTTAGTTCCGACCTCAAGATACTCCAAGATACTGCTGACTTAGTACCACAGTTAGAGCCAATTAATTATTAAGTTATCTATTCACGATTTCTGAAATCGACCTATGTCCATATTTGTAAAACCGTGGTATAGAATAAATAATTAAATTATGGTATAATCTATAAGACTTCGACGGCATGATTTGACACGCGTTTTTTAAAAGGCTTTTATTAGCTTCACTTGTAACTAACTAACTATGTAAGAAAATCTTGGAAGTTTTTGACCCACTTCCCGGTTTCCGATTGAGCTGAAATTTTGCATACACGTTTAGTTTAGATGACAAAAGCGTTTTCTTTAGTTTTAAAAAAAATATAATATTTATTATTTCGCAATATGGTATCATTACCATCGCTATGTTATGAAAATATGAAAGTAGCTATAGATAAGATGTTTTGATAGATCTCTGAATATCAACCACGCGGCCACGCCACAACAGCTGCATGAATTCAGATCAAAGATTCAGTTAGAAATATGGGCCTTTCACCTCCTTTAATAAAAAAATTCTGGGTATTTACAAGAAAACATAAAAACGAATCTATTTTAATAAAAATCTAGCTCTTTACATGTATGCAGTTAAGGTGAGACTGACCAACGTTATACGGCAAATAGGTTTAAAAAATTGTAACTGAGTGACAGATAGACCAAGTATATTAAATTGGGTTAATGTTGGATTCCGTTATTTCCTATTAAGGTTACCCTAAACATATTAATTTAAAATTTCTCAATTTTTTACTCTAATTTATGTTACCTACTGTGTCACAAAAAGGAAATAAAATTTAACTATTCAATAAAAATTGGAGTGAATTTGTAACAAGCGTCTCGTAAATGCGTCGGAACCAGTTAAATTTGCGAGTGCCAACATACCTACTATGAATAGGAATTTTGGCGGCATTCCAGCCGACCTCTTGGTACCAGTTATTTAAATTGGAATCGCAAGTCTCACCTGATACTGTTTATGTAAGACGCAAAGTTACCTAAGTAGTAGGAAGAGAACAAAACCTACAAATATTAAATAAATTTAAAGCATCAACAGCACAAAAACCGTGCCAAAAACTGTCGAGCGAAGGGTCGAAACTTCGAACCCCACCCGTAGCACCATTGAGGTGGACTTTCTTTCTCTTCTCCGTGAGATGGACCCACAGTCCACACTCTACACCCTTATTCAGCCTAAATAGTTGCACGCACAGACAAAAGTCTTCTTTAGTCTGTGGTTGCAGGGGTCAAAAGGAAACCTAGGCAAGCAAAAAGGTCAACGCAATTAGGTTATTACGATTAATGTTAAACCCACAGAATAATAATTCTGAGGTTATAGGACATAGGTACCTAGTCTATGTAGGTAATCTACCTACCTAAGTTATCTAGGTTCTAGATAATAATGATGTGTGTGGTTGAAATAACATTTTATTAGTATCGCAGTATTGTTTACCTTTCAAAAGATAAGAAGAGAAAGTAATTATTTATACACAATACTAAATATAAAATATTACATTGACGTACAGTTTTTGTAAAAGCGCCATCTAGCGAAAGTTGTTCAAACTTCTCAGCCTGCTACCACGCTATGTCAAAAAACATTATCTCCTAATGTCCAACAATAGTGAACCGACTTACAAAGTGATTCCCATAGAAAGCCTAGATGGCGCTGTTTTAAAAAATGATTTTTAAACTACTATTTTGTTTCAGATTCAGATCGGCTACTAAAGCTGAGTTTTGGCAAAGCTTTCGAGTCTCTGGGGCCTGAAGTGAGCGCCACAAGTAAGTACAACCTTCTTTAGCTATCATTTATTCAGTACTGTTTAATATTACAGGTAAGTGCGTGCAAACAGCAGGTACCTACGTAAAGTAGGCTGTCTAATTTGTACCTTTGGAAGTTTTATGTATAAAAGGCGCTACAATTTTATGTGGATATTAGTAATTGGATTACGAAGAACGAAACGGGATTAAAGCAATACATCGTTGTATTTTAGAGGCTTTTTCACACTAAAGTAACACATAAAAGAATACCCTCAGGCCAATATACCTACATATTAAATAGTTTATCTGCGATCTACCTGACACTACTCGGATATTATTTTCTAGCAGATTTTAGACAAAATTCAAGGACTAATAAACGATCGGCGAAATCGATGTTCTTCAAATCTCCATACCTTCGATATCCCACTTTCATATTGGTAGATATTGATCTTGGTGTAGTCTTGAGAATTAATACCTTATTTTAAGTTGAAACAATTAGTGTAAAATTTACACTCGTATACTTATCGTATCTAGCTGAAACTTAATTAATGGTCAAGTTAAAGAAAACAAATTTTGGCACAATAACTCATTTTATGTTTTCTTTGTTATTTGTTTTATTTATTTTTTATTGTGCTAATAAACTCTTTTTCTTTCTTTCTTTCTTTTAAATTGCAGTGACTCTCCAATGTATTAATTATCTAGGTACTTACTTAGATTAAAGCAACAACTTTGTGTAATAGCACTCTATCTTTTTTCGCTCTCAAACAAACGACAGTGTCGGGAGTATACCTAGTAACACCTAGGATCAACTTTGGATAGTTAATACTAGAGTCTTAGATTATTAATAAGGTTAGCATATAGTGATATCCCAAGAGTCACCGAGACTTACTTTAAGCAACACCTTACTTAGATAGGTAAAGTTCTTGAGAGCTTCCAAAAAAAATGTCTCCGGTCCTTTTGCATCCTTTCAAGCTTGGACTTGAATAAGTACATTCTCTATTTTCTACTCGGCAAAGGTGAAACAGAAATCTCTTCATAAATAAGTCACTTCGTAGCTAATGAATTGAGTTTCTTCATAATCATTTTGATGTAAGTGCGGAGCAACAAAGTTACAAATAAACTTCGCTAAAAGTTCAACTAGCTTATGTTGAAACTAAAGCTGTCTGGCTGTCTTAAAATTCTGTTATAACATGTTTTAACTACACCATCGTGTAGCTCTTATAACTACTTATGAAATTATTTTGGAAATTCAAGTTTCTGCGCTTTGAGATCAATATTTTACTTCTCCGTAGGTAAGGATTTTTTATACCATTGCAAAAATGCAAAAAGTTTTTTATTTAAATATAAGTATCAGGTATGCAGGTTTCCTCACGATGTTTTCCTTCACTTTTAACGCAAGTGATACCTAGCTAAACAAATTCTAATCCGCACATATATTTGAAAAGTCAGTGGTGCGAGCCGGTTTCCAACTCAGGACCTTCTTGCATGGAAGGCGAGCGTTCAATGGTTAGGCTATCACTGAATTATTAATATTTGTATTATTGTTATAAAAAATACAATTTGTAACCCAACAAAAGGTCAAACGCAGTTTTAGTTGTGCTACAGCAATATTTGTACCTTTTCCAGAGCAGATCTGTATGGATAATAAGCGTAGGTATGTACTTGTACTATCTTATTCCTCTACCTACTCAAAACCTTTCATGCGAGTAACCCTCAACTTTCTGCATGTGGCACTACAATGCATATCGTTGCGAATGCATCGACAAGTACCTCTCACCACCCTTTTGAAATGTCTGCTTTCGTCGCTTGGAGTCGAGCCGAGCTTGAATTTTGAAGCAACATAAAATAAGTTTCTCCCAAAAAGTAGTCTCAAGTGATTCGGAAATTAAGTAGTCGATATTTATGTTACATAGAAAAAATCTGATATCTTAACTAAAGCTTGACTAGGTGGAATTACTGCACTACAGCGGAGTGAGCGACGCGGTCAAATTAATAAAGCTGAAGAGCTATTGTGTGTTTTTTTTTTTCAACGCGCTTATCTCTGGACCTGCTAGTCTGATTTGAAAATAAATAAATTGAAATTGAATTTTCGGTCAGAAATAAAAGCAGAAACCCGCGAAAATAAATTTCCAACCGGATGACGTAACAATACACTATACGTTGCGAATGCATCTCTGCAAGTAACCGTGGCGTAAAGTAACCATACAGCGAGGGCTTTAATAAATAATCAAACGAGCTGCAGTGGCCAGCGTTACTCACACCGAGAATGGAGGCCAAGGATTTGTGGCTCGACAACAGCTTGAATATTTGATGAGAATTCTTTTAGGTCTTTTAAAGCAATTCCGGTTTGATTTGAAACTTTAAAGCAGTTTTGGAATGTTTTGGACTGAATTGTTGACGATGTTCTCGGAGACTATGTTTTGGCACTTTATTTTTCAACTTGCTGTTGCAGTAACTTTGGTTTGCCTACCGACGTGACGTCCGATGACCTTGGTTAAATCAAGGGCAGATCGGTCATGTATTTCTGTTTTATACGACTATATGGTGGCACACTACTTTACCTATGGTCGCTTTCACCACCAGGGCACGGTAATATTATCTATATTAGATAATATTACCGTGACCACGGGCAGCACTCACGTCTGGCCGACTCTACTACTATCGTCGTGTTGGCAGTAATGGGGATTATTACCAACATGACGCTAACCCCAAGGAGCACTAGTGACCTTGCTCAACGTTAGGAACACAACACTGCAAAAGAGCAGTGTTATTTGGCTACGATATTTTGCAAGGTGGAGGTACTTCCCCAGTTGGACAACTCTAATTTTGAGCGGAAAGTCCCGCTATGCCCTACCTCTCTTAAAACAAGAACATGATGATTTATCTGCTAAAGACATTTTTTTTTTTTTTTTTTTTTTTTTTTTTTTTTTTTTTTTTTTTTTTTACATCTATCAATACTTTGCATAATACGTTCCGCAGAGTATATATATAGCTAATAATATATCTATAACTTGGATAGGTATAAGAACTACAATAGCCATTGTTACTCTGAGAATGGAAGCCGCGACGGCAATAGGTTTGCTAGTAGTTAGGGAGCTTGTGGCAAAAAGGCATATGATTTGCTTATCGTTGGGAATGATAGGGAATCGAGTCTTGATGCTCGTGAATAGGTTAAGCTATGTGGCAAGGCCAGGCGTGTCTGAATAAATAACGAAATACTCTTCGATAAATATACCTAGTATAGAGTCCAACTATGATGCGTATATTATGTAGGTTCGCTCCAGGAGCGAGAGCCACGCGAAAACTGAACACTGAACAGTATCTCACAAAGGTTGGACATTTTTAACTGAACATTGGTGGAATTCGTTAGGGTGACCATAGACTGGTTAAATTTTAGTCAAAATTATGGCTAATTTATCGTATTGGGTGGTACCTGTGAAGATGAAATTTGTTGTTTAAATAAATAAATAAATATTTGCTAGTTCCTGATTCTGAAAGCATTTTTGTTCTCCTACCGACGTCTTCGGTTGAACTAAAAGTACCTCGTGGGCGCGTTTGCATACATAATTTACTTCACTATAGCGATTTCTCGGCGAATTTTGCTGTGGGAATGCGAAGGAAACAGGGGGCCTACCACGAATGTTTTTTTGTTTATCGTAACGTTAACGTAAGCAAACTTTGAATCAATTATACACGTTAAATCCATGATATTTTTTTGGAAATACATGCAATATTTTTAGACTTTCATAAAACGAGCGTGTATGTGGCGTAAAATCAAATAAAAATGCGATAGAATTATTTATTGTTCTTTTCATTCTAAATTTCATTACGTTATCGTTACGATATGTCCAAAACATTCGTGGTAGGCCCCCTGTTTCCTTCGCATTCCCACAGCAAAATACGCCGAGAAATCGCTATAGTGAAGTAAATTATGTATGCAAACGCGCCCACGAGGTACTTTAGAACCGCGATGTGAACGCGCGTCGCGAAGGCGTCACTACCATCGTTCGTGGATTTTCCTTGCTTGAGGCACACTCATCAATCGGAAATCCACACACTTGGCGTTCCGCGGCATATTGCTCTATGCAGCTAAGGATAGAAATGCCTGGCATTGTACTATAGCAAGAGCAGATTGTTTTGTTGAAGTGCCAGAGAAATTCCGATAGATACGGAGTATTTATTTTGATTGTGGGCAAAACTTATTTCGAGGTTCTATGTTGATTTACATAATTATGTTAGCTTTATATTATAAAATACATTGATCCTTCATCTTTCTGATCATGTGCGCCAAATGGGGCAATTTTTGATGATGAAATGATGTCAACAAAAAGTGACAACGTCTGAATGCTATTGGTATCTCTGTAGTAGTCTGTAGCCCTATCTTTTTACTATCTAGGTATATCTAAAACGTGTATCAGAAATGCGTGGTCATATCTAAGGATGTGGATCAGACCATCAAACTGAACAACTTTCTCTATGGGACCAACATAGTAATCGAGCAAAAATAATCAGCATACAAAACTTCAATATCTACTCGACGCAAACGTATGGGACAGTTGATTATTTTTCCGCGATGTTGGTCCCATAGAGAAAGTTGTTCAGTTTGATGGTTTGATCCATACCCTTAAATATAACCACGCTTTTCTGATACACGTTGTATATCCAATAGATGTGATGATTTATTCGTATCCTAGAGAAAAGTATTTGAAGCTCCCTATTTATTCAAATTGTAATGTTCAAAATCGTTCTGTCTTTACGGAATAATGCTTAGCTTTAACAACTGCTACTGCTCAAACCTATATCTGTTGGGATTTGAGAACTTAATCTGTACCAAGTGGTTTTAAATATTACAAAGAGCAGCGCCAGTAGACACGTAAATTGCCAACGCCTCGACTCGCTAGCAACACCATCCAGAGCTACCCAGACGGTAGTTTCTTCTCATTTGCTTCTCTTTGCGTTATGAATTTAAGACTAATGCCTGTTGTTTCTACCGTTTTCTGTTATAATAGAGTCGTTACTAAACTTTTAAAATAAAAAGTGAAAATGAGAGAGGTTTCTGATGGATAAGATATAACGCCACTTCACTTAAATCAACAAGTCCTCGGGTGATCTTAAGCTAGCTGAAGCCCGTAGTTTCACAGTTTTTATCAAAATAAAATATAATATCCTATATCAGATAGACATACCATAGCTTTCTATTAGTGATCGATTTTTTATAATGGGTTAGAAGCGTTATGACTACCTCTCGATAAGACTAAATAGCAGATATGACTAGGTCGCTATAGGACTTAATCTCGATATGACTTGATCGCTGTAAAACTAATTAGCTGTTTGACTAGAGATTACCCCTACATACAAACAAACGTATCTCTATATAATTAGCATAGAGGTGATGGTGCGTCTAGCTTCTTCAAATTCAGATAACCCTAGCAATAGGTAATAAATACCTATTCTAAAATGATAAAAAGAACGGGTGTTTATTCTCGTATCATCAAATGCTTAGAAGGTAAACTGAAGTAAGATAAGTTACCTAACTTGTTCTTCCAAATATGAGTAGGTACTTATAGGTATATAATGAAGGCATAAGTAATAAATAAGAACAAACGCGGAAGTAAATAGTTATTTATCTTCATTTGCGATATCCGCCCACTGATTAATTATGTTTCTTATGTTCCGTTTTAGTGATGTCCCCATATTCGAACCGTATCTGAATTATTATGCCAAACTATGAAATGAAATAACAACAAACACCGTTTATGAGATATTTAATAAAGAAAGTATTTTTTCAAATCTAAATATATTTTTTCCTTCACGCCCCCTTATGTCACTGGGTGTGTGACGTCATCTCCTGGGATGAAACAGATCTAACGACATTGTTACCGAAATTTCTCTAGACGTTTCTTTCGACTGAAGCAAATAAATATGACGTGTACATATACAGCAAACTTTAAAAAAAAACCTTCGACGAAGGCACGAATATATTTTGCCGAGTTTAACAAAATAATTACAAATGTGTACTTTATATTGAATACACCAAATTAATTAAAAAGGCAGATTATAGGTGGGAAGATTGGAAGATATTGTTCGTATACAAAGAGCAGCCTTATCGTATCGCAGGTTAACCTGGTAGGCTACTTAAATTATCAGGCGAGTGCTTATCGGCTTTCAGCCGGTATCGGAAATTTAATTACTTCTACCAACAGGGAATTAAGTAGTCGCAATGTTACCAGAATAATCATTATATATAGCATTTATGCCAGTAAAGGAACCATTGATTAGATGCAGGTTGCTTTTTTATAATATTTTAGCCTAACATTGATAGAATGTATCAGTAAGAAGCCAAGTGCGAAACAGTTTATATCGAATACATAAAACACGCTACGGTACCTGAATGCGAGATCTGTATCCGCAAATATCCGCAATATTTTATGCAAGTATTTGTATCAGCCATACACACGTTTAAGATATTCCACATCACTAGATACTGAACTTCTCACAACTACAGCTCTCTGACACTTTATGTTTGTTCTATTTACCATTTTTTACATAAAACGAAACATCTGTCTGTCCGTCTGTTTACGATCTACGGGATCTCAGTTTTATTCGAAATCTTTCACGGCATCTAGGTACTTACTAGAGTTGACTTCCGATATCATGTCACATATATAAATCATCGATATTTTAAAATAATTTCGTCGTGCAGTGACAACGACAAAATCATCAATGCCTAAAAACATCACTCGATAATGACCATGACTGAATTGAACGTGAACTTTGGCTTTGACTGGGACATGACAGTGACAACATGCAATGCGTGAATGCGGTGACAGAGAAAAATCAGTGATGATTTTGTCATTGCTCCCGTCACCGATTTTTTAAAATCATTGTCATGTTGTCATTGATATTGAAAAATCATCACTCAGCCCATCTCTAGTACTTAGTAAGTATGTACTACTTAGATCATCGTGTAAAGTCAAGTTTGTGTCATTACATATATCTTCTTCATAAGATAGGAAGAAGTTTTAATTCGATTGAAGGAAACTTTTGTTCATACAGAAAATGTCTGCAAATAAAGTTATTTTCAAAGTGTAAACAAGTATTTCTTCGTCTGCGTTTGAAACGAGAAGTTACTCTGCTTCAGGTGGGCAGAAGCACTCTCAATGTAGGTAGTGAAGAAATTTTTCTATATCGTGAGATTCGTGAGCTGTATCAATATTGGTAGATCTATACAGACACTAAACACCGTATGCACAAACACTTACACCCATATTTAAGAACATATTAGATTAGATTAAGTACACCTTGGAATAGAATACGATAGAATGGAATAGAATAGAATCTTTATTTCATATAAAAATTATAAACGTAAATACACACATTATTTTTATTCGTTAATTGATTAAAGCGTACGTAGAAAATTGTAACATTCTGTTTCTATGGCCGGCTGCTTGCGCCGCGCGCCGTGCAATAACTATTACCGGTTTTCTCAACTCGCTGATTGAAGGTAGTTAAATAAATAATGTGTTACAAACAAGAATGACCCACCTGTGCTTTATGATTGTTAGCTTACCTTCGTGTATCGACTATTTAAATCTAGACGCGGCGGCCAAAAGTACTTGAGTCAATTTATGTGCAAAGTTTTAAAGAGTCACAGCACCCATGTTTTTGTATGTATTATCCGTAGATTGGAATAAGCACGTAAGTCACTGTCACTTCATTCAGTCGCAATAGTCGACTGTACCATATAACCTAAATCATATCAACATATATTCCGAGTCTAGAAATATTATATAACTTGGGTACCTACTTACTATGTTTCTCAACATTGCTTCAACATCCAGACAAACCTATTTAGGTTTTTGTGATGTTCTTTTGTTAATTTGTGTGTTTATCTTATATTAAATAAAGAGAAAAAAAAAAATAACCCAAATACAGGCACTTATGAAATGTCCAGATTCTTTATGCGCGGTTCCAATTTTTTTTACCTATTTAGTTACAGGTGAAGCTAATAAAAACGGCTAGCGCAATTCTGCACTGCAGCTAAAGTAAACATCAACTTTTTGAACTTTTACGTCTAGTAATTATAAATGGCGAGTTGGAACTTGAAACAATCATAATACCATGTGGTCGAACCATGTTTGTGTTGTTAACTAGCAAAAACTAACCGCAGAACAATCGCATAGCCCCGATGTGGACGAAAGTTGTGCCGGGCGATGACGGTAAAGGCACGTACACACATATGTTTTTCCAATAAAGCTTAGCTTAGAATGTCGGAAAAACTTGTGTACACACGGCTACATATCAAGCTTTTCATTTCCAGTATAAGTTGACCTCGCATTGTACAACGTGTATCAGAAATGCGTGGTTATATTTTTAAGGGTGTTATCAGACCATTAAACTGAACAACTTTCTCTATAGGACCAATATCGTAATCGCGAAAAAATATTCTGCTCTCCCATACAAAACTAAAATCGTACTCGACCCAATCAAAAAAAAAAAAAAAAAAATCGTGTATGGGGCAGCTGAGAATTTTTTCGTGGTAACGATGTTGGTCCCATAGAGAAAGTTGTTCAGTCTGATGGTTTCTTTTTTATCTCATAGCTAGTTTAATCGGGATGGTTTTAAGCTATGGGTCATGAAAATCTGTTGAGCCGTTCAAAAGTTAGTTGGAGTTCCTTCTCGGTTAGATTATTTGTGATGTGGTCTTAAATATCTCACAAATACATACTTGTATTTATTATAATTGTCTTACAAATTATAATTTCTTCGTCTTATTTTGAATTATTGCTTCACCCTATTTTAAATTAGCATTACGTTACAGAACCCCAGATATAAGTCCCTATCAATAACAACCTTAATTGAATTCTAAGAAATGTTTACTCACGAAATTTTAAAGACTTTTAGTCACCAAATAAATTGAAATTACTTTCTAAGCGGCGACGAAGTTAGAACTCAAGTTTGATAATATTAGACTTCTGTCGATAACTTATCCGTAGATAAAAACAAGTTCAAGTCTTAATCACAAAGTTTTTGTTTGCAGGCTTTGGCTGCCAAAATTGCCCGAAGCCTTTTGTTTTAACCCCACACATTTCTCGCCTATTTTCGTAGAATGTGGTTACATAAATCGTCGTGGACGCACGAGAATGTTTCTCGACTAGGAACAATATTTGTTTTCGTAACTAGCAAGCATGCTACTGTGGTTTCCTGTATAGAATAGGACGATTCCTCTCTTGCATCTCCTTGTGGGTTTCATATTATTTTCAAAGCGTTTAAGAGAAAATATCAAGGGATGGAGGAGTATCTTCTTGAGTGCTTTTAACCGCTTCCTGAGACCACCAATCCGTTTGCCAAGAATGGTGATTAGGTATGAAAAAATGACTAAATATTAGAACTACTACTGAACTATTACTGAATATTGCTAAATTTACGTTACGTAACTTTTTTTTTCTACCTTTACGTTACGATACGTTAAAACATTCGTGCTCGGCCCACAGATGTAGGATGATGATATTTCATGCAGCACAAGATGTGGCTACAACTTTACTAATAGACAAAGTGTATCTACATAAAGCGAGTAGAAAGAAAATAATATAGAAGATTAATGTGTGAAATGACCTTAAGGCTTCGATCCCAATTCGATAACCACACAATAAATAGATAGCATTTCTCAATCAGGGATAACGCGAACAAGGCTGCCAATATCGTTGATTGCTTTTATTGCATATGCATTATACGAAACTATGTAAGTAGTTGCCAAGGTGATTATTACGACTGTATTGTATGGAGCTTCAGTATTAAGACACTCACTGTCTTATTACAAAAGATACTTTAAAGCAAGTCTTGTAAAACCCAGGTTTTAAGATAGTCACGTCTCTTTTTTACCGGCTTCAAAAAAAGGAGGTGGTTCTTTCGGTTAAAATAATTTTCTTAAAAAACTTAACAGCTTGTGAGATCGGGACCTTTAATTCTGCAATGCACCTAGCTTGGCAGTGGCACCGACTTAAGAAGCTGTTAAGTTTTTTAAGAAAATTATTTTATACATTTTAGTATTTTTAAGTCGGTTATTCCTTTTTTAAAAGTTTTCTTATATGACGTACGGATATATTTAAATCAAATAATAATATTTGGTCTCATAAGGAAAGCCTATTATAGGAGCTTTGACACCTACCATCACTGCTGACTGGCTAAACTTTCTACTACGACATGGGGACCTTCAAGAAAAGAGCCTATACCATCCAAAAAGATTGGCAAAGCATTGGTGACTCCTCTGGTGTTGCGGATGTTCATAGGCAGCGGTGATCATTTACCATCAGGTGAATCGAAAGCTCATTTGTCACAATAATTAAAAAAAAACTACCTACTTCTGCGATTCCTATTGTGATAGCTCGGGACGACGCGATTGATGAAGAACCACTGTAGTTACTTGAGGGAATGACCCGAAGTAAAACTAACTAAAAAGCTTCTACTATTAGTTAGCGTGGCAGAAGAAATTGAAAGAAAAGAAAGAAAAAGAAAGAAGAAAGAAAAATCATTTATTTGGATTAGACATCAGACAACACAGTGCACAAACATAAAAAAGTAAAAATAAAAAAGCAAAAGGTAACAATAAAAATAACGTGCTGTCGGAATGCCAGTACCAAATGGGACCAAAAAAAATTGACTGAAATGGTTGAATTTGATTGAAATTGATTGTGGGCCAAATTGCTCGTAATTATTCTCGTATTTATTATTACTAGAGGTCGCCAAGTGGTCGAAATTCGACCGTATGTTTAGCATCTGCACTCCTTCTCCATATACATTATACACTTTAACTATGCCAAATCTCACACTCCTCCGTGCGCGCAATAAGCTTAAAAAAGGGTACAAAGTTTTCTCTTCACGTATTAACACCTATTTAGATTAAATTTTGGTTGTCTGTAAGAAATCGCCGATTGCGATAAGACCACCCATTGCATTGTAATTATTATGATAATTGCTCCTTTTTTATCAGGTATACAATAAAGAGTATTTCTATTCTATTCTTCATAATTTATTCTATTCTTCAATTTTTTGTATAGAAAATAGATAACCTAGAGACGGCTCTCTTCATGAATGAAAACTCCCAGACAAGATAACAAACAACATTTGCAAGGACTAATAAACGCATTTACAATGTACAAGAAAGTAGTAGTGGTATATTCGTCGCTCTTTGTAATTTGACATTTCTAAACATTTGTACTAAGTATATGGGAATCCATATTGCCATATCAAACGGCATCTGGGCGCGAGCGTGATTTTGTTTTCATATCGATGGGGCCTATGGAATGTTTGAAAATCTTAAAATTTCATAACGCTGCTTCCTCAAAATTACTCTAAGTATTAGATATTGAAGCAAAGGAAATCCGTGTTCACGTCTAAGCATGCTTAAGTAAACATTCGTACGTATAGGAACTGCAGTATATTTGGAATATCAGACTGTTTTTTGTTTAAGTAGAAGAGGCAACGAGTTAGCCCTATAAAAATAGCAATTCAATTAATAGAACACTATTTAGCTTTATTAATATAGACAATTAAACAAACTAAAAAACCTTCTCAAAATTTCAATCAGACTGAAAATCTCCCTAATTAAGTCATATAATAATTTAAACAATTACAATGAATACTTTGCATATCATAAGTTGATTATCAAGGATTGCATTCTTACCGAAAAAAATTCAAAGTAGGCGTTTCGTTCCCGTTTGGCTGTCACCAGAAATTCTAAGATGGCGCCCTGTTTTTACCCGACTACGGAGAGGGTCATATGTTTGACCGGTATGTATGTATGTATGTATATAATATGTATGTATGTATGTTCACCTGTTCCCTCATAACTTCTGAACTACTTATCATAATTCGACATATGAGGTATCGTTGGAAGTGTCTTAATTGTCCGCTGGTTATAGGCTATATGACGTCGCATTTAATTTAATATGGCGCCTTTTATAGGACATAAAGTAATGAACACATAATTGTTTTTTTTTAATTAATGATGCCGTGTTATTAGCTAATTGAATTTGTATGTCTGGTGAAGTTAAGTTTACGGCGAAAAAACAAATGGCGTATATAATACATTAATTGATATATCCGACTATTCCAAATTGCCTCAGCATTTCAAATTTGCTGCACTTCCTCTACCAATACCTACAGGTGTGCCTACAAAGATAAACCCCCAGTATTAATACCTCAATGTAGCCACAGATTTATGCGCCTTAAGTAGACCGCATAAGTCTCAATGTTGCGTACATTAATCTCGCTAACGAAGTAAATAGAACCTGAAGCGATTCTGACAGGAACACATGGGTATCGCTTGAAGGCAATTAGGTAAGACATAGGACTTAACTAAGTAACTGTTGATGCACAAGATAGCTAAGTTGTTAAGGCTGCTTTCTCATTTGTGCGAACGATATTTTTCACTTGGCCTAGTATCATCAAAGGCATTTACTAATACGTCTAGGCCAAAGGGCTCACGTGGAAATTGGACACAACATGCGTTTAATGACGACACAGTTGGCGCAGTGGCTAAGCTATTAGCTTTTTACGCTACGTGCCGCGGGTTCGATTCCCGCACGAAGCAAATATTTGAATGATCTATAGATAGATATTTGTTCCGGGTCTGAGTGCGTGTGCATGTGACATGTATGGTTGTAAACTGTACCATTGATACAGGAGAAATCCTAGTGAAGGCAAAGTTTAAAAAAAAGGAAAAATACCTCAAAATACTACTAAAGAATACTCTAACTACTACTGGTTTTAATACTAAAGAAGGGTGGAAGTATGGAAAATTTTACCGGGATTTATGAGATGAACCCTTTTTACTTTGAGGACAAAGTCGCGGACGAGGGCTAGATACATTTTTTGTTAATACTTTGCTACACCCTGGTATTTCTCCTATATCGAGGGTACAGTTTACAAACACACAAGCCACATGCACACACCCAGACCCGGAACAACTATCTGTAGGCTAAACAAATATTTATTCTGTGCAGGGATCAAACCCACGGCACGTAGTGCAGAAAGCCAATTGCTTAGCCACTGCGCCAACCATGCTATTATGATAGTATTTGAGCGCTGAAATGGTAGAAGCCTAATATGCGACAATACAATGTCTGGCAGAAAAACAAAATAATAAAAGACGGCATAATAAAGCTTCGAGGGGATGTGAAACAATCAGCCACGGCTTGGATTTAAAGCCCGTTCTAGACAAGGCTGCGAGAAAACAATGACTCACTAGTTTTCTCCTCACAAACCGAAAAAAAAGACAGTAGGTAACTACCCTTTGTTCTGGCAACCAATCACTAGAAACCGCATTGCTTATTAACCTTCTTTACTTGTACGTCAAACTTGGTTCTAAAGACGTTTTGGCACAACTATACAGAATCATCTATTTAAGCCATATCATAAGTTACATCCAAAGCCACAACAAAAATCTGAATAACTATATAGGATATTTTTTTATGTAGTGCGCATATTTTCACGACACGGTTGGCGCAGTGGCTAAGCGATTAGCTTTCTGCGCTACGTGCCGCGGGTTCGATCCCCGCACGGAACAAATATTTGTATGATCTACAGATATTTGTTTCGGGTCTGGTTGTGTGTGCATGTGACATGTATGTTTGTAAACTGTACCCTCGATACAGGAGAAATCCTAGTGAGGGGCAATGTTTTAAAAAAAAAAAAAAAAAATTGTAGTGTGATGCAGTCTCTGTTCCTAAGAGCAACTGCAGTATTGGGATACACTTTAAAACGGCCAAAATGAAAACGGCCGGTTACCTATACAAAAATTCATGGTTAAACGGCAGATTTTGCTCTAATCATCGGTTATTTTGTCAGTGAACTTGGGCCTTAGAATCTCACAAGCTGCGCAAGGATAACTTGTTTTTCTTCTATTCTTAGAAAAATATGAAAGTAATTAGTTAGAACATGTCGTAATGGATCCTATAATCTACAGTACACTGCATTGTTGGAACATTCTTGTTTCTTGCAATACAATATGCAATACCCGTCTGTTATTGAAAAAGTAATAATGGAGTTTCTTGTCAACATTAATAAAGTTGCACTCGGTAATATAGTTAAGCGGAAGGGCATAAGAGCTAATAATTTTAATATTGCATTTTAATATTACATTTTAATATTGTAATGAGAATGATGAAAGAAAGAATATATATAATATGTATTAAGAAACAAAATATACATTGATAGTTACATAGTTAAAAATACTTATTTTTTTCAGAAATATCTTGATTGCTTAAGTTTTTAAACACAAATCAACCATTTGCAGGTATTAAGTGAACAATTTTTGAAAATTTTAATATCTTTTTCTTCTATTATGCACTTTTGAATGCCGCTACTGTATAAATTCCTTTGCTCGTGACTGTACAGTGTACAGTCTCGGTCATTAATGCAGTAGCAGTCTCACAAAGCAATAGATTAACACTAATGAGTTGACTTACGACCTTCTTTACGAGTTTCTATACTCGATATCGTGTTCATACTATAGAAACTCACACACACGCACTGTTGTCTGCAACCGATTGTATTACATAATTTCAATCTACTTAGAATATGGCATGCTAGCGTAGCGGGTAAGGTGCTGTGGTAGGTGTGTTTAAACAAAGGTATGCGGTGTGTTCGAATCTCACGTGCGGTTATAGTTTTTGTAAAGTTTTATAAAATATGGTTCGATAATATTATCAAGCCTATCGCGTTGTCTTGTTCAATTATAAATTGTAAAGTAAGTAGGTAGACAACAAAAAAATTAATAAATTATTTCGATTTCTGTAAGGTAGACAGATGCAGTTACGACTCAGTCATTTAGATCGGATAGAACTTTGTTGGAAGTTATTGTTGGTTAGTGATTTGTGTTAAATCTATTATAGTGGTGTTGTGGATAAAGTTTTCAAAATACAGGCAATAGTATTATTATCGAAGCGAGAGCGAATACCTATTATTGCTCTGCCTAAAAGTGGACGTTATAAATAAAACACAAATATCGAATGAAATCGGACTGACTGTGAGTAATTTATATATTTTATTAAACATAAAACTAAATCAAAGATTGATGATCCTTTAATTATTTTTCAAATGTTTATTATTGATCATGATGTTCAAATAAAACAAAAGAAAAAGATAAATCATTTATAAGTTTATTTATTTAGATTATTGAATGATGAATAAGAATTCTAATAACTTTATTCTTAATATTGTTTTGTTTCTTTAATTATTAGATATATAAGTATAATTATATATTTTTATTATATATTAATATATAATATATACTTATATATAACCTATTTCTTCACAAGTTTTAAAATCCCAGTGTATTATCCCGACCCCGGCGCCCTAGACCCTCAGGGAAAAGGAAGTTAGGTTATATAAGTATTTAATGTTATTTTGTTTCTAAATTATTATAATATAATAATTTAGAAACAAAATAATATTAAATATAGAATATATAATAATAATAGTAATCAGTTTTAGTATTTTGCTTATAGATGTTTAATAGTATTTCTTTTTATTGTTCTAGAAAAATACTATGAGTCGATGGGTTAAGAGATACCTATGAGGAAGAAAGTAGCCTTGGTAGTAGAGAGCGAAGTGGAAGGCCGGGCAGCGACGACATATGGTGAACGAATATGAAACATCAAACAAGTGGTTTTATACCAACTAAATATTTTGCAGAAGTATTCGACACGTCATTACTAACTGTTCGCCATGCACTCCACGATGAAGGTGTGCATCACCGAAGACCAGCTCCCTTTTTGACAGAAAATCAAGAACGTTTCGCAAGAGAATATTTATACTTACTTCAACTGAGGCACTTAATTAACTACTATATTTTCAGATGAAAAAAATATTCTATCTAGCCAAAAGGGAAAACTTCATTTATGGTGTAAGGATAACACACGCTATAGTGAATAATACATAGTTATGTGGAAGTATTATATGATGTCGTATTGCATGCAGTGTCTGTTTTATTTTTATTTTTTACTGTTTAAAGGTTAAGTAAATTTTTATTTTATTTCTCTCTCGTGTGTTGTCACTGTCCGTGCTGAATAAGTGTGTTTTCTTTCTTTCTTTTCTTTAGATATGAGAAAATATAAGAGGAACGTAAATATGTTTTAATCTTGTGCTCAATGTGTCGACACTTACTTGACTGTATCGAGAACAATGGAGATCATACTAAATGTTGAAAATTTGCAAGTGCTTTACCCCCTTATTAAACACTTCATTTTTATTCACTCATTGTCATTTTCATATCAAAGAAAAGAGATAACAATAAACTTAACCATAAGTTTATTAGTAAACGATGGAGGGGTAAAAGATTTAAGTTGTAATTGCTGGCCATATTAAAGTTAGTCGGTAGTTAAAGAATTAAAAGATTGAGGTTTAGTTTCAATCTTCTTTTCGTCAAGAAAACGAATACTTTAAGCTTACCTCAATAACTAATAAGTGTTACTGTAAGGATTATTATTGTAATTAAAACAAATAAACGTATTTTGTTATAATTCTTTTTATTTTTCTTAATTTTGCATTAATGACCTAGAAAATAATCACTTACTTTATAGTATTAAATCATTAAGCGAATCCATCAATTAATAAAAATGAAAAAGAGAAATACAATGTTTTGTCAAGGATTCGAACCCACACGCCTCGTAAATCGGAATCCTACGCATAACGCATACAGCTATAGTTGCTTATTGCAATTTCTTGAATTATAGAATTACAACAGTGGAATGGACCGTCCAAGGTCATCCATACTGACAAGCGAAACAGACGTATTCTTTCTTTCGTTTTATTTAACTTCTGAGTGTGTGTGGTGACGTCTCATTACGTTGTGTGCGTTGAGTCATCACTCACACAAACAGCGCGTACGCCCCGTAGCACGCGATTATGAACTCTAACATGCCACTGGACTTTTGTCCCCTTACTGTACATACAGTTCGCTATGTGCGTTTCAGTAGACTGCGCATTAGTTCCCAAACCCCGAACCTGCAAACAACAGCCCAAACCACAAACTTTAAAATTAAAACAGAAAACAGTTTAATAAAATAAGCGCAAATCCGTGCCAACCCTAGCGGTGTAAACACGAGGAATCGTTGCAAACTTCTCAGTTCATACCTACTTTATGAGCAAATGCCTAGTTTGTTCAAAAGTATATAACTTGAACTCAAAGTACGTGAAACATGTTTATACAGTTTATTTACAGCCAATGAATGTAAATGGTTGATATTATGAATAATGCTGGCTTCGTGTGAGCTAGGGTTGGCACTGAAGTGGTAGCAAATCATAGTAATGTATGGGTTATAAGTGTCAGTTAGAGTCAAGCTTGAAGGTCGATGGGGGGAATAAATGGGGTTGTGTGTTTATTTTCTAGAGGAAGAAAATGTTTTGTATTTTTGTGAAGCAGTAACTGTAGGTTCAGTAGATTACTCCGCTGTATATTCAAGTAAAGGGGATGTCATGATATTTCTGATGTTTGACTATGGAATTTTCTGATAATAACCGACGGTTTTGACTCCAAAATGGATTAGTAGACAACTGTATCTGCAGCAGAGCGTAGTATAGTGTCTACGAGCTAAAACCTCTTTTCTGAAAGAAAGACTTTGTGGGCCATATGACACTATTAACTACATTTTCACGGTTGACGCAGTGGCTAAGTGATTAGCTTTCTGCGCTACGTGCCGCGGGTTAGATCCCCGCACGGAACAAATATTTGTATGATCTACAGATAGTTGTTTCGGGTCTGGTTGTGTGTGCGTGTGACATGTATGTTTGTAAACTGTACCCTCGATACAGGAGAAATTCCAGTGAGGGGCAATGTTTAAAAAAAGAAAAATACAAAAAAAAATGCAGCAGAATTCCCATTTGTTGACTGCCTTTTGCTTACAAAAAGTGAATAACGAACGCTAAAACGAGCGATTCTACTGCAGAAAGTACCTAGTGTGCTATAGCCCTTAGGTAACACAAAAAACACGCAGATTAATTAACTTATAAAAGTAAAAAACGTACCAGATTGCGACGTTTTGCGTTTCTTCACTTGATGAATTAACTGACATGACTTAGCTTTGATTCAATTAGATTGGAGATTCTAATAATATTAAGATCGCTTGACGGCGTTAATCTGAGTGAACATATGGAAGCGCCTAGGCAAGATCTTCGAAAAACTTTACCATCAGGCACGGTATCCACCAAAGCGGAGAGGAGCGAAGATGTGTCGTAGTAACCAATAGGATTTCGTTATTGAATCTAAGCTATAAAGGGGAGTGCTCTGAGGAATTGTTCGATTTAATACCAGCTACCGATTTTCACTACCGTACCACCCGTTTAAAATCTAAATTCCACCCCCACCATCTTGACGGTATGCGGTCCACTATCGTACGATACACGCGCCAGTTTTTTCCATGCATAACGTGTCAGATGGAATCAACTATCATCAGCGGTTTTCCCGAACACATACGACATGGGAGCCTTCAAGAAAAGAGCCTACACCATCCTAAAAGGTCAACGTATTAATGACTCCTCCGGTGTGGCAGATATTAATGGGCGGCGGTGATCACTTACCATCAGGTGAAAGGCTCGTAGGCACAAATAAAAAATAAATCGTAGAAATTGTAAAAATTACTATATCCTATTGTTTGTTAAGACATATATCCACTCGTCTCCGCTTTGATGGATACTAGGCCTTACGCGCGTCATACAATTTCTACACACCTTTTCAAGACTCATCCCTTCTAACTTCGTTTAAGACGCAAATTGAGTTGCTTGGAAATTTCATCGAACATTTCCCAGTAAAATTGTTAACTAGAGGAATTGATTCAAGCCTCGTTCAGCACCCCGACGGGTTTATCAAGCGCCGACCTTCAGGACTCATTTCAGGGATTTCAGGGATCATTTCGGGTGGACAAAACTATTTTCTCCGCTCTTTGTCTCCTTGACAGAAGAAAAAAACGAAAAATCTAGAGAGAAAACGGTAAAGAAATGGATTTGTCCCTGATTTGTCTCTCTCTCCTTTTTTCCTGTGCTAGCCTTACAGAAGTTTGTCATGTTATAAGAACTATTAATATGAATGAATAATAGTGTAATTACTAATTAAATAACCTACTTCATCTTCATTGTGCATAACATTAAAGCTACATAGTTACCCTGCAGATCAGTCGATCAGCGCTTGCCTGTCCTTGGATGAGTAGAATAGAATAGATCTTTATTTCATGTAAACCAGATAGGTACAGGCACTTATGAAATGTCGAGACTCTGGGTGAGTGACCGTTTCTTCAAACATTGAGAAGACTGCTTTTTCCTTGCACCCCAAGCTTACCTGTGTTGTCGTGTCTTCTTTGAGCAAAAGTTCTCACATTGGAATTTCTAGTCGAACAATTTATCAATCGACAAAGTTCGTTTCGGTGCTGACAGTTTAGATTGCGCCAGACGTCCTTGGATAAGTTGTTCTGTGCACACTCACAGCCTTATTTTTTTAAGTGTGTTAGAAAACTCCTCATCAATCACCATGAGGAAGGCGAAGCAGATGTCGAACTTCTACCAACTGAAACCACATTCATACCCTGCCCTGAAGCAGGCGAAGGGTGATCACCACTGTGTATGTGTTCGTGCACAGTTTAGAAAATTATGTCGACACACCGAAACGCTGAACAGATAACGGACTGTTTGGCCGGCAAACATTTGGCCACGACGATATACCTTATGGAATCCTATGCCACAACGCAAACGGCGGACAAAAACCCGCCGCTCAATACACCACTAATGCGGCGACAGCGGACGACGGCGGACAAAATGTCCGCCATCAACCCCTTGTCTTAATCCCTCTCAAACACAATTATATAGAACTAATTGATTCATCAACAAAATTTCATCCACCATCTCCAAATAAAAGTTGACCCCCCAAGTTTACCTAGTGGCTATCTGTCAGCGAATCAGCAATCTGGGTCAAACTGCCACGGACAAGTTAAATAATTGAAATCACTTTGACCGGATATCGATAGGCTGCGGCCTGCATTGTGTATAGAGCAGTGGAATATTTATGTATTGTTATTATGAAAATTAATACTGTAGAGATTTTAATGTTGGCCGCTTGTGGACACGTAACCACAGAATAAATAATGGCAAATGACGTTAGTTTCAATTTTGTGAGAGCAGGGTGACTTCACATAGTAAACATAGATGTTATTTCCCTTTTTGGAAAGGCAGACAGACACCTAACAATAGACTGATCACAGTCTATCAAGGCTACTACTAAGATATGATTAGGAACCCAGCGTAAGGCTGACCATCCACTAAAGTGGAGCGAAAAGGAGAGGAAGAAAAGTAACCAATAGAATATAAAAAAGATCATGTCACTAATGTCTACACCGCCCCAGCGAGCGCGAATGAAGGCATCTATACCCGACCTTGTCATTTGTATGCTAATGAAAAGAGATGACAATAGATTAATCAATTAATTTACAACGTTTAATCATCTTTATTATTAAGAGGTTAGTACATAATTATAAAATGAACCTCAAACACATTTCTTGTTAACGAATAATGACCTAAAGCTTGTCAACTTGTGTGTATACTCGTAATGTAAGAGCTCTCATATTTCCTCCTGGGAATTTGTATTCTGGTTTGACTACTGTGGTGAACTCCAAGACTAAAAAGAACTGCTTTATGGAGTCGTCGTCCGTTTTACATTTCGTATTTCGTTTGGCTCTTTGTCATGGCCAGGCTTTGAGTTGCATCGCCGACAAATGATTGAAATTGCTCTGACGAGACAATACGGCATACTTGTTGGTCTACTGGTCGTATTCGTGCTGAGCGTGAGGTCGACCCAGAATTCCATGTGATCTAATTATGATTAGTTTTTTTATGGAGAATCTCTGTTCTATTTTTTGGTAAATGGTGATGTTCTCATGAACGCGTTTTTTTGTATTTGTTGTTATAGCGGCAACAGAAAAACATCAAACTGTCTAACTATCACGGTTCATGAGATACAGCCTGGTGACAGACGGACAGCGGAGTCTTAGTAATAGGGTCCCGTTTTACCCTTTGGGTACGGAACTCAAAAAAATGTTTAGAATTGTTATTGAATACCCATGTTAGGTACGCAATAATTTGCCTTACGGCTGATTATGATGATCAACAGGATAAAGGGGTCAAATATCCATATATTCTATACAAGTACTAGGTCCCATGACCTATATCAACTTTGGTGAATTTCGAATGACTAACAATATAGCACAACATCTCGATTTCCGCGTCCATAGGCCAAAGACGTAGCGATAATGAGACAATACTAAGTAATTATGTATGTAGATTAGTGGAATAGTCTCATCTCATTGATATCTGCATCGCAAGCGCGTTGATTATTCATAAGGAATCGATCACACGTATAAATTCGTCACAGTCTTCCCCTTGCGGAGTTGACAGAATTATCTGTCATCACGAATTACTTGTTTGTAAGCCAAGTGAGTAACCTACTTACTCTTTCCACTCAAAGATTTTTACTAATCCAGTGTATTTAATTAGAATCACTAGATTCTAAATAAATAACTACACTAGAATGGAAAAAATCAAGGATGAAGAAAAAAAAATTGGCCTATACTTTGGTCAAAGAATAAGGACGCCTAGGTGCTCAGTTTTAGATTTGTATTTTTTTATTTTATGTTTTATTTATTTAACAATATATATTAGTGTACATATTTAAGTTTATATATTATGGTTGTAGATAGTTTATTGTCTATTAAAAAAAACATACATTTAAGGCGCTGCGAATACGTAAACACTTTTTGCTACCGATACGGGACACGATCACAGGAAACCGTGTTTACAGTGTCCAATAGCGGCATCCGCACACAGTCGCCAGTTGCTACTACCGGAGACCAGGAACAGTTCCTTAGTTGTGTTTCACCAGTGTCACAATGGATGTCGATGAAGTATTTGTATGGATTGTGTCTTCCATTAAAACTGTTTAGTGTCTAGTTGCTAAGACCAAATATTTTTTGATCGGTGTGTGAAATGGAAGCAACTGGAAACCACAGTGGCTGCGTCTGCGGATGAAACGGTCGATTTCTTAGTCATTATATAAAAATAAAATATTGCTATTTGCCGGTTGCTTGTATCCAACACAAGACACTAAAGTGCTTACGTTTGCGCAGCGCTTACGACTGAAAATACATATATTACATTTGAAAGTAAATATCTCATTAAAATACGTTGGTTTAAAAATGAATACAGAATACTAAAACAATGCCTAATCCTAAAAGGATATGTCGAGGGTAAAAATAACGAAAGCACAGAACATCCGGCTTCCCCAAATGTTAACTTCAATAATATATAATTATATTATTGAAGTTAACATTTATAATGTATAATAATATAATGTATAATTGTATATACACACGACAACATATCAAGCTATACATTTTCAGTATAAACTGACAGGTGACAAAATAACCAATAAGTTTCCACTATTTTTCCTGTGGTCAAGTGACGTGATAATACTCACATTCTATTGGTTACTTATTCTTCTCTACGCTCCGCCCCGCTTCAGTGAAAAGGCACCCTAAGGAGTGTCACAGTTAAGAGTGATAATTATGGACGTTCAGAATATGTCCAGAAATCCAGCAAGAGGCTGGAAATGGCCGAATTAAACGATCAATGCACTGATTTCAGTAACATTGTGACTCACTTCTATATTAACAAAGTAATCTTTCCAACTGAATCTCCTAATAGATTGGAAAGTACGCCGCGGGCTTTACGGCTCATAACTCTAAATTATACATGGATTAATTTAATATACCTCTATGCCCATATCCACAGGTATTCGGTTAAGCGCCGTAGGTTCATATCAAGTTATAAAATCGATAGAATATTGAGAAGTTCTACATGGCTACTTATCTTGAATATTATGAACTTTATCGTTAATTATTTCACGGTATACTCCCATGGGGGTAAGTAGGAACTTCCGAAATCTGTACAGCGTTATACATAATACGCTACTCTCCCTTGAGGGTAGATCGAAACCGAAACCCTTACGTACGTTACGTGCTACGTTCCTATACATCTTGACCTCTTCAATTATTTTTAAATCAATTCATACAAGTCATAAATGGAGTATCTACGTATCCTTCATTATAAATCTTTATGTTTCTCATAATCATATTACATAATTACATTACCATGTTTGCAGTTGTGTACAGATCACCATGACATATATATTTACTGTGACCATGTGACCATGATCTCCCCATTGTGCACCAAAAACAATGAATTTAAAAAGTAATTAAATATTCCTAAAATAATGGCAAAATGAATAATAGTAGGTCATCCAATAATTAAAGTTATTTAATTATTCAAGTCTACCTTCATTAGTGATATATAGTGATATTAGTGAGCAAGCAAAAGCTAAGCTCACCTAATTTTAATACGTATGTAAAGGCTGTTATTATGATAATAATGATACACTTGATAAATAAGGCCGCTTTATTATACTAATGAGTGACGTCAGATGTTCAAAACTAATAACGTGAATTTTCCCAGACAGTAATATAAATCCAAAATATGGCTCACGGCCAACTAACAATGTTAACTCCAATTTAAAAAAATATGTGTTAGGAGTAGGACTAAGAAAATTTTGGCGATTTCAAGGAAATCTAGAAATCAAAAGTTTCGCTTCCATAGAGACTTAATTTATACCTACATATCTACAGCCAGTTTCTCCATCAAAACTAACAGCTGAAATAAAATTTAAGTAGTGATTCCCTTTCTACATCATCTTTAAAAATTATCAGCTGTACATTTAGTCGAGTAATATAGAATTATTTGTATGGAACAGTAGATTTTTTTTTCGCGAATTCAGGATTGTTCCCAGAGTAAAAGTTATTTAAAATGATGAATACAATACCTACCCTCAGTATTTCCATTGTTCAACCAGCTACCCTGTATAGACACACATGGGTTATAATATATTATACAGAGTATACAGTACATTAAAATGTTCATGACTTTAAAACATTCACCTAACCGACGACATAAATCATCTAGATAGCACAACTGACCTTGACAATTTCTAGCAAAAACGCTACTTAGTTTCCAAAATGAAATTAAAACTTTCCTATATAATATTAGTAGAATACTTGTAATGGCGTAGGCAAAAAGCCCTATTTAACATTTTTTTAACGACACCAGCATTAAAGTTCACACTATGCAAATACAATTTTGAAAAAAGAACAAGCCAGACAGCCGAGTCGAGTAAAATTAAAATGTATGAGAAAGACGAGACTTAATTTCATGTGCAAACTTTATTTGTCCTAAATTCGCATATGACATAACACTAGGCTGTATGGCCTTTACGTAACCCTGCACCGTTTTAGAATGGACTAGCTTTAGACTGCCGGTTCGCTTAGAAATATGTAGGTATGCGGCAAACGGTAGCCTAGAACTATGGAAGTTGCGTTTAAATGGATGGCTAGGTTTTGTTGTGGCTCGATGGTTCGTATAAATCTTTTGTTCGTAAGATCGGTAATCGACGAGAGTTGTATGGATTTCTTGCGTTCTTTTTAAACCGACTTCAAAAAAAGGAGCAGGTTCTTCGACTGTATGTTTGTTACGCGATTACTCCGCCACTTTCAGAACGATTTTGTAAATACTATTTTTGTTTGAAAGGGAATACTTTCGAGGTGGTACCATTTAAATTTTGTGAAGATCTGATGAAGACCTTCGGAGATAGACAATGGAACTCTTGAATGAATAACAACATATCACTCGCGATTGGTGTAATCGCATGTTTACGTATTGTTTATGCCACTCAAAATATTATTTATTATTATTATTATTATTTTCAGCCTGTGTTGTCCCTCTGCAGGGCAAAGGCCTCCCTCTCCTCCTTCTCAAAATAGAAAAATAAATAAAACTCTTTAAAAATAAAGTAAAAACCGACTTCCAGTCGGGGCCTTTAATTCTTCAAGGCACCTTAGCTGGGCTGTATACCGACTACAGAAGCTGTTATGTTTTTTAAGAAAATAATTTTATAGATACTTTTTAGTTTCTTGAAGTCGGTTACTTTTTAGTTTCTTGAAGTCGCTATATACGTATAGGCTATACAAAGCAATTGAACCCGCGACATTTTTCAGAGTAGGCGGACTGTTCCACGCCTGCACTATTCAGGTCACCAAAGGTTGGATTTAAGACTGGCGGGAAATAAACGTATTTTATAGATATAGTTTTTACTACGATTTTTATTCGTTTCTAGAGTTTCCAGTGTCCATTTTGTCCCAATTTAGTTGTTCTGATCGTCGATTAATTGAAAAGGGCGAGAACATTTTCTCTTCAGTAAAGCTTTGTATTAGAATAAGCTGTCTGACCCTCCGAACTAGATTTTCACAATGGTTCTTATAAATAATTCAGATGCAATATCCTGCCCTTTCTCCCTATATAATTCTTCAGTACTTATTTACCCTTCCTACGTAGCGTAAATACACTTATTTATTCATTATTTTTTATATAGGTACTCTTTATTTTACACACAGCTACATATTAAGCTATATGTATCCAGTATAAATTGACCTCGCATCGTAGAGGCTTTCCATACAATGAGAGGTCAGCCTATACTGGAAAGGTTGACATAGCCGTATGTACACCAGGGGGCTAATTCACGTGATTATATGACGCGCCGATCATATTGCAGTGACGCTCGAACTTGATGCGAGCGTATCTCCCTGAAAGAATATCAGATGTGTTGGTTTGATCAAAATTTTACTGCACCTACGCGGCAACTGCACTTCTTCAGTTACGTGAATTAGCATACAGAGGGCTAATTCACGTAATTTTAAGACGCGCCGATCGTATTGCAGTGTCGCTGGAACTCGACGCGAGCGTATCTCACTGAAGCTCAGAGGATACCAAATGGCAGAATAGTCGACATCGTCTCAATTGCCATAACGAAAGAAGAAGAAAAAGATTACCAAATGTGTTGTTTTGATCAATATTTTATTGCAACTGCGCGGCAACTGCACTTCTTTAGTTGCGTGAATTAGCCTACAGGTAATAAAACAAAGTGTCATAAGTGCCTGTATTTGGTTTACATGAAATAAAGATCTACTAATGGTCGCCCAATGGTCGAAATTCGACCGTAATTTTAGCTTTCTGCACTTCTTCTCCATATAAACTTTAACTATGGCAAATCTCTCATTCCTCCGTCCGCGCAATATGCTTAAAAAGGGTTACAAAGTTTTCTCTTCACGTATTAATATATAGATTCTTTTCTATTCTAAGGATTGAGGTTAACATAAGCTAATGTACAATAGCTGGTCTTTATGGCACACAGCGATCTATTCCAGACAACCTTTGGATGGACATGAGAGAACAGAAAAATATAACGGGTAGTCTACATGTACAAGTCATTGAATACTTAAATATATAATAATAAAAATGCATACCAATACAAATATACTTTACTTTTGTAGAGTAAGAAGAGTCTGCGAGCACCTGAAAACAAAAACATCAACCAAAACACTTATACAAAAACTTCATAAAGTTTTTATTCGTCGAATACGAGAGAACACATTTGATTGCCTTCACAAACAAATACAAACATTCATTTGTATAAAATTTTTGTTTGTAGTAACTAAAATTTTATACAAATGAATTTTTGCCTACGGCTCGCTTAAATTTCAGTGTAGTTCCTCTCAACGGCACACAACGTAGTGCAGTGTTTTAAGTAATTAACAGCCCGTTAACATTTTACGCGAGTATTCTTGTAATTTGGGGTTACGCTGTTTCAATTTATGTTATTACAGTATGACTTGTTGATATTGTTTTACTAATTCAAGCGCCGCTTCACACTAGTTATCACGGATTGAGCAAGTAGGCGGAGCGAGTGAGCCATAATTATGCGGAGTTACGCAAACTTCATAATAGTTGTTTTTTAGCTTTGCGTTATTCCACTATGATTTTATTTTTTAATGTGACCACACCTTTTTTCGTAGGTAAAAAGGCCTTTGTGAGTTGTGAATGTGTGACATTAGCGACACCAGGGGGGCTAAAAAGGCCGCTTTAGATGAATCACAATATGATCCATATTACGAATGTCAAAATATCTACTTAATTGACGACTCTTAATGTCATAGTTACGTACAAGGTTCATATTCAGTAATCATCTGTTTGACAGTTACTATGCAGATCAGAGGGCCTAGACAAAGTAACATTCTATTAGCGATAACGCTAATCGAAAAGTTCAAAAATGTATGGGATTGACATAATCTAACGACATGTCACGTGGTCTATCAGCTACCCTACAGCTACAGATAAGTACAGATACAGCTACTCTAACAAAATAATACAGTCTAACAGTAATAAGCGATCATAAGCTTTAGGGCATAGTGGCATACGACCACGGCTATCCTCTGAACATCACTATGAATATTTTCTTGTTTCATACCTTTTCAGTAGCCTGGTTTTAGTTTCTGAACTAATTTTTAAAAAAAGTTGGAGTCGGGTGTATTTGACGGTTAGGTTGTTTTACTAGTATGTCATACAGCAATTGTTATTATTTATTTATACTTCATGTACAGAAGGTGGTGGCGATATCACGAGCACAGCATAATTATGCTAATAATATATATCTCACCCCGACAGCCAAATAAAACTCACTCGCTCTTTTATTTCCTAAAAATACATTCTAATCCTAAAAAAGCCTAGAAGTAGACAATTTAATAATAGCATGTCAAAAAAATTGGCATTTTAGTTAGTAGACTGGAAATTTATTTCCATCAATCATATCGTGAGAAAATCAAAGAATAGACCTACTTAGTTTAATTTTGGATAAGATTTTGACATTGAAGTATCAGAAATATACCTACTTAAATCTAGATTTTGAAAAATTACGTACTTAGGCTTGGTCCGCACGAATAGGTAGCTATTTTTTCAATATTTTAACTAATGTATCTTTATAATAAGTATCGTCTAGACGAGATTTAAATTTAGGTAGCTACGTGATAGTATTATAACAATATTCACTAAAGACTAAGGCAATATTTCCAAAAAAATATACACGATATTTTTTTATGTAGGTACTTTTTTTTTTTTTTTTTTTTTATCGTGGTAAAATCATCAAATGAGTCCTCCCACCCCGGGCAGGGCGGGAGGGACTGTCAGACTTGTACTGACTAAAATCCACGGTGTTCCTTCAATAGCCCTTTACGTTCCGGGGTCACGGTAATGAGATAAGCCTCGCGACCCCGGCAGGCTTCGGCCCTCTACAGGGGGGCCCCGTCATCTTGCTGACGTTCTTTGAGGCGCGCGTGGAACACAACGCGCCGTCGACCCGGGCATGGTCCATGGTCGGACAGCGAGTTTATGTAGGTACCTAGTGCACATAATTTGTAGTGTGATTCAGTTTCTGTTCCTTAATGCAACCGCAGTGTTGAGATACACTTTCAAACAAAACGAAAATATGGGGGACACGCATAATTTACTAGCGCAAGCCATACAAAATCAAATTTTTATTTTGTTTTGGAGTGAATTTTTGTACTGCGGTTGCATTTGGAAACGGACACTGAATCACTGCAAATATTGAACACTACATAAAAATTATCCTATATAGGACAGTAATCGTTCGATAGTTAAAAATATGGGCCTCATAAAGTTTTCGATGGTATGTGGAGGCTACCAACCCGCACCAGGCCAGCGTGGTGGACTAAGACCTAACCCTTCCCATTCTGAGAAGAGGCCCGTGCCCAGCAATGGGACAGTAATCGGCTGGATTTATTTTTACCGGACTACAAAAAGGGTTTTCATTTATTTAGATAAAAATATACAAATCCGATTTCATAAATTTCAGTTTCACCAACAACGAATAGTTAGGACAATCGGGCCCTAAAAGCTTACGAAACAAAACAAAATGATTGTATTTTATCCGATAGCAATTTTTTAGATCCAACACTCCATTATTTTTGTTCACACAACTGTAAAATAAATCGGATAGAGCTAAATCTAAAAGACACGATAGATCAACAATTGTTGGACCAATCGATTCTCCAGAACGTTGTGCTAAGCTGATAACGACAGAACCGAACATCAGTAATAAGAGAGAAGAGAGAGAGAAAACATTTTTATTCTGGACTCGCCAGGAAGGAACGAATAAAAGTATAAAAGGTACAAAAATAAAACATAAAAATAACAATAGAAAAACAAAAATGGCTCCCATCTCAGCATAATGCTGTGACATTTAGAAATAGAAAATGTCACAGCGCTGGTATTCTGGTGGGACCGTTAGAATAAAGTTAGAAGCCTTCGTAATTTACAAAGTTCTTCTTATTTTATAATGGTTTTGATTCGATTTTTTTCCCGCTAAAAATAATCCAAAACCATGTGCAAAATGTAATATTTAAAACTATACTTAGGGCCATGTTCACCGACAATATAACAGATGTTTAAAATTAAATCGGCCGTTTACCCATACAAAAATTGAGGTTAAAACGGCAGATTTTGCCGTAACCGCCTATTATGTTCTTGGCGAACTTGGGCCTTAGTAGGTAGTACAACCACTCCGTATTTGTACCAAAAATTTGCCTATAGTGTTGTCACACCTGAAAATAAACCAACTAATGCGTAATGCTATTATTTATTTTATATCCATTTTATGAATTAATGGATCAAGTACCTTACCTTATATTAATATCCTAAACGTATGAAATTGAATTGCATCTACTAAATCAGCCTACAGAGATAGACGCTTGAAATCCATCCGCTTTGAAGCTAAACATTGATACCTATACATACATTCGTAACTTTACCTTCTGAACTAAACTTAATGCATCAATTCACCTATCTATATCTGTACAAATCGATCTTATCACCAGCCCACCTCCCTACGTAGCATGAATTTTTCTCGATTTGAAAAGTCGAGTTCACATTAATGTAAAAATCCGTGAAAAAAATGAGTGATTTTTGTATGTATTTTCACATATACTTTGACCAGCAGAGGTACCAAATTTCGTGAGAAAATCAATTTTTTTCATCATTTTGATGTAAAAGAAAAAGGTCGAAATAAATTAATGGTAAGTACACCTTCAGACCGGAAAAGCCTATGTCGTAATAACTGCATTCAACCCTCCACTCATTCACAATATTATAGCAACGAAACGTGCAAAAGTACGCTACAAAAGTGACTCAGCAAAAATTGTAAATATTGAGTTAAAAAACTTTTTAATTTTCAACCACTCAAAGTATTTTATGCATATAAAAAGCCGCGTGAACCTAACGAAATTCCTGCACCAACCTTGTTGGGAATAAAAAATACACGGCTGTAAGCTAAGCTTGTACTGCGCAGTGGTCCATTTCTCCCGTTCCAGTTAGAGGGACCTCGCTCAGTCGGTGCTCACGTGTTGAGAGCTCTCGACCTTTACCGAACCAATCGACACGATTCTTTAAGCGCCTTTTTAGTCGCAATATTGAAATAGAAAACAATTCAACAACCGCGCAATTAAAAATATGTGAAAAGTGAAGTTTCGTAAAAATAAAAATTTGTAAATTAAAAATGCAAAAGTTTACGTATTAGTTGGGGAGCGCGAAAAGTGAGGAGCAATGATCAAGAAAAGTTATCAATGTGTATTTCTGAGCTTCGTTTCCATATCCTTCTGCTGTCAAATCACTGAAACTGTAGCGAAGAGTGCGAGTAGGTTCATCGGTAAGTTTAATTTCACGTATCTAAATTTTTTATGAAATTTTCACGTAGTCGTAAAATCGTATTGACAGGATTTACGTTACAAAAAGTAACATAAATCTTGTCAATACATGAATAATAAATTGTAAGGAGTTTTACACTTAGGTCTCAGAAGTGTAAATTATTTATTTATGTCCCCCTCGTACGAGATCTAAACCTTGAATCTCGCACTTAAGTCAAGATTTAACTACTAAGCCCTCGGGGACTTTGTTTTATACTGCGTAAGTAAAATAAGTTTAAGTATCATGTGAAACCGTTACGTTAGTAAAAATACGATACAAAACCCTTGTCAAAAATCCGCATGGTATATAAAATACCTACATTATATCTGTACAATGTAATACAGTGATAATAATTTTATCGTAAATGGTCGGCAACTTTTCAGCTCAATTATTTCGCGGTTTCAGGGTACCCGTATTTCTTAACCCTCGACAAAAAAGAGGGGTGTTATACGTTTCTAGTGTGTACCTGTGTATCTGTGGATCTGTGTTTCGGTGTATCTGTGTATCTGTCTGTGGCATCGTAGCTCTAAAACGGATGGACTATACAGCAGTTTTTTTAATTGAAAGTTAGTTTAATCGGGTATCATCTTTGCTATGTTTCATAAAAATCTGTTCAGCCGTTCAAAAGTTACAGCTCTTTTTCTAGTTTGAGTCGGGGGTTTTTACGGTTAGGTTATCTCTAATGCATTTCGAGTGAAAAGGTTCAATATGGCGCTTATACTTTTATCCTTTAGCCGTGCACCGGCTTTCTGGAGAATGTTGAATATTACAGTATGGGAGTACCACTAACGCGTTCTCTCTTTAGGGAATAGGCAGCTCTGCAGGCATCGACGCGACTACGCTCTATAGCTCTCAGCCTTAGACACGTCTTGTGTAAACGCGCAGAAGTAATAGATTATACATTTCCGACAGTTGACTATGACTTTTATAACTTGATCAGGATGATAAACAAGTGAAATGAATGCTTTTTGCATTTCTAAATAAAAGATAGAAAACTTTCTTCATTCATAATGTTCATTCGTAATGTTTAAAATCTGTGAAAGGATGATAGTGTAACCATAATATTATATATTTTTTAGGTTTTTATTTCGTTAAATTTATTTTACATCTGGTTTTTATTACCTATATTTTGTTAGATATTTATTATAATTTTGTATTTATCGTAATTACTTATTTGTTAAGTTATTGTATTATTATTGTCTTTTTTTCTTTTGTTTTAATCTTGGTCTCAGATACTTGGTGTTTATGTTTGACACAACGTCTTGGTTTACTGTTAAGTTGTGTACTACGTGTGTAAATAAATAAATAAAAGGCTAATTCAAAATACTCTTGAGAACAAAATTGCGTTCTTACCTCAAATGAAGTAAGGCACGCTACAGACGATGAAAGCTAATGAAAACATAATTACTCATCAAAATACTACTCTAAAGGCATTAAATGATGCGATGACATCAAAGGCCGGAGTAGAGTTATTATTATTTCAAATACGGCAGCTCGGCGATTCTCATGACGGGTTAATTACCAGGCGCGGGAAGCACCTTTGTTCATCTAAAATGTATACTTTTGCATAACATGCATACACTGTTAGGCTAGCTTTATGACGACAGTTGTGCTAAACCGGGAATTGTCAAATGTTTTTGATGGAAAGAGATCATAGAATTAGAATAGAATAGAATAGATCTTTATTTCATGTAAACCATAGAATAAAATAGATCTTTATTTCATGTAAACCAAATACAGGCACTTATGAAATGTCGAGACTCTAGTGCACGGTTCCAAATAGTAGATCTTAGCTTTTATTTTGGGAAGAGATAAGCAGAGGTTTAGGGACACACCCATTGACACCCGTTGAGTGCGTGTATACCTACATCGATTACACCCATATACATGGTTTACACCCATAGTGCCCATAGTAAAGCCTGATGGTAGAATCTGGGTGGAAAGTGCATCATTTATGTGCGAGGTATACGTAGAAGAAGAGTTTTTCTACTATTTAATTGATGTATCAGCTGTTATCGATTATCGATACAGCTGCTCTCGATACCGGTTCCTAGCCCGATACCTTTTTGCTGAACTAACTTCGAATTATTTCGACATCGGAACAATATCAGACAAACAAATCTGGATATTAGCCTCAAATATCGATTCATTCTTGCACTCATAAAACGATACCTAAGTATTTAAATTCAGAACAAATGACATTTAAAATCATAATTACATTAATACACATCTACTAATTGGAGATATTGCAGCTCAAAGTCATTTTACAAAATATAGCAACCCAGTAGATAATTACTACGGCTAACGTCCCCCTGCAACAAGCCTGGACTAACTTGTGGGAAGCCACCCTAAGGTTCAAGTTAGTGAAACACATTGCTTAATGGTGCTCGTAATTGTTAGCTGACAACTTATCACTACAGTGCACTAATGCACCCAACACTTATGTAGATATAGGACTATGCTGAGGCGATTACTACATATGTTCAGGCGATAATAGTTTGGCCAGTGTTGCATAACGCCTGAACCACACTAGTAACTTTTAGTTGCAGAATCACGCATTATCGCGAAAGTTCGCTGCATTCTGCTTCCAAAAATTAAATTAATTTCCGATCGCAGCTTCACAAAGTAGCGTGTGGGCTCCGACTCTAATTGAGTATTTGTGTAAATTGTGATGCGAAGCTTGAGGTTATTTAGCCACGCAGTCTTATGCTACCGTGCAAAACTGATCCAAGAAGATAAACAAAGTAATCGCAGACAAGCATTAGATGGGTGACCATGAAATCCCTCCGTGATCGAAGAGTCTGGCTGTCAACGTCAAGCGATCTCTTGATTCAGGGCAAAGTAGTAAGTACTAGTTGGTCGCAAAGGTCATAGATAAACAGAGATAGAAATCGGTACGGCTTCACCACGAGAAGGAATCAGAAGAAAGGAAGAAGGGATTTGGTTAAAATTTGGCAAGTGTAGTGTATTAAACTAGTGCTTTGAATTCATTAACCATTCCCTAACACTAAGGGACTCAATATTTTACAACGCTAATGTGGAAAATTTCCCTTGTGAAATTGACTTTTGTCAGACAATATAGGTACCTAATATATTATTGTGACAAACGTATGACCTACCTACTTGTTGGTGATAACGGGCCGGTCTACCAATAGAAACGTTTCATAAGAAATGGGCAATTATTACTACCTAGTTGCCGAAATGTAAGTGTAGTTTTTGTTCGTTGCTCGAAACGACCTATCCCAGTATTTGGATAAGTCGTAACGTTTCCCTGAATACGGAGAGTCGGAGACTGACCGAATTAACCTCAAATGTAAAGGAGTCATTATAATTGGGTAACGGAGGTCAAATGGCAATTGCTCGGTGTTAAAATACTGGTGTACAGCGGTATTCGGTTATATCCGTTTATTGAAGAACCAATCCAATCATCATCATCAACAGAATATAAATATATTATACTGATATGGGTTCTAAGAACTGTTTAAAAAATATGTTACGGGAATACTATTCGTCTATGTGTCCTTAGGTCAATTGTATGTGAAGTGTTAATACTTAGGTACACTCGTATTCATGAATACTCTTAGATAATATAGGGTCCAAAAATGTAAATATTCCAAAAATACTAATATCCCATAAAACTACCTAATTATAAAGTAAAAATAGTAAATGTTTAAGGATATATTCGAGCTGGCAAGACTCGTAGTCTATGGCGGATTGCGCATGTAATAATTTTGAATTCAAAAATAAAAATAAGTTCGATGTAAAGTTCATGTTTCTTCATTATATTGTTTGTTCACCCAGTGAACGCAAAAGTGAAATGAATGCGGCGATTTCATTGGCTGGTTGGGCGTTTTCGTCCACTGTGGGTCAAAGCTCACAGTGTGTTCTCAAAGGATCCCTTGTTGTTTGTCTTTGGCTTTGTATTTACTAACTGCATTCTGTTACTTATACTGTGCAAGTGCATCAATGTATTAGTATTAACATAACAATTAAGGACTATAAAGTACGTATCCACGAGAACATTGCCGACAAACTGCACTGCAGTTTGGTAGAAGACAATTACGAGTATGTGTCAAGTAATTTTGTGAATCTTCTATAAATAAATCTAATATACAAGGTACCCTACCCTTTTTTAGTCGCGATCCCTTTAAGGCTTAAGGGATCAATGTACTCATCATTATGAACAACTTTTACCATGGGACCAAACCCGAAAACGCGAAATGTCGGTAAATGCATTATTTGCCACATTAGTTCCCTTACCGAACTTCAAACTTTTGACAGTCCCAAAACCAAACTTCCGTAAAAACAAGACCATCTCATAAAAATATTCACGACTATTTACCTTCGTTACCTCAGCAACTTTTAAAAGCATAAATAATGGACACGAATTAATCGCTTCAGAGACCAAAGTTGACTTAATTACTACAACAAAGTTAGGGGGAATCGATAAAGTTTCCCAAGATAGACATAAAGTACCTTTTGGCTGTACAAGATTAAATTGTGTAGAGAACGTTACACTTGGGCAGGCTAAGTACTAAATTAAGTTAGGTACGAAGATAAATAAGTAAATTAATGTGTGGACTGCCTTATTAGTAAATTGAAAATTATGTGTAATAAAACTTTTTTTTTGGTATCAAAAGAAGGTTCTATTTCCGTTAAAAAAATTAAAATTAGAAATTTTGTTTTATGGATTTTAGACCGAATAAAATTGTTCTTAAAATTCTTGATAATACAACTTTTTTTTTTCGGTTTAAAAGGAGGATCCTTTTTCGTCAAAAAAAATGAGAAATTTTGTTTTATGGAGTTTAGACCGAATAAAATAGTTTAAAAAAAAATTCTTTGCAGTTCTTACAGTTTTTTGAAACTGTAGATGGATGTCTAAGAACAAATTTTCCTATATCTAACGTTTAGAGTAGCTGCCGCAGAGATCGGTACGTAAGGGCCATAGCACACTGCTACTTTTAGCGATTTCGCGTTCGTTGGCTGCCTTTTGTTTGCAAAAAATGAATAACGAACGCGAAAACGCGCGGTTCTACTGCAGAAAGTAGGTAGTGTGCTATGGCCTTAAGATTAAATTTTTAAGAGAACGTTACACTTGCGGAGATTAAGTAAATAAATAAATAAAATTGAAGTGTCTGTTTGTAATGTCATGCATATCTATTATTATGAAAGTATAATATAACTATTTTTAAAGTTTTTTTCTGTCTGGCAGTCTGTTTTTTCCGGCTAATCTCTGAAACGGCAGGACCGATTGTAACGGGACTTTCACTGGCAAATAGCTGATAAAAATATTATAGTTTAAAAAAAAACTAAAGAAAACGCTTTTGTCATCCAAACTAAACGTGTAAGCAAAATTTCAGCTCAATCGGAAATCGGGAAGTGGGTCAAATTTAACTTCCAAGTTTGTTTTACATAGATAATTACAAGTGAAGCTAATAAAAGCGTTTTAAAAAGGAGTAACATAGTTTACTTTTACATTTAATTAAAAGAATATTTTATTTTGTTAAATTCCACGCGGACGAAGTCGCGGGCATAGCTAGTAAGTAAATAAATATGTATCTATGTGTTGGATCGTTAGTGTTCCAAGTAATACCTAGCATGCAACTTCCTTTTCTTTATCCTGGTTTAAATAAATGTATTGATTGCGACCTCGTTAAGAAGACCATAGCTTCGACATAGTGTGCGATCGGCATTTTCCTTTTAAATGTTATTGATGGCGATCGATATTTCGTATAAAAGTTCGCTTTGCTTACGTGTGCTCATTAGAGTCGACTGGGTGTGCAAGTGTCTTTTGATTTCAAATACATTTAATGTCTATTACTTCTATAAATCTGATCTGAGGTTTTGGGGTAAAATTTTACTAAGTAGCAAATTGGAACCTTCCTGAAACCTAAGTAGGTTACAGATTTTTTTATGGATCTCTTTGGTAGCTATGTTAACCGTTAGAGATAGGAAAATATGTTGCTAGAAATCTAACTAACTTTAAAAACGTATAAAATAGCATTCATGGATTTTTGAAATTAGGTTACGTTGGGTTCGTAAATGAAAAAAAATGTTTTTCGATAATAGATCGTTTGTGAAGAACAAAAAGTTGTATGGACACATTTTTCTAAAGTTGCCCACTAGTACATGAAAATTAACATTAAGATTTAGTAACAAAAAAATATGGACCGTTAATGCTTTTCAAAAACTCTAGATGGATTTTTCAGAACAATTCTCTCTATTTCAGTTAGCACAGCAGCTGCCATAGAGAGGCCAAAAAACTCATAAATACGTGCAGACTCACTAATAATTTTACCATAGCATGAGGAAAACATCGTGAGGAAACCTGCACACCTGAGAGGGCCTTATAAAGTCTTCGATGGTGTGTAGTCCACCAACCCGCACTAAGTCAGCGTGGTGGACTAAGGCCCAACCCTTCTCATACTGAGAAAAGGCCTGTGCCTAGTAATGGGACCGTAATGGGCTAGATGTATTTATTTTATGGGTAATTTCCAAATTTCCGGGTGCATGAAATACGCCTAATCATTAATCTTGCAATACGAGACGATGTCAAATCACAAATACTTTACACCAACACACAAAATCCTTGCACCTACAGTCGTGCATGCCAATAAGTAATTTCACATCTGTGACGTCAATATGTCGGCGTTTCCTCTCTGCGACGTCGACGTCACTCGAATGAAAGTCAGTCGATGTCGTGATTGATTGAGTTGTGAGGGCATAACCCTCTTATCTTTGCTATATAGCTTTGGAATATCGCGAGAAGGCGACTTATATAGATTCAGGAATGATTTTTAGGAGAATCAACCTATGATATTTTGCTGGTGAAACAGAGGACAATTCTGTAGTTTTTTGATGTCTAGCTTGATTGGGCTTGAATTTTGAGTTCAGTAAAAATATTTTTTAAAGCACGTTTCTAGTATGATTGTTCTGTACTTCTTTATCAAAGCCAGCCTTTCGAAATCTTAATTATATATTATACACGATTATACGGAATGTGTATAAAGCCGAAAGAGGATTATTGTACTCATCATTATGAACAACTTTTACTATGGGGACACCGCTAAAATTAATTAGTTTAAAGGGTCCCGCCCGGTTAATGAAAATCTCACGTCAACTTTTTAGTACAGAGAATATAGTACATTATTATAACAGATAACATTTTGTGTTACAGAATCAATCCCGGGCATAGACAATATTAAATATTAGAAGAAGTCATCAGTATTAACGCTAGGTATTTAATGGTATGAAAAAAAATACACACAAAACATTTAAAATAATTATTGGTTAAATGTCACGTGAGAGGGAGGGGAGATCCTACCACAACATAACAAATCTCACAAAAGGGGAGGGGAGTCCAAATATTTTAAAAAACACCTCACGTAATTAATGGACGTCCCCTTACTAATCGGTAAATGACCGGGGAGTATAAGAGTGTATCGACTGAAACGAGCTGCGGTGTTCGTACGCGACCAGGATGCAATTTGTTACCTGGCACGCACTATTAATCTCTAGAAACATAATAAATTACTCCTATGCCTCGGGCAGTGCAATCCCACTGCTCTAACACATCTCGGGATATTATATTGGCTCTGTGTTGTCTCTGGTTTAGAAAAGGCCAGCTCCTGAAATTAAATTGCGATGATTAGGTATCTCGAGAGAAATAGTCTTGTTAATAGGATCACAAATTCTTCTGATGGTAGTACCTAGTAAGAAGCAGGGACTTGAAATGTTACTAAAAATAACGTTACGTTTACGTTACGTAACGTTACTTTGAGTAACGTTTCAAGTCCCTGGTAATAAGATTCACGGCATGGTTGCTGTGCGGCTCCCGCATGCGGTACATTTCGACGTGCATTATTTTATCAAAACTTTCAGGCCCAACGGAACTCTAAGATTCGCCCTTCCATCAATATTCAGCAGCAACGTTCGCAGCATTTGTCAACCCACTGCAAAGCTTAAGCCTCGTCGTTTAATCAAAGGAACTGTTCAACGGATGCGAGCACACGGGAGATGATTACTGCAACGGTACAATAAGATAAAAAAAAAACAACTTTGTGACATTTTCCCAATGACACAGCATTATGCTGAGATGGAGACCATTTTTGGTCTGGTTCAGGTTGCTTACTTTTTTTTATTTTTGTTCTTTTGTACTTTGATGTTATTTCCTGTGCGAATCCAGGATAAAACTATTTTCTTTCTTTCTTTTACAAATAATTAAGTTTTTCTGTGCTAACTAATGTCGCGAGTCTGGTCATGGTAACAGATTCTGGAGCTGGCTCGCCTCTTTTTGTCCCAAAATAATGATAACAGTCTTTGGGTGAGGGTCACGTTCAACAATTTTGAGTGCTACAAACACACATGTCTCTAAAAACAAACAATACAACCTGAAAGGGACTATTTATCAGGACATGTCATCTGTTGAACAAATACCGTTTATTCCTAGACCCTGCAAAAATACCATGAAATATATTAACCAAGTAATAATGAAATATAGGTATTTTTTATCTAAGTAATATAAATAAAACATTAATCTGACAAATGGGAAACCATCGATTATATTCTCAGAAGATCTTAAACTAATGTTAGACTAACACCAGACAATTTACTTAATTTTTATCATAAGCTTTGAATCTGATTTGGATTTTTTTTGCTTTCCAGCATTTTTTCTTTCTATTATTGTTATCCATTAGCTAATTGTAGAGCAAGGGTCCATTTTGTTTAAGGATAAATTTTAAGAATGATGATAAATGGTGGAATAATATTGCACGAGAAATTCTTTCAATTTAAGGAGGAGCGCCTGCCAACTCAGTTATGCTTATGGCAAACAAATTTGCATTATCAGTCAGTGTGTATATTTCATAACACGATTGGTCCAGACCCAGGTGTGTGTGCATGTGACATTTTACGTTTGCAAATTTTATCCACGATACAGGAGAAATCCAAGTCGGGGCAAAGATTCTATATAAAAACAACATACTGCCTATTTTCCCCATCACCATAATACTCCGGAAATAGCTAAGTAGCCCTTTTCTAAGTCGAGGTAAGCAATAACGGGATGCAACTTACAAAACCACGCAATGAATTTTCCTGCAAATCTTGACAAATAGATATCTACAATACAATATCTGATATAGATACTCCATCTGCGTAAATTAATTCTTACGCACACAAAGCATCTAATGTTACACTATTTGCTAGTCCAGAGCACTGTGGCATAGAACGTCTCAAACCTTTCCCTTGTCTTTTGCATCCATACATCGAAGACAAAAGGAACAATGTAATTTAGGTGGCTAGAAGCGACGGAACCAATTATACTAACGCTGAACTAGTCAGTGGTTCGGATTCACTTGTATTTAGACTAGAAATGTTTACTTAGCAATACAGTAAAGTGCTCACGACGAATCGATACCTAGGCGTACGTACTCCATCTATTTCATTAACAAGGTTCCTATGCTACTATGGCATCGACCGCCACAAATCCTTCCCTTTTGCATCGATATGCCAAAGACACCTAACAATGTTATTTACGTGGCTGGAAGCGACGGAGCCAATTATGTTTGTACCGAACTAGCCATTGCAGTCGCTTGGATCCGTTTGAGATTTATTTTTAGGGAAACAAACGTGGGTGTCGATTCTGTTGTGCACTTTGACAGGACTAAACTACACGAAGGGCGTTTGTCTCTTTCTGTTTCAATAGAAAAAGAAACTGAAAGATACGTTTAGTCCAGTTTAGTACCTACTGTTAAAATGTGTTACAGACTCGACATCATTGTCTCGATTTCTTCGTCGTGTTTTTGCGACAAGCTAAATAAACACGATCTTATTAATCTTAGATTAACAAAAAATTATATATATAAATATCAACTATAAGTTGACCTTGCATTCTATACGCTTTCCGTACACTGAGAGGTCAGCTTGTACTGAAAGTGTACAGCTTGATAAGTAGCCATGCGTATATGCATTATGTAGGCATCATTAAAGATTTTTGTTGATTGCTGCATGTGTTTTGTATACTAAAAGTTTATATTTTACCTTGACTAAGGTACCTAATTACTTCAATGTATTTTACCAATCAGCCCAGTCATATTTTGGAACTTTCAAAAATTAATTTATAAAAGCAATCTCGCAGACTCTCTTAACAATATTAATAAATGCCATTCGACTGTTTACGGTTGTACTGCTCGATTGGGTATCGAAGGATTGTTAATTTACCTTTAAACATGTTGATTTCATTTCTTTATTTTATCTTTATTCAGGGTTAAATTAGTATTGTCATTGTATTTTACGTTATTTAATCTAGATACTTAAAATTTTGCCATTTCTACAGCATCATCCATGGTTTTATTTCTTTTAGTAGAAATACAGTCTACTATGATTCTTAGATAATGATTGTTGTTAATACTTTATAGAGTACGTCAATCTTATATTTAAAACATTATATTTATAAATAGACAAATTATGTTAATGTTCGAAATCAAAATTCTTATATTTAAATGCAAATTACTTTGCAGTTATTTCGCATACTTTTCAATGCTTATTTCGCTGAAATCTTAAGCAAAATAATGATTTAAACGAACATTGGAATGGATAATATTCTCTCTTGCTCAAAATGTTTTATAAGTAATACAAAAGAGATTAAAAGTAATAAGAATCTTACTGAACTCATTAAAAATATATTTTAAGTCCAACACAATTCATGTTATAGTTATTAGAATCCTATCTATTGAAACCAGGTCGACTAGTTAATGATTTGTTAATTTATCACCCGTATTGTGAAATTTGAACAGTGTCTGTATGTACGAGGCACTGTTTAGGATAGTATAATGTCGGTGACTTATTGATTATATGATCATATCAGCCTGTATAATGTCTTCTATTGGACATACGATAGACCGTAATTTATGGTCGTAAGGAATATTGATAATGATGATTATCCATAAAACATACCCATATTATACATAATCACCACAATACGAGATCCTACGGTTATTGTACTCGTCATTATAAGCAAATATTTAGTCAGCTGTTCCATATATTAGGCCAATAATATTGAATTATTTGTATGGAACAGCTGATTATCTTTTCGCGATTTCAGTGTTGGTCCCGTAATAAAAGTTGTTCTGACTGATGAGTACAAGAACTCCTTAAGACTTAAAGGGACCGGTAGGACCTTGTATACAAGAAAGATGTTGCTGCTCACTAACATAATCACTTTTTTTAGTTAATATTGTGTACAAAAAGGACATAAAGATTCAATTTCCGATATTCAGTCACATCTGGATAGACTAAAAGGCCGTCCCCAACACTTGAAATACTTAGATAAGGCTAGGATGACGAGAAATTAAGTTAGATGAGTTTAGGCCTATCTATTTTTTCCAAGACAAATAGAAAACTTTCATGGGTGTGTCCTAAATTCTCATTATTTTTAGTTTTCCCAACCATCAAAGTTAACTATATTTTTAGATTTTTTCAACGTCGTACAACGTGGTCTTTCTTACCTGCTCCTCTCTCTATACGACTGACAACTGACTCTTCATGAGTGCCAGTGTAAAAGAGAAATTTATCAAAAAAACTGAGCACTTGAAATTGACGAAAATATGAATTTCATTGATTGATTCTTAAACAAATGTTTGCAAGGAGTGTTGCAATTCCCTTTTGAATGTAGAACTTAAAACAGAAACAGATTGAGGTGATGCTAGACCTGCTAACATAATATGTATCTAGTCTAGGCTATTTTCAGAAGTCTGTCTCGACTAGAGAATATGAAGACCATAATACGGATGTATGAGAATTTCACTGGATTTATTATTTATACTATTTTTAAGGTCACTGTATCTCACTTTGGGATGTTTTCCAGTCTCATGTAGTAAAATATCGATAAGTATCATAGTTCCACTCTAGATACGTTTTTATTCTGTTTTCAAAATGAATTTCAGTTACATCAGGATCCCAGGTGTGTATGAGCAAAATAATGAGAGCATCATTATTTTTCCTTTAAAAATGTTTTCTTAGAACGGGAAAGCGGAGCATTAGACGGCAAAGATTGACAAAAGACTTCGTTAAAGTCGTAGGGGGCTATAAGACATCTTTGGGGAGGCGTTTGTCCAACAGGACAAATCTTCAAATATGATAAAAAAATAAAAAAATAAGGAACTTTTGAACGCAGTTTATGTCAGTTCCATCGTAAACAAATTTTAAGATAAATCACAAAAAATAAAACAGATTACCATATTGTAACAACTAAAATAAAAATAAACCTACTTTACCACAAATATTAATTAATACATATATCATTTTAGCCTCACGTGACTTAGGCCGAGACAAAAAATTATGGAATATACCTAAGTCTAACTTATTTGTATTTAATTCCTTAATTAATAATATAATTTATTCTCTCTCTCTCTTCCCGACTGTCAATGCCACATGGTGGTGGGGTCAGCCTTCTTTGTATTTTGCTTCCACTTCGCTCTGTTTTTGACATCCGTGTCGGAAACTTTGCATGTCGCCATATCTCTATGCACTAATATAATTAATATGTTAATTAATGATAAAGAAGTACATTTGACTGGACCAAGAATATTTCAAAACTTAGCTCTAATAACTACAACGTAGCAGACCCTAAATTTAGTCTGAAAAGTTTCCACTTACATTTTAAATTAGGTCTGCAAGTGCATCCACAAATTCTCTTGAGAATTGACCAAAAGCTAAAATGTTACCAACTTTACTTTTCTTGACACTGACATGTTTACGTACCTTGGCTATTTCCAGAAAAGTCAATATCGATGTATCATTGGAGCATCTATTGTTTACAAAGGCATTCGTTTGGATCTTCAGAAATATTTAGATACTATATCCCAGTGGCGAAGGGTGAAAGTTTTAAAAGGGGAAGACGTCCCAAAAATGCCCTCTAAAAATTCCTGCAATTAATGCTGCAAGACATACTGTCTCTTGTAATATATATATCTCATGTCTGGAAGAGCTCGTCCTAACTGACTAACTAGCCTTTTTTTGTCAGTTGGATGAGTAACTAATATAGGTAATATTACGTTCGTCTATGCTCTAACCAATTCTTAAAGGGAAGCCGATGGGAATCGGGTTGTATGGACTCTTCGCCACTGCTATATCCATGTCATTTGGATATTGAAGTTAGCAGTACACATATGGGTTTGGACGCATATCTACTTTCATTAATATATTTCTTGTTAGGTACTTTGATGATTAGCTATACTCATTGCGACTAGCATGAGAAGGTTGGAAGTACAACGCAAAAAAATGTGGAAAAACTTGGTCCATTTGCGTGAAGACGAACGTAATGTATGGACCAAAAATCTATCTTCCTTATGGCCTGTTGTTTTTCAATTAAGCCACCATAATTTAGCACCTCATACTAATTCTCTGGAACGTCTCTACTATATGTTTATGTACCGAAGTAAGTACATAGGTACATAACGCCCTCTCTCTTGTGTTCTCAGTTCGGCAACGTATTTTGCCTGGTATTGACATATTTATGTCTGTAGGCTATTTCCAGAGAAGCCTGTATCGATGTATCATTGTAGGATTGGTAGTGTACAATGGTCTTACTTAGAAGCGGTGGTACAATACAATGTGACAGAATATCGACAAAATATTTCATTTGGAAAATAATTAATCGCTCTTAGACAGTGGGACAATCCACGTTTGATAGAGGAAAGAAACGCCAATGAAATGTATGAAAATGACATTGAATTTCTGTATCTATCACAATATAATTTATACCAGTGTCCCCTCGAGAAGCATTAAATCTTACCTACACGCAACGTTTTTCAGCATCGGCTATTTCTTGAAAAGTCTATACTTTGATGTATTATATGAGAGAATCCATAATTTACAGACGCCTCGCTAAAGGGCTGCTGGCCTTAAACAACATCATAGAATATCCTATAAAAGTCATACGGAAGATGAAACATCTGCTCGTATAGTATGGCTACTGTACAAATAGCCTATCTGGGACACAGTCCGTCTGGTAATGATTTACTACTTTGAAGGACGCTGGTCTTTGAAGTCCGACTAGTACTAGTCAGTGTTATATGACATTCCTGCACTTTAAAAACAGCTTCTTAAATTACTTTACGAGCATAGAGAGATAACGTTACTAATTTTTTACCGTAAAATTCTGTTACGTTATGGTAAGTTACTAATTACCGGTAGTTTATAAACTTACCATAACGTTACTTGCGCGACGTTGCCAAGTTACATTATACGTGGCAATACACCCACCGCGCGTGAGTTAAGTACGTTACTAGTAACAGCGACCAAAAATAAGAAAGAGAAAGCACTATTGATAATGTTACAGTTAACGTTATTTTTAACGCTATTAAAAATGGTAAATATTATCGTTATAACGTTACATATAGCGTTATAACGTAACGTTCATTAAAATTTACCTGTATTTCGGTCCCTGTTTACGAGTCTTGCTTGCTCTTATGTCTAAGTTGTTTCTAGAACAGTCTATATCGATGTGTTACTGTATAGTCCATAGTTTATAAAGGTCTCGCTGAGGGGTGGTAGACTTTAGTTATGCATGGACCGGTGTCCCAGGCCTATGTTAATTATGACGTGGCTCGTACTCAACTTGAACATTGGATATTTAGGCTTGAATACTAGATTTCGTATTATTTTGCTTGCTATTATATTGTTTTAATAATGTGGTAATGAAATATTAGTCTATAGACGAGAAAGATTCTAGACATGTTAGAACATTTTAGAGTCCGTTTTGACTCAATATATTTCCTGGATCATAATGATCTTGGGGGCTAATCCTCATTAATGATTGCTATAATTATGGTTTTGCTTATGCGGTCTTCTGTAATGACATTGTTATCATGTCTATCTTTACATCTTTATTGGTATAATAGTAAGGACAGATTTGATTAGATTTATTAGAAGTTCCTGACTTCTGAGGGCCGAGCACGAATGTTTTGACGTATGGTAAAGTAAACGTAAGCAAATTTAGAACCCAAAATACACGTTTAATCCATGATTTTTTTTTGGAAATACATGCAATATTTTTACATTTTTATGAAACAAGTGCGTTTGTTGCATAAAATTTAACAACAATGCGATAGATTCATCGTATTTTATAATCAAAATTTGCTTACGTTTACGTTACTATACGTCAAAACATTCGTGCTCGGCCCACTGAGCTAGATGCAAAGACCTGTATTACATACAGGAGTCAGTGGCCTTTATCTTGATTGTTTAAACGCGATGTAATAAGGAAAATCTAAAAATTCAATATTTTTTCTTCCTTGTTTTCTTCCATATCAAATGCACGATTAGTTTTTGCTTTATGACCTATAAAACCTTTAGCAAAAACAGACTTAATGACGGTATGTTAACAGTACAATCAACTAGCAATTCAGCCAATTCGCTAAATTCGCATGGATTAACCGCAATAACCTGTTTTCATAATCCATTTCTGTCCATAACCTTATTTAAATGGTCATACGTAATAATTTTATGCATTTCGCAATCAGCCACACAAAGAGGTTAATTAACAATCTTCGTTTGCATTAATTATTTAACGAACACTACATTTGTCACTATTGTAATCTTTATTGTCACCAATTCTCCCTAAACTAGACCTGTATTATTATATTATATCTATACAATGATGAACACATTACCCTCCTTTGCATCGCGCAATCGGGTAAAAAAGAAGCAACTAACAGACTGACTGACTGACATTATTATCAATGTAGGTATAGCCCGAACCGAAGTCTAGCACCATAAAAAATTTAAACACAGGTTCCATATATTATTGTTGGCTCACTTTACAAGGTTTTAAGTTATAATTTTTAGGACCCATTGAGTTATGAATGCTACAAGGTTCTATGTGTCATATAGATCCTTGTAGCATGCATCTCAATAAGTGCTAAAAAAACTTAGAACCTTGTAGTAAGGCAACGATATGTTTAAAGTCCGACTTTTGTAGTCCGGCAGCCTGATTACGGACGCAGCTGACAGTTTGCGACAGGCGTAAATTGCACAATTCCTGCTGTCAAACATAATTTTTTGTATTGTATTTGTTGTACGTAATAACAAAATGATGTTTGACAGCAACAATTTACGCCTGTCGCAAACTGTCAGCTGCGTCCGTAATCAGGCTGCCGCATCCTTTTAAGGCGTGAATATGTAGGTTATGAGAATTGGTTCACAAAAACAAAGAAATAAATACCGATAAACATTTATTATAGAAAATAAAGATTTATTCCATGCCTTTATTTAATTAAGTGTCGTATAATTTTAAATTTTGATTTAAGTTATTGTTTATGATTTATAATTAGTCACCCCTTAAAGTAACCGGGACTCTCCGGGACTAGAAAGATAGAACCTTTTATATTATAGGCAAACACTAAGAAGTGTCTAATTATAGGAAATCCAATCCTAAGTGGTTGAAAATGGTTGTCAAAGTCAGTACCTACAGTAATTCACGCGGACCAAATAGCGGACAAAAGGGAGCACTGTAAAATATAGTAACTATAGAAATATCACGCCGATCGAGCAGGCCTGGAGGCACCATTACGTATCTCGTATGAGGCGATAAAGTTCTAAGAAAGATCTTCGGTCCGGTAAAGTATGAATCATGAATTAGAAACTCTTATTCAACGCGAGACTATCATACTATATAAATCGTAGTGAATGGTGGGTTAGACACATTAAAAGATACCAAATTGCTGCAATTGGCTGTTCATAGTAACAATGTATAAAGAGTCGAGCCCTATATTCAGCAGTGACCGTATACGGGTAAATGTTATGAATTACACTGTTCAATGTTTGAATCTGGAAAACCAGACCTACGCTTTCCACTTCAAAGAATTATAGCTAGATTAATCTTCTCAAGTTCATTTAAGACGCTATAAGCCTGAGAAATATATTCTGAGCTAGAAAAATGTCTCTAAAACGGCCACGCTTTATATTCCAGCTAGAGGTACTTTAAGAGTGCTCGATTTACGTATAAATCGCTACCTAGTCTTGGTAAGCGACTATCTAAGTTTCGGGGCTGTATCGAAGATCCTAAAGTAAATTGGTAGGAAACTCATGGAATAGATTTCATATAAACACATGCCTATGAAATATTGTGGAGGTTTCTTGCCGGTTCTTCTTCATAGAACCAATTCTTTTGGAACTGTGCACCTTGTGTGTTATTTAAAGTTTCAAAAGTGCCTAAATATTTGGTTTAACATACGAATTTATTATAAATCCGTAAATAGCTGTCTCTTTGTCTGCTTGTTGTCACGACTAACTGTCTGAACCAATCTTGATGTCAAGGAAATCGCGTGCATCATGATTAAGGACTTAAATTATATTTATTTTATCAAATCGCATCCTCCGGTCTCCTCCTGGGGGTTTAGCTAGTTTGAAATAAAAACTTTATCTATATTTATCAGTGCAATGTGATATAGAAATGTATTTAACCCCTGACAAAAAAGAGGGGCGCTATAAGTTTGTAGTGTGCAGTTTTTTTAATTGAAAGCTAGTTTAATCTTGATGGTTCTTAGCTATGTTTCATGAAAATCTGTTCAGCCGTTCAAAAGTTACAACTCTTTTTTCAGTTGGAGTCGGGGATTTTTGACGGTTAGGTTATTGTTCAAATTTTCAAGGACAAGAATCAAAATAACATTATTATTAATGCTGTGCAAATGTTTTAAGCAACCTCTCCGATCAATTGAGGTGCGATCGAATTACGAACATAATAGATTTCTCAGAATTGGAGCTCAACTAGTTAAATGGAGAATCCAGTACTTATTCATCTCATTCCCATTTCTATTGTTGGGATTTAGGCCACTTATTTGGAGAGGGACTGGGTTATAATTTACCATTCTTCAAATTTAGTAGAGTAGAGGTTCCCAACCGGTGGACCACGGACCACCAGGGATTTACGAGCGAAAAAAAGTTATATCGTAATAAATTAACATTTAAACCGGCGCGGCTGAAACATCACATTGATATTCAATTAAAAGTTCTCTATTATAAACACTTATTGTTTAGCTAAAAGTTATAATTAAAGTTTATTTTCAAAGTCTATAATTTCTATTATTTTGAACATTGTCATCAATACACCGAACAAAAAAGTCCTAGTGGTCGCTGGTCAAATAGGTTGAGAACCACTGACTTAGAGGAATGAGAGTGCCTGGTGCTTATACCCATTCGCTCAATACCTAGAGAATTATATCCATAACGCCATTTCAATTAATAATTGGGCTATGTACATAAATCGTCAGCATTGGCAAACGAGCTAAGCAATTCTCCACTACTGTTATAAAAAGAATTAATACAAATACAGTTCTTACTTTATCTGTAACAGCTTGCCTTAAAACCGAAACAAAGATCATTAAACCTAAAATTAATTCTAGTGACCTAAACAAACTTACCAGGCCTAAATAAACTCTCCCAAACTTTTGAGAACGGACTTTTAAAGTGACAAAGACCGAACACATTTAGCTAGCGACGTTTATAAATAAAAATTCTCATTGTTTAGCTAGCTATTGAAAAGCTTCAAGGAAATTAGGCTCTTTTATAAAGCTGTAAACAGCAAAAAGCCTTAGAGACGTTGCCACAACGTGACTTAGCAACTTTGAGAATTTTATATTAAACTAGCTGCTACTCGTGCGGATTTTTCTCATTTCTTTCCCCTCAAGTTTGCCATTGTTTACCCACTGTTTTTCTATTGCCATGGATTATTAAACTTTGCCAGATGTAAATGAAAACTTGGGAATCAAAGGCTTTCTACTGTTTGAGTTCGTACAGACTTCTAAGTATTAACGTTTTCGTTGAGAATTATTCTGCTTGTGTTTTTAATTAGAGTTGGGATTGTGAATGCGTTTTTACAGACTGCATTGCACATATTATGATTTGAATTTAATTAAATTTTCTTTTGTTTCACACTCTGGAGGCAAATATGAGGAAACACGTACGCGGTAATATTAAAGAACGAGCAGTGGTGGATAGCTTCATTTGTTTTATATGATGTTTACACTTCTAACACCTGGGGAGCTATTCCGTAAGAACATATCGCATCTCGATTCAAATCTCACACTTATTGTCGGATGATATTTGAAGAATTGACATACGATAACTAGTCTTATGATATCTTCATCTCACATGCACAACACACAGAACTGAAACAACTATCTGTACCTAGAAATGTTTGTTCCGTGCGGAAATCGAATTCGCGACACTTAGCACAGAAAGCTAAACACTTAGCCGATGATTCGTATCTATGGGCAGAAATACGTCATCACTACGACACGATATCATCGTTGTCGAAAAACTACGACGCGCCGCATCCTATAACGAAATAATGGTAATAATTTCTCTCAACTTATGGAATACACTAGACGTATTCTCTTCCTGTTATTGTTAAGAAGACGCACATAACAAACACGTGGCACAGCGAAGCAACTTGTCACGATGACCACGTCCTGCGGTGTCGTGGTGATATGTCCCTTTATTTTGTCGCTACAATCCACATCTAACTGAAAGTATACTTATTAATGAGACTTAACAGCTAAATAAATAAAGCCAGCCCACTACCTACTATCCCACTCAGAATAAGAAGGATTAGGCCTGGCCTAGTGCAGGTTGGTGGACTACACACACCGTCGAGAACTGAAATGAGGCTCTCTCAGGTGTGCAGGTTTCCTTCACCGTTATTGCAAGTGACAATCAAATTCTGATCCGCACATGAATTCGAAAAGTCAGAGGTGTGGGCCGGTTTTGAACTCAGACCTTCCTGCATGGAAAGCGAGCGTTCAGACGCTAGGCTATAACTTAACAGCTAATTAAAATTAATTTAAGTATTCGGCAGTTAATAACAGGATCCCTTAGTTGTGACTAAGGGGTCCTATCATTTTATGACAGCTATAAAAAGAGCAGGGGCTATTCTAAAAATCCACACGTCTATCTACCTATAACCTAAAAGGTTACAGGTAGATTGCCGTGTGCCGTTGGATACCAATTACGGCATCCATGGAAAAGTATGCTAGGGACTACATTCCCAACTGGGGACCTACATATTTGGTTAATGTTTCAAACAACTTTAGATTACATCACGCCATATTTTATGTTGTTTTCCTCTCATATTATACTCGAAACAGCAAATGCTATTACAATATCATTGGAGGTTTCTCTTCCTTTACAAACTGCTCTAGCTTTGTTCTAGAACTACGTCGTGTATTGTATGTATATTACAGCTTCCCTTTGTAACCCAATAGCAAATAGCAAAACCTTCGGTTAGCACAATACGGTACCGACTGAATGTAGGTTGGGTTTATAGATTGTAATAACAGAGGTGACAGGTTGCTTCCCTTCGCTTCCGAACGCGAGATTACCTTGTTTCTCTTTGGTGCTGCAACGTATTTGTACTTGTTTAAGTTAAACTCATATCATGACCTGGACTTGAAGTATTTTTTTATTTGTTTAAATAATAATGTTTATCTTCTATCATATACAGGATAATTTTTTATGTAGTGCGCATAATTTGTAGAGTGATTCAGTCTCTGTTCCTAAATGCAACCGCAGTATTGGGATACACTTTAAAACAAAACGAAAATTCCACTGAGACACGCATAATTTACTAGCGCAAGCCATACAAAATCAAATTTTTATGTTGTTTTAGAGTGAATTTTAGTACTGCGGTTGCATTTGGGAACGGAAACTGAATCACTTTTGCGGACTTCATAAAAAAATATTATCCTGTAGATATGAGCTGAATTATTACACCGCACAATCACAGAAAGGGCTATGCCCAGCTGTAGGTGAATTCGGGCTGAGGATGATGATATTTCGTGGCAGATTTTATTTTATCTTCTTTTCTGTTCTCGTTTTCGACTTGTTTTGGGGAATTCTGCTAAAACTCCTCTAGTTGTGGTCCGGATTCGAAATCGGGGCTGTTAAATGACTGAAGCAAAACAATTTATAGCTAGAGACGCTTTCTTTCATATTAGGTATCGTAATCACCGTACTATTTCACAAGACGTAGTCTCAGCCCAAAATGTGAATCAGTTCAACAACCGATATGACAAATATCTTCTCAACCGCAAAAATAAAACCTAGGGGAGAATAGCAGGATACAAGGACTTACCAGTAGTCTCAACTGCCTACCTGATAATTTATATTTATATCTAATAATAATATTTCTTCCAAATTGTTGTGTTTTCTGACCAAGTTAACTATGTATATGTTCGTTACGAAAAACAAAATACCATTCCTTATTTTTGGAGATTGCATTGCGCAAAAATAACACAGCGACGACAAAAATTCTAAAAACAAATTATGTAAAGTTTCAGCATGCATTTGTAACATTATGAATATTACAAGGGTGGCTTTTTCAGGATTTTATAAAATGAATCCGAACGTGAAATACTTAAAAGGTCGAGAGACAGATAAATAATTAATTAAACACGACACAGTCAGACGCGTTGATCCAATTTATTTGTACTTATTGTCCAGTAGAATAAACTCTACCTGTAACTTCGTAAAGGAAACAGAGATTACAGTGCCCAAAAATTCTACGCCAAGAATTCTAAAACAAATTAAAGTAAAGTTGACATTAAAGGACCATGGGCAAATTTGTATGGAATCTGGACCAAACTCTCAACAGTGATGAAACCTATGCCATGTGAGAGCTTTTGGGGTATTATTTAATTCATTCTATGGCAGCCAAGTCGAAATCGAGCGCGAACATGGTGTTTTGGCACATTTTCAATACTGAGAAACTTGCTTGTTTTGCGACTACCGGCTCCTTATTTGACTCTAATATTAGCTTATTTGTGTCTATCTGGTAGGGATGATCGATATTCATCGATGGTAGATTAGCGGGAAAACATCGATGAATGTATAAAAAAAAAAAATTGTCCTGAAAAGTATCGACACATAGATTACCATCTATGTGTTGATACTTTTGAGGACAATTTTGAGGACAATAATATCGGCCCATCGATATACCTACTCCTAGTCAACTAGCGTGAATTGGGTGTATGTGCTAGATTTCGCTGACTATGTACTAGGTTTCAGAGACTGTATCATAGATTTACAAGTTTCAACTGATATGAACCAAGGGAAATAACAACTAAATCATCATCAGTTAGTATCAAGAAGTGGCAACTGAGGAAGATGAGCATCTTAACAGACGAGTTGTTTTTGAAAGGTAAGCTTTTCAAAGGCAACTCGTTGTCTGTTAAGATTTCTTAATGTAACGTAATCAAATAAAATATTTGTTGTATTGGTCTTAGCATGTATAATGCGTAAAATGTTTTCGGCAAACCTATTAACTGTGGCTACTTTTTAGAACGCATTAATTAGGGCAGCTCCAATTCTGAAATCTGTACACATATGCGGCAATGCTCTACCACCAATTCTGATCGAGAAATCATCTATTTTTTGTTCTTTGTGTGAAAAATAGTGAAAACTAACATAAAAACGGGAAACAGTAAGCCAGGACAGGAAATAAAAAGATCACATTTATTAAAAAAACTCGAGAAACGTATTTAAATGACTGATTCAGATTCGAGTGATCAAAGTGAGAATTTTGCCGCGTAGTGTGATTTTTTCCTGTTGTTCCCTGCTTATGGCATTGAGATAAATAAAGTGATATAGTAACAGGGTGTAAGGCCCTGTTTTATTACGCATATTTACATATACGCTAACTGTGTACGCTACATTGAAAAGATCGTGTATGACACAGACAAAAGTATACCATGTCGGACATACCATGCGGCTTTGCACGTGAATGCAATCAAAAGTGAATATTTTGAGCTTCAATACGACTTGCCTGGCCTGTGGGGCGTTCTGCGGGAACGCACGTGGTCTAAAATGGCTTTGTTGTGATGTGAAACGTGTTCTGAAGGGATACCCGTGGTTGAGTGTTTATTATAACCAAACAATTTGCCTGACCTGTGGGGCGTTCTGCGGGAACGCACGTGGTTGACTTTTTATTATAAAGGACAATGGGAAGAAACGTCCCCACCCTCCAACAGATTTGAAACATATCTCATTCGAAAGGTCTTAAATAGACGATCATTTTTTATTATGGCGACATTCTTCGAATATATGGGGATTCCCCGGTATTTGAATTCATAGATAATTTTTTATTTCGATTTATTTTTGCATATGAAAACGGTTTCCGTATTTACAAATATTTATTAATTAAGATTATAATATTGTTTAGAGGTTAGGTTACGTTTAGGTTAGGTTAGGTTAGGTTTAGTTTAGGTTAGGTTTAGGTTAGGTTAGGTTAGGTTTAGGTTCTCCGCCTGGAGGGGTGTGCCGGACTCTTACCGAGGAGTTCGGCACACCCCTCCAGGCGGAGAACAGCCCTATGATGGGTGCACAACACGCTAATCAAAAAAAAAAAGTTAGGTTATGTTAGGTTTGGTTAGGTTAGTTAGGTTAGGTTAGGTTAAGCGGACCTCTGCGCGACAGGCACATTCGCTACGTGGGCAAGGACGGTGGCTTCAAGCGGAGGGAGGTAACCTGCGAGGTTCCACAGGGGTCAGTTCTCGGCATAATCTAAAAACAAAGTCTAGGTTAGGTTAGGTTTTGTTTTTTTTAAGAACCCCATCGATTTTGCGGTTGAAACAGGTAGTTAGTTTTTTTGTAGCTCCTAATAAATATATTGACACGCATTCTATAACTGTTGGTAACATCTATGTGTCGATACTTTTGAGGACTATTTTTTTTTTTTACAATCATTGATGTTTTCCCCCTAATCTACCATCGATGAATATCGATAATCCCTACCAGATAGACACAAATAAGCTGATATTGGAGTCAAATAAGGAGCCGGTAGTCGCAAAACAAAAGCAAGGTTTTCAGTATTGAAAATGTGCCAAAACACCATGTTCGCGCTCGATTTCGACTTGGCTGCCATAGAATGAATTAAATAATACCCCAAAAGCTCTCACATGGCATAGGTTTCATCACTGTTGAGAGTTTGGTCCAGAATTACTCATTGTCCTTTTCAGTAAAATTTGTAACATTAAGAATTTTCTCTAATTTAACTATGTATATTTTCGTTACGAAAAACAAAATACCATTCTTCATTTATAAAGATTACATTGCCCAAAAATAACACATCCACGCCAAAAATTCTGAAACAAATTATGTAAAGTTCACATTAACTTTCCAGCACACATTTGTAACATTATGAGTCTTCCAAGGGTCGCTATTTCAGGCGTTTGTAAAATGAGTCCGAACGTGAAATACTTAATAGGTTGAGAGGATAAATAATTAACTAAACATGTCGCAGTCAGGTCGCGTTGATCCAATTTATTTGTAAGTATCGTCCACGTGAAAGTCTCAGAGAACTCTATCATGTTTGCATGAAGCACGCTGAGTGGCACTTTATTTAATTAGCACTAAGAAAAGAAATTGTTGTAGCGTACCATTAATGTGCGAGAAAAATGTCACAGCTTTTTAAATCTGGGAGTTTGTTTCCGTGTTTGATGACGTATTTTTAGATAGAAATACTATTTTAAGAGAAGTAGGCCCTTGGTACAACTCTTTTTCTAGTTAATGTATCTTTTCTTCTATTTCTGGTGTGCAATAAAGTGTATTGTATTGTATTATATTGTAAGCATAGCCTTAATTTCCTCTCAAAATTGGAGCAAAGTACCTCCACCTTACAGAATATCGTAGCCAAATAACACTGCTCTTTTGTTTTGTATTCCTAACGGTAACGGTGAGTAAGATCGCCAGTGTTCATTGGAGAAGCGTCGTATTGGCAGTCCTTTCTACTGGCAACACAACGCTAGTAGTAGAGTCGGTAACGCGTGAGTGATGCCCATGGTGTTGCAAGCGTCCATAGGTTATGGTAACCGCTAAAAATAGGGCGGGCCATAGGATTAAAAAAAAAATACTAAGCTCCAATAGAAACTTCGCTTTACCCGACCGAGCGATCAAACTCAATGCTTCATTGGTAGCAGTTGTGCTATCGGACCACTAAACCTAACTTAAGTTGATTGAATAGTTTCGTACCTTCGTTATTCGTTAACATTTTTCAAAGTATTCTGTGTTCAATAAAGAGAAAATTCCTCAATAATTCAGAGCTCTTTTCAAGTTGAATTAATACTGAAAAACTCCTAGTCTTATCGTCCCTCGTAATTTGTAAGTCAGCTGAAGGATCAAAGTTAATGGTAACGAAGTCAACAGTAATTGCTGACGACGGACCCGCCATCTATCATTACTTGTTCACAATTGTCTAAACTGGCGATTAAATTGTAACGTATTTATGTGCTGGTTCATTTTAAATTTAATCTGTCTTGTCAAACCTTAGGAAACGCTCAATATAAATGACAATTTCATCCATGTTTAGGAGGTTGGTAGTATCTACATATATTGTATTGATAATGATGATGATGAAAGTAATGAAAACATCCCGTCTGTAAGACTAAGAATAATCATAAATGATTAACGCACTTATATAGTACGAAACAACTAAGAAGTCCAACGGCAAACTTCGTAAAACCGATCACTTCCGAACTGAGTGCGTCTTCAACACCACGATTGTTTATTAGTACTGCAGTAAAACATGATCTTTACGCTGATGAAATAAGTTGTAAAACAAGTGACTACTATGGTTGTTCGATCAGGTATATAGATGTTACTTCTTAGTTGTGTTCTATACACGTTAAACTTCTGCATGATTAGAGGTGTATCGATCAGGGTTAGTTAAATTAAATATAAGCAATGGCTTATAAACGGTAACAAAACTGGAATAGCTCGATTATAAGGTAGGTTAACGTAAGCAAATTTTGAATAAGAAATACAATTTATTTGAAGTTAAACGGAAATCTTGCATGTATTTTCAAAAACGGACGGACGGATGGATTAATCTTGTATTTTTTAATCAAAATTTGCTTACGTTAATGTTACGATACGTCAAAAGCATTCATGCATCCCTAAAATATGTGTAATTGTGTATCATTCTACACTCTAAGTAAAACAGTAATACTTTCTCATAAGTATACATTTACCTATAAATGTCTTAAAAATACATTTTCCTTTCCATGCCAAAGCTCCTCCATTAGCAAATAAAATCTCGAAAATTTTATCCGTCTTCCTAAACCGTTTATTTCTATAAAATATTAATCCTCTCTATTCCCCATTTTAACACAATACGGGGAAATATTAATATAATGGAAAACGCTTTACTGTACACCAGATAGTTTGCTCAAATGGATTTTAAAAAGAGATAGTAGAGCAGGCGGCTTTATCGGGATGGTACAGGCAAACTTTGGATGAACAGGAATTGTACGGAAAAGACAAAGGGTAATCCAAGCCTAAGTAGGTACAGCAATGAACTGTACTTCGAATATAAAGGTTACTAATCCTTCGTCAAAACGTTCATAAACTTAAAGGCGTCCAGAATCTTTGTGTTAAATCTGTATATTATTTTTACTGTACCCATGATACAGAAGAAAATACGGGGCTTTCTTCTGTATCAGTCAGGGCCGGATTAATCTGACGGTAAAATAGGCCTATGGGCATAGCCGAGACCCGGGAAATATAATATAAATTAGATTTTTTTAAATTAAAGAAATATAGAAAATACCTAACTAAAAGTAAAAAATAAAAATTTGATTTACAAAATTTTATGTTTTTCCTAAATCAAAATTACTTAAGAATTTATTATGATTTTGAAATAGGAAAATTTGAAGAAGGAACGACGGCCTCATTACTTGTGCTTACATTGCCTAGACGCCTCTACATGGTTTAATCCGACGCTGGTTACAGCTTACAGATATAAATCTCACATGAACACACAGATCAGGAACAACAATCGCGTGCAGATTGATGCAGACATAAAAAGAATCGAACACGCAAGACGTCACGCAGAAAAGATCACACCAAAGATAGCCGTCTCGTGTCTTCAGTGAATTCCAAAAGAAATGTCACATATATAGGTGTAGATTAATGTAATGAGATCTTTCTACAATGTTAAGAAGACTTACTATTAGTGCCAAAGTTGATATTAAAGCTGGCGCTAATAGAACGTTTGGCACGATATGGCTATTTAAAAGTTTGAAAGTGGCAATAACACAGGCTAGGCGTCGGACTGGTAATCGAGAGGTCGTGGAGTTCGAATTCCACTCGTTGCAATATTTACGCGAACCACTTCTAACAAAAACATATTTATCTTAATTGGAAGCGAGAAAGGTGGAAATGATTGACTGTTTGCTTTCTCTGACTGTCTTGCTGCTTGCATTAATTTGATAATACTTATAATAGAAAATAATTTATAGTAGTATTAGTATTTGGTAGACCTTTTTAACCCGTCAAGCGACTCAAAGCAAACATAACAGAAAATCTTTTGTTTACGGGTGCCGTCGACCGTTCGCTGCAACGCTACGCATATATGAGTAAATTATAAAACTATAACATATTGTATTAATTCCTCTTAAAAACATTTCACACTTAACCTTCCTCCAACAAATTCCTATCAGAATGCTCTAATACTCTCATAAGTCTATGAAACGTGCACAGAGCATCATAAGTTACAATAAGACCGTAACTAAACGCTGCAGATGTAACCCGAAAACCGCATTCACCTAACTTTGGTCTCAAATTGTCACACAGTGTTCCAAACGCTCAGGGAAAAGTCCAAAAGTTGTGCCAAACTTAAGTTTTCCAGCTCGTTTGTGCCAATTGTAGAAACGGTGTGGATGTGGTCGGGAAATTACGTTTTGTTGAGATACGACCACGACGTGAGCCTATTAGGGTATTGAAGAAATCGGAGAATTGTAGAATTGAGTTGGGTTTATTTAGCGACTTCTTTGCGTACTTTGAAGGCCGATTTTTCAATGGCTATTTCTCCGGTAAGTATCGGACCTACTATATATGGAACCGTGCACCTAGAGTCTCGACATTTCATAAGTGCCTGTATTTGGTTTACATGAAATAAAGACCTATTATATTCTAGTCGAAATTCAATAAAAAATGCTCGATACTGCATAACTGGTTATCGAAAAATCGGCCAGCACCCGTAGTATGATCATTTCTATTTCCATTCTTCCAAGAATAGAGAAAGCTCTTTCTATCAATTCCAACATTTCCAACATCTAGACTCGCGTTTCTACGTAGACAAAGACAAAATATTCTTTCCATACCAAAGAAGAAGTAGGTAGTGATGTAGTTATTCTACACAGATATAGATACACTATATAGATTTTATATCAATATCTGTGGTATTCTACCAAATCCTACCGAAGAGTAGAAATATTTCTACAATTTGTCATTTTGGTTTGGCCTTAGGTATTGGTCGTCTCCAGTGTTTTTTCTAGAGCGTGAGTATCAGACACGACACCTTCCACGTTCAGAAACACTGTTTACAAACATACATCTCACTTGCACACACCCAGATCGACATAGACCACTATCCGTAGGCCATACAAATATTTGTTCCGTGCGAGGATTGAACCCGCGCCGCGGCCCGTAGCGTAGAAAGTTAATCGCTTAGCCACTGCGCCGTGTAGTCAAATATCAATATTGAATACGAGTACCTCTAGCCCTTGGTGGACAAACCAGCTGACTGAAACAGCTGATAAAACAAAAGTTGTAAACAGCCCATTGCTACTAAAAATCCGGGCAGGTATTTGTCGCCCGCTTCAACTTGCTAAAGCAAAATATTTGTACAGTACTCAGTTTGTGCGGGTAGCGCACTCATATATATTATAATTATCTATAAACAGAGTATTCACATTAATAATAGCAGCAAATAGGTCGTGAGAACAACCCCACCTGCCATATTAATCAGAAACTAGAGGAAAACAATTGGGCCAAATCTGGCCTGGAGTGACCCGTGATACGAGTTACGCAGCGGCAAACAGATATTTCATTGAAAAACTAAATCATTATTACGTTATCATACAATCCATTTCAAAGCTCTTTAATATAATAATAATAATATCATCATCATCATCATTGATAGCCTATTTCTACCCACTGCTGAATATACGCCTCCTTTTTCATGCCATGTTTCCCTGGTCTGTACTAATCGCATCCAGGTATTTCACGCGATTCTTTGCAGGTAATCTGTCCATCCGGCTGCAGGTATTCCAACTCTTCTTCTACCGTCTATCAGTAACCATTCCGTTAAGTAATCATTAAAATAATATAATAAATCCAGCCGATTACTGTCCCACTGCTTGGCACGGGCCTCTTCTCAGGATGAGTAGGGTTAGGCCTTAGTCCATCGCGCTGACCTAGTGCGGGTTGATGGACTACACACCATCGAGAACTTTATCAGGCCCTCTCAGATGTGTAGGTTTCCTCACGATGTTTTCCTTCAATTTTATCGCAAGTGATAATCAAATTCTAATCCGCACATGAATCTGAAAAGTCAGAGGTGCGGGCCAGGTTTGAACTCAGACCCTCCTGCATGGACGGCGAGCGTTCAACCGCTAGGCTATCTACTTGCTAAAATAATAAATTCCTTTGAAATTCCTTTCAGCATAAAAATAACGGCAATAAATATACACAAACGATATAACTTATAATTCCCGCAGCGTACATCCCCAATTGATCTGTGTTGATATTTACTTTAGCGACAGTTTGTGTTGGAAAAGCCACGCTTTTATATTCTATTGTCAGAGCGCAGTCAGCATGCAAATTTCATTCCGGGTTATTCTGCGTATTCGAGCTTCTGCTTCAAAATAATTGTAAAAGAAAAATAAGATTTTTTTACAGAACAGTACCTACCCGTGCTTACAAACTACAGTTTGTTACTTGTTGCAAAAATTCTGAAGTATGAGTCAAAGATTTCAAAGGAATGAATGAGCCAGTGCAAACATCCGTAGAACTTTCCAGAGAATGTAGTTTTTTGTAGTAATGACGCCTTTAGTTTTTATCTTTTACTTCCTTATATAGGTACTTCTTATGCATTCTACAAACAGGCTCTGACATACCGAACTTCTTCATCTTGTTTTATAATAGTTAAACGAAAAGACGTCCAGAATTCGTTGCAGTTAAGATTCGTTAACTTCACCATCAATTTCAATTAAAATTTACTCCTTCCTCTTAACAAAACTACTAGGTGCAAGCGAAAGAGGTGTCGGAACTCAAAACTTTTTAAATCCTGTTTAAAATTTTAAACAACTTAAATATCAGCTTCATCTTGTTGGCAAAGTTTACCGTGCTACAGTTTCGGAATGATTTAAATTGAAATAAAATAGTAGTTCGTGTAATTAATCAAGGCTTTGGAAGCAATGTAACGAATGTTTGCACTGCTTTAAAAAGAAGAAATTTCAGGCAAGGATTGCAGTGTGTACATAATCAACACTGGATAGAGTTTGCAACGAACGATTTTTACGTACACTACGAGGTACAATTTGATCTTACGCAATCACTGCTTAGCTATGTTGACACAGGTGATAACATGAACTAAAAAAGAGGGTCTTTTTAAAAGCTGCCTTAAAATTGGTGCAAGATATGTTCAAGAATTTTATTGTTTATTTCCGTTACTAGCTGTACCCGCGGCTTTGCCCACGTGACAATATTTCGATTATTCTAAGTTAAGTGACTCCACATTGTAAGAGTCGCGAAAGTTTAACAACATTTAACTTGACCTCAATGAAAAAGTGGAGTTATCCTTCATCATTCATAATTATTATCAAAAACTTACAAAAAATATGAGATCGATGCAATTAAATGCTGTATTTTTTACTTATTATCCAAAATAATAACATAGAATTTTCCTATGCGAAGTGAAAACACGCGTTGCTTGGATGGGAGTTCTTTACTCTCCTAGGAATCCGTCCGGACTTCAAAGACCACGATAGCTCGCATTCACGACAGTTAAAAAAGAATACATGATAAATGATAGGTAATTGTAATAGTTAGTCGATAAAAAAAGCCAAAGTCTCGCAACCGGTCAACCGGTTGTGAGACTTTGGAAGCCTGAAACTTTGTTCGTATCATGTGCTGTAAAATTACTTGTTCATACATTTAACCAAATACTTACCTACTGTCTTGTACCTATTTTAGTAAGAGAAACTCATCAGCGAATGATTTACCGCCAAGAGACATAGGCAGATTCGCCTGGATGCCACGCCGCGCTGGCCGATCGTGTTTCTCTCTATAGCTTGCATCACTTCATCAAGCTCAAACTGTATATGAAGCATAACCTATAATCTTTGGGCCCTAGTGTAACCATAACATTGACATCTACTGCTGGAAATCGCCGCAAGAGAACTCTAATAATTATGCTTTATTAACCGATTTGTACGGTGCACCGCTAAAACCACAGCTTTCACGCTATTTTAGTAGGTCCTCGGATATTTACCGCTTATAAGATAATAATGAATGAACACTTTGGTTTTATATACATATACGGCATTTTATTGCTATTTAAGTTAATAGAAGAGGAGTAGAAACACAATGAGCAGGGAAGTAGATGACATTGTTTGTGGGACAACGCCACATCTATATCCTGTCGCTGTTTCGACGATATAGAGGGACTTGGGTCCGGAGTCGGTTTAACGGGCCATGGCTGAGGAACCCTTGCCTTTGTTCTTTTAAAGAACGGTGCAGTGCCGTCTTTTTAAACACTGCATTGGTAATTAAGCGCCTAACAGTGGATTTCTGTTGTTGGACTGCAATGTCGGCGTCGCTGTGAATTTGTAGAGGTGCTATGCTAGCCGTAGGATAAACTATATTGGGCGGGGTCGGTTTGAAGCAGTCGGGGATAGTCCGACATGTGTAACCGTGACCGACGGCGACGATTACTACTTTTGCATGCGTGGATTATTTGTTGATTTTCAAACAATCGTTTTTATGTTAACATTCTGTCACGGCTGAGGTATAGGTAACCATTGCTTAATCTTGACCACTTTCCAAGTTATTTTAGTCTTGAACCGCGACCAATTAAAACAGCAAGCTAGCCGTAGTCATTAAGACTACCCACTACTATTAAGACTGGTTTAGAAAACGTTTTGACTTGAATTACATATAAATGTAATAAATTGTTAAAACCCTGCCTTCAGGTGTCTGCAATATCAAACAAAAATTCACCTTTTTTTCATTTTTAAATACAACAAACTCACTTAAAAATTACTACTAACGCCATCTTGTTTCAAAAAGTCGAAATTAAAAATTAAATGGCTAGAACTGAATAGAAAAAGCTCGTAATCCGTTTAAAAAAGTTATCTATAATGGTTTAGGAACAACCTGGGAAAACTGGTAAATAATTTCATCAAGCTTTGTATTTATGGAACACGACAGGGACGTACCTAGGTAATTATCTAAAAGTAAGATGCCAAAGAGCGAACTTCTAGTAGGTTGTTAATTTTAGTTAGTATGTAATACCATTACCCTAGGTATACCGTGTCACTGGAACCCGTCTTTACTGGTTCTATTAAGGAGTTTAAATTTACGGAGACATTACGAACAATTATTTTGCTCAGCTCCCAACAGAAATAGCGTAATGATTTCTATAACATAAAATAATGTTGACCGGACCTATGAACTACAACAATATAATATTTCAAAAGGAGTCGCCAGTTCTACCATGACTTATAATTGTACACAGACATGATGATCTATTGCTTACCCCCCTTTGGTAAAAGCGTAATAAATTGTAACCTATATGTTGACCAGCCTTATAACGAACATTCCTATAAATTTTCATGAAATTCTGTTCAGCGGTTTTGCCGTGAAGCTCGGACATAGATACAGACAAACAGACAAACAGACAAAAATTCTAAAAACTATATTTTTGGCATCAATGTCGATTATAGATCACGTAGCAGTTTTTTTTTTTATCTTCAATCAAACAAACCGACCAACCGACAAACAGACAAAAATTCTAAAAATGTATGTTTCGGTTTCTGTATCGTTCCTAGTATACGTAGCACTTTTCTGTATCGTTCCTAGTATACGTAGCACTTACTTTTTTTTATATTCAATGTACAGATTTAGCCTCGTTACGATTTTATATACATTTAGAGGTACTATATTGAAGACTGCTTTTATTCAATAGATGTCACTGTACATTCGTGGCGTCTTTCTGAATGGCGGTGTTAAGATTTTCCGCAGTTTAGTTGGGTCTGTTTGAACTAATTTGTTTTGTCACTCTGGTTTCCCTTCAAAACGCAACGATTTTATTATAAGTATAGATTCTCGTCCGGTTAAACTGACGACTTGTAGTAGTGAACATAACGTTCGAAGAAATAACAATCGTTACAATAGAAGAAATGTCGAACTTCTCAAAACGTCGAATAGGGGCAAAAACAGTCAATAGAAGCAAAGTTTGCCTGACCTGAGTGAGTCGCAAGAGGCCTATGTATTCTATGACCTAATTTCAACTTTAGGCTAAATGATGACACAACTTACAAGTCGTATACGCCTCAGCGTTACCCAAGAGAGGATATAATATTCTTAATTAGGCGCCAAACTTCTCAGCCCATCGCAATACATAGGCCATAGGTCTCTTCAAAGAAGGGAGAGATAATGCCCGTATTAGAAAGAAATATTGTTTATTGGTGCTGATTCAGTTGTATACAAGCTAAACTAATTTTGTCTCTTTCAACCAAAAAACATAAGAAAAGGATGGAAGATATTTAATCCTGTCAAATTGCAAGTAACCAGTTCTAAATATTTTGTGACCTTTTTCAATTAAGTGTGTGAGAAAGAGATATAAAATTAGTTTAGTGCGAACAGAATCGGCACCAATGGCACAAACTTACATACGAAGCCAACAGCTCAGGAAAATATTGGGTGATAGTACGATACTGACCACCCAACGGTGGTTTTCAGCTGGTATAGACCACGCATATAATCTAATTACCTCTCTCTTCCGATAAAACGCTACAAAAGCGAGCAACTTCAAAAAAGTGGCTAACTCTCGGTCTATTAGGTATTGTCAACTAGCCAGAGAGAGCGATGGTGCGGGTAATCCAATTTGAAAGTTGGGGCCATCCAACCGCGCCACGTCATAATTAACTACTGGGGACAATGCTATGAATAACTAACGCCCCTCTGTCAAGCGAAACAACTGGTCGTGTTGTGGGTTTTGTAATCTCTGTTGGATGGAAGAAAAATATAGTTTAAATTAGGTTGTGTTGCCTGATGGAAGGAAAACAGAAAGTGCAGTCTTCTTCCTGTAAGTTGATAGAATCATATGAGGCAGGGTTTTATGCTGCTTCACGTTAACTAGTCAACCAGTCAGATATACGTTGTTGTAATTAAGCGTAAGCGGGTTCATCATCTGAGGTTATAATGGATTACCCGCAGTGCTGCCAATTTAGCGTTTCGACGCTAGATGTACCGCTTTGTTTATGATCTAGCGCTTTTTTAAGCTAATTCAGCGCAGTTACCTAACAAGCTGTTTGCAACACTGATTACTTGACCTAGCTATTGCCATCTTATTTAATGAAGTTCCTAAAGTAAGTACCTACAGTATTGCATGGGTATTTAATCGTTCAAATTCTTTAGTTTTCTAGCAGAAGTTAACGAAAATTTTCAATATAACTTCCAAACATGGTAAAACTTTAATAGGTAGATTCCTTGTATATGCGATCTGAATTGCTGTAGTAAATTCCCTGTGGGCAATTTCAATCGTCATATTGTGTCTGCGACCCATCTCACGGCACCACTAGCAATACACACATTGTAATACAGAAAACTTTGTATAATAGATACTACAGAGTAACAAATAGTTTAGACAAAGTGTTTGTTATGCAACAATAGGTACTGCTGCAAAGTTGTACTTTGTTGTTAGTACTTATGATTGAACCATACCACACCATAGACTCCATTCCATTTTATCCATAATTTTAAGTCCATCCAAAGATAGTCTAGAATAAAATTGCTATAATGGTACTTACTTTTTTAAAAGATTATTTTTATGTTGGTGTGCAATAAAGCATCAATGGCGAAGAGTCCATACAACCCGATTCCCATCGGCTTCCCTTTAGGAATTGGTTAGTGCGTACACCAACGTAATATGGCTTGTTATTAAGTCAGGTCGAGCTCTTCCAGACCTTACCATACATATAGATTACAAGAGACGGTATGGATTTTTGTTCTGCAGCATTAATTGCAGAAATTTTTAGAGGGCATTTTTGGGGCGGCTTCCCCTTTTTAAACTGTCACCCTTCGCCACTGTGAAGCATTCATAATTTCTGTTCTATTCTATTCTATTGATCAGTGTACACTGTACAGTGTAGACTTCTCCATACTTGCCTATAACCCAGCTCATTAGTAATTAACACACTATTGTTACAGCAACTATTCTCGTTCCAATAACGCTTGTCGCTTGAAGCTATTACTCCGATTCCCCGTCAAAGTTAACCTATCAATGATAGATGCATTAGTGTTTCTAAACATAGATCTGTATTTCGGAATGGAGTGCTCCCAAATGACTATTAGCGCTGTGGTGGAACAGAGTTATTATCTATGTAGGTTAACATGCGAAATTTCGCGAAAATTCCGCTCTACTAAATGTAGAGAGCACTGTTACTGTTACATAGTTTAAAATAAGCAAGTTTATTACAGTCTAAAATTAATACGGAATATGAAACGAAATGTTGGTACAAATTGTCTCGTGGAAGAAAGGATATGAGCTCGGGATTGTTTACATTTTATTTCGAATTCTATGTACCTACTTTAATGTTTTCATTGTTCTACTGGGGATTGAAGAGAAACACAATGTATCGGCTGCCTATTGTCTCGTGAAAGTCAAGAGTTCTCCTTTGAGCAAAGAGGTTCGACAACTTAATACTAAATGAAGTAGGCTTAACATAAAGCTAATCCTAACGAATTTTGGTTACAAAGACAATGGTTACAATAAGCTCCTTTGAGCTTGTTTACATCACAATTAACAAATGAGTTAATGATCGCAGCAAATATTTATGACAGTAGTTTTTTTTTTTGTAAAATATTATTTCACTTTTAATTAATAGATAATTAGGTATTAAAGATCGATATTAATGTTATGGAGTTTCTTGCCAGTTCTTCTCCATAGGACGTATTATTTGGAACCGCACACAGTCTCGACATTGGTTTACATGAAATAAAGATCTATTTTAGTCCGATTCTTTCAATGGGTTAATGTACTCATCATTATGAACAACTTTTACTATGGGACCAACACTGAACAACTTTTATATTATGAGACCAAAATTAAAATCGCGAAAAATAATCAGCTGTCAAAATAAATTCACTTTACTTTTCGGTTCTTCCAAATGATAACTAAAGCCTAGTTCGTAAGGTTACTCTTCAATATAAGCTTACAAACCTGCTTTAAAATCCCTTTGATACAGAAACCTATTTAGCCGGCTTTCCTTTAGAATTATGTTAGCTACAGGAAGTTGCAGCTATTTAATAAGTTTCTCCGTTTGTTACACCTAGTTACTCGACAGTCATCTTGAGACCATATTTTTAGTTTTCTAGTCTTAAAGAAAAAAGTTTTTGTAAAGTTATATGAAAATGTTGGACTTCGGTGTTTTTTCTAACAAGTTTACTTGGCGTTGTTTTTTTTCTGCCATTACGCTATGTTTTTGCAACTTTAGATGAGACGACTCGATTTGTTTCTGTGGGTGCCTAAACTGGCAACTATTTCATCAAAGTCAAAGTAAAAGTTTTTTATTTCAACTGGGCCTTTGCAGGCACATTCAAAACGTCGTGATTCTAGGTGCACGGTTCCAAGTGGGTTGATCCTGGAGAAGATACCTGCAAGAAACACCATGGATACTCTTTTCATAAATCAAGGGGCCGCGGGAGCGGTTCAGGGTTCTTTGTTTCGTGTCAACACGGGCAATCACGTGAGAATCACCCATGCCATAGTGGAAAGATTAACCTGTTAGCAATGGTAGTATCGAAGCTGACAGTCCAGGGTGCGCCAGAAGATATCGAATGAAAAGGCAGTATTATTCAGCACTAGAAACATGAGAATTATCGATCCCAGATTAACACTTACGGTACTGAAAACCTTTTATAAAATCTCTGATTAGTATCTGCTATAAACCTCATATCAAGTCTGGAAGAAATCGCCAAGTCCGATAAGACCGCCCTTTGTACATTTATTTTTCCAATTATTGTATCTTTTCTTCTATTACCGGTGTGCAAGAAAGTGTATTGTATTGATAATGATTGGTTTTTGTAACTTTTATCCAGCAATTTCAACACCTAACATGTGAGATATGAAAACAGATTTACTAAGCCTTATATGATAATGCGAGCAGACGGCTGATTCACGTAATTTTATGACACACCGATCATATTGCAGTGACGCTCGAACTTGACGCGAGCGTATCTCAATGAAGCCATACCAAATTGTATTGATAAAAAAAAGTACTGAACTGCGCGGCAATTACACTTCTTTAAGTACGTGAACTTAGCTATAGGGTTCCCGATAGCTCAGATAGTGAGAGCGGCTAGTGTACTGAACCAACAAGTCGCAGGTTCAATTCCTGCTCGCAGTCGTATTTTACTTTCCACAAAAATTGTTTATTGCTACGAGTAATCTCTACGGCCAGCCCATATTTATAAGTACTCAGTAGATATTTACATAATATTTCTATTTCCACTATAATATATGGGCGGTTGTTCCAACAGTATCGCTCTAATCCATGCCAATAAACTGTATGGATTAAAGTTCACAATTTATGTGACAAGTAGCCAGCTATAAGTAATTTTACATGAGAGTTTTACGTTAGGAATATGGATTATTTTTGCGTAGCGTTGAATTTTTATCTAAAATGTGACAACAGGTGACGTAAGCACTACTAGTGCTAATGCTAGTGATTATTGTTGGTGTACTTCTTTTGTTATTTAAGTACATCTTTTTCTTTCTGTGTGCGTAATTTTTATTGGTTTTTTATTTTACATTAGTGTGTTTTGGTTTTTGTGATGTCTAATAAATGTATTTTCTTTCTGACGCTGGTGCAAACGCTCGTGTAAACAAGCGCTTATGGATTGTCAGTTCTCATGGAAAATGGTGTCTATAAAAGAAAACTTTACATTTTTGTACTCAAATGTGTACATACCTACATTACCCGGTACTGCAGTGCGTTCGCAATGCTTGCAGATGCATCCATCGATGACTTCTTTGCCATCATAAGGAAAAGCACTGCATCGATGATGAGCAGGGTCCGTGGTAAACCAACACTGTCCTCAAAGCGTTAGCGTGCAAGATCGACAATCCTTTTAATGTGTACTGGGCAGGTGTACACCTGCACAAAAATAGGAAGTAGATTATAGTCATTATATAAGTAATCTGTTTTGTTTACTAACAAATTACTAACACCATTTATTTGTATAACAACCCCTACTAACACTATATGGACTATACGAGTATGTCTGAAATAAAGTTATTCAATAAAATAAATTACTGTACACAGTTCGCGTGACTAGCTTCCGCAGTAATTAGTATAGGCAAGCGCTTGCAAAATACGTTGATAAGTTTTGACTATCATCTCTTCATCAAAAATAAATTAATCTCAGAGAATCCATAAGAAAATTGCATCTTAGTATTTTAGAATACGTTCGGCAATTTAAAATAATGTTGCTCCTATATACCGCGTATGGAAACGTGAACGGGAAACTCTTATAAATATTTGATACAACTGAGCCGGGATATTTGCCTTTGCCAAGCAAGTACTCGAGCAATAACACTGAAATTTCGGAGCTTACCTTCGACTAATAGAATTTTCATTTCAATAGCAAATCGTTGAAGAGGGCACAGTCAGGTAAGGTAGACAATAGTGTTGGGAACAATGTCGAAGAAAAGGTAAACGGCCGATAAGATTGTTACCTCACTTGTTTTACTGCTCACGTAAAGGTAAGGCCGTAAGGGTATGTTTTCATGAAGGCGAGCATTGGGAACTGATAAGTTATATCAGTCTTATTTTTACGATAAAATAGCTATTAATATAAAAGAAAACACTAATGAACTTACATACTACGGTCCCCGGCGGCCATTGACGACAGGCGGCAACTATCAGCGACGGTCGTCGACATAAAGTATTGCTCATCTGTGAGCTCCCTAACCAGGTCATCATTATCATCAGTCTCATGCCCTTATCCCACTTTATTTGGGGTCGGCGCAATATGTCTTTTTCTTCCATTCATCTCTACCAAACGTCATTTCCAGATTCACTTCCTTCACATTCATGCCATGTTTCACACGGTCCATCCATCTTTTCTTTGTTCTGCCTCTTCTCTGATAGCAAACAACATTCATACTTACAACTCTTCTCATAAATTATTGTCATCTCTCCACATTACATGCGCACCCATCGACGACGGTCGTCGACATAAAGTATTGCTCGTCTGTGAGCAGAAGCATGTGCGACTGAATATTACACGGAGCAACTGCCATATGACCTTCGCAACCCTGAGGCTAGAACGGTTGTTAGATTATAGGACTTCTGTTTTGCCCGATACAATTACCATAAGTACAGTCTAGTAGAGATAGGTAGGTATAAAAGGTCTCCAGATTTAGATAAGGTTTTCTAAAAAACCGATGGTGGATTAACATGTAACATGGACGTGGTTACACGAAAAGGATCCAACGGATGTCTCGGCTAGATTTTCGTAGATCAACCCAGGAAACGTCATTCGGATAACATGGTCATGTTATGCACGAACGTCAAAGTCGTAAATGCATTTACATGACGTAATGCACAGACAGTTATCGTGTTAAAATAGGGTTTTAAATACATATAGTTCAACTGTCTTCTAATTAAAAGATGTAGGTACTATTAAATACTGCATTCATAATTTCCTGAGAAAACTTCATGTAACCCTGTTTACCTATATCCTTGTTTGACTTTACCTGGACACGCGCTTTCTGAGACTCAAAGGGAACTCCCTTTCCAGTAGGACTTTGGCAAAGACTGCTAGCTACCTTGCAGATCGTTCCACGATTAAAACCACGAGTTCCTCACTGTTGCATTGCACTATGTTGATTAAAGGAAATACGATACGATAGAAACGGATCCATTTTAAAGCATTCGTTTTATCTTCGTTACTAGCATTTGCTTTTCAGTATACAAACAAAAATAAAACATGGAAACAATATTAATAAATTCCAAGATTAAGGCGCGGTGTACACCATAGCGGAGAGGACCGGAGATGTGTCTTAAGGCGAGGTTATATATTTTTTTTACCTCTTTCCATCTATCTAATATAAATATGGCGCAAAAACAAAATCATTTAATCAAAATTGAACATATGATCAAGTACTGTGTTAATACAGAAACATGAAACATATCTAATATAAAAATTGATAAAACCGAACAGTTCAAGCGCTCTTGCCCGCCACGCTGACTACAAGACGCACAGTAAAAGAAACCTTATTTACTGCGAATAAAGTACATTTTTGTACTTGTATTCACCGCAATTCACCGCACTACGAGTACCTATAAGAGGGCCTCAGCAACCAATAGAATTTTGTTACTGAAGCGGAGAGGAGATGTAAATTTAAAACACATCTCCGCTCCTCTCCGCTTCGATGGATACCGAGCCTTAGCCATGTATATTTCAAGCAAATGTAACGTACCTGATTAATGTTTAAACTCGTCACCAAGTTATATGAGCGAGGAAACACGCTTAATAATAAATTCTTAACATGTGTAATCCCTTGCGAATGCTTCAGGCTCTCGCGGCCCTTCCATTGACTCAAACATTGCCGCACCATATATGAAGGGAACAACTGAAATCAAGGGCCTCGTTAATGAAATAATAATAAGCACAGAGCCCTTTGCCTTCTAAGAACTTGTTTTTGAATTGAGAAACTTCAAATTATACTAAAGTACCTAACTACAGAAACAACAGAAGTTTTTTTTGCGGTCGAAAAAAGTTGAAATGCCCTTAGCTCCTTTAGGAATCTGACATTTTTAAGAGTAGCATATTAGAAATTCCCATCGGGAAGTCAAATATCATAAGAGAATTGTGTAAAAAAAAAAGTGTCTTTCCCAGAAATATGATAATTCGAACAAAAGGCATCCACGATGAAAATACGTACACATAAAGTATACGAATTACTAAAGAAAAGGAAAACGGAAGAGCATCTTCCGTAATCACAGCAAAATATCAGCCGCTAGAGAGCACTCATTAAATTTTATGGCAAATGTAAATTATTTTGTATGTTTCAAAGATAATATTCAAAATATACAAACATTCCTGCTCGGTTCATTTCAGCGAGAAAAGCTTCACGTGGGTATAAATAATTAATTTGTAACACACACAAAGAGAACCGTGCGATGCGATGGCTTGAGACTTTGGTACCTAGCTGTTGAAAATTTAAAACGAAAACTTCGCGGCCGAAAGGTGTTTCGGTAAATGAGGCCTGTTTGCTGTTTAAGAGTGGCCTGTGACTCCAAACTGCGACAAAGAAGTCGAGTTAATAAAATTTTCTTGCTTATATTCCACGTAGAGACTGCAACATGTAATGTAATCAGCGGTATAATGCAACATGTAGACGCAAGCAAATGTTGCATGGAATGGCTAATTGCAGTCCAGTGTTAGAATATATATACAGGGTTATTTGTAAAACACCGGCAACGCTTTAAGGGGTGGAACTACTCATCAATATGAACAACTTTTACTATGGGACAAACCATGAAATCGCGAAAAAAAATTCAATCTTTTCATACAAAAGCCAAACCTTGCTCCATCAAAATGTATGAAAAGATTGAATTTTTTTCGCGATTTTTAACATAGGTAAGGTAATTTTTTGATAAATCTTTCATTAACTAAAACTTTTCTCAACTTTTATTACTGATTTACATAATGTCTACACATAATAAACAATCTCTCATTATAATTTAAATCAAATTCCCAATTACGTCAAAACACCCTGTCCTCCCCCTTTCGCATCCAGTCTACCCTGAAGTGTCAGTGCAAACTGAATTATATTCGTACGTTGTATTACACGATCACGACTTTTTACCGATACTTGTATATAATACACCGTTCAACCGAATTTTTCGTTTTTCAATGTTTTCTCCATAATTATTTATTATGTACTCGTATGTGTACTGAGAGTCTACAGTACCATGTTGCATTACAGCACGTAGCACAACATGCTGCAAAATACAAAGGTGTATAAACTATACCTAAACTTGCACCTTCTTGACGATGCCTGTGTAAACAATATTGTATAGTGACGACGGAAATCACTCGCTAGACGACCCTTTTTTATGGTCAACTATAAAATACAACATACTGTAGTCACTAGCCTACACCAGTGAGTCCCAAAGGGTTGGGCAGAGTTATATTTTCGCGGGTTCGCCAATCACGGTGTTAGATGCTTTGTTGTACTATGAGGCAATCCCAGCAACGTTTAATTTTATAAGCTGTTGCCCTCGGTATCAATCGCGTGTTTTATTTTTATCAAAATATAGTTTAACCTATATCCTATATCACTCAGTGATCGTGTAGATTTCTATCAGTGAAATAGTGAAAGAATTTTTAGAATCGGTTCACTAGTTCCAGAGGTAACCCCTTACATATAAACAATCAAACAAACCTAAGTATGTAGGTATAGAATGGTTAGACTATTCCGATTCATAATATTTTGTCTCTAAAAATTTCCACCTTATCTTTTCTCTGCTTTAAAATCGTATTCAAGATGTCGAAATTCACAGGCATGTGGCCCAGTTTCCTGTGCTACATAAAAATTGTTTAGGCACACATTTATAAGCAACATTTCAAATAGAATACAATGAGCACTGATAACACATGACAGGTCGCTTGCCCATCACCAACGTCCAATAAAGTAATAGACCCTCCACAGTGTAGAGTCTATACAATGATTCACACTTCCATGTTTATCACGTTATGTATTTGTGTACCTACATATACAACATGTATCTGAAATTAATGCGTGGTCATATTTAAGTGTCAATTGCGATCAGACAATCAAACTAAATAACACTAACATAGAAACATTTAAAATAATAACATAAATTCATAAATAATATTTCTATACCTTTGGGTCGAATAGGTATTGAAGTTTTGTATGGGACAGCTGATAATAATTTCGAGATTACGATGTTGGTCCCATAAAGAAAGTTGTTCTGTTTGGTGGTCCTATCCACATCCTGAAATATGACCACGTTTTTCTGCTACACGTTGTATATCTCAAACCATATTATACACCCGATGGTTGGACTGATTATATGGCATGCAAATGATTCCAATTTTATTAAATCATAGATTGTATGTGAGCATTCTTCACAGAAAACCGTATATAGCAGCATACAATCGACCAGAAAATCAACTGTGGACTAATAACTGTACCGTAACCACAATCGTGAATTTTGGACCAATTGCGGTTAGGTGGCCCAATTATTGTAAGTGAAACACTGATTTCAAATCCTGAATATAAAAATCCTAAAATCCATTGTGATAAAGTCCTGTTAGATTACAATTCAATATAGATATCGGATCAAAAATACTATCTACTATAAAACGAAGTTCCATTCAAGTTAAGCCATTTCCTCCTTGCATTACTACAGTCTTAACCAGATTTTAAACTGTGTCTAAACTTTGAATCCGAGATTAACCTTAATTACGCCACTTCATCGATTTCGAAATTAAGATAAAACCCTAGTTATTCCGTGGTGGCTGTGACTTCTACATTTATGGAAAGGCTAAATCTGGCCGTTACATTTTATGTGCGTTTCGTTTGACAAGCTCTTGTTTATTTAATTTTTGACTAGTTTGTTACATGTTAGAGCTCGGGAAATTGCCTAAGTTAGAACATTCTCAACTCGTAAAAAGGCGGAGTTCATCTAACTATCAACCACTTTATTTGTCTTAGAAAAAACGGAGCGTGCTTCAGTGTAAGTAGAAAAGTCGCAGCCTCTGCGTAGTGAATGTAGGCGATTGTTTTCATAGTAACTCCGCTGGCAAAGGTGGGAATGAAATGGGTAACTATGATATAAAAATGATGAGAAAGCCATACAGTTAAGACACAGAATAGATAGGTAAAGATATAGAATAGAAGATTTTTCGTTATCTTTTAAATTACATAGTAGGTAGCAAAGAAATGGATCATTTAAGAAGATAAAAGACAAAATCGTCTTGTACTCGCGAGGCATGCCTAACTGCTGGTATTATGTCCAAGCCAGTCATGCGTTGAATGGATTATGTTCCATTTATATTTATATTTTTTATAGTAGGTATTGGATAGGTATATCGATACTTACAAATGCTGTAATATAATTTAAACAAATCTATCACCATAGCATAAGTTTTAATTATCTTCTGTCGAGTAGAGCCTCTATAAATCTCTTCTTATTAAAACTTGTAGGATGCAACCTACAACTTTCAATAAGGAGCAATTTCTTCATAGTATATTAAAGTCTGACTATTTTCAGACTTTTCCTTTTCCAGGTGGATGCTTCAGTTAATAATCCCTGAGCTGCTTACGACAGCCGCGAGAAAAGGGATGCCGCATTCCCTATTACTACCTAAAGAAAACAGTTTACGTAGTCAAGGTGAAAAACCAGAACTAAATATCGTAATAAATTCTGCCGTGAATAATGTTTAGCAACGGCGATAAAAAGCCCTCTTGTCACTTTAAGTATGAAATATCACATCAACGTAAATACTGGGGGATACGGCACTTGACATAAATAGATACACTGCCAAGTATACTTTTTCTTAATTCTAGCGTTTTCTCTAGGTTACCAGACTAATTTGATTTTATTATCGTTAGTCTGGGACTGATTTCATTATTGTAGGTCGTGTTTGTTAGCGCACTACTTTTCTTGCATGCATGGCACGAATCTATTAGATTAGATATGCTAAGTCGCAAAATTTGGACACATTAAATTCAAATTGTGACTAGAAGAAGTACTAATAACTATTGGCATTAAATAGCGCCTAGAGATTTAAAGTTCTACACATCTAAAAAAAATCTTTTGAGCGCTGTAAAAGTCAATTAAAAGATGTCACAACGGCATAATTTGAGAGCTTTTACTGGATTTGACAGCTGTCAGGCGGTATTTTAAATTATAAGTAACGTGACTGGCAGAATCAGAAAAGTGGCCAAAGGCTCAGCGAACAATTTTTATTTTATTTTAATTTTATTATATTTACACCATAGAAATAATAAGTAGGGCTCCCCCCTAAGATAATAAGTCTATGATTTACACAGATTTACACCTAATCTCTATAGCAATATTATAGCTGTCATTGGCTGTCATTGTCACTTTCATATAAATGAAAAGAGATGACAACAAAATTTAAAGCCATTTTAGGTTTAAACCACGATTAAATGATTAGTAAGGAGATTAGACTTAGGCCCAGTTCTTGAGGTCGGATATATTATTGCTAATTTACATAGAAGCAGGTTTTTGTATAACCCAATATGAAACCATTGATTTATTATACTACGTACTAGAGGCAACACGACAAATATTCGTCAGGCGCTACCAAGGCGCTACACCCGGCAAGGAGGACCGTGTTAAAGAGAAAAGTAAAACAGATGCATGAAGTGCGGCGATATATCCGCAATGGAATGGGACAGCGTAATGAAGTGCGGTGTCTCCCTTAGTACCTATGTAGTACTAGTTGAATGAAACAATTTTTTTGCAATGAACAAATGTAACCAATCCTTTCAACCATAATAGGAAAATATAAGAATCTGCCCATTGCAGATAAAGTGCCGTAACAATGTTTCTGGTCCGCTACCCTTGCGCTAGCGAGATAACGAGCTAACACATTTTATATTTATTTCCAACATTCAGGAACTATCCTAACCCTTATTCTCTATAAAATTATACGGAGTACATTTTAGATTCTCATTTGAAAGAGGCGAAATTCGTATACCTGGTTCCGAAATCACCACGATTAAAGATAATTGAAAAGAGAATTGTAACAGGAATGAAGGCACCGTTGCAAGTTGGCGCAGTTGCTAAGCGATCGGCTTTCTGCGCTACGTGTCGCAAGTTCGATCCCCACACGGAACAATTATTTATATGGCCTACATACAGATAGTTGTTTCGGGTATGGTTGCGAGTGCATGTGACATGTATGTTTATAACTGTACCCACGGTACAGGAGAAATCCAAGTGCAGGGCAACGTTTATAAAAAAAATATAGAAGAAGAAAGGAATAGATAGTCTAGCGATTGATAGCCTATCTTCCATGCATTAGGGTCTGAGTTCGAACCCAAGCCGTACCTCTGACTTTTCGATATCATGTGCGGATAAAAATTTGATTAACACTTGCCCAGTGTAAGTGTTGTGTAGCAGAATACAGTATGTATTTTCAAAAACATATCATGGATTAAACGAGTATTTTTTATTCAAAATTTCGTTATGATATGTCAAAAATATTTGTGCTTGGCCCACATAGTAAGTTTGCGGAAATATTAATAGGTAATAGAACATTTAGTTTGTGTGACTCTCCAGTCCATTATCTTACGAGCGACATTACTCACCGTTTTCCTTCAGCTCTTATAAGCGATGGACGATAAACAGATCTTTATATATTCTTTTTCACAACCAGATCAGTAAGGGAATAATTTATTGGGACACAAATCTATATAAATGGCAATAGAACACAAGAATTGTATGTATAACGTGACGACAGTATTCCCCGAAGATTTTAGAGAAGGTACTTATAGAAAAATGTCTTCTCTGTCTATGCACCTGTCCTCTTCTTATTACCTATGTCTGTCTTGTTTTTTGTGGCAAATAAACGATTTTTCTTTTTTTTCTTTCTATTTGATGTTACAACCAGTTTGTTGACTGTATTAAAATATAGGTAGATACACGTAATAATGGATGAGACGTTTGCCATCCTAACACGATGCCTAAACCCAGAATACCTAGAATTTATCAAACAAAATACCCGCTAGCAGTTTCCAAACCAAGGATCTCACGGGAAAACACTCTTTTAAACACTAGACTAAGAAGGTAGAGAGTACACAATTTTTGAAATGACTTCACCAGGGCTAGGACTGCAGGCGGACAAAACCGTTTTCTCTACCCGTTGTCTCCGTGACCGAAGACAAAACGAAAAATCGAGAGGAAACGGTAAAGAGATGGTTTTATCCTCGATTTTTCTGTCTCCCCTTTTTTGCCGTGCTAGTCCTGCAGAGGACAGTTAAGTTTTGAACGTACTAGAGACCAGTGATGCACAGAATAGTTAAATAACCCTCTCCGTAGTCGGGTAATTAACACAGCGGCGAATCTAAACTAACACAATTAACTTTTTAGGGTTACACACGAAGAATTTACTTCCTTCAAAATCCATTTTAACCACCGACAAAATATAAGGGTGTTATAAATTTGTAGTGTGTATCTGTGGATCGGTGTATCTGTCTGTGGCATCGTAGCTCTAAAACGGATGGACCGATTTCAATGCAATTTTAATTGTAAGCTATTATAAATGGGTATCATTTTAACTATGTTTCATGAAAATCTGTTCAGCCGTTCAAAAGTTACAGCTCTTTTTCTAGTTAGAGTCGGGGGTTTTTGACGGTTAGGTTATCTACTTTCTCTTGACAGACTATAAATTAAGTACCTATCGGATAGAACCTAAACTGCCTAGATATGGAGTCGACATTCCAATTTGCCAACGGCCGTCACGGGTTGCAGGTACCAGGTCGGCCATGCAGATTGGTCTGAAATTAGGGCTGTCTGTACTGTAGGCTTCCTAAAGATTTATTTTCAAAATAGATCGTATACAAGCTCTTATGATAAGTCAAAACGCAGCTCACAGCTTTAAATAAAATAAAATATGAATGCTAACGTAAGAAGCTGTAACATAACTAGATATTATAATTAATTCAAATATGAGAATAATGCAGGAAAATTTGTAAATCTTAAAACTATTTAATGATAATGAACTTTGATATTATAACCCTAATAATACATATACATCTCTTCATAGATGACCTATCTGTAAAACTGTAGATACATTATGTGGCAATAAATAAATAAAATATAGGTATTTTGGTTAATAATATAGATTTGGAATGTATATATCTAAGCGAAATCCTATGATTAATAATATATCATGGCTATAAGAAATGGCAAGAAACTGCTTAAAAATGGAAATTGTATTTTCTGTTTAAAATTCTTGACTTGTAAGCTTTGTACAAGGTCATGACAATTTCATGTGTTGTTCTCATTTAGATATAAGTATTTATGAGGCCGAGCCATACAGTAAAGATAGGGGTAAACACTCCACCATAATTTCTTGGTTCGTTTCTTGAATCATTCGCATTTATATTCACGAATGAAGTTTATGTTACACATTCAACATTGAGAAATACTTCTTATATTCATCCGAATATTGATGATTATTTCTCGTTTAATACTTTACATTTGTCTTATAATGAGTCTAGATGAAACCTTCGTAACACGATCACTGGGGGCCTACCAACGTCATAGCAAACGATTTATTTTCAAGGCATGTTTTATAAGTCCTTAAAATGAATCGTATTCACTTCGTACTAGGACGTCTCTAAATCATGTCTGGTTTTAGTGTGCTGCACGACCGAACAAGTGAACTATTTTGGAAGATAGCGACAATAATATGACCGGAGAAACTTCATAATTAAGTTTGTATTATATCAGTTACTGTCAATTGTAACGTTATGGTACGAAAATAAATAAACTTTTTGTTAGAAGCGCTATTGCAGCTTCTATTCCGTCAACTTAAAAAAATCCTTTAACTGAGACATCCTGGTACGAATAAGCAGAACTATTCATTTCATGCCTTAAACATAACTGCAATAAGGGATGCTGGTAGGCCTCCTGTATTAAAAACTGAAACGTAAAGAATATAGATAGTTGAAAACAGAAATGTAAAATTATAAAGGTTTTTTTTTTTTTTTTTCAACTTTGCCCCTCTCTTGGATTTCTCCTGTATCGAGGGTACAGTTTATAAACATACTTGACACATGCACACACATCCAGACCCGAAACAACTATCTGAAGATCATACAAATACGAGTACTTGTTCCGTGCGGGGATCGAACCCGCGGCACGTAGCGTAAAAGCTAATCGCTTAGCCACTGCGCCAACCGTGTCGTCATAATATTGTTTATCTACCTATAAGTACGTACGGATTGTTTATCTATTCTTGATATCTGCATTGGTTATCGCCAACTGTTATCATGCACTTATTTTAAAGTATTATGACAGTCCATTCTCATTTCATCGGTGTTTCCATATTGCAGCCGTAAAATATTAACGACTTTTCGCACTAGTAGCTACCAACTTCAGTAAAAGCTGTGTTCCCGAGTGCTGGTTAGCTTGCGGCCAGTTTTATACCTATTTATTTATAGTTATCCCGCTTAAAGCTTGCGATAAGAGATTGCATTTACGTTTCAATTTTGCTAAATTTTCGCCTTAGAGCTAGCATACAGGATTGTTGAAAATGCGAACAAGAATTCAATTCGCTTATGTGCATCAATTTCGACAAAGTTATGTTTTAAATTGGGGGTGAAAAGATTCTTAGGCATTGTCAGTCGTCACTCGTTGAAGCTTTTTCATGCACCCTACTGATTAACTGCAATAAAGAGACAGTTTCATAGCCACTAAACATAATAATGCTCTTTGTGGACGATATCTTTCTAGACCAACATACCAAAGAAATGAAATCAAAAACAAACGACCCCACAAAAATAAAAAATATTACAGATACCGAACTCAATATACGTACGACCTTTGGCAAATTCCTTTACTATAGACTCCTCAAATACAATGCGACATTCTATTTCGAAGCCTACAAGTACTGTAGCTATATATCGCACATGTCCTTTCAGATGTTATCTGAAGGATCACAATAGATGCCTCCCTTTCCCGTGACGTGTCCTATCGAGTTTCAAGCAATGCTAGATTCCGTGTCTATTTATAACACCTTTTGAAACGCTACGAGTTTCGGCGAGATGAAAAGCATCCTTTCGACAACCTTCTACATGTAATTGTGTATTTTGATATTGCTAAAATATTTCGATAATTTCAGGTTGTCGTCTATGAATGGGTTCTCTTTTCCCTTCATAATGTTTACGAACATTCTTATAAACTTAGTTGACAATTGACATACATATTGCAATGTACAGTCACGATACTTCGTGATGATACATTTCGCAAACTAAATGCTTTGAACGACTACAGCTCGCTTAGAGTCTGCGTTTGGACACCGGGCGCAAACGATTTTAGCTCTAAGGATGGTCGACCGGAAAAATAGTCGATTGTACCTATTGGCTTCAGCTACTTCGCTGTAAGGTCTCCGGCTAAGAAGAAGTCACCCATTCAGTTCACATGGGTATCTTAAATGCGAAGTTATTTTGTCATCGTTTTGGCATAATCCCACTAACAAAAACATACTGCGATCACCTTCATTAATCAGTTTGCCCAACAATGATGATAGTCCATTATCAAGGTCTATGAGTAGGAAAAAGATCAGGTGTTATCTGTGGAGGTTGCACTTCACCAGTGGATGTTTATTAGCTGAATGATGTTATAGAAAGTGATACCTAGTTACAATAAATCGTAAAAATATGGACCAAGAAAAAATCTTATTTTTTACTATCACACTATTCTACTTTATATCTATTCTACTTAAACGTGAATGTTTGTGGAGATGATTAGGTATAGATGTTTGTTACTCAATTACGTATAAACTGAACGGATTTGGATGGAATTTAGCACAAACATAAACCATGTCCTGGATTAAAACAGGGTATTCCTTTCTATTCCATCCCATTTATCAGGCTATAAATGAATTAGTTTCCCTAGGATGCAAGTGAAATCGTGGGCAACAGCTAATGTTAAATAACACAAAATACTAGCAAAGGTACATTGAAAGTCGTGTTTGTTTGAGATCCCTCTTCTCTATTTAATTTTCATTTTAATCCGCCAACGGATAAACAATTTGTAACAATGTTTGGTCTGTATCTCAACTGCTTATGATTCTGGAGTTTAAAGTCGGATTTTGAAAATGGGTTTGAATTCTTGAATACTGCTTATTATAATGTAGCAATTGTATAACTTTGTGGTTTGAGCGAGATTTAACATTTCTCAGGTTCGGTTTATCTGTGCATAACCGTTTTTATTTTTAACTTTATCCTCACACTAGTAGTTCTTTTGTATCGTGGGTACAGTTTATGAACATACATGTCACATGTAAGTATACACACCCAGACCCAGAACAACTATCTGTTGGCCATACAAATATTTGTTCCGTGCGAAGATCGAACCCGCGACACGTAACGCAGTAAGCTAATCGCTTAGCCACTGCGCCAATCGTGCTCATTTAATACTTACTTAACACGTTCCCTGTCCAAATAGCAGACACAATAGTTAAACAACCGCCGTGTAGCACATAGGGTACACTGGACTCGTATTAAGATGCAATGGGAAACTGTTTAATTTTTATATACCTTACTGAATGGAACTTTCAACATCGGAAAGCCGTAAAGCATAAATTTTTTATAACTTCCTCGAGAAGGAAGCCTCGGTAGTCTACTTAAAGTACCATAATCTATGAGAGTTATGCCGTGATAATAGTAAATGAATACTATATTTTATGTTTACTTACTTTTATTCATGGGAAATTCATTACTATAAAATTTTACTTGAATAAATACTGACACACATGAATTTCACCTAATAAATTCATACATTAGTGACTGCAGCATGTGGTATGAAAATGAATGACCTTTTAAAATTAATTTCCACTTTGATAACAAATAGTTTCACTACGATGTTTGTTCCTGTGAATAAAATAGGATTTTATGTTACATTTCCAGTTCGCAGCATAAAACATTTTGCATCCTGCAATAAAATAATACCTAAGTTATGATCCTGCCTGATATCTAAGATCTTTAAGTAATGGTATTTCTGAAACCATCAAGTCTACGACTACACAAAACTACAATACCTTGATAGTGCGATAACTAAACCTGTGGGCCTACCAGCGTCTCTTAATGCATCCAGTTATTTTTAAGGCTTGAAATGAATAGTTTCGTACCAGGATGTCTCAGTAAAGAATTTTATAAGTTGACGGAATAAAAGCTACAAAAGTGCTGCTATCAAAAATTTCGTTCACTCATTTTTGTACCATGAGTCATGAACTCATGACGCTATAATTGACAGTACACTAACATCATACAAACTTGAAATGTTTCCTACCAAATTGTCGATATAGCCTAAAATTGTTCACTTGTTTGGTCGTTCAGCAGACTAAAATAAGACATAATTTAGAGACATCCTAGTACGAAGTCAATACAATTCATATTGAGGACTTACATGTAACAAAATACCTTGAAAATGTAGGTACCGTTTGCTAATTGACGCTGGTAGGCCCCTGTTCGGTTTATGGTATTACGAACTGTTGCCCGCAGTTTTGCTCACATCCTAAGGAAAATACTTTATGATAAAAAGTAAGACACAGATCTAGGACATGGTCTATCTGCGTACCAAATTTCATGCAAATACGTTCAGCCGTTTATGCGTGATTGAGTAGTAACAAACATCCAAACATCTTTACACAGTTTCATATTTATAATATTAATAATATTCAGAGCTGTGGGCCTACCAGATTCACAAAACTACAATGCACGCACTACAAAACTGTGGAATCAACTACTATCAGCGGTTATCCCGAACACATACGACATGGGGACCTTCAAGAAAAGAGCCTAAATCATCCTAAAAGTACGGCAACGCATCGGTGACTTCTCTGGTGTTGCGGATGTTCATGGGCGGTGATGATCACTTACCATCAGTAGGCTAATTCACGTAATTGTCTGACGCGCCGATAAAGTTGCAGTGACGCTGCATCGAAGCTCAAGTTTGAGTGCTAAATGGTATTATTGTAATCTTTGAACTGCGCGTCCGCTTCGCGGCTACTTCGCGCTCCCTAAACTATACTACGGTGTGGCCAATAGGGAGAAAAAAAATTACCCACTTAATAATCGAATGGAATCGATTACGTTTCAACGAATTTATCGTTAAAGAATATGAAAATAATATCCCAATAATGATTTTAGTGCATTTTCTTACTATAAAAACAAACAATTACGTTGTGATTCATAATAAAAGATATATTTCGCTAATATTTGGCTGAATCATGGTTTAACATGGCCGCTTATAACCTTATAACAAATAAAAACAATACTGTCAAAAATAAAAAGTCAAATTATGATAGGTAGTTATTTTGTAAAAAACTAAATAGAAACTATGAAAACTTAATAAGGTATGTATAATATTATATTAAAATGATATTTATGGGTGTATAATGAAGGTTACTTTACGAAGAAGTAGCAGTTTATATTAAAATATGGTAATCTTTCCTTGTATGTTTTTGCTTTCAGCTATGACTTCACGAAAATCTGTTTCTGTGCGGCAAATGGAACTCTTGGTGGAATATTTAGAGGGCCACAGGGACCTTGGCTTTGGCAGACTAAAATCCAAAGAGGCGCGTGCCCTCTCATCACTCTTATGGGCCGAATGCGCATATAATTATATTGAATGCCGAGGCAGACGGTGATCAGAGGACTTATATAGAAATGTATGTATAAGTTACACATATTTGATTATAGTTGTATATTTTGTTTATAATCTCAAAGGATTCATAACCAATAGAAACTGAACTGCAGTAATTTTATATGATATTATGTCTATTGTACAACAACCTTCATAATCCAGCATATCCTACCTACTTGTATGAACGGTTTTCTTATGTTAGTCCTTCTCATGCTCCGGATTGAAATTGAAAGAATAATTAAATACTCGTATTTATACAAACTAGTACCTACTTATTTTCTTTGTTGTGTGTATGCGTGTACATAATAATAAATAAATAATTTTCTTTTCAGGCAAGACGGGGGAGTTCAAGTGGGGAAGACGAAGAATAAAGAAGACAATTATCTAATTGAACATAATTATATTATTATAAAAATAAAGAACTCAATAATTCAAACTCTATTTTGACTCTAATCACTATTTAGCCAGAGGCGATTAATAAGAGCTATAAGAGCTTGTTGGACAGCCCGACCTTCCAACAAATCTCTGTTCCCTCTTCTATTTCCTTGAGCGAGTATGTTCACGCTTTCCACTCGCATATCCTCTTCAGCCACCCTACGCCGTACACGCATACTTTCTTCATGCTCACGCTCTCGGTGTGTCAGTCGTGGCATTGGTAATCGTGCCTTGTTAGCTGCATTGGGTAATCTTCTTCTTAGCGTGTCGATGGCAAATTAAATGTACTTGGCCCAGTATTCCGCCACGCGAATAGCAGAATCAGTTGCAGACATAAGCTCCTCACGCGTGCAGGTGGTAGGGCATGCGGCGCAGGATGGAAGGTGGGCCATGGTTTGCGGAGAGACACCGCACATCCATCTGTGAAATTCCACCTGTGGAGATTATCTTTACTTCGGCCGACTTGGGATCGTAGTCTATTAAGAGATTTCCAAGTCGGCCATGGTAGGGTGAAATGGTTTCCGATGGCGGGAGAAAGTATGCAGGTGGATCGAATTTTTCTCGCCAGAGATTGCACCTAGCTTTAGAGGCATCGATATCAGCGGGTAATGCAGCACAGGCGTTCACTATTTGCACTTAATTTCACCAAAAACAACCAAACAATACCAACAAAAGTTAGGTATGATGAGCTTATGTCAAACTGCACTCGAGCTTGAATAAAACTTACTAAGCTGTCAATTTGGGACGTCAAATGAATAGTAGTATACCGATAGGGTTGCGTTCCGAATCCCGCATTAATGACGCGCGACAGTAGAATGCGCTATTGCGCCCGAGTGACGCGAACTTGACGCGAGCGTATCTGACAGCGATCGCTAAAGCCAAGCGAATGCCAAATGTGTTGTTTATGTCAAATTTTTACTGCAACTGCGCGGCAACCGCACTTCTTTAGTTACGTGAATTAGCCTACAGGTGAACCGCCAGCTCGTTTGCCCCCTATACTATAAAAAAATGCCTTGATGACAAAATCTCGAAATAAAAATCCAATTGCCACAACCGTAGTGTTACTTAGCCGTAGACTCGATGTGAAGCTGAAAGCGTTATCGTATTAAAACTTTTGTTCTCCACTCTAACTTTATACCAAAATCCAATTACTAAGCTTTCCTTATTTCATACGATCTTACGATGGCCATATTTTCCAGTTTTAATTCAATATTCTCAACATCGAAGCGGCATTAAAGTATTTTCTGGTGCTCCCGAAGATTATTGCTTTTTGGTATAATTATTATGTTTATTCGTCCTTCTTCACGGTATAAATAAACTCTCGTATCTAAATTCGAAGTACTTATCTTCAAAGATCCGGATAAACCTAGGTAACTAATTTCCCGAGGCCTTCTCAAACCTTCGTTAGGAATTGCACGACCAGTACTTCATCTACAACTATGCTTTACTTTAATTTGAAAGCTACTGTTTCTCCACTCATAGTTATTATTCTCTTAATTTCAACGGTCTTCGGCGCCCGCTTTAATAGATTTTCTATTGTGCCTGATTTGCTAAGGATGACAGTAGTTAGCTAATTAGAAGGACCTGAATCTACTCTTTCACTCGACGCCAAATAAACAGTAATAAAAATTCGCTACCCTATCACTACCAAACAGACCAAACGTATGCAACATAAAACCTAACATCCAAATAAAAGTAACGAGAAAGATTCGCTTATTCATGCCTAGAGCGAACCTACCTATATTTATAACGGTTTTATCGTATAGCATTTTTATGGCTCAATTAGGTACATTGCCAAAAATACTTACTTGCAAATCATTTGACCGTAAATCCAATGATTAGAGATATGACTACACGATGCGTGCATAGTACCTAATACCAGATTTATGGATTACATAATACGCGTTTACATAACCTAACCGTCAAAAACCCCCGACTCCAACTAGGAAAAGAGCTGTAACTTTTGAACGGCTGAATATATTTTCATGAAACATAGCTAAGATGATACCCGATTAAACTAGCTTTCAATTAAAAAACTGCATTGAAATCGGTTCATCCGTTTTAGAGCTACGATGCCACAGACAGATGCACAGATATAGACCTTAAATTTATAACACTCCTCTTTTTTGTTGGAAGTTAAAAAGACTGGCTAAGTTTGTAGCTAAATTACTGCCTACCATGCCATTCAGTTTACGTGGTTATGTCGCCGTCAAACCTTGGATGAAACAACCACATCTTTTCTTTTCTCAGACCCATTTCAAAACCTTTGATAGTCATCATCGGTCTATTGTCGTTCCAAAACAGATTTATTGATATTCAGCGGCATCTAGAAAAAAAATCTGCTTCGACTGGAACCCCAACTCAGTGTCCAACATACTTGGAGAAACGATGACCATTTTTTGCCAGTATTTTTAAAGGTAATTTTATTGATATAATTACCCTTAAAAATCCTGGCAATTCAGGCCATTATTGAAATGATGAAGCGAAACGCTGATCAAGTACCTACTTATACTGTATATCAGCTATGAATAAGACGACCCAATTATTTCCCATAGGCCATGGCTGTATTAATTAACCGATTGAGATATAATAGGGGTCAGCATGCACTTGAATGCTAATGATCATACTACCATCAGCATATCCAGCCTTTTGCCTGCCAAAACGTGGCAAAATGCAATAGTTAATTATGTCGGGTCGGGCCATGTAGGAGGGATTTCTGATGTGGGCGCAAACAGTCGCATAAGTTTCTTCATTTATGGATACAAATAACGCAGAATTGGCAGAGTTTCAAAGGCTATGTCCATAGTTTTTAGTTTTCTAAACGCCTTTATGTAATTAAATAGTTACGCAGGACGTACGCAGATTCTTATTATTTTTAAGTTGTTCTTATGATTTCTTCTTATTAAAAGGATCCTTGATTTCCGTCTTTCATTTTATTCTTAAAGAAAGCCTCTTCTCTTTTCATTTAAATTTTTACAAGTAAGTAGGTACCTTTTCAGTATCCGTTGTATAGGTAGGTACGCTATTTTTATCTCCGGCAGTTTTACGTTGTTTCCGACTCGTCCATTTTTCATTACAGCGTTCATAAATAATTAAAATTAAGTGGGTAGGTATGTACCTGGATATTTGTTTCCACGGATCTACTGTAGGTACAATGGTGAGGTCTTTTGTTAACTTTTAAATAGGTATCGATTCTCTAGCTTTTGCTTTAAACTTTCTCAGTTTGGATTCCGGATTTACCTATTATATATATATATTTTTAACCCCCGACAAAAAAGAGGGGTGTTATTATAACACCCCTCTTTTTTGTCAGACCCATGTCAGACCCAGACAGATACACAGATATACACTACAAACTTAGTTTGTAGTGTATATCTGTGTATCTGTCTGTGGCATCGTAGCTCCAAAACGGATGGTCCGATTTTAATGCAGTTTTTTTAAATCAAAAGCTTCAAAAGTTACGGCTCTTTTACTAGTTGGAGTCGAGGGTTTTTAACACGCTTTTATTAGCTTCACCTGTAACTAACTAAATATGTAAGAAAATCTTGGAAGTTAAATTTGACCCACTTCCCGGTTTCCGATTGAGCTGAAATTTTGCATACACGTTCAGTTTGGATGACTAAAGCGTGTTCTATAGTTTTTTTTAAACTATAATATTTTATTGACGGTTAGGTTATTTCTTTGTTTTGTCGTGTCGGTACTAACTAGGTACCTATCACTTGGTGATCGCTTATGCCGTAGTGGAAAGATTAGCAAGTCAGCAATGATGGTAGGTATCGAGGCTGACTGCCCAGGGAGCGCCAGACTCAAACCTATTCGTCATTTGTGGAGGCTAATTTATCCCATACAAACTTCGATCCGGTGCACCCCTTAGGGATTGATTTTTGGAATAAAATGTACCTTTTGTCATTATGGGGACTATGGCTCCAGATATATATCTAGTGAAATATATTTTTATTATAAGATAGCTGGAAGCTTAGGTATATAGCTTCTCACGACCTTATTGCCCTATTGAAGTTTATTACCAGAGTCGATGTTCATTACCATTTTAATTACGTGGTGGACCCCCAGGGATACTTCAAGGCGCGAGTACCTAAATACATAGGTTAGGTACTTCTAGGCAAGAGAGCACTATCTTCGACTGCATCATCAGGTGCGATAGTGGTCAAACACAAGCCTCTTCAATATATCTACTTAAAACAAGAAAAAAATACTTATGCGTAGTTAGTTACAGGTAGGTACTTACTGCGAACGCTACTTCACGTGAACTTGATACCCTTATCAGTACTTGATACTCTTAAGCATCATACAATTTTAAAGTGGCCTCATAAAAGTGGGGACTATTTTTAACACACTAAAAACACTTTATTGTCTAGCACTCCAGGTTTTCCGATAGTAACTGCTTACAAACTTATACTAACACCTACCTATCGCACGAGTATCCTAAATAAGCAGAATGTTCTATGAAGGACATAATTGAATTCGATTTTGAGCTCTAAAACACATTAATCACTTTTACGACAACAGAGTACCTTTCCAACACTGACCGCCCGAAGCTGTACCTGTTTGATCCTCTAAATGAGTTTCCACAAAGCTAGACACGGCCAGAAGTAAATAACTTTCTCCTGTAATTATAAAGGATTAGTTTGTTATGAAACCTGCCTGAAGTTATATTGAAACAGAAACTTTATTCTGGAAAATGATGAATTAGACCAATCAAATTAGATCCATATTTATTGTTTTAAAAGAAGTAGGTACCTAGCTATTAATAGGTGGTACCTAATTATGAGACATTTGGATTTAGCGCTTCGGTGACGTAGGTACCTACTTAAGTGTACAAGTCGCTAATGAAAATAAAAAAATCTGCCGAGGTCAACTGAGAAGGAGACTAATTTTATGAATTTCCGACTGAATGTGACATAATTATGATCAGTGTCGTAGCTAGGGGCTGGTTGCAGAAGCGTCTGCCTGGGGCGCAAACCTCGAGGAACCGCACTCGCAGACCCCATAGTTAAGAAATTTGACGCTTAAACAAAATTAAAACACAAGTTTCGAAGTTTTAGTTTATGCTAATTTGCAGTGAATTGAGATGGCGCCTAAAAGAATAAAAATAAAAATTGATTGTGTATAGTATCCAAGTAGATACATGAAAATATAAGTATATAAGTATAATTATTAGAAATTAAGAATTATTAGAAGTAAAAACATTTTATTAATTTATTTGTGTGAGACTAGCGCCTATTCTAATCCGTAGCCCGTATTTTAGGACGCCAGTCCCCCCATCATTCATAATATGACATTCATGAAGCAAAAGAGATTAATAACAAAGTAGGAACCAAGCAGGTAACATTGTGGTTTTTTAAGGTAAAAGAGGGTGTGTTCGTATGTGTAAGTGTTGGGTGAGAATAAAATTAATTGAAAAGATAATAAGTATAAAATCAGAAAACGAAAATTGTTTGCAGCCATGATTTTATTCATACATAAATACACATTACAATCTGTAACGAACTATGACAGGTTATGTTGCAATATGAACGGGATATTTTGTCGTATCACACAATTTCACGTCATTAATACATTGCATCAACCAATCTTTATGAACATGTCTCACTTCTGGAGGCAATTTCTTTGCCAATTTCCTCATTTTATCGAAATTTATAGTCTTATCATTATGTAGAACAAAGTCTACGTTCATGGGTCGTATTGCTTTGACAATGGTACCGCCGTACGCGACCCAGTGCCTCTCGAAATGTTTCCTTTCTTCATCCGAGAAGCTTATGAAGTCTGGGTAGAATCCTAACCTTTTGTTCTCAAAAGCGTTTGGTAAAGGACTCTCTGGTATAAACAGAAATTCTTTACTATCAATTTCGTCTATACTCATATTACTCTCCTCTTTAACATCAGTATCAGCAGACATTGAGTTGTCACTTTTTTCCGATGAACTAGAATTATTTAGTTTTACCTTTACCTTTTCTTCTTTTTTGGTGAAAAAACTATGTACTTTGGTGGTTTTAGGACTAAGTTTGGTAGTTTTTGGACTAACTTTAGTTTTGGACGGACTAGCTTTAATTTTTTTCGCAGGAGGTTCGTCACACGCAGTTGCTGCTAGTTTATTTAATAGTGACACGTCAGTTTTTTCTTTAGAAGTCTTGTACAGGTGTTTTAGTTCATCTAAATTGGTTGCAGTTTGCCAATCCTTGTCTGTCCTTATTCTGGTAACTCTTGGGAACCTCACTGATATGCCATCAGCTGTGTGTAAGTTCGCTTTTGTTAGTTCCGTCCCTGAAACAAATGTTGTGCATAATAAATGCAAAATGCAACAAAGCTATGAAGTATTTAATTAAATTGGTGGATTCTTTGTTTACGTGTTTAACTCCATCAAATATTAATAGAATGTTGGAGTCTATTTACATTTTACGAGTGTATAACATTTATTATGTACTTAAATAACTGGGCTGTAACATCGACATAGAAACATATGGACTTCGGGTCAGCGCTCAAAAATGTCCGAGCTGAATGTAGATTGAAACGAGAAATCAGGCTAATCGTGCGTCATTCATCATTTGGGCGTGCGAGTAACTACACGTCAATGTGACGTCAACTTCATTTGCATGGTAATCCCATGAGTAATTGAAAGATTGACAACAAAGATTGTATTCCGAATTTCGAATCTGGATACGATGAAGAATTGTTGCAAGCTAAATTAGGCACTGTGCTAACGACATAGGATTTAAATTAGTTTGTTGGTACTTATTTATAAATTCATATACAGGTGTCCCAAAAATCAATTCTCCCAAGATACAGGCAAACGTCTAATTTGAGGGCCGCCGTCCAACAATACCACAACAATTGTGTTATGTTACAAGATATTAAAAAAAAAATGTCTAATGTCATTTTTTATGTGGTAATTTTGGCAAATTCCCTTACGCGACTGTTTATTGTAGGATTTTGGAGGCCCATACCATTATATGGGCTGAATATGAACTAAAAACTATAAAAATAGCACAACATACCAGTAATTTCCCAAACAGGTTGCTTTTTAGGGTCAGCAGCGACAAAATCCGGCACCATTCCCTTATTGCAGTCCAACCACGATGGTATTTTGTAGCTATCCTGTGATATCTTCACCATGAGTGGTGCTAACTCTTTCTGCAGCCTCTCCAACGTGCTGTCATCATGACCGGTATGGACTTTGGTGACTGTGACCCAGCGGTTGCGACGAGTGTCATGACAGCCCATTAGGAATACTGACATCATCCCTCCTTTTTTGCCAGTACCTGTAAATATACAACTTCATCATTTTCTGCAAATTTTGGAACAATCTACTAAGAGATATTATTAGTTACAAATAAAAAACTAACAAACAATCGAATCTTTTCTCTTTATAAGGGATCATCCATAAAGTACGTCACACGTTGAGGGGGGAAGGGTGTCGCCGAAGAGTGACATTATGTGACAAGGGGTGGGAGGGCTCAAAAAATCACGAAATATGTGTGACGTACTTTATGGATGACCCCTAATATTAGTTTAGATTGTGACATAATTTTGCCAAATCTTGCTTGCACCGTTAAATGGCCATCACTGTCAACCAGAAAAACCCTAAAAGAAACAATTTGAAATTTGACGACACGGTTGGCGCAGTGGCTAAGCGATTAGCTTTCTGCGCTACGTGTCGCGGGTTCGATCCCCGCACGGAACAAATATTTGTATGATCTACAGATAGTTGTTTCGGGTCTGGGTGTGTGTCTGGAAATATGTAAGATATATGTTTCTACTGTATCCTCGATATGGGAGAAATCCTAGTGAGGGGCAAATTTTATTCTTTCTAAATGGAATTGTCAAATATTAGCCCATTTTACGTGATATCAGAACAAACAGTTCTTTTGCGGTCATGCTAAGAAAAACTTAATTAAATTTTATACGGACTAGGTATTCCCTGGGACTTCTTGGCAGACAGATTATTTTAAGAAAAAATTACTTATGAATGAAGTCACACATACCAAACCAAGCCCCAACAACAACAAGATCCGCTGTATCAGCCATCGCTCCATCAAACAGGTAGTCTTTCTTCACCTTCAACCAATGCCTCTTGCCTGGCTCGTATGTGGATTCTAAGTCTTTTAGCACTAAGCCTTCTAGTCCAAGTTCTAATACCTGTAATGTATAAAAAAAATCTCTTAAAATAATGTCATCACAAAAAAGTGTATTTCGTACAGTTTCATGGAATGAACTAAAAAAAATTGGACTTAAATTAAAAGATGGCCATTATTATTTGAAGAGGTAGGGTACTAAGCGCCTTTGTCACTGCGACCTGTGAAGGTCTATTGTGTAAAAGATGGCCATGCCAGCAACTGGGTAGTTGCTTAGTAGATTAGTAAGCTGTTAAGACTACATGTACAGGCAACCTTGGGTATATGCATTATAAACCATGGTAAAATAAAATAGCAACACATGCATTTACGTGTTACAATGTTATGAAAATTTGCCATTAATACTGCAAGGTGTAATTTAAATGTAAAGTGCTTATAATATGTTCAGGATGACATACACTATCCACACATCCCAAGAAGTCCACTGTTGGGTGAGGGCCTCCTATAGATTTCCACAATAAGCATTATCTATCTTCACTAATCTTGCTGCATGCAACTAAAATCATTAATTAAAATAAATAAACTGTACACATACCTCAGCAATCATTTTTGCTAAATCAGATGGCTTCTCGATTAATTTTTGTTCAGAAAACATAATATGATTTGTTACTTCAACCATATTCTCATACAGAATCTGTCTCCTCTTCCTTATCGGCAAATCTATTAAGACCTCACCGTTGTAGTATAAACAGTCAAAAATATATAGACACACTTGTGCATCTTTGAATTCAGACCGCTTGTGAACACCCAATGAACCAAACGGCAATGGCTTCCCTGTGTTGACGTCTACCATTAAAACTTCAGCATCAAGAATCAAATCGGTACCTTTTGGGAATGCTTGCGGTAAATAGTCCTTGAAATGACTGACTTTGTGTGCCATAACTGGTTTTAGAGCTCTAGAAAAATATTTAAACTCCTTCCCTTTTTTATGCACTTGCACTCTTTCTCCGTCATATTTAATTTCAGAGAACATTCCATTGGGACATTTCTTCATTGCCATTTCAACCGATTTACAAGCTTCAGCCAACATTGGTAGAACAGGAGTCATGAGAGATAGTTTGGCTTGAAAACCTTTTTGTATTGCATCTTTATGTTTTACGGTACTGCTTTCGGACATGATTCTGTCTAATACCATATCAAGGTCTCGGGATGTTTGGAAGACACTATAAGCATCTGGATGAACTCCTTCTAATATGTGTTTCGGTCCAGCGTTAATCCTTAAATCACCTTTTATTAACCTGATAAGCATTTTCAAGTCTTCCGCAGTACATTTCTTAACAATCTTTTTAAAATGATTTATTTGTTCTTCTTCTTTTGTTAATTTTGATAAGTCTTCTAAAAACTCTTCTACTTTTTGTATAGTGAGCATACTCTCTGACGCAGGTTGAACAACTCTTGATTTTAAAAAGAAATATTGAATTGTATCAGCCACATCACCTTGTTCCAAATGTGTTAACATGTCATCATGATCCATATTGAATATTCTTGAAAACAACTTAACCAATTGTTTACTTTTTAAATTATAAACCCTTTTAGTTACTTGTGGTAATAATAACTTGCACCATAGTGTTAGGTTACCTTTGAAGGAGCTGCCATCAGTGCCTATTCTAAAGAAGTTATTGACCACTGCTGTTTTTTCTGTGTAAGCATCAACTCTAGATATTTTTTTACACAATTTGGAGAATGTCACAAATTTATCATCGTCTGTTTCCACTTCAGATTTTTTAGGACTGTCCGTACTGTCTTTACTTTCAGATTTTGCTGGGCTAGTTTTTATAGAAGCAGTTGAAACGTTTTTTATAACCTTTGCTGTATATTTGCCACTGTTTTTATCAGCATAAAGTTTTTCCATATCATTGAGCTTCTTTAAAATAAATTCCTGGTCTTCCTTACTTATGTTGTCCCAGTTACCGATGTCATCTATTGAATCTACGCGTTTTGTCGCAGGTCGTTGCTTCAGTAAGGCATTCATGAAGCATTCTATGTGGTGCCATGATTTCATCTGATTACCGTCACCGTATGGACTGGCGACAAGCTTTGCTATTCGTAACTCGCCGCTGGGACAGTTCGCTTTACAACCTTTACACGAAGCTCGCCCTCCTTTAGCTCGATCAACAAAAAACGGTGTGGATTCTGCCATGGTTATATGCGCGGTTTACACTTTATTAGTAGACATGTAAATTACAAAAAATACACGTGTATGTTCACTAGAAATTAACTGTAACATATGTAAAGTCTAAGTTTAGCTACGTTCTATTTATTTTAAAAATAAAACAAAATATTATTACGGAATCGGTATCACAACAAACATGGTCAACTTGACAGAATTTATTTGACATTAATGACACGCGGCAGCGGCACCGCGTTGACACTGACAGTAATAGAGATGTACAGCTGCACTTTATAAATCACCGTTCCTTGTTTCATATCACTCGTCATAACGACAGTTATTGATAATGCTAAATCATGATTACGTAAACTGATAATATTTTATACTTAATTTATTTGATTCACTAAGTTTACATTATAATAAATTCGTGTAATTGTAATCAAACGTGTTTCATTACTATTAGGATTTTACCGTTCATCTGATCACTGTGTCAAGAGAAAAGCATACAGTAAAATAGAAACTAGAAAGGTCAGTTCGCCTCTATTGACGTTTCGTTTTACGCATGCGTTGTGCGCAGTTCTATAGAACTATGTATACCTAGTACTACGTTTTACATAAATAGCTTCGCTGTCTGATGTTTATTGGTAATATCACAGAATACAGAGAATCCCTTGAATTATACATTTAACAGCTATATGTAGGTAAATCAAAGGGAATGCAATACTTACCTACATGAATATTTTATTATAATTATTTGTTATTTGCTCTGAGGTTAAAATGGTGTTAACTTGTTATGTGAGGGTTGTAACAAGATAACACCATGTTAACAATATATTATAATGTGTAATTTATTATGTATGGTCCTTCTTCTTTCGTCTGTGTGTATGGTGTTTAATTTACATTTTCCTTTCTTTCCAGCATCCTCGTGTCACCAAGAATTCAGCAGCGATGGCACAAAACACGGGACGCTAACATCGCCTCACTACCCATCACCGTACCCTCCGAACACTCATTGCCACTACGAATTTTTCGGGAGGGGCAAAGAGCGAGTTAGATTAATTTTTCAAGACTTCTACTTATATAAATCTGCTGATGGATCTATAGAGTAAGTATTTTTATTTTCTTTTAAAAATATTTTTATATCTCGCTTCCAGTTTGAGGTCTGTGTACCTATTACAGAACGTTTAGCAGTGATCTTTACTTGAGCAGCGTTTGAGTGATATTTGTATGAGTAGTGACAGACTCAAATCTGTGCTTATGTAGGGATCACCGTTGATCGGTGTACTGTAATTTATTACGGAAGAATAAGTTCGTGTTATTAAATAATATCATTCCCGGTACCACAAAATGTTCCAACTCTTACCACACAAATGATCAATTCTAGATGTAGGTATTCTGAAAACGTAAAGGTCCGAGGACGCTAAAGTAAGACTCAGAACTGGGAACATTAATCTACTTATGAAGATTTGTGCCGATACATACCTATTATAATATTTTGGAGTCTACCCCTTCGTTGTAGATGTTAGCTGTTTAGGGTTACGTCCCAAAACACCAAATAAAGGTAAATTACTTAACTGTTTAAACATTAATGAAATTTTTATGCATTTACAGTTGCACAAACGTGGATTCGATGCAAGCTTTCGTCAACGTCGATGGGCGATTAGAAAAAGTGGAAACGTTCTGTGGAATCGACCTCCCTAAGCCTATTATGTCGAATGGACCGAAACTAATGCTAGAATTCCGTGGAACGCACTCGTCGAGATACTCAAGAGGATTCAAAATATCATATTCATTTGTAGAAAGTAAGTATTCGTTTGCTAATTATTTTTATGTAGGGACGAATTGTTTTTTACTATACTACAATATGCTTATATTTTTGGTTAATTTAATTGATTACACGATGCCACGAAGTATATTTTTTTGTTTTATTTCATTAAGCAACCAAACACTGATATTAGTACTATTGCGGTGGCAGTGATGGAACCTAAAGAATAACATAAAATAATATGACTGCTACGGAGCCATCATGGGTGTGTGCTGTATCAGTTTCCAGTTTTTCGGTCTGAAGCCAGTATGGACTTATCTTGTCTTTGTTTCATTGACCAAAATATTTCTCTTAACTAATAAAAATATTTCAGGTAGGTACCTACAAACCAGTGAACCTATCATAAACTCAAACTTTGGATTAGGTATACCTCATTTTTGTATGCGGATTTAGATAATAACAAAGTTTCCGTATATTTCCAGATTTCGGAATAAACACAGGGAGGCAGCTCAAGGAATTTCCATGCGCGTTCGTGTATAATAGTAGTGAAGCACGCAATGGTACGTTTGCGTCCCCAAACTCGCCGGGACCATATCCAAGGGATACAGAATGTACATACTTCTTCCACGGCGGCGAGACTGAGAAAGTGCATCTGCATTTCACAAATTTTGACGTTGAAGGAGTTTTGCCGTAAGTATACTTAATTATAGCCTATGTTTTGGAACTGCTTATTATAATTTTCCCAAGGAAACCGAGGGAATAAAGCGCTTTTGGTCCAGCTAGTAATTACCATTTGTAATTTTGGTCAATCTTTGGTGAAAGGACTAAGTTGTAGTAGAAATACGATTATAATTCAGCACGAGTGCTTTATTCTTTGTGAAGCAATCTTGCTGGGAACCTTCCGCTATAAGTTTACATAGGTACATACACTTCAGATTTGTGAAGTTTTATATAAAAAAAAACTATTACGTAATCTAAGGCAGCATTAACAACATGTTCCGAATGTCTTTAGATAATACTAATATTTTTCACTGTTCCTGTTCCAGGTGCGAAGCAGTTTCGGCGAGTGATTATGTCGAATTTTCAAACTATATGACTGAAGACAGTAGATTCGGAAGATATTGTGGACAAATGAAAGAGTTCCATGTAGAGTCTGAAAGGAATTTCTTCAAAGTTACATTTAGGTCGAACGACCGCTTAGATGGTACAGGTTTTAAGGCAATCTATCAGTTTTTAGAAGCCACTGATGAATATCGAGCTCCACCGGTACAAGATAAAGCTTCACATCCTTTGTGTAAGAAATTTCGATTTTATACTAAGTATAAGTAATATCATTTTATATTACTTGCATTTGCATCAACTGCTTATTATTCTGGTAACTATGTTACAGTGAAAATAGAAATACATTTTCAGTTAGAACGCGTTTTCTCTAGCTAAAACTAGTTTTTACAGAACGTCTTCGTTACAACTAGATTTAGTCAAAATCCTCGTGTAGTTTGGTTACTGGTTACCATATCAAACCTTACTTATCCTAGTTAAATAACACGTTGTCTAGCAGTTATAACTCACATTAATTTTTGATTAGGTTTAAATTGTAGGGGAATACCTACTTATTGTTATTTCTATGGTGTAAATTGTAGTTGCTTAACGAAGACGTTCAGTAAAACTGAAAATAACTAGAGAAAACGTTTTTTTATTAAAAAAACGGATTTTCACTGTGAAATATGGTGAAATATAATAAATACCTATTAATGTTATCGACAAACTGACACCAGTGACACTTCCTGAAACCTATTGAATGGGTCGAGCACGAATGTTTTGACGTATAGTAACGTAAACGTAAGCGAATTTAGAACCAAAAATACACGATTAATTTATGATATTTTTTTGGAAATACATAAAGTATTTTTACATTTTCATGAAACAAGTGTGTTTGTTGCATAAAATTGAACAAAAATGCGATAGATTCATCGTATTTTATAATCAAAATTTGCTTACGTTTACGTTACCATACGTCAAAACATTCGTGCTCGGCCCTCAGTTGATGCTTCAAATAAGTTTGCAATAGTCTCTTCTGTTTCATATTTGGTGAATTAAAAAACGAAAGTAACTGCAACATTTAAATGCACGGTTGCCTCATAACAAGGCTTGTAATGGTCGAAAGAGCAGCTACAGAACACGAAGGCCTGGGTTCGATTCCCATATAGTATAATTTGAATCGTAAGGAGTCTCTCTGTGCCGAGGTTTGAACTTGGTTTGAATGATAGATACCCGTACAATAACGAGAGCTTACCCTCTTTCGCACTAACACATTTTAAGGGTGACTATTTTTGTATTTCCAATTTAAATGATGCTGATGTGATAATAATATTTCCTTTTTCAATTTCCAGGTATATTTGAACATTTTCTAATGCTGATCATCCTCGCAATAACGCAGCTGCATCATCAACTATATCATTAAATAAAGTGATATTAGAATAAAATATAATTATAAATTAGTCTATAATCCTGTATATTTTGTATAATAGTATGTGCCATACACCTGTAATTACGTAGATATGCAATATTTTCTATAAAATCGCGTTTTATGTTTTCCTCTACTACTACCAATTAAAGCAATACCATGCGAGACACAATAAAGATTTATTCATAAAGGCACGTCGTAAATGAAATAAATTATTTGAATTTAATAAAGTTTTTTCTATTATTACGATACCTAGATTGTGTCAAAAAATATACATCGTGGGTAGAGGTCAAGAGGCGACTGCTACCGATTGGTACCTATGACTTAATAATTATGAAATCGAAGTGATAATATTATCATAATTATTATTTCTCGCTATTCGAAATTTTCCGAGAAACAATCAATCTCTGGTTCAATTTCCCTGCGACATATCCATTACAATTTAAATCTCGGTAATCAAGATGCAATTGTATAAATTAGTGTCAAATGAAAGCATGTTATGGCATGATAAGGTAATAAATATAGGAATCATAAAGAACGTTGCCCCTCACTAGGATATGTCCTGTATCGAGGGTACACCTTACAAACATACATGTCACATGCACACACACACCCCGTCCCAGGACAGAACAACTACCTATATATAGATCATACAAATATTAATTGTTCCGTGCGGGGATCGAACCCGCGGCAAGTAGCGCAGAAATCTAATCACTCTGCGCCTATCGTGTCGTTTAACGAAAGCTGACTGAGAGTGAATTTAGCCCGCGATATTAAAAAATCAAGAATCTACAATGAACATAATTATATTTATAAATGTATTTTATCGGGCGACCTTTTTGAATATCGCGCAAGTATTGCGCGCTAAATTCAACGTGCACACTGCACAAGTAAGTTAGCGGTTAGTAAGAATTGGAATTCTGTTTTGTTTCGTCTTGTACCTTTACCAGACTACTGTTTAGTCTAGGCTGTAGTATGCAGTGATATTTATTAATACCATAGAAATCGCCAGATGACCCATAAACGTCAACTGCTGAACATGGGCCTCTTACTGGCGAAATAATGTAAGGAAATACTACCAAGACTACACTCATAATCTCCACGCTTGGTTAATTGATTGAGGATCGCTGTATGTTGTTGTTAGCGCGTCGACACGGTTGGCGCAGTGCCTAAGCAATTAGCTTTCTGCGCTACGTGCCGCGGGTTCGATCCCCGCACGGAACAAATATTTGTATGATCTACAAATAGTTGTTTCGGGTCTGGTTGTGTGTGCATGTGACATGTATGTTTGTAAACTGTACCCTCGATACAGGAGAAATACTAGTGACGGGATATTAAAAAAAAAAAAAAAAAACTTCGGCATCCTCTTCAAAATAGTCTACTTGAACGGTTTGGACAGACATGATTAGCGAAAGAAATCCTAGTGAGGGGCAAGGCAATGTCATTTAATAAAAAATAAAAAAAGCGCATAAGATTAATAGGTAGGTACCTAGATACATCGAAGCTGGTGTCGACGCCAGTCCAGGAAATGTCAGTGTGACAACTAAGGCTGACATTCAGAGACGACAGAAACGAGTCTAAGCGTGAACTTACGCTTCCATCTGTCAAAATTTGTTCGTAAGTTTGACAGATGGAAGCGTAAGTTCACGCTTAGACTCGTTTCTGTCGTCTCTATGTCAGCCTAAGATACTTGCACAGAGAACAGTTGCACACCTAAAATACTGTAACTACACATAACTGTAATAAAAAAATAGCACAGTCAAGACTGTCGAAGAAATAAGCTGCAGCTAAGCAGCTGTAAGCCGAAATGCGGATAAGTTTTGAATGAGTGAGTACTGAGTAATTGAGATTACCACTGGAGTAGCAGACTGATTTCCTCGTCAGGTAAGTGCTAAAAAGCACTACACTCTTCGACAGCATCAAAATTCCAGAAACTAAATTATAGAAACAAAGGTAATAAATATCTTCACGCACTATTTTATGTAGGTATAAAGCTGTAAGGAGAATAATAACTAAATTGGCTTTACTGAGTTTACGGCATAACGCATAACGCACAATGATATTCATTACACGGCTTGTCAAACAGATATTAATTAATGTTGCGGTAATACCAGTCGTTAAAACGAAGAATTTCAATTAGCCTGGTATTGTGCTGTATATTATTCTCGTCAGACATTTTCTTCCCGCCTGCACCCGGTTAAACTTTACTGCAGCGGCCACTATTTATATAATCGGAGAAATGAATAGGTAGTTCTGAATGTAGTGATGAGACGAGAAAGTTAAAATCACAGTTGCTATTTTCTATTACTTCTGTCAGTAACTTAATACAGAATTATTTATGTTTATGTACCTAATTAAATCATCACAAAAATTTATTGACATCTCAATCAATAGGTATAGTTAGGAACACCATTTCCCTTGGATCTTATAAATAAAACTACACTATAAAATATTTGTTTTGTTTTAAAAATTTTGAAGGAAATATTTTGAGACCAAACAAAGTCGTTGCATCTCTACTTTCGCCTCGGTTCATTGCTTGTCGCGGAGAGGTTGTACGCGGGGCGCGTTGACAGGTGTGGCGGCGCCACCGTCGCGTCGTTTATTCCTCCAAGTTTAGTTCGCTATTCACGCGCGACCCCCACTCCGCTTTACGTCAATTCGAGCAAAGACTACAATATATACTTGGACATAGACAGGCAGCTCAGTGTTTTTTTTAATGCTTAGAGAATTGTCAACAATAGCGCCATCTGGTTTCAAGTTAGCCGAAACTATTACACCAACCTGGCCTACCTAGCTATACGTATACGTAGTTACCTAGCAATATTATATAGATATAGGTTGCTATATGTATAGGTTAGCATTACTGCTTTACTAGAGCTAAAACAAGATAATTTATTATATTGGTGTATTATTTATTGACTTTTATTAATACCTTTCACAGGTATTAATAAAAATCGATAAATAATACGCCAAGATAATAAATTCATTGTTTTAGCTAAAAATGGAGTTACTAGAAATCATGAATAATACACAAAGTTCTTTATATAGCTTTATTATATCATCAACATAATTATGATATACATCATTATAATATCAACATAATTATAATGTATTTTGACGTTTCCTCTTTCTACCCTTATGTTTGGAGTAGTGCCTATCAGCTTTTTCTTTCATGGGGTCGTTATTATCCCTAAAAGTAGTTTTGCCAGTGAGAATACTATTGACATCTTTGCACCAATTATTTATGAAAAACATTGTACATTTATGTATTAAGTATTTCCCTAAATCATTTTTGTGTAACATACAGGTTAAAAAACTTACATTTAAATTAATATTAATGATTAATTTTATATAATTTGATATTTTTTTTTTGTTGGCATGCTCTTTTAATACTTCTATGCAAATGTTTTCTACTTGGGCAAAGAAATCATATAATGCTCTAGTCGGATAGCACAACCACTTTTTATCGTCATATTCTTTCATTTTTATAAATTTGTGAAAGCTCTGCATTTCATCTTCTTCTAAATCATTTTTACAGGCGACACAATTTTTGTAAATATTTTTCTTTGCTAGTTGTGCTATCCACCCACTGCAATAACCTATTGCTGCGCTTCTTTCAACATGCATAGGAGATTCGCTATTTATCAAATCGTCTGTGTTTAGCAGTTCTAATGATATAAAGTCACTGTCTATTTCATCTTCACATTCAGATGATATGCTGTCTCCAGGCTTCGCTAAAAAATATTTTAGCGATTGGAGACAAACACTATCATCTTTTTCACAATTTGATCCTACGGAATGTGAAGATGAAATATTATTGACTAATAAGGTTTTGAATGCACCTTCGAACGCAGACGATGTCGGCATAATATTGCTATAGCCATGAGCTCGAATAGCCCCAAAAAAGTTTTCTAAAGCATCTTGGTTAAAATTGCGCAGCAATAAGGAGTTAATCCCTTTAGAATTTAAATGTTTAACGATTCTTTTAAAGCTTTCAAGAGACTTAACCCAACTTGATAAAGAAGGCACTACTCCCTGACTATTAGCGTTTATATATTTCATTGTTTTTAGCACTGGAATGCTATAATTCCATAATTTATGGTGAGGTGAGGTTGGGGTCACTGCGGCCCTATAAATTTTCCCATTTCTTATTTGGCTGTAGCTACCATTGACGCTATCAAATAAATCGTCAAAGAACATCAGTAAGTCTGCTGTGTCGGTGCTCTCTTTTTCCAAAGTCCCAAATCCTGTAAACAAAAAATAATTACATTACACAATTGTAAACTCTCCCTGTCCGTGGCGTAGTTTTTGTAAATGGTGATTAAGGTATTATATCAAGACAATGACCAGCATTTTAAAGTAAGATGATAACAAGATACTAAAATCACCGATCTGCAACGAAAATGTCACTGTTTAGGGACCTAACAACTACTACTCATTACAGTAGTCCATATGGAGTCCAACAGTGGACATTTACAATTTTGACGATTGATGATTTCCTTCACCGATCAAGCAAGTGATAATTCATTTCTAATAAGCCGAATAAGGATCGAACTTGAGACCTCCGACTTGGCAGCTCATTAGTCTCAGCACTAAACTATCACTGATTATTTTAATAGGTACTGTAAAGAAATATAGTTCGCTATTTTCAGGAATGCAAACTCCATAGCTTTCACGGATCGTGGCATGTCGCATCCTTAATAATATAATATATAGTATTTAGTAAAAAGCTGCTTACCTGCCATGAACCCAAGCGCTACTCCTACGGATTTGCTAAAAACCTGAGTGCAATGCTTCACCCTCATTTTAGGTATAAGAGCAGGCACCACATGATGCGATGTTAATTTAGGCACTAGTTTTACGCCTTTGTATCCTGGGCACCTATTATACAAAGCCACGATGTGGCTCCATTTGGCAACGCATTCCTTGCCTTTCATTGTATAATTTAAATTTTTTGTGATTAAGTTGTTTCTTATCCCCTTCATTAAATGTGGTGGATCAAATATTGGGAACATTTTTTCATCTCCAATTTCGAAAAATCCTTCTTTGTATGTTCTGTCATTGCGGATATAATTTTCTCTTGTTTCTTTTAACAATAAATTAATGGCAGCCATATTGGAGGCGCCTTGGTCGCAAACCGTCGCTATTACTTTCAGCCCGGTTTCTTGAACTTTCAAAATGACTTTTTTTATTTGAATTTTTAATTCAGCAGCCTTGGTGCTTCCACTGCAAAAGTAATAGGCTAAAGGCTGCTTATATTTCTTTACTGTACCTCTTAGCATAAAAACTAAGGCATGATCACAGTACTCTTTTTTTGTCGTTTCCCCATTATTGACAAAGCCAGTGATTTCGTCATTTCTCCTGTCAAATGCTATACCTGGGCCAATAGCCATCTCGTCGAATAATAAAGTACAGTACTTATAATTTTCAGGCAATTTGGCTACTCTATGTTTTAAATTTTCAAAAATCAAATCGTTAATTCCTGATTTCAAATTAATTTGATGTAGCAAATTTTGCAGTGTTCTCCTGCTTGGTAAAATACACAAGTTGCTTAGCAAACGATATGCCTTCGGAGACGGTTTGTACAGAGACAGCGCCAAAATCTTTTCATCTAATGTGAATCGCCTTCCTCGCTTTTTCTTCCCACTTTGGGAGGCTTGCATTTGGCAAAATGTCTTCGCAGTAGCCGACATGTGCTTGGACACAATGTTAAATGCACTTGTTTTTGTAATTTTTTTAGCAATCATATATTTTCGTTTAAAATGTAGTTTATCTTTTTCACATTTCTTCAATTGTTTTAGGACAGATTGAAATTTCTTGTGTTGCGATATTGATATACGAGGACCTGAAAAAAACCGTGAAATATCTTTAATCATAAGTCAAACTATTACCATGAAAATTAATAAGTAACCAATGTCATGTTAAAATTCCTAGGACTTTAATATTATTTTATTCATAAAGTAAATTAAATAATTAGGGATTTATGATATTCAACACTGATCGAATGCCACTTCAATGTGTATTTATTATGTTATTTATGATACAATACCTTTTGATTTTGTCCTTTTCTTAATTTGTCGCTCATTTTGTTTGGTAACAATTCCTAGGGTTTTCTTGGATTTTATCTTATGAACTTTTTGATTTCCTGTAAATTCAGTGTTAATTTATTATAATATATTGTATTGATTTATTTTTATATAAAACGGTGCCCCACACTAGGATTTCTCCTGTATCGAGGGTATAGTTTACAAACACACATATCACATGCATTCTCAGACCCGGAACCACTATTAATTAATTAACAAATATTAATATTTATTCTGTGCGGGGATCGTACCCGCGGCACGTAGCGCAGAAAGTTAATCGGAGCTACTGCGTGAACCATACATAATGTCTAAAACATTTATTAATTTGTAAATGGTAAGTACTCTATATTGTACACCTTTAAAAATAAAAGTAATCTTAAATGAAATAATTAATTATAATAATCGTGAAAAAGGGATTAAATCAAGAGAATGGGGCAGCATTCCCCTTGTGCTTATATCAACACACTGCGATCACTGATCATGCCAAGTATTATATTATATTTATGACAATATCCCATTTCCTTATCCAATAAAGTGGGTTAGTAATGATGTTGATTTTATTGGATATGTTAATAGCACTTTATGTATACTATAATAATATAAGATACAAACCTGATATAACAAAATCTGACAACTGAGTCTTTTGCACATAAGATGTTGAAGGTAGGGCAGGCTCTTGTGTTTCAGCTGCAATACGTGATGGTTCTGAAAATATAAATAAAAACATCAATTGAAGCCAGAGGTCCCTAAACTTGTTTGCCTTGTGAACTAGATGCCGACTTTTTTGTCTGCCTGGTGTTTAGTATAATAAAACCAGCAACTATAAGTAATTAACTATAATCAGTCTTAATTTTACACCACAATGTTTAGCCACTTTGAAGATACATAATAATAATATATTGAAAAATTTGTAATCTTTAGGGAATTCAAATATATCCTATTGGAGACCTTTTGGTGTTTTTAGTATTTACCAGGATAATAACATACAATTTGTGAAAATACCAACCAGCTAGCTGTAGTTTATAAGATAGAGCTTTGTGATAGACAGACAACCGGACATTACACACTCACTGATAATCTTAAAAAGGTACTCCGAGAATTCAATAAATAAGATACTAACCTGACATAAGAAAATCCAATTTAATATTTTGCACAGCAGATGTAGAAGGCAGGGCAGGCTCTTGTGTTTCAGCTGCAATGTGTGATGGATCTGAAAATAAAAATAAAAACATCAATTGAAGCCAGAGGTCCCTAAACTTGTTTGCCTTGTGAACTAGATGCCGACTTTTTTGTCTGCCTGGTTTTTAGTATAATAAAACCAGCAACTATAAGTAATTAACTATAATCAGTCTTAATTTTACACCACAATGTTTAGCCACTTTGAAGATACATAATAATAATATATTGAAAAATTTGTAATCTTTAAGGAATTCAAATATGGGCGTCTCCTATGGAGACCTTTTGGTGTTTTTAGTATTTGCCAGGATAATAACATACAATCTGTGAAAATACCAACCAGCTAGCTGTAGTTTATGAGATAGAGCCTTGTGATAGACAGACAACCGGACATTACAGACTCACTGATAATCTTAAAAAGGTACTCCGAGAATTCAATAAATAAGATACTAACCTGACATAAGAAAATCCAATTTAATATTTTGCACAGCAGATGTAGAAGGTAGGGCAGGCTCCTCTGTTATGACTTGAACAAATGATTGTTCTGAAAATTAGAAAAGAAAACAATTTACGCCTTATACTTACTTACTTGTTTTATTGCTTAGGTAATTTACTAAAGGTAAACAATCTTGACATAATTTTTTAATTTTTATCTATACACACATTTTAGAAATCTAAAAACTTTCAGTTTCGTATAAGAAAACGTTTTGTGAAGTAATATTTACATTCATTCACATCACCTTTAGAATATGACTCTAACAGCAAAAAATACATTTTTAACCATTTTGTATTTCAATCTAAATTTTGTGATCATGGCCCTTATGCACTATACCATGTGAAATAACTCCACACAAGGAAAGCGATTGTGATGCAATCACAATAGAATAGAATAAATGAAATGAAATTAAATATAATAATAATATAATTAAATTGAATAGAATTAAATAGAATAGAATAGAATAAATAGAATAGAATAAATGAAATTATTGTGTTACATGTTAATAATATTATTATTACATTACTCAGAACTATATCGAATTTCAAGTCGATAGCTACAATAATCACAGAAATCAATGGGCACCAACACGAAAGTCTCACCATAAAGATTATGTTTTCACCTTTTAAGTACAAACCCTAATATCTGTGATGAATTAGTAATGATTAAAAATTTACCTGGCATATTCAGTACAGGAGTTGCTAAATTGCAGAGTTTATTCTTTGGATACTTATGAACGTCTTGAAAATGTTTATGACAAACACGCCTGTTGTCATAGATAGTTATATGATCCATTGTAGCTAATTCACCCCCAATATTTAAAATCCAAGTATTGAATTTCTCTGCATGCTTTTCTGGATTAGGAAACCGATGTAGAGAAACACCTGAAAAAAAAGTCAAATCAGTCAGAAGTTTGATTTCTTATTATTTATCTACACTCACTTATACTAAAATCGTAACAAAGCGAATCTGGGTATGAGATTCACAGATATTCTTTTAATTTTAACTTCTCAATAGATCCAGTCTTTATATTGGTTGAATGGTATCTTTACCAATACTGTGATTTTGTTTTACGTTAAGCAAGTCAAAAGTTTTATTCATTAATAATCACCAACTTTCTTTACATTAATCTTTACATATTTAAATATAGATTTACAAGTTACAAATTACATAAATAATATTAGTAGTAGTATCATTATAATGTAGCATGTTCAAATTAAACTATACTATTAATTTGTTAGAGATATTTGAAAATATTGTTACTAAAGTAGTAACAATAAAAATACATATTATCTGTACAATGGTGATTTCACTAACAATTTTGTGCTGGGGGTGGCAATCGTTTCCAAGTAATCATTTAAAATATTCAACACTTAATAGTAATTTTCAATAAATTCTTACACATAGACATTGGTTTTGTACATGGTTTTATTAGGATTTTTCAAAGTGGACCACATTTTTTATAAAGTACTAATTCCATAAACTTTTAAAAATTTAATAATTGTAGGTTGCATAATAATATACTATATGCCCAGTACTCATGATTTTTTTCAGATTGTTATTCGTTACCAGTAAGCTAAACAAGCGATACATAAGAATCAAAGTAATCAATTTATCAGTGTCAAAACTAGGACTCAGGATCTCAATCTTTCCACGTTGCTTTTAGTGAAACATTGGATATAGTGTTAAGTATGAGCCGATTTTTATGTTATTAGGAATGCCAGTAGGTACTTAGAACGTACTTACACTAGTTGTTCTTAAAAATGAAATGTTTATGTAGATATTAACGATAATTAATCAATTACAGTCTTAAATGTAGGGGAAATTAAAATAAATTAAAAACAATTTCATAGAAACTTTGCATTTGGAAGAATAAAATTGACATTTTGAAACAGATCTTAATGCCAAAAAAAATCAGACTAGGTAGGTATTAGACTATTTAAGCCACAGAAAATAAGTATAGAAAACATCAGGTAGATACATACCGGCTTTCCTAGTCGACAGACATCCAGGTACACAACAAGAATTTTGTGACATGACTGGATTGAAGTTCACTGTTCACTACTCGCAATTATGGGTCCAAACTCTACAGAGAGAGTGCCTATGCTGGTGCACAGTAACTTCACAAAGTTCTTGGAAAGTTTACGATTCGGCGACAAGGAGCAGGAAGCTCAACTTGCGGACGTACGTAACAAAGAAGATTGTAACACGGCACGGAAACACGGAGGAACAGATGCTCAACTCAACGTGGATAACAGATGCATATGCGAAACAACCAAAACTTTATTACAAAAGCAAAATCCGTACGAGCAATAACACTCACGCGCAGCAGACATTTGCAATTGTGAATTGTAGTGTTGCTATAACGACAATGGAATCTCCGTAATTGCTGTGAAAAGATATAAGATTAAATATATTTTTTTCTGTATTCCATTGCGGTTTAATATATTTAAATGCCTATTTATTTAATATACATTTATTTCCATATTCGTTTTTGGATTATCAAGCATAAATATTTTATTAATAACACTTTGTAGGGAGAAAATTCCCAGCATTGTTATTAATTTTTCAATATAGGAACATCGCATTTTTCGAGCTTCTAATCTCTACTAACTATGGGCTAGATGGCGCTGTTTTCAATAAATAAATCAAAATTTTTGATTGTTCGTAGTTGCCATAGCATGAATTCGAGTTCGTTCGCCGCTCTCTTCGGTGCCGGTCGGAAGTCTGTACGTGGTTGTTTTTAGAGTCCGCGAAACTTTTTTCCGAAGTAAAGGGATGTGACCGTAAATAACGTTATTTTAATCATTTTAGTGTTGATATCTGTGTGAAAACGTTGTTTTAAATTGTGACTTAGTAAAGTGTTAGGTCGGTGTGGTACCTACTGTGAGTGTGATTGTGGTCACAGGTGTCGCATTCCAGGGGGGACGCCGACGCAGCCTCTGTACCCGATACAGTAGGCAGGTGGACCGCTAGACATCCCTATTTATTTGTAAGTAATCTACCTCCGTTCAATAGACTTTACTAACTAATGAAAGCAAGCCTTAGTTCATGTTCAATGTTATATTACGCGCCAGACTATTAGCGAAGTAAATATGAACTAAATAGGTCTCTTTATTTAATTTAAACAGGACTTCGGTATTATATGCTACAGAAAAAACTAAACATGTGAGAGTAGTAGGTACTTACTTACATAATTTAAAACCGATACCTGTTTGCTAAAATGTTTATTCATGTTATTTCTACTTTCATTGTTAAGAATATTTTGTTAAGTAAGCAATTTTTATTCATTTCCAATAGGTCGGTATTTAAGTATGTAGTAGGTAAAGAGTGTAAAGACAGAATATGCTATCGGACCGGCAAAGTGCAATGAATCGTAATCATAATTAAATATCGTTAGGTACCTTATAAAAGGGTAGGTATACCCAGATACTCCTCGATTACCTCATCAAGTTCCGATTGCAGGATCCGTCCAGACTGCCTATAGGTAGGTATACAAGATTACTTATGTAGGCAGATACTTACCTGCTTATATTAAATGGTTTAGGTACCTATCTATTATAAAAAAAATATCTAATGACTAAGTAACCTACCTACTTACTTCGTTCTTCACTTGAAAGCTCACTAAACGGAACTTCATAGGAATCATGCTGAACTAGCGGGTTAATTTTGATGACCTCAGACTATAAGAATGAATACCTACTAGTAGTAGTAGGCACTAGTAGGTATAGTTGTTCCTATAACAGCTTCACTAGTCCTACTACCTACGTAGATAGGTATTATTTATTATGCCCAGGCTGCCGCAGAGTCGGTCTTCACGCATCGATGTCCCAACTAGTGGCCATCACCTGGGGCATATCTGACTCATGTAGAACTTGTTCATACAACTAGCTACATAGGTAGACACCTAAGTAAAGCTGCGGTAGTCTATGCTCACTCGTGAGTCAGCAGCTTAATACTTTTTAAAGGTCCTAAAAAGCGAAATGGCAGGCAAAACTAAGCTCCGAGGCGATTGTTCGTGCAAGATTTATGTGTATATTTGTTTTAGTGGTGGCAATAAAAAATATATAAATAAATAAATACAACAAGGATTCAATGTTCTGTTATTATTATCAGTCCGTACGTCCCTCTGCTGGGCAAAGGCCTGCCTCAAGTTCCTCCACACGTCTTTTTCATGCGCCACCTCGAACCAGCCCCAAATCATCTGTTAATAAGTCTTTAATATTTTTAACTTTTAGAAAAGTGATCTAGTGTTCCTATTTGCTTTTTAATGATCTGCTAAGACCGACTAAAATGGTGGCCACTGTAGGTATCTCAGATGAAGTAAGTTAAATACCTAGGCATCAAATTCAAAAGATTTCGTAAATATAGCGTTCCCATTTTCTAGCCAGAGAAAGTCACCGACGCACTGGCCGTCATACATTTAGGTACCACAGGATTTATAAGCTACAGATGGGTAAAGAACATGTTTAGCCAACTAGGTAAAAATAAAACACGAAATCTTTTTGGACGTGTCTTTTGTATGCGCATTATTCGAGCATAATGGATTTTTGGATGGGGGCTTTCACTACAATTTTTAAGGTCACGACCAATGAATAGCGTAGCTAAAGACAGCGTTTGATTGATAAGTGTGATGAAATAAAAATTCACTAGTTTTTAGCTGATTTTACGGGCGCTAATGAATCGGAACCAGCGAGTCTACCGCATAGGTACCTAACTAAAATAGTAATGAACATCGACTCTCAAATAAACTTCAATACGATCGTGAGAGACTAAACTTTGCTCTACCACGTCTTGAGTCGTCTTGCAAATATCAGGTTGCACTGCTTTGAACTCTTCAAATATCGCATACACTGCGGTGTAAGCAAGGATAAAAATCAACGAAGTTTGCCAAATAAATGCATTAATCCGTCTAAATATTGGCGTGAATTTATTGCTTAAAATTGGTTCCCGTTCTGAATAGAATAAACAAATAAATGTCAAAGCCTTATCTTAAAACATTGGTATTATTGACAAGTATGACATAGTTTACCTAAACGGCGACCCTTCTACCATTCACCCTGTCTGTATTAAGATTTATGAAGGAATTATTATAATTTTGGCATTCTAGTAACCTTCGCTTAGACTACAATAAGGCATTCGATAAATATCCCATTGTCATACCTCGTATATATATGACACAAATAGATACGACTACAATCATCGATAGTTTTCAAATTTTAAATAAACAATTAGTCTTAGTTTAAAGTTATAAACGATGTCGAAATTTGAAATTACTTTTCATTTCTCGATTCCGAATTAAGTGGTTTCCAAACTTTAATAGATTTATACCATAAAGTTATTATTACTAGTGGTAAAGTAATAATAACTTTATGATTTATACTATTAGCAAATTATATTAAAATACCAAAGAAGTGTATTGTTTATTTGTTTGAATGTTTTCATGACAATAAACAACACAGCCAATCCGATTGTTGTTTCATGTTGATATTGCTCATTGTATACTTTTATGATACATACCATGGACATATAAAATAAAAAAAATATTAAAAACTAGCGATCCAGTAGCAGCTATTTGAATATTGTGTATAATTTTTACTTAATACACCAAATCCTTTCTTGGGTAAATCGTGCTTTATCTGTGAGTTGTGACAAGCTGTGCCAAAATTAACCCTGTAAATTCCGAAAACACGTATTTGATTTTGTCCATTTGCACCTTCACCAGCGCCACTTTTGATTAGGTAGATTTTACCCCGATCAGAGGACATAGACAGTTCTAAAAGACATTGGAAATGAATTGATATTCAAATTATGTGTTTTCGCCGTCTCATTGTACAAATAAGTACAGCTATAAGTAAGTAAAAATGTTTTTTTTGTGTTATGTTGGCAAACTAAGATACGGCCCGCCTAAGCGGTTACCGTAATCTATGGACACCTGCAACACCAAAGACATCACTTGCGCGTTGCCGACCCTACTACGGCTACTACTAGCGTCGCCAACACGACGCGTCCCCAACACGACGCTTCCCCAACACGACGCGTCCCCAAGGAGCACTGGCGTCCTTGTTCACCGTTAGGAACACAACACTCCAAAAGAAGTGTTAATTGGCTAAGTACCTACGATATTCTGCAAGATGGAGGTACTTCCCCAGCCGGCAGTTCCAATTTTGAGCGGAATGTCCCGCTATTCCTATTTTACTTGCTACAAAATAAAAATCTCACTCGTCATTCATCTATCTAAACACGCTGTCACCGCTTCTGTATTGCTGATCTCACGTTTCAAAACAAAAATTTGCAATTAATTGATACAATCACAATTAACGTCGTCAATATCACGCTATTGTTTTTAGTTAGAAGCGCTGCTAACAATGCCTATCTATCTGTTTAGCTATTGTGTAATGATGTAAGAATTGTACACGGTTTTATCGTACGGTATTGTTGTGTTTTTTGTCACAATACGTACAACTGGCTTTATCTAAAAGCATACGGTTAATTGGACGCTAATGAATTTTAACGCAAATAGGTTCTTACTACAGCTTTACAGGTGACATTTTGCTTCGGAAAGCTCAAGAGGCGTTGACATTTTGACCATTGGACTCTGAAGTTCATTGAGCTAGTCCTTAGAAAAAATAGTACCTATCCGTAACAACATTGCAAGAAAACCAGAGTAACTGACATAGCTTGCGGAACTAGCAACGTGAATTAGCAGTTTCCTGGGGAAGGATCGATGTCATTCTTCATTTCTTGTTTCGATCGAGTCCAAGTTTAGTCTCTCACGATCGTATTGTAGTTTATTACCAGAGTCAATGTTCATTATCATTTTAAAGCGGTAGACCCGCTGATATCACTTGCTCTTTAAGTGCAAAACTTTGATTGCTTATTACAGAATCAACAGTACCACTTAAAGCATAAAGATTCTTCGCTTTGAAAATTATACTTAAACAAAACAAGTTCACTGTTCTAAGAAAAGTCGGATTTAATATTCTCACGAGAATTCCGCGGCTAAATACGGACAATTGTGCAAACACAAGACATTCCTTTTGCCTGATAAATATTTAATTCTACCGAGTACCTGTTAAGGTACTTAATAGTCTATCAATATGCAAGTGTTCTATTTCGGAACGTAAACAAGCCAGAGCTAAGTACTCATTTTTTGGTCCGTATATTATTCTTGAATTCCGAGGGTCCAATGTAGTGAAAATACCGGATGGGCTCTATACAGGCTGTCCCCAGGAAACCTGTACCAGCGAAGGTCTGTGGTCAGGGGACACTAATACTCATCGATTGCATCCCCATGTATGTTCTCCGATATTTTGTAGTTTTCGAGAAATTAATTATTTTGTAATATTCCTGTATACCTATCTAAAGTTTTTCTCTTTTTCATGAAACTTTGTTTTTCTTTACTTATTTATTGCTTCTGCTTCTCGAATTAACTTGACAATTCGCTCACATGATGCCTTAACTATTGATTTAAAAATCAATTCACTATATTAAATCTTCATATTTTGTTAGTAAATCTCAAATGCTTATTAGCTTTAACGACCGCACAGTAAATATATTATTTACTGTGACGACCGTCACAACTTATTTTCTAGTGGAGTTATCTTAAAATCATTAGTTACTTTCCTTCTTTCCAGGCACTTAATTCCTTTTCTGTATTTTTTTGAAACTTTATTGGTACGTATCTAATTAAATGAGTTATGATATCCCACGCAGCATCTAACAGGGGATGAGTAGTTCCCATAAAATCGACTTATGATCCAATCTTATAACGTATGATTACGTATCCTGCCTACTAAAGATTACGGCTATCCTCACAATTAACCGGCGGAAGCACCTAACAAGAACTCCAGTAATAAATGTCGAAACAAGTTGCATACACTACTTTATATTGCGGAATAACGATGTTGGTGGTATAGGACAATGCTTGAAGAAATTCTCTTCAAATTAGAGACGATTGGTTCACATTTAAGTGTGGATACTATTCAAATTAAGATATTGTAAATATCTTTAGAAGGAAGAGCAGCGTAAATGATGACAAAGCAGTGACAGGTCTTCTCATCTTCTGAGGCAGCACGAGCTTATTACAAGGAAATCGCTCATACCGTAATAAAAATAATTCCAGTCAGCAATATCGAGGCTAAACAGACAGGCAAAAAAAATAAAGAAGAATACATACCGTAGTGCCATGTCAGTTAAAAAAAATTGTCAAGTGACCTAGTGACACTAACTAGTGTGTCCATGACAACATAGGATAGCTTCGAATGCCGAGAGATCGGATTTCAGTGATCCTATGAAATGGTCCTACATGTACGATGTATTATATAATGGGAAATTAAAATCCAACGCAAAAAACATTATGTTTTTTAGTGATAATACCCAACTAGTTTGCAATATATAAATCACCAAAGAACTAGCAAAACTACTGATTGGACTGCACAAGTTATTTTCCAAGATCGTACGTGTTGTAATTGGTATGTCATTAACGTCTTATTCTTATTATGCCTTTTAAGATTTTTTGGTCCGGTAATAAGAATGAAAGACCATTCGTGCTGTGATACCAAACCATTTCTTGCTTAGCCAAATTTTCTCTACAGCTACTTGCGTTTGTAACGGTTTCCTAATCAACTTCTTGCGATTTTCTTTAATTACTTTCGTGAACTAACGGATGACTTGTGCTGTGCTGCCAAAAAATAGAGAAGAAGACACTTTCGGCCTTTATGTCTGGCCGTTGGCCCCACAAGAAATCCGTCGCCACTTAATTTTTTTTTGTTGATACAACTGTGTTTGTTTGCCACAGAAATATTGAGTTAAAAGTCAATATTGTGAGCACCATGTCCAAAGCGTTTTTTGTCGAAAGCATGATTTTTGTGAAGTTTGTGGGGAAGTAAGTTATGCGTAACCAATGCATTTCACACGGGTCTCCGAGGCAAAGATATCGGATATGGTTCGCAGTTTTTACATGTTTAACCTTGGTAGGTATTTTGTGTTAGTGTCACTCAGTAAGTGTTGCTGTGTAGGGATTAATTTAGAAGAACCCACATTATCTCTTATTGTAATATTCTTTAGGAGCAGGAGTGTCTATCGGGTTATCGACCTAATCCAGGTCATTCATTTGTTTGACGCCGAACATCTGTAAAGTTAATTTGCCTTGTGAACACAATATAGAACATAGGCAATAGTGAAAATGTTTTACGGCATAGGTCGAAAATGCAAACGATTAAAGGTTTGTCTTGAGGCATTCTCTTCTCTTTGTCCACACGCTAGTACAGTAATGATGCGTGCATTACGATTGTCTATAATGACGACCTCGTCTTATTTTGAGTTTCAATTTCACCATGTAATGATAATAAAGCTGCTTTCACGCCATGAAATCTCGATTGAGACAATCTAATTCAACAGCAAACTTATAATATTGATACATTGTGATTAATTGGACCAATCAATCGATAATACAAATTACATGACCAATTAGATTTGTGCATCTAAAGTCTTCACAGCTACATTGTTCTGTCAAGTTAAGGTCGACATAGACTTCGTCGTCGCCCTTGCACTATATCCGTCGCTTCGCAACCAAACGAGTTTCGTGATAAATAACAATGCTGGTGATTATAAATTCGATGCTAACATTTACGCATTGGGTACGCGTAGTTCGTTGAATGGTTATGTTTGATTCGCATTATATAGTGTACTATCGGAGCTTTTTGCTCACGGTCAACTTGAGAAGGTAGAAATTGTTTTGCGTGTTGTATTATACGAAAGCAAGTTTTGAAATATACATATGTATAAGATATTTCATATTGCTGTTATCTCGTGTTGAATGAGGGCCTTTTCTATAATCCAGAATTATTAATCTTGGAAACCACACAGAAGAGGTGATGAATTCTGAGACCGACTTAAACATGGTGTGATTATTTATAAAATGGGCTATAACCATAAGAACTTATCAGAAAACAAAGAAGCCATATATCTGAGCGCAGTAGAAAATGTCCTACTTAATCATTTTCAAGGGACCGACCACAATAACGCTAAGTAATATCTTATGATCACGTCATACATTATAGAAATTACGTGGTATAGCTGTAACTTTAATGATATCATCGAAGGATATAGACTCCACAAATCGCCATTTATGTCGCCTATAGTAGACAGAATCGAAACCAATAAAATAAATTTTAAGCTATTTAACCGTAAGTCTAAGTAGATTATAATTAATAATATTTAATTATTTCTTACGCACAGCAAGAAGTATTACAAGAAAATTATACGGTAAGAGCACAGGTAAGAGGTAAGAGCGTGTCCGTCAATCGAATGTCATCAAGACGTAATAAAATTTATTGCGCCTAAACATTTTAATCATCGAATTCCTTTTTCAAATATCTTTGAAATAGGTAGTGATTTTCATAATTTAGATATTGTTTACTACCCTACTAAAGGTAGAAGAGGTAGAGCTCTTGTTTACGTTAAAACGGTACTTTCCTACCGAGGCATTTCAATAGGACTTTAAATGTTGAAGTAAAAGCAAAGACCGATAAACAGTGTTTCACTACTAGAGAAGGAATTCAAATCTGAAGTGTTTGGAGAACTTTGTCTATTAAAGTAAAGTAACATTGTGGCCAGTTGCTACTACATACCTCTTGGAAATGTGACAAAAAGGAATTTGAAGAAAAGCAAAGAAATATTTGCTTGCAGTTGGGCTTTTGTTTAAACATGTGACATAATTTTATAGAAAAAACGTCCGTCGAAGATAGACATAATTTTCCTCAAATAGAAGCAAAAAGCAACACAAGGAACTAGAATCATCAATTTATGACTCATTAGCATTACCTATATTATTCGTAGCAACCACGTTCATCTGAAATACCTCAGTATCAACAATTTATTATCTCTTCGATGCAAACGGCAAAGCATGTCGCAATCACATTGTTTTATCTGGGCTTGAAATACACTAATCTAACCTGTTAAGGAATGTAAGGCCGTGTCTAAATCTTTGTGAGGCACGTAGGACTCCATTTATCTGATGTGACAGGTATGAGAATTGAGCATGACTGTGCGCATGTTTGGACACGCGAATCATAGGGTCCACGGTGACAAATTGGGTAATTAGTTCGTAACCACGATCGTAGGTAGCTGTTCGTTTTGTTGGGACATTCTTGAAGCAGTTAAGCTTTATCCATATGATTTGCGTTGTTTTGAAGTCTTTACTTTATTCGATTTTTAAAATAAGTGTGTTTATCGTTTGGTTCGACTTAAATTCAACCATTTAAAGTTCTTGAAATACTTTGATAGGTATTAATTTCTTTCTTACACAGCATATAATAATAAAAATCATATTCCAATTGCACAGTAGCACTGATAAAGTTATGAGAATGTGCTTTGAATTGTTTCCAAAAAAGGAGAATTTAATTAGGATTTTGTTATCAAGATGTTATCTCCACTTCTTTACCATAAACGATAATAACTGAATATTCTATCAGTCTACCATTCTAATCGTTCCATTAAGAAATTATCTATAGATACATTAACGTTTAGCTAAATAATCCCTTAGCCACAACAAGACACGACTTCTGATTCCAATTGTAACTATAAATCTAATACTAAGAGCACACGGCGTGTGTTGGGAGCGGCTTACCTTTGCCTGACGAGGTCGAGTAATGTTAATACTGCAACAGACACTGTATCAGCGTTATTTATGTCTACACATACACTTGCAACTAAAGTGCATTTGGCATTTTACACTTTGTCAGGGTTAAGATCTTTGGCTCTGAAACTACGCATGAATGTGCTGTTAGTTTTAGAAAGCTTGGCAGTAAAAGTGAATTGTGCATCGGTTGTTTCTCTTGGAGTGTAGATACGGGCGTCAGTCAGGGTGAATGATGGGCTTATTACATCCACGGTAAGCCTGCCCAATTTGACAGACAGCGGAGAGGTGAGATAGCAAATATAGTAGCCGTTGTTTTATTTTTAATTTACGCTCTATAAGAACATAGTGACAGTCAAGAATGCTAAAGACTGTTTTGCAGACACTATCTTGTTCAAATCGTCTAAATGCTTGTGTTGTGCCGACCTTTTTCCAGGGCAAATGAATGAGTTGATGAATGTTGTGTAGATCTTAAATCGTTCGTTATATTATCCGTTGTTGGTTTTGATGCTGTGTCCTGTTCACTTAATTCAACATGGTCGTCTTTTACGACATTAAACTAACTACTGCTATAAACTGAACGATTCCCTGCATCAAGTTCGTCACACATATTTGCAACACCTCCAAAGATCATGACAACATACACACATCATGTAATTTCAAAGTTGTTAGCATCGGTGCTAGCAATTTGCATCAGATCAAACCGTGCCGCTGTGACAACACGAGCGCGAAATCTGTCACCTCTGTCACAATATGGTTCTCGTGACTCCAACTCCTAATATTAGTTTACGTAAGTTGAACCTAATACAGAGACAATGGCTACCTACTTTAGCTGATAAATTATTTTCAACTTATAGGGTCGTAATGGTCATAATCGGTTGGCCGACTTCGTAGGTGGCGGTCGAGTCGATATCGTTATGTCAACTAACTAGAGTGTTATGAAATGAAGTTTACGTTGTGTTTTCTTTACTTTCTCATAGCGTACCAGTTAAATAAGCTTTCGTAGTTACTTGATGCATAATTCATTAGAGTCAGGTGCTTTGAAGGAATATATTTTCTTAGCTTGGTCTAGTTGTTCTTTTAGTTAAAGATTTTTAACCTTATGAATGGACACAAGTGTGTTTTTGGCAAAAAATATAATAAGCACGAGACCACTCAATGACAAGAAAATATAGCATGTTTCCTACTTGTTAACAATCATGCTTTTATCATAAACAAGATCCTACTGCATTAAAAAGCGTAGTATATTAAAGTTAAAAAACCAATCGTGAATGGGCAGTAAAAACAATTTTCTTTAGTGGCAGTAATTTAGTCTCTTCAGAATATTTTTATGAATGACATTTTAATCTTATGCGGGTTCTTAGAGTATTAGGTACTCGCATCTGTGTTTCCGATGAAAATCTTTGCACTGCAAAGTAGCATTTTATTGAATCCGTATGTTATCTTACGTAGGAACTTATTACATTATTAAAATCTTCCATGAAACTTTTCCATTAAACTTATCTTCCTAAATGACAAAGTTAATAAGAAAAACTTTTTATTTAAATAACGAAAAAGATGCTTTTCCTAAGTTTATTACTCACGCTTCTGCGGGAAATTGCTTTCGGCTATTATCTCAAAGAAACTTTCCTAAATATTACCTACGTACGTGCGAATTGTAATAGATTTGGACTAAACTGTGAAATTGATAAAATATTATTCTGAATACCATAAAATCGTACGAAACTCTGAGAAAGTTGTACAAATGAAAATGCTGTTTACCTTAAATTTACCCCGCTTCCGATTCCTACAGATTTGGTAGGATAAATAAATGTAATTAGGTAGTTCAATGTGACGTAACGCTACGCTATTGTGATGTTCCAATGTGTCAACGACGGCGACGCGGACGTCACGTAAGTCCATATCATCAGCGGGTCTACCGCGTAACTAAAATGGTAATGAACATCGACACTGGTAATAAACTTCAATACGATCGTGAGAGACTAAACTTTGAGCTAGGTTGTAAAAAAATTACCGATCATGAAGATAAGAGTCCCAACTTTATGATCGGTAATTTTTTACAAGGTAGCTCGAAGTTTACGCTCTCGCGATAGTATTGAAGTTTATTACCAGAGACTGATCTTCATTACCATTTTGTTACGCGGTAGACCCCCAGGTACGGACGTCATATAAGCCCAATCTGTTATTACTGTTGAATACTTAAAATAAATAACTTGAAAATGTGCTTCAACCATATCTATCCTCTAAGGCTTCAACATTACATAACTTAAAAGTTATTATAACACGTTCTTCTTGTATCGTATGTATCAAGTTCTGAAAAGAATATAATTTTATTAATGTCTTTAGTCTTTACAATTTAATTAGATAATTTAATACTAACTGATCTGCTATTAGTCCTAGACTATTAGGCACTGACTGTGATTGGAATGTTTATAGATAGTAGACGACCTCAACACTGCGCGAGGACACCAAGCGGTGACGACCGCACTTTTACTTAGTAATATAGGTATAATTAATTTTGTATGTATTAATATGAAAAGGATTTGTTCAAGTATTATTACCTGCTGTTTTAACGATGTCAATTTAAGTATGGAGTTTCTGGACGGTTCTTCTCCATGGGAACTTCTAGTAGACAGGGTTGATTGATTTCAATCAATGTATTCAATCAAATAAAAAATTATTAAATTATTTTATCTTATTTTTTAATTCTGTTAGGTCAAATCAGTTTTTTTTTAATTTCAATTGGTTCCAAATAAAATCTAGTTAATTTCTCTTATATTCAACACAATATGTCCAGAATTTTATTTGATAACTATTTTATATTAGAGCTATCCCCCGGTTTGCTGAGGTACGCTTTTCGGCTGATTCTCCTCCAGTTTTCCCAGTCTTTGGAATTGCTGACTCGATGTTGTTAAATCTGACATAAATGCTGATAACTTATTTGTAACAAGTATTATTTGTAACTTATTTGTAAGTTATTGTTTGATGTTGAAACACCAAAAGGTGTAAAAACACGTAAACACGCTGTATTAGCGAGGCTGAGTAAGGATCAAATTAAAAATTTATAATAAAACAGCTACCTGTTTCTTTAGATCCAGGTAAGGATTTGTTCAACAATATTCTCATTTAAGAAAGGTAACATAATAAAACTAGATTCAATCTGACCTTTTATCTTGAACAAAAAATGCCATATTGTTTTCTGCTATAAACAATACTTAGGTACCTACTATTTATTTTTTCGTTATTATTTTGACCTTGTCCCTGTCACATATATATATGTAGGTTGCAAGTGTTTTATAAATGTCAGACATTATTGAATTTGCACCTATACTTAAATAGATAATGACAATAAGCTAGTGTAAATTGTTATTATTTCTACTTGTTCACTCATTATTAATTGTTTAGTTCATGGAAAAGTCTAGACTAAAAATAGACATGAATCACGGCATATAAAAAAAAGTTAGTAAGATTAGAGATTACTGCTTTTGAAATTGGAACGATTAAATCAAAGAAATTCAAACTCGCTCAAGTTTGAAGAGGTAACTTGATAAAAAATTATTAAGTAATGGATTTAATAATTGTACGCAAAGTTCTATAAAGACGAAATAAAAATAAACAATGCAGTCTTTTGCGATCGAAATATCTAATAAATGGAGACGTCAATTCCTTAGTAATTTTTATATCAAGAGTTTCACGCTGCTCTATTGTACACTACGCATTGAAAAGGTATTTTTTGCGGCGAAATAACCTTTCTTGCGAAGTCATGCCTTTTGAAATAGTCCATTATTGGCTTAAAATCATTTCAGGTACCTCAAATGGTCTATTAGTACAAAAAAATATTAAGTCTCCGTGGACATTAAACCTTACTGAGTGTTTTATTTCCGACCAAGTAATAAAAATACTTGAACTGTCAATTTGGATCGTGATGAAACGGATGGTATCATTGCTGCTTCAGCAACATTTGCTATCCCTTTTCTTAGAACACTATTCTTATTATAGCTATCTCGTTCTCACATCTCAGCGTTACATGCTTCTTGATTGGAACATCAACCTGTTTATATAGGTGTTCTTCAAGCGATGGAATCGACACAGAGGATCCTGTGGACATTTTTTTAGATCATTATAAATAAAACTGCGTCCGCGTCAATAGAAAAATAAAGGACGATACAAATGACACGGTCTTTTGAACGTTAGTTGGAAAGGCTTTGTTAGAATCTTTGTGTGAGAATCCAGTGGTCATAATGACATTTTTGTGGCTTAATTAATGTCTCGAGCTCATAGTGTGTTGCGCCCCTTTGTTCCCAGCTCATTATTCAACTTTCAAAGACCCACAATGTCCATTGCTAGCGTATATTATAACCTTAACATGTGTAATTAATTGGCTTTTACGATTTTGTCGTGTATTGTAGATCCTAGGTATTTTTAATTTTGATCGTTAGACATTTTTGGGATGCTTTTCTTCATCTTTTTAGCCTCTTACAATCTTAGAATGTTTAGAACATGCTTTATTATTAATCAGATTAAAAGGTATTTGTGTCCTGTTTGTTTAAATAAAACTCACGACTGATATACCTGTTACGTTTCTCAATTCGGTTTCAAAGAATGTAATTAGACGTTGCTCAATGTTCCGCTCGATCAATCTTTGTTTTGGGATTCCAACCTTTTTGTTTTATCATTGAACGTCTTTATTACGTGTCATTAGAGTTCACTAAATGGAGTAAAACAACGGGAATCTTTCAATTAACGCTGACGACCAATGACGTTTGCGGCTCATCGGACCAGGAACGATCGCTCGGCGAGATGGACGCCTGCGTAAAAAGAATTAAGCAACTTGACCAGATAAATTCATAAGATAATGTTTTTATTACATATATAACTTTTTGTGTCAGTTATGTGTTTTCATCAGCTATTTGAATTAGCAATGAAGCACTGATACATATCTATTTTGAAAATATAAAGAGCTTGTGTTGATTAACTAGATAGCCTACTTTCGTAAGTTTTTAAATTTTAAGATGATTCATATCAGAACGTATTATATCTGTAAGCTGCGTTACAATTTACAAAGATATTCACCGTATTATTACGTAATGATTCAATAACATCCTAAAAGCACGTTGTTTTTTGTGTCGTGAGACGAAATCGAATTTCCTCCACCGCGTCTGACCGCACAGGGTCTATCCTGCGGCGTCTTTGAATATGCCCGAGCACCGTGTCGTTTCCTCTTCCCCCCCCCTTCACCAACCTGACAACCGCACCGCCGAATCCTCGGAACCACGGTCAATCGTCTTATCTTTTTTAAACGCGATACAAAACTAACACGTACATGGAATAAGGCACCGTCGCCGTTGTATTTACTCTTTTTCTGTTTTCAACCGATGCAAGGCTTTCGGTGCTCGGCATTACAACAAATAAAAGGTGCTCCAGATCGATATTTATGTATGAGCTACGATTATTACCTCTATGTCGCAATTGTGACTTGTAACTCTGAAATTGTGATGTAATAGTTTTATAGCAAAGACATGACGAATAGATTACAATGGCTTATTATGTCCAGGCCTAAATGGGATCTTATTTTATCAGTGTTTACTGTCAATAGTGAAGTAACAAGTTTATAGACCAAATATTTCTTGGTTCAAAGATATTAAATTATAGAAACTTATAGCGACCACCAGCTTAAGCAATCGTAAATTCGTAACAGCGAATGATCTTTTTTGTGATATAAAACATTTACCGGTGCGCATTAACGGACTTTGGTCGACAGGCGTTGGAGCGAATAATCGATCTGAAATAATATTACTGAGCAATTGAATGAAATTAACAATACTTTATCTAACTTTTGGGGTCTTAAACCAATTGTCGATTGCAGCAATGAGAGCTCATTAGAAACTGACCACTTTAAGACTGGTTTCATGATCGATAAAGCTGCAAATGATGTTGTCAGGTGTGTCGTTTTTAGGCTTCTTCCATGGCCAAAATTATTCTTGGAACTGTTTCTCGAAACGGGTTTTAATCAGGTGCCTCAGTGATAGTTTTTTTTATTAATAAACGTTTCCATCTAGAAAATAATATTACTGAAATAATATTACTGAGCAATTGAATGAAATTAACAATACTTTATCTAACTTTTGGGGTCTTAAACCAATTGTCGATTGCAGCAATGAGAGCTCATTAGAAACTGACCACTTTAAGACTGGTTTCATGATCGATAAAGCTGCAAATGATGTTGTCAGGTGTGTCGTTTTTAGGCTTCTTCCATGGCCAAAATTATTCTTGGAACTGTTTCTCGAAACGGGTTTTAATCAGGTGCCTCAGTGATAGTTTTTTTTATTAATAAACGTTTCCATCTAGAAAATAATATCGAGATAAAACGTTGGGTCTTATGACTTGAAACTATTGATGTTAATAGTTAAGAAACTGTAACTATTTCAGTGCTCTAAACATCCATTCAGTGTGGTTCAATTCTAAAAGCCTTTAGTAAAGTGGAGATTGTAATATTGGCTAACTGTTCTCTATTGAAGCGATAGAATGACATCACACTAGAATTAGATGCTACAAGTGGTTTTAAAATTTCGCTCTCATTCGCTAATCTTTGCTTATTGCTGAAATAAAAAGCAAAGATAAACTGGTTACTATAAAACCCGGATTCTTCGTGTTATATTCTTGTCTTGTTTTAGAGCCTTCATAAACTTTGGTGTGCCCAAAACAGCACTTAATGAGCTGGGAGAGGTAAGTAACGTTCTGCAAAGACATGCAGGAAATATGACGTCATTTTAAATATATTTGCTGTTTCCACGCACCAAGCCTTTATGTGTTATTTCATATTCATATTAAACATAATTGCGTAGATCCCTATCATTATTGTGCGCACGGCGGGATGGCTCCCGGCAAGGGAACTAATCTCGCTTGGACTTTCGGTCGCATGAAAAATTCTTGGGTCTTTCTAATCGTGGGAAGGACTGTGTTTCGTTAGCCTTATTATCTTTTGGAATGACTCTATTTAAAGAAAGTGTTCCAAACTTGTTTTATTCTTCAGCTACTTTTTGATTTTCGTTTGATGCAATTTGTTTACCATCATCGTTGCCCATTTTTTGTTGTTTGAGCTTTAAAGCAAACGTGACCATTTATGTCGGTTATTTTTTGTTCCATTCTAACAATAAATAAAAACGCGCTAAACTAGTCCACCTTTATTTCATAATCCTAATATTATAATAAGTTGTTTTATTTTCGGTAGTCTCTAGTTTGTTTACCGCTTCGGTGTAAAGAGACCTGTGGTTTAAATTACGATTGTATAAACATTGAACTCGATATGAACTTTTTATTTAAACACCGTCACACCAGGTACACGCAAACCAACAGACACCCGATCCATGCGTCATATCTCCGGATGTGGTACCCTTAGGTTACATCTGTAGAACCAGTTTGAGACAACGAACTTTTTGTGTCGCTATCTCGTCCATTTGTTTGCCTTCGTGGTTGGCCATTAGCCGACTGTTTGATGTTAGATGATATGATAGAGGAATGGGTGCGGCTATATTCATAAGTGAACTGGCGATTTCGGGGAAGGTATGTGGTAAAAACTTAGATTCGGAACATTAGTGGAACTTTTAATGAGATGTTTTGTATGGTATTTTGGAGATTAGTAGATGCTGATGATGTTGTTTTTGGATATAATATTTTGTTTGGCTGATTAGTTAGTTAGTTAAGTAAGTAGATAACGCACCGAATTTTAAGTAAACTAAAGTAAATAGTTGTCGAATTTGAGTTCACATGTGTTTTACTTACTGCTTGTTATTCAAAATATAATATCGTTAATTTTGATGTTAATATAAGGTCCTATTTTTCTGGTCTTATTGTACTCATAATTATTAACAACTTTTACTATGGGAACAATCACGAAAACACGAAAAAAAATCTGTGGTTCCATACATTTAGGACCTTGTAGGTATAAATGTAATAAAATAAGAATGTTGGAATATCTTCAGCTGGCTGCTGTCGCTGCTGTCTTACCTACAAATAACACCAATATAACGAAGCTTTAAAAGTTTTGCACAATCTAACGCATGCTGATTAAGTAGTACACATCTCCACTGTATTCACTACGATGAGAACATGCGATACTATAAAGTTAAATTGCATTTAAAGCATGGTTCACATGTTCCATATACCCGTTCTCCCACGTAGGCTACTATTAAGTACTACACGCGATCATCTATCTAAGGCCGGAACAATAGACTTTGGAGACTTTAGGCGGCGCAAATTTTTCGAACCGAATCGCAGACACGTGTGAAATGGTGTTTAGAATCGCTGATGTGTGTATGACTTTCGATTTTCGTGTTGTGAAAGCTTCATGCAGTATTGATATGTATGTTTTGTTTGAATAACGAATGTGTTGTATTGGCTCTTTTGGCTATTGTTCTGTTTTAATTTTATACGTCATATATCATGTTAGGTTCTTCGTCATGCAGCCGGAGAAGAGCACAATCCAATTCTATCATATTTACAAATGGAGTTTCAATACGCAAATATTATGCGTAAATTCGACCTATAATTAGGAAAAATCTGTCGAACTTATCTGAAACACGACTGTGTCTAGACAATCAAAGGTTGTGTTTAATAAAGATCATTTATTAAATGGAGGCGTTGGATTTGTTGTTAAAATCATCTGCAGAGATACCTAATGATTTGGTTACTCGTTTTTTTTTATTTACCTACTAAATGCAATTCTCTAAATGTATGCAAAATTAAAGATCTGACTGAGGCTTTGTGGAAACCTGTTAGCTGATGTCAGTCTCCGAAAATAACTTTACTGCAGGTCGTGACGGACCAATCCCAAATAATATTGTGAATGCGATTTTTTTGTATGTCATGTCAGTCTTCCACTTATACGATCTTATTCTAGGACAGAGAATAAAATGGTTTGTTTTGATTGATGGTAGATCCAACACATAATCCAGGTATTGAAAATAAGTTTTGAAAAAGAAAATAAACTCATTGAAGAAATTGTCGTCGTATTGGTTGGCTATGAGCAATACCTTTCTTTCAGAGGCCTCATCTGTAGACTGCATGAGACAGTTGATGTTTTGCTTCATGAAAGAAATTTACATAAAGCTCCATACAAGACAATTCGTTCCAATATTTGAATAGATAGTCTTTGTTTAGTTCTCCCACGTATAAAAGTAACGGGACAACACTAAATGATAGGTGGAAACGTCACTACTTACAACGTGCGAAAATCCGATGCGTTATGTTCGTGAGAGAGTAAATTGATATTTATGCCAGTGACACTTCAATGAGGCACAGTTTATGAGAAATAGTGTCATTGGCAGAAGCTGTACTTGATTGGTTTATCGGCAATTCTTGTTTACTCAGTCCGTTATTTCGTCTTTTATTTGTTTATCCGCCGAATGCTCATTGCTCAAACACATTTTAATTTTAAGGTGCTGCATTATGTCTCTGTCACTTTAAGATGAACAGCTGTAGCAACAGCATGATAGTTCAGACATCATCTTGAGATAAATGTAAAAAAATTGAGGAATAGCTAATAGGTTTATGCTTTATTGTTCCTAAATCAAAACCTGTTTCATCTTGTACGTCTATAAAGTTGATAAGCTCAAGAATTGGGATTACCTACGTTATTACATTGCGTAAAAAGCGCAGTCATCATTTTTGTCTTCAAATACACGTATTATTACTTAAATCTCTTTCTCAATTCATTCTGTCTATAAGTAGGTATTCTCCTTGACATTTAGCACAATTTCGCCAAACGTAAAAACTTTATTCGCACGATAGTTTCAACAGAAACCGTCAGCCATTTTGTTTAATTCATCATTGATAAGATCGTTTAAAAGCTTAGCTTTTCTATTCGTTAACAATAAAATGGAGAATAATTATGGCGAGAAAGGCTTTTATGCCAAATGGCGTTGTCACAACCGATTAAAGTAAATAATTATAAGTAAAGTGATTTCACAATTTCATATCTCGTGTATTGTCTGTCGTAAATAAAAATTCTGCACATAAACTTTGCTTTCCTTTGTTGCCGTATTACTTCGTTGTGCTTTCGTTCCTTCGACCTTTTCATTTTTATATTCATTTTCTCTTTCTGGAGTTTTTATAAATTGAATGGCATTTACCGTTGAGTTATTTGGTTGATCATATTTGTATTGAACCTTTTATGTAGATATATTAAACGTAGGTACTTTAAGTACCGTTAAGTCTGTACAGATTATAAGTTATTGGGTAAATTTGAATCATGAATTATTATGTTTAATGGTGTTACCATTACAATTAATCATTTAGATTAAATACATAATAATTCTTATTCAGCAAATCATTATTATCCTATTTTTTTTTATTCATATTAAATTACGTTATTCTCGCAGCTCTTATCACAACATTTTTTAATCAAGATTCAATCTATTATTTTTGAAAGAGTTTCCATGGAGTTTCTTGCCGGTTCTTCTCTATAGGACCTACTATTTGGAACCGAGTACCTAGAGTCACGACATTTCACAAGTGCTTGTATCTGGTTTACATGAAATAAAGATGTATTCTATTCTATTATTATTTTTAACTTTTTGAGCGAAGTCAATCTCATGTAAAATTTTTGCGGTTGTTTATACAGTGTCCCTTAATACTTTGAGTAAATATCAGAAATGAGTATCTAAAATCTAAATACAGGTTGTTAACCCTTGCAAGTGTCAAAATAACTTAATTTCCGCTCAACTCATACAGATTGTTCTCCGATCAGCTGATACGCTATTATTTTCCTCATTACGACCTACCAGAAAACATCGTGATATTCAAAACCGTAACGAAATACCCACATTACACCGTCGAACACGCTTCTAATAAAGATATTATTAAACATCATTTACGTACATGTTGCGTACATGTAATGAAAGGTTTGTTCGTTCCATCAAAATTATTGTTTTGATCGGTCGTTTCGTAAGATTCCGATCGGTGTGTCATTTCGTACGAACATATTATATTATTATTTTCCTTGTATGGAGTTTTGCTTGATTTTCGGTTTCCTGCCAACTTTCCGTATCGGCTTAGCCGTAAACCGGTTAAATCTGTTTTTGATAAAGGGTTGTGGTATGTTCATTTTTTTATCGTGTCATAAAGAATACTATGGAAATGATTCATGACAATTATGATTAAGTAGGTACCTATGCTTATACTGCTTAAAGTTTGCTTAAGAAAGGTTACGCAACTTATGTTAAGTTGCGTAACCTTTCTAATTGTAAGCGGTCACATGAGGCCTTGAACAATATTAATGTCAGTGTTTCGTCATCTGATTTAACCAAACTTCCGCATTATTGATAATATTATCAGTGCACAGAAAGATTTCTCCGCTCTTCTCTAGCTATAGCACTTTACATACTTTGAAAGAAGCATCCGGCTCTTATGATAAGACATATGGGAAGTCTCATTCTAAGCTAGGGATCAAACAGCATAAAATAAAGTAAGATAAAGAAAATCCATAGTAAATGTAAATAAGTTAATATTTATTCTGTGCCTACTCAAGATATTGCAATGAATGTAAAGGTCAATTCTGCCAAACTTTAATTAATAACCAAACCGCATGATCTTCGAATAATAACGTTAATTAACTGAAGAATAAAAGACATAATGATGTACTAATGAAGGTGGTGATTCAACCGTGAGCAATTAATTACACACGCAAATACAAATCATAAGCATCATAATTCATAAGTCTCTTCTTTTAGGTACCTACTCGTATTTACCTACTCTTTGTAGAGACACCAAAAGAAAATATGAATTCAAAGATCTTCAACGCCTATAAGCTTACAAGTAGCTAATAGCACGTGGTCATGCTTGTGTACAAAACCGATTTAAATTAAATCGTGATCAAATAAAATACATTTCATGGCAATTACAAAATTGTGGTAAAGAACAATTTTAAGTAATCGAAAAAATAAGCAAGTGTAGCAGAAACTATCATAGAAGAATGTTTTTTTTTTTGTTATTCATAGGAAGTTGAGAGTTCGTTTTTTAAATAAGGAAAGTAGCAAAGGCTACCAGTCAGTCAGCAAACTTAAGCACGCCACTATTGCTCTATTCTCGTGCCAATAGATGAGCCACCAATCTGATTCCCTCACGGCTGGCAACTTTATCGCTTCCGCCTGTACCGGCGCAAGCCGGGCGCCGAGCACGCAAGTAATAGCAGGCCTTATCTGAGACAAAAGGGCCGACGCCACTATACCATGTTTTGGTGCCTTTACTCTTTATAGGATGTTGTGTTTGAATGGTCCTTAGTTCCGATAACAATATCCATAGTTATTTAACGCCCATGTCTACAGTCGTTTTGGTTGTATCTAAAAGCTATCTCTTCTGTGGTTTGATAATGGTATTGTTATAATCTGTACACTTTTGTTTTTGGTTTATCTATGTCTAATACCATTTGCTTTGATAGATGTCAATTAATTGTTCTTTAATTCTGTTCCAGGTGAGTATCTACATTTAATCCATCGACGTCATTCAACCTATCTTAAACTGTTTGGTAAGCAATTTCATCATTAAACTAGTTACTTAATATTCTCTTCTTCATTTGTTTTTTAAAGTTTGCTAAGTTCCTCTATTTATAAAAAATATTTGAATTTTCTTCAACAAAACACGTGATGTATTCATAACCACACACTTGCTTACTATGAGCCATTCAAAAGTTCAAAGGAGCAGTCTTGAATCTGTTTTCGTGACATCATTTACCGCTAATATTCCATCCATACTATGATTCTCAGACCATTACGATCTATTATGCAAGCAGAAATAAAGTCAGTCACATCATCGAACAATGTCAAGTGTTCACTTACAAGGATTTTCCCGTTGCATTCATTGCTATAACGATCGCCGATTCACCTATTTCGTCTAATGTTTTTATGCATCGCGATTTGTGCATAAGCCTCCATACATTACTGCCACTTAAGTATTCGTACCGTGATTTTTAAATCCTTTCAGATTATATGCATTTTGAATTGCTGATCGTGAGTTTGATATGGTTTTCTTTGTTGTTTATACTAAATTTATATGATTATGTGTAAAAATAAATTCCTTTAGTAGATTCTTTTGGTTAAAAATCAAAGGCGTAACGTAAATCGTAATGTTGCAGAAAAAATGGAATAAGAAACATTTCCTTAGATTTAGTTAAAAACTGTTGTTGAATTATAAAACGTTTTAATTAATCTTCCTAAGTTCCTAGTAGTTCTAACAAGGTATAAAAACTTATGTCCCAATATTATGATGGAAGCCTTTAATGACTCCTTTTAAAGACATTACAAAGCGTCTATTTCTATTTAGGATGTATCCAATGGATATTCATCATCGTCCTTGGGAATAATGTTATGGGTCAATTAGTGTTCATTTACTGTTAAAATTTAGCAGATGCTGTAGCTAAAACGATTGATAAAGAGCTAGCCACGCTAAAAATAAAGGAAAAATCTTCAAATGTATTTTCTCACCAACCACTTTCTCCCAATTCAAACAAATATACCTATCTACAAAATGACCTACACAAATAATTCGCGTCGCACATTTGTCACACAACATAATCTCGTGTATCTGGCAGTCCGCGCACGCGCACGTTGACATGCATGCCACGCACGCATCGGATAGCATCGCGAACATTGGTCCCTCGTGTTTACAAGGATTAGGTTTATCAATATCCTATTTGCTGTCATTTCTTTTTTAATATTTTACGATACTGTTGATTTTTTTTACATCTTCGGTTATGATAAGTTTCACTCCCATTTTAGTGTCGTCAGAAGCAACAGCAAAAACTTATTCAGAAAACGAGCAGAAGTTCCCTCCTAAAATTATATGAATCAGAATATAAATCTTGGTTTCTCTTGAAGGTGCGGAGATTTTCCTTAATCTTTCTTTTCTTTTTAATGGATGGTAGATATTCGTCCTATGCTTGCCAATAATGCGCTTGGCTCATCTCGAGCATTCTAGCTTTTGGCAATAGATTGATAAACATTAGGACGTAGTGGCATGATGGCATCGCCTTAACCAGGGATAACAAGACGATACACTTTCTCCTTAGTTATTCAATATCTTGATTAGACTCTAATCAAATTTTACTTTCCAAACTAATTCTTTTGTCCGAGTATAGATTTCTGATAACTTAGTCAATTTCATGTCCATCAAACGTCAACTTTAGTTAGAACAAGCTAGTATAATTATACTGCATCATGATTTGACTACTTCATTATGCGAAATTATTAGGTAATACCAATGCCTATAGATACACTAATGGTTTTGAAGAACACAATCTTCCTATAATTTGAGTCCTACTGTGGATGTTATTTGTTAGGTCAAGGCGATAGGCGGTTGATGTGCCTTGTAATTTAATTAATTGTGATAACTATGTTTTAGATCTAGGAAGGTTGTTATTCGTCATCAGCTGGCCATAGTCTATTAAATGGTTATTACTACATCAAAAGATGAACAAATATTGGCTGTTACATAAACAAATATTAAGCAAATTAAAATAATAGCAATCAAATATTGTTAGTCTTTAATAACAAAGACACATTTAAATATTCATGAAGGTTTGTTAACTTCAAATCAAGGTTTATCGTCTTAAATTACGATCGTTAAATCGGTCAAATTACATCTGAAATTGTCTTAACCTTCCGCATTCCTATAAAAAGCAGCAATTAAGGTAGGTACTACACGGTGATCAACTTTCAAATACTTTGGGAGAGATCCTAAAGTTAGACTGTATATTGAGTTCCATTGCCATTTTTGGTCCTTCTGCTCCTAAATGACATATTTCAAAAGCAGATATGAAATCGTATGGCGTTCTAACGTCACGGTGCCTGACGGTTGCTCGGGTCACTGCCCCTGAACTCGTCTGCATTTCCTCTATTTACTGGTTTACTGGTGTACTAACCTCATGTTCGAGCTTATTTAGGGCGTGAATTGAATGAATATGCATTGTTTAAGTCAACGCGTAACACAAACTAGCCTCTTTTAAGTGAAGAATATCGTGATATACATATTATACAACATTTCGACAGTAGCAAAAGAAGTTCGTCATATTCTGGAAGAAGGACTTGATAGTGTGCTGGCTAACAACAGAATAGTCGACGTTTAAGGCGGGTCATAGCAATAATCCGGAAGAAAACAAGCACGGAGAAGGCGAAGAAATCATGATGTACGACGGTTTATATCGGCCTAATGACAGAGATATTATCTCAACGAGAGTGGTTACGTTTCACAGCAATTTTTGTCCTATTATTTAATCAAATCATTCGCAACGTAACATGTGAAATGTCATCACGAACTATACTTTGAGCACATTATCATCATATTAACTAGTTCTGGCGCCTAACGATCGTGTGCAAAATAACCCATCTGCTTGTGGTGAAACCTGCGCGCGCCGACCTTTGACATAAAATCCAAGATGGCCGCCGTGCTGTCAAACTAAATACTCTTACTTTCCTTATCGGCTAACGAATCATATTTACCGTTTCGTAGCCCCTTTTGAAGATTCATTGTGTCTTTAATTCACAGATACAAGAGTGAAATAATTTTGAAAGAATTAGCGCTTTTTGTTGCAAGATAAAAAACTGACTACCGGTGACTATATTGATTGTGTAATTCACACTTGATACGGCTTCCTTTTCTGTGTACGACGAAGATGAAGTGACGCAAATTAGATAGGTATATTTCTGTATCTTTTGATTATTCATATTATAATCATTTCTATTTCGCTAATAGTAAATCAGTTCTGGATAATATATAAAGATATGGTACGTTATTGGACTCCATAAACGTTAAGTAGCCATGCAAATCTTGTGTAGTATCTAGCATTCATAGTCGAATTAATTTGAATTTGGAATTTCGTCGAGATGTATTTATTGGTCAGACATGACATTACGAGGACGGAGGAAATTATAATGAAAAGTTACGTGACTTTATTGTATTACATGCGCTATATTATGGTTCATTTATCATGGCCAACCTCGATTCGCAGAGCGCAGTGAAGCCATAGAAATTGAGCATTATAGTTTCCTTATGCGTTCGTTCGTCTTATATGATTGATAACTTAAGGTTTTTTGTTCAGTTTTTGCTGATTCAACGTAGTCCGTGGAAGTTATGGCGTGTTATGTTTTCTTATGAATCAGTTGATAGCTTGTTTGTTGTTTTTTAAACGTTTGTTTTATTCATCACTTGTCGTTCCTTTCTGTTGACTATTTTTAGACCATACACAAGAATTTTATAAAAATATAGATACGTTTCTAAATAAATAGTTTTTCTTTCTTTTTATGTTTCTTAAGGTATAGGCATATATTCGCATTATTGAATACACTTTGTATTTAACATTTAAGTATTTATAACTAGAAGATGAAGCTTAGGTTCACCCAGTTTTAGCCAGCTGAACATACATATCCGGACATACATATTGTTAATAATACACAATTGAATAAAGATAATGGGGTCCGGAGGGTTAGATATAAATAATTTATTGAGGCTGATTTTATTTCTAGCTATGTACATCAGGCCGTAAATACCCATTATATTTATGGCTTGAATTGGGCCTGCCCTGTAGTAGGGCAGCCCGTTAAAACAAAGAAATTTTCCATGGTCTCCGTACTGGATAGGTTGCTAAGTAACAAAAAATAACGAAATTTAAGATATTTATGCTGCTGACCATCTTCCTGATGTAATCGAGTATTTCATACGCGGTTTAAACGCCAAACCGTCCAGTCTTTATTCTTTCTTACAGGAATAATCTAAAACGTGAGTTTTGTTTAATTAAGTAACATTTCTACCTATAAGAAATTTATTTTAAGCGCTAGAAAACTAGCAATGAATATTAGCGAACCATTAAAATCACTGAATCCGCTCAAAAGATAAGTTCTATGGGATTCTATAACCATTTACTGCAGTAATCTCTAACAAACCCAAGCTTTGTGAATGAATGAAAAACGTAGAATGGCATCCCACGCAAGTCGTAAGAGTAATGAGGTAACGGTGTTGGTAAACAATGGACCAGAAACTTATCTCTGTTCAGTAATGTTCGTAGCAGTTAGTTGCTTGGTTCCAGTTGTGTTAACCAGCATTACCATACTTTGTCTCTACTCTCTAGTACTTATAGCAAAAGTTCTGCAACTTGAAACAGGAATCTCGTGACATATGGCTTTGCGAATTGCAAGAAAGTGTTTTTGCCAATAGTGCCAGTTTATTACACAGGTAATGTATTAGGTAGGTACTATGCCCAGACTGCGTAGCCAATTACATAAACTACCGAACCATCTAACGGTCGCAGCCAGTTTGCAATAGTCAATCAGATGGATAGAGCGGGAGTGCTATTTATTTATGAGACACGAGAGAACTTGCTCGTATCTACTCTTCTCTATGTTTCTCTTTATGCATGTCTTCTGTCTTAACAATATCCTGCCTTACTTTCATACGGTCTTGTTAGCATGGATGTCTATTTATCATTGTTCTGCTCATTGCTCAACCCAAAACACTAGTTTTGGTTTTGGGTTAAGCAGTGAGCAGAACAATATCAATAATATTTCCTTTTACCATAGTTTAATATTTAGTAGTTATGACGTGTGCGGTAAAGTTCTCGTATATTTTACAAGACGTCTACCGGAAGAAAACACTTTCAGTATCTGTTAGGCTATCAAAGAAGTAGGACTCACTTTCTATATTGCATTAGCGGTAGTCTTGCCTGATAAACTTCGTAAGCTGTTTATCATATACAAGCAACATCTATGTACTAGACGCTGTGTGTACAAGCAATGTCCCACTTACTTGCGGTACAGGTACAACAATTGATTTTGACATTTCGTTGCGCCTCTCAAAGGTTTCTTCTATTATTTTTGGAACACATTATGCTAAACTGTGTCAATATTTATAATTGGCAGAATAATTAATACACACATTTTTTTTACCTTCTGAATCAGTTCAATATGTCAGAACATTCTGTTTTTTCTTTGAAATGCTATTAACCGTGTTTGGTGTTTACGACTTTGGTGAGTAAAAGTAGGCGGACGTTTAAATATTCAAGCGGAAGTGTGAAATAAGAAATAAGTATGACAATAACAAATGGTGTCACATACATTAAAGAAAATAACGTTGTTGGCAGAAAATTAAAAAATGATCCGTGTCTTAGAAGACTCGCAACTTCGCAAGACTAATTCTGAACTAATTTTTGTTTGTAGTTGAGACCTATATTCTCGATTTCTTTACTAATTTGTTATCTCCTTACTAATCTTCTCAATAAGCCACCTTTCCAAATTTTCGACTCTTCATAGATAAATTGTATGTTCACGAAATTCAATGCGTCTACATAACTGTAAGCTGCAGTAACCAATAGAAACCGTTCGTTATTATACCGTATTGTATAGACAAGTTTAACAAGCTGTACGTCCACATACGACACTTGACCGGCAAACCCTGTAGCCTAAGTCTCATGCTATTGTGAACTATCTGTAAGTAGGCCTCGCTTTCTACCTTGTATTTGAATTAATAGGCTTTGCGCTTGATAACGTTTTGTGGAAAATCTATGCCGCATAAACGAGGTGAGCTAGGTTCCTAATAAATTGGATATTTGATACTTCTGAGGAAGGTATCTAGCCAGACATTGATGTATCATTCCACATAGGTACGACAAAAGATGGATTGGCTACCAGTCATATAATGTTTGCAGTTGTTACTTATATTTGAGGGACTGACACCAAAACTCAGGACTGCTCAGCTTGTAACTTGCATGGCAATCTTATTCACAGGCCAATCATTATTATCCTATTCTTATTTTTCATTCATATTAAATTACATTATTCTCGCAGCTCTTACCACAACATTGTACTGATCAAGATTGTAATCTATTATTTTAAGAGAGTTTCCATGAAGTTTCTTGCGCGTTCATCTCCATAGAACCTACTATTTGGAACCGCGCACCTAGAATCTCGACATTTGACAAGTGCTTGCATTTGGTTTAAATGAAATAAAGATTTATTCTATAACCCTCCTCCCTGTCTTGTTATTTCCCCCACGTGCTGATGTGTAGTCTGCCTAATTACGTTTCACCTGTTGGATAATTGGATGTGACACTAGATCTTCTACCTCTTTGCATTACTATCGGCTGAGATTTCAAAAAGTACCTAGCTAACTGATCATCATTATTGAAAGTGAATATTGAAACTATTAAATATCAAATATTCATATTATCACGATTTAGCATTCCTGGCATCTGAATTCATTACAGAACTAATAACCATATTGACATTGTGAAACCATGTTGATTTAGTTGGCGTGCTTCATTTGTTTCGAAACAATAAACTAGCTACTTACCAATATCTAACTTACGTATTTCTGGAGTAGTAAAATCAATAGAATAATGGGTTGTGTCAGTTCCTAAACGATATATTATTAATATTTCTTGCATGTACTTAATCTAGGTGATAACGTTGCGATAACTGTAACAAAACACCTAATACGGGTTGGATAGGAAGCTGTTAAGATAACCATTTTTAAATAGTTTACATAAGCTATAAATTTTACTGTTAAGTATTGTAATAAAGTTAATGGTAAAATCTGCTTGACTTCTGTTGAGACAGTTTCACAAGATTATATGATTGTAATCTATTTTATTGGATAAGAAAATTATGGAAATCGCTCATTCCAAATTAATTCAAAATTACGACTACTGAGTAGTTTGATAGTGTCCAAGTTTTTAAAAGTGATATAATTTATGGAGCTTGAAGGCCACGTGCAGATTTCCTTGGTTAACTGACGAGCAAATTTACTGACATAAGTACGCATGATCCGAAAACCACAGTGTGCTTGCAAATTTTATATTTTTTATATTATTTTTTTAAGCAGTGATAGCCTAGCGGTTGAACGGTTGCCTGCCGTGCAGGAGGGTCTAAGTTCGAACCCGGCCCGCACCTCTGACTTTTCGGATTCATGTGCGGATTAGAATTTAATTATCACTTGCGATAACGGTGAAGGAAAACATCGTGAGGAAACCTGCACATCTGAGAGGGCCTCATAAAGTTCTCGATGTTGTGTGTAGTCCGCCAACCCGCACTAGGCCAGCGTGGTGGATTAAGGCCTAACCCTTCTCATTCTGAGAAGAGGCCCGTGCCCAGCAGTGGGACAGAAATGGGCTGGATTTATTTATTTATTTATTATTTTTTTATTCAACCGTGATCGTTCGTTTGCCGGGTGTAGGCCTTCTACCTTCCTTCCCACTCCTATCTGTTTAAGATCTTGCTAATGAAGCAAGTTTATTTCAAACCACAACTAACGATCTAAGTTCTTCTTAGCTCAATAATCACTTGCACTAATCAAAGTGTAAACACGCTATAATAAACGATACGCTAGAGCAATAGATTATCACGGTTTGACAAGAACAGGGCTATAAAGGTCTGGATTTCTATGTGCGGAAAGTTAGCCTGAGGCGAGACAGCGGCTATAATTAAAACACTGAAGTATGCAGGAAGCTCAGACTTCTGGAACTTTCTTTTGAATATTTCTTATGCGTGTAGGTCTCGCATAATAAAGTTGCCAAGTTTGATATCGTATTGGCCACTTTGCGGGCAAAATTACATAGTATTTTGATCAGTTCTTTTTAGACATGAAATGCGTCTGCCAATGCTTTTTATTTATTTCTAAATCGGCTGAATGCTTTAGAAATAATTATAAAGTAAAGTTAACGAAAACCGAGACTGGATTTAACCGTAAAATTCATGTTCATTAAAGAGTGTAGAGATCTAGTCTTGGGTTTTGAATTTCGCAGGCTAAATTCTGTCTCAACTTTCGTTAGCGAGACTAGTAACTACTACACCAAACACCACACTGCACTCCAAAACACGAATAACTGACGTAGCTCAGAATGCCGCAAAACTCGAGTGAGATTGGGCTGGCCACATCTGCCTGATGTGCTATGGGCTAAAATTACCACTATGTGGAGCCCTGACATAACTAGACGGCGGCGGCGTCGCAGCGGTCCACAAAGATGATACTGGCTCTGAACCGGAACACCTGGAAGTCATGGGTGAGGCCCAGCAGTGGCATGATATGGCAACAGTAACTATAAGTGCAATAAACAAGTAGATGCTTATATAAACAGTTTACTTACCTATTTATAATCAAGAGTCATTCAGTGAAGATGTATTTGACACTTCACGCTATGAAGTTGCGTCATCACAAGGTTATGTTCTATTGAAATTCGATACTTACTTCAAAGAAGTTTCGCTATATCAAATATTACGTTTTGATTCATGTTGGATAATTTATAATCAAAAATTTCAGTTTACGGTGTTGGTACTTCTCCATAGCAGGATTCCCATTTCTTGTCCCAAAAAAATTAACTAGGAGTGTGATTCGTCCTGCCATATTCATCTGGGTCTATACTTCCATAGCGATGACTTTAATTAGTTTAAATCATTTAGGGCCATTTTCGCTGACAAAATAACAGATGTTTTTTAATGAATCGGCTGATTACCCAATTTACCCATACAAAAAGACGTTTAAACGGCTGATTTTGCTATAATCGTCTGTTATGTTGTCGGTGAACTTAGCCCTTAGTAGGATCCACTCAGTGGATGTTGTATCCTACAAACTGATCTGACATGCGTTAGTCGTATACGAATTATTCCGTGTTTAGCAGCTTTTGAGATTTGCGTTGTGAATTTTGAAGCGCAATAACCTAACCGTCAAAAACCCCCGACTCCAACTAGAAAAAGAGCTGTAACTTTCAAACGGCTGAACAGATTTTTCTTTCTTTTTTCTTTTATTTTATTTTTTTTTTCTTTTTTCTTTCTTTCTTTTGTATTTTCATGAAACATAGCTAAGATGATACCCGGTTAAACTAGCTTTCATTCAAAAACTGCATTGAAATCGGTCTATCCGTTTTGGGGCTACGATGCCACAGACAGATACACAGATGCAAACTTAGAACACCCCTCTTTTTTGTCGGGGGTTAAAATACATTTAATTATGCAATACACCAAGGTTATATAAATCTTCATAATATTTCAATCTGCGCAAGACTCCAGGGAAAAGTAAGTTTTGAAAATAAGTTTTTAAAATTGACGTTTATTCTAGTTTAAAGTGTTAACTGCTAAGAAAAAGTTCCTAGAAAACGTCACTTAAACTGGCTTGTTAAGCTTCGCGTTGGGTGTAAAACAAGTGACTTGCTCAAGGCAAATTCTTCGGTAGATTACTGCAATGTTTAAACTGCATGGTTAGGGGTGTGTGCCATAGAAGTCGTCATTTGTTTATTACTTATTTAAAAGAAATAGTGGTCGCCCAGTGGTCAAAATTCGACTACTACCTACCTGTATAAATTTTAGCTTCCTGCACTCTTTCTCCATATAACCTTTAACTATGCCAAATCTCGCAATCCTCCGTGCACGCAATATGCTTAAAAAAGGGTAAAAAAAATCGCATCACGTTCAATTAATATACAGATTTTTTTGTATAACCAAAAATTCGTCCGCGAGCATGACTCGAACCTACGATTTTCTGGTTCACTACACCATCCGCTCTTGCCAACCCAGACCCCTTTCCTAAGCATGCTTAATGTTATGCCACTGGTCTTATCCAGTGATATATTTCTACCGAGTTGGTTCGGTACGATTGTCTGAAGGCCATATTTCTGAATGCGATTTATAATAACACCCAAGAGATTCCTATACAGTAGCTCTGAGCTTGGTAAGTACCCACTGCACAAATAACTTCACATATTATTCTCATGCCGTGAGCAGAGGATTCATCACAGTGACCGGGAATAGAGACTGAACTAAGCTACAGAACTACATAAATCAACCACCTATTTCTAGAGTAATGTATTTCAATTAAAATTCTTCTGATCTAAAAGTCATGATAGGCAGGCGTTAAGTTATTCTGCTGATCTCAAAGAGGCATATAAAAAACATATCATATTTCGCCATAGGTAATAATGTAATCAAATACGTTTGCTTTTCTAGTTTCCGGTGATCAAAAAACAAAAAGTCACGCAATAGCAACATTAGGTACGCAATCACATCGTTAGTGTTATATTTGTAAAAGAATTGCAGCTGCACTAACTAATGTTCTTCACGGCAAGTCATCCTCAAGTAAAAGCATTAAGTAAACTTGTGATTGATGTATCTCTAGCTATAATATCTAAAATATGTGAACAAAACCTTGTAGTGGAACAAATGAAACAGATTGGATCCAAGTGTAATGTTGAGCTTAGCATAGGTCAGTAAGAAGAATTATATTTTGTTTTAACTGGAATTTGAATATACTAGAACCGTGCTTATCATGGAACAAAAGAATGATGATACGCTTAGGCCCAAGATCAGAGACAATATAACAGACGATGAAGACAAACTTTTGTATGAGTACACGGCAGTTTTCATTTTAAACATTGTTAGTTTATTGGTGAACATGGCTCAGAATGCTCTACTACCTACTAACTTCTTGTTAGCCCGTAGCCAATGCCATAATTTTATAGTTTCTTTTGATAGGTATCCATGATATTTGGGTAGTTGGAAAGACTGCTTTAACAACTCCTACACGGCAATCTTTATTCTTCCGCCGAGTTGGTACTTGGTACGAACGATTATAGGAATTACTCATACCGTAGTGGAAAGAATATCTAGTCAGCAGTGGTGGTATCGTGGCTGACTGCCCAGGGTGCGCCGTAAGATCTAAAGTTTCGGCATTCGTGGAGGCTCTTTCTTTCTCCATCACGGCAATCTTTGAAACAACATCTTTGTTGACATCCCTATTATACGATTACATATAAAACCCCGCCAACCCTAGTTTCGTACAAGAAGCGTGTGATTTACAACAAGACACGCCGCAGGCGACAGAGTTCCTAAGAAGATCTACAGATTGCGCCCGCGCTGTAATACACAATACATTTAGTTCTACGTTTATTTACCTAATACAGCATGAGAACCGTGCTAAAGTCGAAATTTCAAACAGTAATTGGCAATTGTTCGGTTCATTCACTTCATTCCAATTCAATTTCGTGATATTTATAGCATTTAAGTGACCATACAACGGTCAAAAGTCACTAACGGATACCAATATCGTGTATCTCGTTATTTCGAAATGTTAACACAATTTGCTTATTATAGACTCTTTTGCTCTTGTCCATAAATGTTCTGTAACTAAATGTTCGATCTCTATTTGCGTCTCGTTTTATTGGCAAGTCTATACAAAATGTCCCCTATCCTCTATTCAACGTGTATCAGAAATACGTGGTTATATTTAAATATGTGGATCAGACCAAACTGAACAACTTTCTCTATAGGACCAAAATCGTAATCGCGAAAAAATTAACAACTGTCCCATACAAAATTTCAATACCTACTTGACCTAAACGAATGGAACAGCTGATTATTTTTTGCGTTTACGATGTTGGTCCCATAGAGAAAGTCGTTCAGTTGTCTGATCCACACTCTTAAATATGACCACGCATTTCTGATACAAGTTGTATTTCTTTTTTGAGTCCTATTGATATCGACTGGACGATGAACTTCTAGGTGGTATACTCAGGTATTCAGACGGGAGCGAATAGTCCAAATGGTACTTTGTATGTGGAACAGAAATTACCCTCTATGTTCTGTGGGTTGAACCTATCTACCATACACAACCAACAGAACCAATTCCAACACCGGGCAAACACTTAGAATTGGTGATCACGATGCCATAATAGGCGTCGTATTTCAAGAGGATCTATTCACTTGCCAGAAATTATGAAGAAAAGGTCAGAATTAATCTAAGCGTGTAACAATGTAATAACTTAATCAGCTATTTGAAATTGTTTGTAAATTATAAATCACGCAAGAGAGTCAGTAAATTTTACGTTGAGGATGCATATCGTGCAACGTGAAAACGATAAACGTTAGCCCTAAAAGGATTGGGACGCTCGGTATATCTTTTAACAAATGCCAGACACTTACATTTTCTTGGTCGAAAATACGTGATAAGTCTATCACTTTATGCTCATCTATACTCTACAGTTTTTACTCACCATACTTCCGATTATTAACGAAGATTGCCGAAGCACCACATAAACATTGGACGATACCGGCTTCTCAAATTCTGGTTAAATTTTAAAATATTTTCGTCTTTTACGTAAAAGACGGTAATATTTCAGATTCTTGTTCGTCATTCGTTGGTTTCGTTCACCTTTTAACTGTTCTTAACAAGATTGAGATGAATCAAATTTAGAACTGTGGTATGTGAAACTTCAGTATAGTTCTAAACATCAATTCTGAAGTGTCTTTTGTATGGTTGTTTCTTAGAGTCTATAGGTACTCTAAGGGTTGTTTACGTAAGATGGACATATTTAAAATTCTTCCATCTCTTTTTGTTTTGCCTGATAGATGTGGAACTCAAATATTTTCAATTTTATTTCGGTGCTGTATCGATGAATTGTTCTTTAAACAATTTCTCGCAACGATTATACATTTACGAGTTCGTTTCTTAAGAAATGCTTTAATAGAATGTTTATGACGTCATAAAGTGGCATTATAGGTTCCATACTTCGCTGCTTTACTTTGTAACTTGGTTAGTGCAGTAACAAAACCATTTAGGATATTATTTATGGCGAATATGGAAAATATCTTCAGAGAAAATTGCTCTAAAGGCTTAGTGCGCTTAACGAAGTGCTTTGATGTTAAAATAGAGTGCAAAAGTTTCAAAGCCACGGGAGTGTAGAAGCTATGGTTCACTAGGTTGAGCGGCGACTAGATTTTTTAGTTAGGTACCTACCTATCTTGTTCTTCAATTATTTATCTTTTAATTCCTTTAATGCGATTCAGTACAAGTTTGGACCAAGTGGCGTTTTACTCTATCAATCAACACAGTTTATCGCAGTCCACTGCTGGTTAAAGGATTCTCCCCCGTTTCGTCACAAAATCCTTTCCTCCGCCTTCCACATCCAGTCAGTCCCAGCTATGGACTGTTTTTTTTAATTGAAAGCTAGTTTTATCGGATATCATCTTAGCTATGTTTCATGAAAATCTGTTCAACCGTTCAAAGTTATTTTCTAGGTGGAGTCGGGGGTTTTTAACGGTTAGGTTATTTATTCCAAATTTAATTGCGATACGTCAAAAACATGCTTACTCGTCCCTCTGGTTGTCGGTCCTCTGGCTTTACACTAGCGATTTCGAAATTAAACTTCTTTACTTAATGGAACGTTGACTTTTCTTCGACAAGAAATCAAGGCGCCAAGCATCTTAATCCTGGTAAACAGGTATTTAAGAATGCCATATTTTCGTTACTTTATTCGCAAAACTCCCATTTTAACCCTCACAAGTGCAGGCAATTCACAGAATATGTAAATTTAAAATGACCATCGCACCTTTGTCGCCTAATGGAGTGTTAAATACGTCTGTGAACTTAGCATCTCATTTGTTAGCATCCCAAAAATAAACTCCATTTATAGTGGCATCCGGTATAGTTCTACAGTTCTTGATAAGTTTTAAAAATAGTTCGGTCGATTTTACTATCGAAACCACATTTTGAAAAAATGTGATGCTAACTTCGCAACGCAATTGTTAGCATCTCAAAAATAAACTTCAGTTATAGTGGCTTCCCGTATAGGGCTACAGTTCTTGATAAGTTTTAATAATAGTTCTGTCGATTTTAATATCGAAATCGCATTTTGAAAATGTGAGATGCTAACTTCGCATCTCAGTCGTTAGCATCTCAAGAATAAACTTCAGATATAATAGCATCCATTATACTTCTACAGTTCTTGATAAGTTTTAACAATAGTTCCGTCGATTTTACTATCGAAAACACATTTTGAAAAACAATTATAATAATATAAAACGATGAAAATAAAATAAGTAGGAACCAAACCAACGTGAGTGTTATGTTTGTCGACTAGCCGAGAGGCTACATAATATGTAGGTAGGTACCACAGAACATAGAAAGAGGTTTCTGTGTTCTGTGGTAGGTATGTACCCCTATCCACTGGAGCTGTAGGTACCTATACTACCTAGTCTACCTACTATCATCTCTTCTTTATTTAATTTGACTTTGGTCACGGTAGATATATTGTAAACAGTACCGCAACTACGTACTTACTATCCGAATTCAAACACACAGTAGGCATGAGTCCGCTATTGCAAAACGTAACAGAAAACCGTTGCCTTACTGCTAACGTACAGTATCGAAACCATAAGGGTCAGTAACCGTTACCGAATATCTGTAGGAAGCGAGCTTTGAGTATAGATACTCAAAAGAAGCGAGGGAGCGAGCATCGCTAGCGAGTAGCGAAAACTCGAGATACCTACTGATAGACACCCAACTGACTCAACACAATATTTGTATCTAACCTAACTAAAGTAATTATGGCATCCCTCTCTAACGCCTTACTCGTAGCTCTCAAGCGTGTAAATGAGATGAAGCGAGTATTTGACTAGCTAGCGCAATCACAGTTCACTATACTCTGACCTATCTAATCGTGTTCGATTAGACCTTATTTGTAGGACGGTAAGGTCGATTTTCAATTAGAAAGTTAAAGAGAATTATTTTAAGTCAACTGGTTAGGAGGCGCACGCTGGCCATGTCGGTCGGCAGCCGTACCGGCTCGGTTGGTGGCTCCGGCTAGTGCCTAGTTACCTATAGTTATTGTTAGGTAGTTTGTTATTGTACTTATTGCCGCGGTATCGCAACTTCAAATTGCTTGCGCTAGCTAGTTCTTTATTTGTCGGAGTGTGAGTGATCGCGACATAAACAACTGACCCTTATGGTATCGATACTGTACGTTAGCAGTAATGCAACGGTTTTCAGTTACGTTTTGGCTATAGCGGACTAATGCCTATTGCCTACTGTGTGTTTGAATTTGTATAGTAAGTACGTAGTTGCAGTACTGTATACAATATTTATCTACCGTGACCAAAGTCAAATTGAATAGAGAAGAGATGATAGTAGGTAGACTAGGTAATATAGGTAACTACGGCTCCAGGGGATAGGGGTACCTACCTCCATATTATGTGGCCTCTCGGCTGGTCGGCAAACATGATACTCACGTTGGTTTGGTACCTACTAGTTGTGTGCGCCGGTACCTTTCTTACCGGCGGCGGCGTCCCACGTAAAATTTGTCGGCGGCGGCGGTGGCGTTATCGGCGTCATCGGCGTGGATAGTGAAAATTAAGAGCTATAAATTATGCTCTAAAAAAATTATGCTCATATAAAAATGGACTTTTATTAAATTTGCGTAAACAAATACGTCGAAACAAACCAATAAGTGTATATTTAGACATTTCTAGTGTTTAGTTTACTAGTATATATATCTGCATTGAACCTAAAACTAGAAAATTACATACTATTGGCACGCCTCTATTACCTACCTATTTTATTTTCATTGTTTTATATTATAATTTGTTTTTCAAAATGTGGTTTCGATAGGTAAAATCGACGGAACTATTGTTAAAACTTATCAAGAACTGTAGAATTATAATGGATGCTATTATATCTGAAGTTTATTCTTGAGATGCTAACAACTGAGATGCGAAGTTAGCATCTCACATTTTCAAAATGCAATTTCGATATTAAAATCGACGGAACTATTTTTAAAACTTATCAAGAACTGTAGACCTATACGGGATGTCACTATAACTGAAGTTTATTTTTGAGATGCTAACTATTGAATTGCGAAGTTAGCATCTCAATTTTCAAAATGTGGTTTCGATAGTAAAATCGACCGAACTATTTTTAAAACTTATCAAGAACTGTAGAACTATACCGGATGCCACTATAAATGGAGTTTATTTTTGGGATGCTAACAAATGAGATGCTAAGTTCACAGACGTGTGTTAAATGGGTGCTTATTGCGCAATGAAAGCCCGTTAGAAGCATAAATAGTAATATCTGTTTCATATATTTATATGAAAATGGGTTTTCGGTGTAAATGTTTGACCACAAACAGGCTTGCAAAGTAACATCATCTCCTTTGATAATAAGCATCTCCTGAATAGAATTTCTAATTCATATGTCTAATAATAGATTGTGTACATTACTTATTGCGATTTTTATCCCAAAATTTCAAAGATTTATTAATTCAGATATTTTATTTTTATCCACACTCATCATCATCATTAGCCTTTAGCAGTCCACTGCTGAATATAGGCCTCTCCAATCGCTCGCGATCTGGCTCGATCCTCGGCTACTCTCATCCAGCCACACTGCGATGATTGTCGCTCCACCTAGTCTGAGGGCGTCCTACCCTACGTTTGTCAATTCGCGGCAGACGTGTTCTAGAGTGGAGACCGCGAATCGGAAAACCACAATAAAAAAGTCGCTGTAGCACACCACTATGTTCTTATCCTTTCAAACGTAGGTATAGAAAGAAAGTTATACTATTTTGAATGGCCAGCTACACTGCAACTACCTACCATTATTTACTAAGTCTTCACTTCAATCCCATTAAATAATTATTTACGATAGAAAGTAAGTGTAAATCCAATCACAAGTGGATCATATTTCCTCGATATTATCCACATTTACTGCCGGATTAACACGTTATATTACGCCACATAAGGATTATTATAGATTATTACCTACATATCATATTGCGTCTGCAATATTAAAGTGATCTTAGCACTTATTGGCAATATCCTTTAACCAAAAACCAGTATAACTGGACTAGTCATGGACGAGGCTTAATATCCCGTTAGGAGAGTAAATCACATTAATGCTTTCCTACGCGCTGAACCCGTCATAGTGTGGCAGACTTACATGTGGATAATTATGTGTATAATCCATTTCCGATGGTTCACTAGTGCATTCGCAATACGCATCAACTAGCAGAGTACTGAAAATATTTAAACTAATTCTAGAATCTGTTTGTTTTCATTTTGAAATGGAAATATGCCTAGTTTAAAAACTGTTGCATGTATTAGGTACTATTGTGTCCGTTAATTCCCAAAATAGAGATAAATTTCAGTAATCAATTTTGTAAATAAGTAGATCCCTGAGTAAATAATGTAGGGTTATTTATATTTCCGATATTTCCAACCTATGTGTGCAACATTATAAATCTATTTAATTTTAGTTTACCGTAACATTCAGCACGAAGTCTTAGGAATCTAGCCACACAAACAGCAATAAAATTATCAGATACTGCGAAGAGAATTCCAATTCTACAAGCAATAAAGAATCCCAATCTTCGAATGAATGCAACTAAATCAAAACGTATGAGTTAGAAGACAAAATCGTAGCAGATGAACATTGCTGATGACAGACTATCGTGGGGTTCAGGGTATAGAGGTAAAACACAATTTCTGTGAGCATCGCTCGTTCTTTCATATAAATTATCTGCGTGCTCCCATACGGTTCGGGTTGCATTTGCGACGCGTCTACAAGGTATAAGGGAAAGCGATTTGACTTAAGTATTTTGTGAATTGACAGATATGTCATTAGTTATTGCTTCTGTTCTAACAGAAAAAGGTTATATTTATCAATAAAAAACTAATTATTCATACTATTTTAGCTTTCTATAATGAATATCCCTCATTCTTTCACATTCTTTTAACAATTGGGGTGCTCCTATATGGTACTGATGGTATTTTCGCTGCGTGTCAAGATATCAGTAAGCGATAAGTGATTTCTAATACATAATTGTGTAAAAAAAATATTCACGTTTTTCTTCTTGTGTTTGATTTTTTTACTTTGATTAAAGTTCGTAGAGATATAAATTCACAGTTACATTCGATAAAATCGTTATATTTTTCTTTCAGAGTAACGATAGACCGAGTTGTTTTAACATTGCCATATTTCATGTGTTGTTTATCGAAACTAAAACCAATGTAATCTCCACAGCGACAAATTAATCAATGAATGGCGATTTCATTCATCTTTTATTTCTATTCAGTAAAGTAATTTACTTCATTGGTATGTATAACACATTATCGACGCATCGATAGTGCATATTATCCTTATATTAAACATGATGAACAACATTAATATTCAACACGGCACACCTAGATGAATGAGCCATCTGATAAAATCGCAATCGATTCGCAATTCATTTACATCGCACGTAAAACAAAAAATATATTGGTTACTAATAACAGTAATTCAATCCTAGTTAATTACATTTTTTCGCCTCCCATTTACAACTTGGGTCATAAATATTGTAACTAATGCACGCCCATTCGCTGTCATGCTGCGCTGGCGGTACTTCGGAAGAGGTGTGCTGATATCGACCTGGTTGACGTGTGCTACGTTATTAATTATAGGAACGTAGGAGTATTTTGTATTTTGAATTTTCATATTCATGGCATGGGAAGTTAATATAAAGTCAGTTAGGAAAAGCTCATCGCTGTTAACGAGCTGGGAATACTGTTAGTTAATTTTAGTTGGATATTTCCTAGAGCGATGTGGTGGACCTAGGATAAGGCTTTGTTGATCAAATTTACCTTTCTTACTCTTTTCTCTTGCTTTCCTACCTTATTACTCTTTGTTGTGTCGTGTTGTGGCGTCTTCTGACGCAGTGTTAGCTAATTGAAACTGGTTTTGATACGACGAAGACTCCTGAACAGATTCATTTCATTGCTCACGACACAACACGATATAGTAATGTACCGCTATTCCTACATGGGTAAAGGTTTTACTGATTAATTCGATCTCTTTTGTTTTTCATTTCTTCCTGGCGCTTATGTCCTCCTGATTTACCATGGTGAAGGTATCTTTCCTAATATTTTTACCTTATTTCTACTTAGTTCTATTTTAGATACCTAGTGGTATTTGAATTGAACAATTATATTCCTATGCACATTCACCTGATTATAGGAACGGAACAAGTTTGATCGATCGTTTGAAGTCCACAATAGACTTAACTGTTATTCCGTTTTGTCTACATACAGTTGCACTGTTAACACAATAAACACAAGTCGATCAGCAGGCCCTTGTAATGAGTGCAAGTCATTCGTTATAATCATCTAAATTGCAACAAGAGTTCCTTCGCAATCTGTTATATATTATTATTTAGATCGACCAGTCTCAGTCCTGTCTCATTGTTGGGCAAAGCCGTCTTTTCATTGACTCACATAAATTCTGTTTGTGGTTATTCTTTATTGAATTCATCGAATCATCTCGCCATCTTCCGTGCGGTCTACCTCAGTGCCGTTAAACCTAGTCTATTAAAACCCACTATTAATCGAATTCCTCTGAATAATGCCATTGCGTGGACTGTTACTAATATTCCTATTAATCTTACAAAACTACGCAAAACGCTTGTTCTGGGAATGGGTACTATGATTGCCCAACATTTGAACTGGTGACCTTTCGATCGTAAATCCAGGCCCTATCTTTGAGCTCTATGTATCTATCGGTTAAATGTAAATATCTTAAAGGCATTTTAAGCGACCTGGCTTGATATGCACGACAGATTTGTAAAAGGCACAGAAAATGGTCCCAAATATCACGCACTTATTTGCTTATTTGTGCCTATTTGTAGCCGAGACAATGGCGGAAAGGCGTAGATACTAAAGATAATTTGGATACTATGTTTTATTAAAGGCTAACTTAATGTCATTTGGTCCCACCCTAGGAATAGGGCTAATCTCTTCTCATGGATGTTCTAGATGGCGGGAGACTATATCGTAAGTGAACAATACAGGGTAAAAATAGCATAAATACAATTCGCAAATCTTATTTTTTCTAAGTTTTGAGGAGAAAATACAAATACAACACAGTCGATCCGAACAAAAAAGGTTGCGAACATAAACAGTTTTGTTGGAATTCCGAAGAAGCTAAGCCTTGAATCTTATTAATATTTTTTCTTCTGTCTAATAAAACAAAGAAGATAAAACACCTGTCTGTCTGTATTCGACTTGTAAAGTTAAACTTGGCATCACAGGTAAACGAACTCATTATCTTAATGCAAGGATGTATGGCGCATTGCCAATATTCACTGCAGACTTGGGTCTATATTTGGTAAACAACTAGAAGTATCGTGATACTTAGACGAAATATTTATCTTACGATCTTTGATTGAGCCATGATCGTAAGATAAACATAATATCTATCAGAATTACATTTATTGACGGTAGTTTAATAATTATGCAATAGGAAATGGCTCAGGGCATTCAGGGTTGTAAAATATTCTTAAAAAAAAACTCCTGAAGCAGATGTGAACAATACATGTTTTGAACAATATGAAATTTGAAACGAATGAAATGCGATTTTGCCAAAAAAGATTACTGCCTAGTTTGTTGATCAGATTATGAATAAGCATTCTAATAATATATTTTTTCGGCATTTTGAAGCAAAATCAAAAAACAGCAGATGGTGTCGGTCAATGCTTTGTTAAAAACTAATATGTATGCATTGTCACGCACTTCCCTTACAAAATGTACAAGAATCGAGGCGGTAACTACAGAAGACACCGCTTTGATAAATCACGCTTATATTATGAAGAGAAATAGGTAGAAATACACAAACAAATAGCTAATAACATAGATGACCTTTCACCTTTGATGTTGGGAGGCAACTTAATATGCAGGTTTTCATATTGGCATTTTAAGCAATACAAATCCATGAAATGAGTAAGTTAAATGACAGACTTGTCTATTTTCTTTTGAGGATTGCTGGAGGTGGAATTGAATATAGTTTTGGTTATAGAATCATTCGGGAAGTTATTATTTTGCTGTCATGTTGTCACATGCACGATGTTGGCTACAATGACATAAAATAAATAACACGGTAATTAAATAGTGATAGCTTGTTCAGTACGACTTTTATGATAGTACAAAATGTATGTATTTAGTATTTGAGGAGAAGACACTGTTTTTATGACTGTTTTATGGCCGATCACGTAATATAAAGTACTGTTATACTGAATAATGTAGCTGTTCATTATGGAATGCATGTTGCTTGTTCTAAACCTGTTGTAATTGATAATCAGAGACCGCTCGCGCGTTTTAGGGTTAGAATTCTAACTATTATTTATGTACGGTAATGTCGCCATGTCGTACTGTTTGAAACAAAACAACAAGTGTTGTTGGAAGATTGTACTTATTTTATAAGAATTTACGATAAAACTTTTGAATTGGAATTAAGAATGTTCTACGAATGCAATAATATACTAAATCTATATAACGGGTGATTCATTTGGAGGTACTTTTTTTTAAACTAAAAAAAAAAAAAATTACAAATGTATCGGGTTATCTTTATTATCATACAAAACAATCATTCTTGACATTTATTTTTTAAAGATTATTTCTTTCAAACGTTGTCCGTAACTGCGGTTAACATGGTCAATCCAGTTCCAATTTTCAATGACGCGTCCGAGCGTTTCAAGTGGTATTTGGCGAATGACGCGAGTAATATTGGCTTCCAGTTGCTCAATCGTACGCGGCTTATCCATATAGACTTTGGACTTTATATAGCCCCAAAGGAAAAAGTCTAGGGGTGTGATGTCACAGGATCTAGGCGGCCAACTCACCGGTCCGAAGCCGGAACCATAAGTTGCTCTAAGTGCACGAAACACATTCCTCGTAGAGAGCTGATTTTCGTAATACAGCTGAATAATTTGTAGACGCTGTGTCGGCCTAAGTCTTTCCATCATGAAATGTCAAACTATACTGAACAAAAATATCATGATAGAATAACACGACTGACGCTTTATCTGTCAACAAATCCATAAATAAAAAAGTACCTCTAAATGAATCACCCGTTATTAATACGTGAAGAGAAAACTTTGTACCCCTTTTTAAGCATATTGCACGCACGGAGGAATGTGAGATTTGGTATAGTTAAAGTTTATTTTATAGAAGGAGTGCAGAAAGATAAAAAAATACGGTCGAATTTCGACCAATGGGCGACCACTAGTAAAAATAAAAGGTACTTTAGAAGACACTTTGTCTCTCGTGGTAACCTTTTGTCGGTAAATAGAACGGAACAATCATATATTGGTATTAATAAATATTTAAATGTTAAATGTTATATCACAATATCTAGATTGAATTGAGCAGTAAACCTACTTGGCTTACCCGACCTCGTTATAACTGTATTACTAAACTGGCGAGCAAAATTCAATAAGCTGTAAATGCTTATGCTGCATTATACCACTATATTATCCACACTACGTAGGCTTTGAGACCAAGGTTTGGATTGAAGGGACCTCTTTACAGTCTTTCTCAGGACATGGACCTCTTTTCAGTCTCCCCCGGGACAAGGATCTCTTTATAGTCTTTCCCCCCACCCGCCTCCCTACGAGATGTGGTCTAACTGGCGTGTCACTGTGGTCGGTGATCTATTAAGCTGAAAGCATTCTCAAATAGTAGTAATATCCGGAATTTAAGCTCCAAAATTCGGAGTTTTGGGTCTTTTGCTCCTGGATTCATGATTTTGTTGATTCGGATTCGTATTTTGTGTTTCCTCGACACAGACTAGCAATACTTAACGTTTTGCTGTTACATTGCTGACGTCGACTATAATACTTCAAACTCGAGCGGTACGTGAGTAACAAATATTGTTCCGTTCTCGAAATTACCCGCTCGTGACAACGTGTTTCTTGTAATATGTGTCGTTTATGAATGTCGCGGAGTCAATATTGTAGGTATAGATATAGATATATATGTATAGATACCTACAACACACAGTACAGTACCTACCTACTATAAGCAGACGAAACAGCTAAAGGTTTGTCATTAATATCCTTTTTTATTTTTTACTCATTAAATTACATTGTTCTCGCAGCTCTTACCACAACATTGTACTAATCAAGTCTGTAATCATTATTATTATTTTAAAACAGTTTCCATGGAGATTTTTGCCGGTTCTTCTCCATAGGACCTACTCTTTGGAACCGACGATACAACGATATTCAATTCAATACCTACTCCACCCAAACATAATGGGACAATTTTTTCGCCATTACGATGTCGGTCCCATTGAGAAAGTTGTTCAGTTTGATGGTCTGATCCACACCCTTAAATATGACCACGTATTTCTGATGCACGTTGTATATCTGACTGTATGGATAATCTTGGGCTCTATAAAATCAATTGTTCTATTGCCTCTCTTATTGTATCTAATGTATTTAATTTATCGTTTGCTATGTAACTTTTTGATGTCATGCTACATCAGTAGAGTTCATCATGTCAACCCTTCTTGGTCGCAAAAGCATTTGCCTTGGCCCCGATGCCATCGCACGTTTGCATCAATAGTCACGCTATTGAATCGATTCAGAAACAAAAACGCAACGATGCTATAGTCACGCATCGATATAAGCGACCGACCCGATGAATCGACGAAGTTCAGAAGACAGCGCAGGCAAATATGAAATAGCTATGATAAAAAAAAGGGTAGTTTTTTTTATTAAATTACATTTTTGGTGTCAACCTTTCTCGGGATTCTCCTTCGGGCAACTCTCTCAGTTGACTTCTGGGCTGCGTTGGATCTTGAAGCTCCGGTGATCTTTTTGTGAACAGACTGTGCCAAGATCACCTAGATGAGGGGCTCATAGCTACATAGCTATCTATAGATGGGTGATCGTTTCTTCAAACATGATGACCCCCCGTGCCTTGGAAAGCATGTTAAGCAGTTGGTCTCGGTTTTCATACGACTACCTATGACCGTCGTTACGGGAACCAGCAGCAACCATAAATTCTGACAACCGGTCTAACTTTAGGGTATCTGTGTCCCAGTAATTGGGTGGCGGAGGTCAGACGGCAGTCGCTCTGTGTAAAATACTAATATTCAGCCGCATGTGGTTAGATTAGGAGCCGACTCCAACGTAGTTGGGGAAAGGCTAGGCAAGAGGTAACTTTGTGCCAAGATTCAGTACAGACTCTGTTTGCTGCAAAAACCATCATGACGTGTCTAAATCCTTAGCCCACACATCTACTATTACTACGCACACTACTACGTATCTATATGTTTGTAATTGTTTACGATGCTGTACTACTTCACACGATAAGGAATGGACACTTAGACAGAGAGTCGTCGATTTACTAGAGTTTAATAGCAGTTTTACGACTGATGGGTTAACTTTTGTCTACTTATCCGAACAAGGTAATTTAATTAAGTAAAGCCTTTCTGGGGTCCTAGAAAAGCCACATTGAGCAATTTATTTACGACTCTCCATAGTAACTGTCATGAAAATCCTAAGGGAACATAAGCGAATGATATTAAGATTTGTCAATTGTGGATATTTATTTTATTTATTTAAAATGCTTCATGTACAATGTACAAAGGCGGTCTTAATGCCGTAGGCATTCTCTACCAGACAACCTTAGGGTGATGCAGAGACAATGAAGGTAGATGCACCAAAAAACAAACTTAAATGAGAGGGTAGGTATATTCTATTATACCTAAAAACAACTATAATTATAAACTTACATAAACATTAACATATATAAATAAATATGTATTATTCATAATGTGAATCTTTTGCTTTTATTATGTTATACATCAAAAGCGGCCTTTTGAAAACCTCTGATAAATGCAATTAACTGCGAAGAAAATATGTACCATGAGAAAAATCAATACCTACCGCATCAGAAAAATATTTTGGAGATTCGATGATCCGAGCTTTTTCTATAGTAATAATATTTTTTTTCTCTTTAAAAAAATACGTTGTCCCACGATTTCTCTTGTATCGTGGATACAGTTTACAAATATACATCTCACATGCACACACACCCAGACCCGGAACAACTATTTGTAGGCCATAAAAATTACTAGTTCCATGTGGGGATCGAACTTAATAGCATTATATTTATATTATGAATCTATTCATTCGCTCTAAGGTTTGGTTTTAAAAACTCCACCATATCACAGATGAAAGTATCCACTACCTACCCCATATAAATAATCGCTAGGAAGAAGAAGAAACAGCAATAGTTACTGACGAATTGACGATAGAGATTTCTAATGCAGCTAATTCTATTACTAAAATAATAGGCAAAGAAAATCTTGTTAATACAAGAACTTTGAACCGTGATAATTTACGCTATAACAACGTCGAATAACTTATCCGTGCAATAAAGGATGTAGTACGTGTACTCGACACAGATAACCCTACAATCTCGCTTGTAAATAAAATTAATTACTCTAATAGAACCGTTACATAAAATCAAAAACGCAATAGCATTTCAATAAGCTCACTTACCATAACCGCGTTCATTCCGTAATAGGTCTAAACGTATGTATTAAGTCTTGGAGATTTATATGCCGCGTAAGAACCGTTTCGCTTTCAGAATCACGAGTTTTGCTCTCGAAACGACGGTAAAGATACATTATGTTAGTCTAGTAACACGCTTGGCTTGTGAATTAGACTGTAAATATGTAAACAAACATTCTAAGTAAACTGGAAAACACATATGGCTTTTTTACATTCGTTCCATTTCGGGTTAAGGTTACGTGTGGAGTTCTATTAGCGTTAAGAAGGGTGTAAGAAAACTTCACAGGAGTAACTGAAGGTTTCCATGAGGGAAAGGTCATGCATGGATTTCGAATTTATTCAAAAGAGTAACTAAGTTTAACTTCATAGTCGTTAAAAACATAGTGTCCCTTCTCTAAAGTCTAATATAAAATGTACTTACAGAAAAATCTTCCCGCGTTACTACACCCTAAGTAAAATAGATTTATAATCAGAACGCAGTGTCTATAAGTCTTGTTTGTACCTTTCATTTTATCAATAAAATAAATCACTGTACGCAAGCTATGCTAAGACACTGCAAAACTTTTTATTATGCCAGTTGTAAAGGCTATAACCATACAAAACATTGTGATGCGCTAATCTGTTTGACACAGCCCCAAGCGTTGTCTCTCGGATTTGTAGACTAAACCCGACAATAAATTAATACGGCTTCAAACTTAATACCATCCATTGGAAATAGTTTCTAAATCAATATATGTAAAGTTCAATTTGGAATGGTGCACACGTAATAGATGCGTCGTCGATATGCTCATGCGGTGTTCCGTTAGCCGCTCACCTGCGCCCGCGCTTCTCTAGTTATGCTAATGGCTGAGCGCGGCTCGCTCTCAGACGCTCCGTACTAAGTACTGAGAAACATAGAAATAAGTCCGCTGGAAGATTTAGTAGTCGTATTCCCTTGTATGTAGATATTGTGTACTCGCAATATTTTCCTATGAAAACGGTGCTTGCACACCCAATAGAAGTCTAGCGTCATTACGTAGTCATACGTATTCAAATGAGACAGTCGTTTAGATAAGGATTTCGCTCGGAACACTATATTACGTTCAGCGTTAATACTGCTCAATTTCCAATCGATTGTAGTATAATATTGAATTTATTAAAAACATATCCTGGATAGACAAAACGAGTCGATAACTATAGATATTCGTTAGATTCGGTGATGTTCCTTATCTAGTATGCGCATTTATATCAGGGTATGGAGATATTCTGTTCGGTGAGTGAGACTGTGGGTGGACACGAAACTGTAAAGGAAATCGATTCCGTTGTACGTGTTTGAATCGTTTTCTCGACACCGGGGTTAAGTGTGCGTGAATCGAGTAAGATGTTCCCTAGTTTCATTTACGGGCAACCGAGACCACTTTATCCGAATAGAAATATGGAGTCATGGTATGTGCATGGCTAATTGTGCATGTTAAGTGTTGAGTTACAAGTAATGCTGTTAAGTGCTCATTTTATGATATTGCACGTCATATTTATGTTTCACGCTAAAATGTTCTTGCGTGTTTCTTTTTGCTTGATAACTTGATTTGTTTTATGAACCTATCCACACTATACCACCGTGTGTAGACAGCGTTAAAACTAGTTTATTGTAATAGTTTGTTTTTAATATATCATAATATTAAAATTTGAAGGTTTCAAACCTTCCGAAAGCTTCACTAATTGTTACTTAAAATTAACAGTGTCACAGTTCACACTACATGACGGCAAATAACTTTTCTAATGAACAGTTAAAGTTCGTCGGAACAGTTCATTACGTTTCACAAAGCCTGCTATTGTGTGAGGTGTGCCAACAGAAGCCGTTGGGCGCAAGCGTGAAACATCTTAATGGATCAACTCTGCACGCATCGCTTTGTCGTCGGTATCGAGAACATCTCGAATAGTCTTGAAATCGATCACTGCTACACAATCGGACCAATCGATTGGTGACGTAACTTTTAACACATGGATTTCGTGCTATACTATTGAATTAGCGTGTTACAAATGGTGCCGTTACCCAGTTATTATTATAAAGGCTCACGTAAACGGTGATTGTTTGTTGGTCAAGACTGTGATGATGGTTTAATATTCTGGAAATTATTGCGTTGGCTAAAGTTTTAACGGGTTTAAAATTTGGAAACGACATCGTAACATCCAAATCGCCAGTAACATTTGTTGTATTAAGGGCACTCTTTTTATTTGAACACATGTAAAACGACATCTTCGTCATTTACCAGGATTTACCGTTTTTGTTGTACTATTTTCTTTCTTTCTTTAGTAGCATTTTTTGCATCTAACTTTTAACCAGCGTCTAACCATTGATGTGCTCTTTGTGATAAGTTATTACAATAATATGCTTTCATCCATCGATAAGTTATATTTTAACGGCTAGTCCTTTTGTTAATTTTGAAATGATAATATCATAAAAGCGTGACCAAATTGTATCTTTAGTGTTATTACTGTCACGGCTGTCACCAAATACTATAGTTTACCGGTTGTCATCGTCTGTCCTAGTTTCTATCACCCATCTGTCACTCTTGGACAGTTTTGACTTTTCGTCGGTAATTCGATTAGCGGTGTTACCATGTTCGTGAATTGATACCGTTTGAGTTCCGCTATTTCACGACTGTCGGGTTAATTTCGTGAATTTTCGTGGCACGTGCATGCTTTTTACAATCGAAAATAATGCGAGCGTTTAATAAGGTGCTACGACTTTGAAACATATCAGTTCATTGCTGAAAAGGTAGCGATTTTTTTCGGAGTGCAATCAGTTTCTTTCTCCGTTTGTCTGTTAAAGTGTGATATGGGATTTTCTTTTATTCAGTTTTACATCTGGGATTTTAAGAATGTGTCCATGAGTTAATTCCGTAAGACAACAAGCGTAGCAGCATTGTCGTAGGCTTAGAATTAATACATAAATCAAGATGAAGTCTTGTTGAAAATCGTATATACTCTTACAATTTCTTAACGGATGTAGTACTCCATCAAGACTATCAGGTTCTTAATTCATCACTTCTTGATCCCGTTTTCAGAATTCATTACTTAGAGCTGTATTGATTTCAAATGAGCCTTCTTGCAGTTGTAACTGGAAACTATTAGCGATACCTCAGTTTTTACCACAGTTTAACTATCTATAACGACGTTTAAAGTTGTGGGCGTGTAACGTTTTTATATGAACCTAGTGATTGCTATAGATTGCCGGGAATTCTTGCAAATAGGTTTCTAAGTAAACATTACTATGTTTCTCTAGGTATGTTGATTTACAAGTCGTATTAGATCATGTAATACTTTGTGGCGGTGATATGTTGCAAATACATACATGTTAAATGGTTTCGTTTGAAGAGAAATGGAGGAAGCTGAAAGGCAATTTACTTTAGGAATTTTGCATATTAGCGTCTGGATTCTTGGTTAGTATACATTTGCATATTCCTAGTAACACACTGCCAAAAGCTGGTCCAAGAATCTAAAGTCACATCTATTAAGTCACTGATGACAGAAGAACCATTTAAAGATTGAGACTGAAACGTCTGGATCCTGATGTTCCAAATACTTTTATTACCATCGTAAAATCTCATAATTATGACAGTTGAGTAGGTAAACATTCCTTCCTTATTAAGAAAACAACAAAAATACAAAAAAATCTCATCAAACAAGCAATGCTGATCTAATTACTACATAGCACTGATAGAATCATCTTAACATCTAATGATTTACTCTTCTAGTTCACGAGTACCACCAGCAGCCCTTCGGCGATGTCCGTCAGGTAGTCGTCAATCATCGTGACTGGTTCGGGACGTCGTGTCGTGATCAGGGCCCACCCAACCCGCGCGCGCGCATAACTGTTATACCGCGAGGTACAAACTGTACAAGTACGACACAGGAAACCAAAAAAGGTCCAATGGATACAACGTACAGCTTGATACACTGAAAAGTGGAACCAAAGAAAAACTATCGCGAGAACGTACTATCTTCTTCCGTGTCGTGTCGAAATGAGGCATAGTTACAACAAGGGTAATGTGTATTGCTCATACCTTAGTGGAAAGATTAGCAAGGTTTGTAACATTACTGACTGACCGGACGTACATAGTTAGGTTTCGTTAGTCGAGGACGCTCTTTCCATGTACAATCTGCGACATAAATTTTAGATGGTTCCTATTCAGTTTCCTCAAACGTCAATTCTCCTTCGTCTTCCCCAAATTTAAGTCGCCCATGCGTGCACACTGCTAGTAACTGACGAGGCTTTGTCAACCCACAGATGTTGGAATTTTCCAAGCTGCCGTTCCTTACCGCAGGTTGTTAAAAATGAACCTTCTGTAGTAACTTTATGATTTTGATCTGTACAAGCTATGAATAATTCTCATCTCCGCCGTGTGGTTTTAATTATCGTAGTACTAATTACGTATGAATACGAATTAATTTGATATTGCAGGAGGAAGTGGTGTATCGAGGAAGTATGAGTTTTATAGCGTCCAGGTATATGATAGGCTGTAGAGACAAGGTAACGTTAATTGTTTAAGTCTCAGTTCTCTCGATAGCAAAGATATTATCGCTTATTCGAAAGCATTTTCTCTCAGCTAATATAATAAAAACATGACGTCAGTACGTTATCGTATCGGATATGGGGAGTGGACAAGTGACCTACATTAGGGACCTGTTTTCTTGGTTGTATGTACTCACACTTGTGTGGGAATTACTCAGACGTTCACGTGTAAGTGTCAACCGAGGTAATCCATTATATCTATTCTTTACGCTTGTTTCTCCTGAGTAGAGTTGTAAGCGAAACAATTACGAAGACTACGGACGATGAATGTGGCCTACGCCTACTTGAGGACACTGGAATTCTTGAGATCTGCCGTTGCTTGACTCGAGAGCCTATAGGAGCAAAGTAAGCCACCTGTCATAGTGTAAGTGCGGATCATCTTGTTTTCTTGTTGGTTCCTACGAATGACTTTTATCTAGCAACCAGGAATAGCAAAGATTTTTGACAAGCTAACCTATAGGCTAAACAAAAACTTTCATATTTTGATCAAGCAAGGTTGGTCTTTTGTATAAAACGTATTTGTTTTCGTTATTTCAGCTTTGATCCCATAGAACTTGTTCATATTGATGAGTACATACTTTCACCCCTTAAAGTATTGTCGGTGAATTACAAATAATCCTGTATATCGAATAGTCCATCTACGTTGATTCTATGAGGCCAAGTAGACCATTTTGATTATGCCAATAGAGCAACTGACATTTGAAGTCAACCCGATTGTTAATTCAAGCGCCTACGCGCCTTTGGAAGCCGGCATTTTGACCGTCGACCAAAGTTCCTTCACAAGTTTACATACAATGCCAAGTCCAGTGTTGACATATTCTTCATCATCTAATCACACTTCCAACATCAGTCATTAATCAAAAGTACGCCATACTATTTTGTATTTATCTTTCCCTACAGACGGACAGATTTACTCTGCTTCGTAATGGACCGGTCGTGCGACTTCGTTCGATGTTGTAGTCTGACGGATTTGTGGCTAATAAATACATTAGTTTATGACTACAAGTTTGCTTCTAACTTTTGAATTAGAAGTTTGAAGTAAGTTATTGGAGTGTGTTACATTTTTCATGTTATCGCTTGAAACATATTTTATCTTCGATTATACCCGTCAGTCAGTGTGTAGTGTATTGTATGTACTTATGGGTTTTTCTTAGACATTTTTCGATTACCTTTTTGAACCACGTGTGAAATAATTATTTTATTTACTGTTGTCATTCATTCTAATTACGATGCGATCGCATTTTATCTTCGAAAAATTCATGTTCTAACTGTACATAGGAACATTCGAAGACCACACAAAACATGAATTTGTTGGATCGTAAAATATTATATGTATAGGATAATTGCCCGTATGTTAATTACATCACATTCAACGTGAAATCTTCATTATATCACGTTTTCATTCGTCAATACCTATTTGAGTGTACCTACATTTTCTTTTATTATATTCATTTGGTCTTTGAGAATAGATAACCTGATCGCAGACCCTGATTCAATGTTATGTGTGTTAGGATAAAAACCTGACCCAGCATATAACCAGTGTATAATTAAAACAAAACAAACAGCTGCAGGAATGTACCCGTCATTGTTATCATCATCACTATTCATAAATACTCGACATACTTTTACTGTTTACAAATAAATATAGTAATCGTACCGACAATGTTTTATTTTTATGTATGTAAATTGTAAATAGGCATATTGTATTGAGTTCATTCCCCTTGTTAGGAAAACTAATATGTTGTTGCTAAAGTATTCTTGTCGGGTTTCGCGATGGATTTGCATCTAAAGCGTTTGTATCGATGAGTAAGACTAAAAACGGTGTTTATGATGCTTGAAACGGTATTTTATGATGTCTCAGTAGGTGTTAATAGACGGATTTTATTTGATGTTCGATTCTTAGAATACGTTTCTCTTTTTTTTTCTTCGCGGTAGGTAATTTTCTGGACAGAGTAGATATATGGCCTGTATGGCTTTGGGTGGACTTCATCATTATCTAGTAGCGTAGTAGGCGCACTTTACTCATTGAGATTTAATGACTATGCTAAATATGAGCCTCCTTATCAGCTAATTGAGTGTAGTGGGAAGTCTTTACTTACCGAACTTTAGCGATTAGAACAAAATAAGCAACTTCGAGACAATTTTTTCTACTTAGATGGTGTTTATTTATTTATTTATTTTATTTAATGCTTTATGCACAGGTAAAAAAGCACTGCACAAAGACGGACTTAATGCCATAGGCATTTTCCACTGTTACACTTGTTTGTTGTTTACACTGTTCGAGTTCCACAATTACTAAAGACAAACGCTAAAGACTGGATACGTGTATTTGAGGCTTAACCTAAAATCTTGGTAAGACGAGATAATGTCACAATGCTAGGCAAGTCGATTTGTAGTCGCAATTATTGTCGTAAAGTTTTTTGTTATTTTGTATCAAACATTTATTGCCCTGCAATCGACACAACCGTTTCGAAACCTTTCTCCGAATCGCAACGTGACAACACCCAAACAAAAAACCAATAAAGTATATAATCGTCAACAATAATAGCTATCAGCGCACCGTATCCCAATCGATTCGAAATGCAAAAAAAAAGTACATTCGTCGTGAAGTACGGAGACGAACGAACGCGCTTCGCTCAATCGCTCGCTGTGCCATTGACCTACTACAGGTTTTTGTACAGTTAACGGCCCGACACACTTCGTCTTTATTGATATAAAACTAATGATTTAAAACCTTGTGTATGTGCATTTTTTTAATTTAGTACCGTTGCGTAATGAATTTTATGCTTGATCACATACGCTAAACGTTTTGTCAATTTTCGATTGATAGCTTTTGTGTTCCGGACATCGAACTTAAACACAGATTATAATGATGGCTTTATCATTGAAAGAAGTTGTCTTTGTCAATTATATTTTCGGATATTATGATAGATTACGAGTGTCACTTGCATTAACGATTGATTATAAAAGCCCTAAACCTTCTAATTTTGAGCCTTAGGCCAGCAGCGGGTCAGCAATGGACTGAATTATTATTTCCTTTATTTACTTATGAGGTCCTAATTTTATACGCACACCGTTTTTTTTTCATCTTTTACTTTTACGGCGCTGAACAGTTTTTTTAATCCGGGAGGAAACCAGTAAATCAGTAATTTTTATGGTATTCACTTTAAACTTCATAAATCTTGACTTTTAATTTTTGTTTTAGGTTCAAATAATTTCCTTTCATTTGGTTACATATTCAGCCCTTATAAGGTCCTCTACAAAAAAAAGTAGGACCTTATTATACATAATTATGAAGAAAAACACTACGATGTTTTACTATGATGGCAGTATCATATATACATTTAACGTGTTTTACATCATTATGAAATAATTAAGAAACCTCAATAACAGTTCGTTGCTAATTATGACCTTATAATTATTTAGTTTCAAGCAACACGATTTGCGTCATGTGGGACACAGTAGTCATAATGATTTCCATATTTGTCTCATGAGGAGGCTAGTCAAAATTAATGAGAATTTTTTCCAATAATAATCAAAATATCATAAAATCTTTATTATTATAATTAAATCCATATTGGTTTTTATTACGCGTTGGTGTGAGTGACAGCCGTTTCCAAATCTATCATTCGATAAATCCGGTGTTTCGTCCGAATGATTGGTTACTTCCTCTCTTATAGTAAAAGGTGGGAATTACACTGTCAGTTTGTACGTACAAGTAGTACTAGTCTATCAATTTGTATATCCGATGTTACCTCTTCGCCTTCTTTGTATCATTAATGCGAAATTGGTTATGGTTTTCCGTTAAGACTACCATAGCATACTACCCATGATTCATAATTATACTTTAAAATATCCGAGTAAAAATACCTTCTTCCTTCTTGTTCCTTCCTAGTTCCTACCGTATCGTTTCAATGAATGAAACTTGGTAAGGTAACTCTTTTATACCTTTATCAGGAATGCCCGAAGCGTTTCAAATTTCGATTCGGAAATCAGAAGGTAAACGTTTCGTGTTTCTCTTGTTTTAACAGTTAAGTATTAATATTCCAATGTATCATGTTACTTATTCAAATGAAGCGGTTCGTGGTCTGTGCACGTTGCCGCCTGGTTTATGTTAATGCTCTGTATTTAATTAAAATTTATTTAACTGCTTTTAAGAGGGCGGAGTTAAGGTGTTTTGGCATAGATTTACGTTGAAAGGAATAAGAACACCATTTTAAGTCAAATTTATAAATAAAAAAAAATAAAAATAAAAAAAATCTTAAAAAGGATTATGTGTTAGCGGTTAGCCTAATACAGATATTTTTTGCATCATGCTTAGGATCAAAGATTGGAGTAATCGCTTATTATTTTTAATTACGTTTAAATTAATTGCTAAAGCAATTTCAGTATGATGTACTTAGATTTTACTGTCTTTAAACTTAGGCATTCTAATCTTAATTGCTAAATGTGAAATCAAATATTGTTTAATACTTTACGTCTTCACTTCACATAGTCTTTGTTTCTGTAATTCTCACTTTTGTCGCAATCTGTATACAAAATGTACCCCGGCAAGCAAGTTGCGTAGTCGGGAAACCTGACCACGACAATCGTGTCTACCGCTCGTTAAAATGCCTTATAAACCACCCAATGACATTTAAAAACACACTTTATTTGCAAAAGATAGCGTTTATTTTTCATTGACATGATAACCTTCGATATTTAATTTGTTTGCAAACGAAATTGCCTGTTATTACAATGTAGGAAGAACTAGTTTATGTTGTAGATGACCAGTCTTGATAATAGAACTCTGTGAGAAAGAGACGCTCTAAAAACCGCGGATTTACTTACAGTGTGCAATTGTATAGGAAAAATTGTAGGTATGTAATAACAGAGCACTTTATAAGGTCGCTGTATGAAAATTAAAACCTTTAGGAATGGGCATTGTTATCGATTATCGGGAAACGGGATAAGAATTTTCTCTTGTGAAATAACCTTTTTATGAGTTTCTTGTTTATAGATAGGAATACATGTTTTTCCAGTCAAACAAAGAAAAAATAACCGTAGTTACGTCATTACGTGTTATTTATAGTCATGTTTCCTCAGAGAAATTACAGAAGCTAGCTGATTGATGATAAAGCGACATTTTTTAAATTATTTTTCGAAAAAAATTTAAAAAAATATCGCTTTGTACAAATAGTCTTTCAATCGTCGATATGGTGTTCATTCTAAAGAGCCCCTTGGTATGTGCAATGTGTGCATGTCACAAAAGCCTCCCACTATTCCTTCGATCATGTTGATCGAAGCTCTCACTAGAGTCTAGACTAAGCTGGACAGAAATGCCTGTGACATCTAAACACAAAGCAGATAGGTATTAAATTCAGTTTCTTTCTTCTTCTTTATGCTCAATTACTCATAACATCTTACGAAACTCATTTAATATATGGTTTCGTCATGATTTATGTTACAATCTATGGTGTTACACAAACAGAAAGGACTACACCGTTCTCATTACAACAAAAACAATATCTTTTGTTAGAAGACAAATTGGCATTCATTTACAAATGGATCTCTCTTGCCATTGGGCATAACTATAGGAGGCATTTAGAATAAATTGCATCATTTTTTTCAATCCATATGTAATTACTAGTCGCTTTATATGATGTATGCTCTACATTGCAAGCTACGATTTAAATGGAACTGGCCATCACTGCACAGCCATTAACACGTTCATCCTGTCAGATAAATATCGACCACATTTAAAACACATATCATTAGCTCACTGTTACATAACGCCGTCCCATGACCTCTTAAAACACATGTAATTGCAGTTTGAGATATTAATTACTTGACTTGACTGACCACTCCCATAGGTGGATCTTGCTGATTTTGTTTTAATTACCACGTTTAATAGGCGTCTTGGTGGTCGCAGGCGCATCTGTCTTGGAGAATACGAAACGATACACACAGTAGTTTTTTTTTTTTCTTGATTTCAGTGTTCGTCCAATTGTTGTTGTTCATAATGATGAATACGGTAACCTTCCTTTCACCTTTATAATAATACTCTTTCCAATTATATACCAAATTTTTATTTTGACGCTTCAGTTAAAGTATGTAAAATATAGGTCTTTTCTAAAAAGCTCTGCGTCTTAGTGAGATATGTACATAACACAACTAGTGACTTTTCTTATAGGCTGCTGTTGGGATAAATACTTATACAGTTATGCACTCAACAGCAGTAGTGTACCAATTTGCTATGAATGAATGGTGAATATGATTGACATTTTACTCAAGACCTTCGAATACCTGATTAAGTCTTGCGATATATCAGTAATTACAATTACTTTGATGTTTTACTTGAATAACACAGATTCTTATCGATCGAACATCAGTAATTTGTGGACTTGATTAACCTTTTGGTATGGATTCCACACTAAAAGGTTGTTCAAGCTTGATTTAATCAAAGTAGTTTAACGGGAAATAGCTAGGTCAGTGATAGGCAAAGTACGGTCTACGGTTTTGATCCGGCCCACCATTATCGGTAGTAGAGGATCGCTTCGAAAAAAAATTGATATCTGCGTGCGTTGTGTTTGCGTTGACGCAAATTAATAAAAATAATCTGCGAGAATACCGTAAACGATTTTTTTTATTAAAAAATCTGGCACCTTGTAGGATTTCCTATACTTCTCTTGGCCCCTCGTAAAAATTTCGCCATACAAAGACCAGAAGATTCTGGTCTAATATTTTTATCTTTTTTCGTATTTGGTAATACATAATTATTTACTAATTACTTCATACGATATTTTGTATGATTAATATTAGAAATATTAAATTATTTACAGTTTAAGCATTTTTTTTTAGATTTGGTTTAACCAGATAATGATGCATTATATCACTGAGAAGATACAGCTCTTTATTAATTGGGTAGAAAATGTGAGAAAATTTGAAGCCTGCTGTTTGTCCTCTAATTTTTTAGGCCCTGTATTTGAAATACCATATAGGCTTGCGTTAAGCTTTCAAACACTTAAGTGGTACAGTTAAGGAAACAACAGCTGTAGCACGAACTAGCGTCACGTCAACCATTCATCAACGCTAAGTCTAATTTCTTCCTGGAGCAAGTTTTATTAAGGTTACAGAATTAAAGTTAATACGTGCACTTATTTAAACTTGGTACGAGTATAATAGGTGCAAGACAATTTTGCAAAGCATGCAAACAATTCAGGTGTCGCCAGTGTTGAACATTTTAATGTCGTTAAGCAATTCAACGGTAAAGAATGATTTCAGCTTAACAATTTTCATGCTTACGACACACATATCGTTATGTTTGCGTTTACATAGTATTAATTTACAGCTTATTTTAAAGTCGTTAGTTTTGAAGAATTGAATGAAGCAGTGTTGAATTTCAAAATTGCCCTCTAAGGAATGGTTTTGAAAGTAATGTCATAAATATGTATAAGATTTCCACAAAATTCTTAACTATTAGGTAATGAACAAATCATGTAATAACAATTATGATTTTATGACGAAAATAACTGTTAAGTCGTAAAAGAACAAAAAACCTAGTACCTACCTACCACAAAGGTAGTAATTTTAGTAAATTTATTCCCTAAATCCGTCGCAGTATAATTGTTGACAATGGTTTGGAGTCACGTAATTGCAATTTCGAGCACACGAGACTCCCATTATGTGGTAACGCTGCAATTTGCAATTATATGCACACGTTTAAGGAGCGAGTAAATTGAAAATATCTTGTAGAAGAATTCTGTTGTAATGTTTGTTGAACTTCTTGGGAGGAATTTGTGTCATACAGCTGGGAATGAATATGATGTAGGTATACCCAAAAATGTCAAACGAAATCTTAACAAACACGGCAAGGTTGATGATCCTAATCGAATGGATTCTGCCACTGCCATATATGCCAAAAATAAAGTCAAATTAAAAGAGCAAAAGGATGAGTTTGACTTGATGTAAATAAATAGCGTTCTGGAGATGATCAGTCTAGACAGTATTAGCTAGCTTCATATCCAGGGCAAGTAGTAAATTCCTAACGACGCGAAAGCCAAGGGTCAGCATGGGTAACTTGGACACTATCGCGATCGTCATTCCAACATATTTATAGCTGGAAGCCCTGCAGCCTGTAGGAATTACTATTATTGTCAAGTTTTATGTTTATAATAACTTAAGAAATTTCAATAGGCATAAAGGAACTGTGTAAGTACTATATATCCCTAGCCAATGGGTTGGAGGTTATCCCTCATTTAGTTGGTAGGAATAATGTTTGATGTAATGTCATAAAGCTTTGAGAAATGCATAATGTATGGAACTAAACAGGAAGCTCATGATATCTCGGTGTTCACGCAGAAAATTTTAGTTGACGTTCATTCTACCTTCTTTTTCCACCTTTGTTTCGACGTTGATTCGTTTGTGCAAAGAGAGTAGATCCTTATATCAACCGCTGGATATATTGCAACCGATATAAGCAACAATACCTTACTCCCGATTTAAATATCACCTATGATGCAAATTCTACCTCTATTACAATTTCTTAAGGCTGAAAATAGCATGGAATATCTACAACAACCCTTTGAAAATGTAAAAACGCACTCACGTGTCGACGCCGAAGACGTGATCGGCAAATGAAAGAGACATCCTTATATTCTGAATTTATTTCTTGGAAATCGCTTGTCGTTTCTCAAGAGTAAAGAAAAAGCAGTAAAAGTGTTTGCGATGGCAGTGATTACGTAAAATCTATTGCCGCCATTACTCAGATTAAATAGAATTATTATATTGCCAAGATGGGTTATGAAAGGAAAGCAAAAACTCATCCATGTATGGTATGAAAGGATGGTTGATTTATAATATTATAGCTGTCTAATGCTTGGATGTTTATTCTCACTAGCTTTATGTAGCTACGTTTATGAGTTACTGCTGAGTAAGTACCGATTTTATGGCTAATTCCTTATTTTTGCCAGCGTAAAACAGTTTGTGTGAAAGCATTAATTTCATGATTATGATTTATATTATATCGTTTACAGTAAATATTGCTTTACTTTCTACTGCTCACTTTGCTATGCCTTGCATATTGGTAAAGGATTGAATGATCGCTGAATTAGAACAATAAAGTCCAACTACATTTTTTGAATTGAATTTGACATTAAAATCAGAATTTCTATAAATCAACGAATCCAAACTGTTGCGGAGATTCATATCTACTCTATTTGTATCTTTACATATTCATGCAATAATCATAAACCCATTATGCATGCAGCCCTACAGTAAGACTTAAGAGCTCATTCTTAACATTTATTTATTTATTGTTCTCAGATTCAAAGATGGCGGAGCGATTATGAGGTCGAACGGCGAACGACTTTTAGGTGAGTCCAGAATGTAAATGTATTATGCAAAGAAACATGTTTATGGCATAAGCACATAATGGGCCTATTCTGGCGGTTAATCGACAATCTATATGGATAAATGCCCTCTCGGCAAAGCGAAGGGTGTGGCATGAGGAATTGGAGTACGACCCACGCTTCTTTAGTGACAAAATAAAGTCATTAAATTTATTTTGACATGACTATACTGTTCTGATGATTTAGATTCTTCCTACTTTCATTGTACAGGCAACAGGTTATACCGATTACTACTCGCCTCACGACGTGATATGTGGCATGTATGTGATTCTAACTCACGTCAATCGTAAAATTGCGAGTTGTTCTCGTCATAAATCCATCTTGTTGATAGATCGATAGTATTCTACAAAGTAGACCGAGCCTTCGATGAAATTGAGTAACTAGCTCGGTTAAAACACTGAACTTTAATATAACAGGTTGGTCATGCATATATAATCGAAAGTAATAATCGTTAAACTTTTAGTACCTCAGATTTTACACAGATAAGAAAACATTTCAGTTGCTACCGTGCTGTGAGCTGTATTTTGAGTAATGTTGTGAGTTCAGTAACATTTCAATTCTCCGTAGTAATGCTTTCCAAGTAGCTTGGAATGATATCGCGTTTTGAGGTGGAATAAACCTATTGTAGAAGCTGTTTTCAATTTACAAATTTTCCCCGCAAGCTATACTTGTCTCAAGTGTCTATCTAGGTAAAACATTTTCGACTTATAAGCCAACTAAAATTATAGTTGGAATAAACATGGTCTCTGTTAGTATAATTTAATTATGTCATTTACATAACATCTTGCGAATTCCTAACGAGTTTCCAACAAACAGGTTTCTATTACTCTTATATTCATAACCAGATATGGCTTAGTCAAAAGTTGTTGAATTGTTATAATCGCTAAGCTCATTTACCAAATTCTTAACCGCATTTTTTGCAATTTTAAATATTTTATGTCCTATCTTTACTACCAAATCTTCGTTGACTATCTTATACTTTGCCCTTATATTAAACCCTTGTTTAAACAAACGATCAGATTCCGTTGCTATTTTCTTTCAACCACGTATTTTGTGCGAGGTGTTACAAATTCTGCCTTCAGGCTGGCTAACAATACACCATGTTCAACTTGAACTATGTGTACGGTATAAATTGGTTACGCCAGTTAACTCACGTCCACTGAATAAGTAAGCGTCAATGTTCTATTACGGAATACTCAAATAACACTGATTTTAGCATAAGTTAGTCATGGCGGAAGAATTCGTGTTTTATTGTATGTAGGTGTATTGTTTTGCTTAGTTGCAGTTTTAAGTGTGGGAATATATAAAGTTTATCGTAATTTAAGCGTGTCAAGTTCAAAATGTTTTTTTGCATTGTCTTCTTATTATCTACTTACTGTTTTTGTATTGCATTTTGCTTTTAATAATATGAAGGTGCCGATTTTCAGATTCCATTTGCGTGCCTTATCTGCGGGTATGATTTGAGTATCGGACCAAGCTCACCTCTCCTGCGATAAATTTCGATTTGCAGTGTCTTAAGTTACAAAAAATTTAAGATCTTCTTACGATAGTGCTACACTGGTAACTTACGGGAAAAAAGAGAGTTGTGTGTGATTAATTCCTCATGCATATCGAAGTAAATAAAAGCATTAATTTGATAACTTCAATAGATTCCCTAAGATGCATCAAGATCACGATTGTTCACAATTAAGCGTTCCCATCACAATACTATTACTATTAATGAACACGATCCGTTACTATGAAGAAATTCCCAAAGAAAACCTCTAAGCCGCAGGTCAAAAGTTCACAAACCTTACAACATACGTTTACATATGTTCGTGATATGGGTTTGCTTAATTTAATGTAATCAACGTCATTATTCTACGTGAGACGAATGAATGATTGAAAGTTTGAGACATTACTATTGGGATGGCGTAGCATGATGTCATTGTCGTTGAATTTCTTTGCTGTGACATAAACAGTCTAGTCTACTTAAGATTTAGCCTAGATTTAGGCTAGAATTTTTTAAATACGCGGAAGTTGATGCTTGAAATGTCATTACGTATCCGTGATTAAGAAATCGTGGTTAAATTAAAATGCAACCGCTTCTTCACTGTTAAATTTCGGCAACAATCTGTTTCCTTGATTAATTTAGACTATGATGCTTAGAATCACAAATCACGGTCCATGCCTTGAACACAGAGCATTTTTCCGTTTAACATTATTTTGATGTTATTTATCTTCTTGACTTAAGAAAGTACCAATGAATGTTTGTGTAGAACGAGCATTGACACTTTAAAATTATTTCATTGTAAAATAGGTATTTTATTGTGACATCAATCGATAAATAATCCCGAATTAGTAGATACCTTATTGCCATTACAATTTCAAATAATAACAATACACTCTAAAACGCCGAACTTTCCTACCGGCATTATCAACGGCGCTTAATTTCATACGCCTTCTAAATCGGCTCATTGAATACCAAATAGCAGTAGACCACACGTACTTCTGCACGCTACTCTGAAATCGCATTAAGTAAATCTTTCACAGGAACATGGACCTTTAGAGCTAATAAGGTCTTTACAATGGCGGTTCGGGCTTTCAAACTCTCGACTTTCGAAATATATGGATTGAATTTACGCGCGTTAACGATAAATTTAAAGGTAAGGTTGCTGGGGTTTCTGTATCAGTGAACTTTATAGCTTATATGTGTGGTGTGATTGCCATTACGATCACTTCAAGGAAATAAATACAACAAATTTGGTTTAATTTACCTACTCAGGTTTTTGCACATATTGCTATACCTGTTATACGTTTACCGGACAAATAGGTTGATACATCATGACACTATCAACTATACCTACTATAAAAATTTGCCATTGTATATGAACAAGCAATCAATCAATACATTTCCTCCAAGTATTTAAGCTCCCATGTCAATATTAAATACGGAAACACTCATTAAGAGCTTCTAAGTACACGCTAACCGTTAACGCAGGCAATACGTATCCGTGTGTTTCCCCTTCAAGTTCTCGCCATAACGGTACAGGGCTGGCGCCCTCGTTTCGAGGTGATAATGCTTCTGAAACAGATACCTGATTGCTCCAAGGAGCAAAGGGACTTATAATTGGAAAGATAAATTGAAACGCGAAAATTGATTGTGCCAACCAATAATAAAATTGCTATTCACGTAACAGTTTCAATATCGATTGCAATAATTCTTAATTGAATTTCAAGGAATGTATTGAAAGTAATAGTCATTGGTCCTCTAACAACGGCATTGTAGAAAGAAATAGGCTTTTGCACGTATAATTAGATTTCTTGAAAATCTAGTGCATATAATTTAAAAATTCGAAAGCGATTGAAAAACATCTAGACATTTTCGTTTCTACTCATTTCATAATTGTTTGTAATAACAGCCTAAACTTTTTATTAAGAAGGTCAGTGTTGATTTAAATAAACGAGTGCATTGAATCTAGGCTATAATTAGATTGCTAGTTAGAAAATGGCGGTACGCTTTTTCATCTAGATTCAGACACTGTTAATCCAGCGTAAAATGTACTGATGAAGATCTATTCAACAAATTCTTAGTGCTGTTTTGTCTTGGAGTTCACATTCCCATGGTTCATTACAATATTCTAATCTAATGTATTTGCGGTGTACATGTGCGCTATATTCTATGCCAGTGAATGTGTCCGTTTTGTAATTCACAATCGTATCTTTTGTCTCATTTAAATTATTAGTTCTGTTGTAACGGTCCCTTTATCCTCTTATCCATCAGCATTTGTTTCTCAGACATTTATAACATAGCCTGTATTTACTTCCCTATTAAGATTCTAATGAATATGTATCCGTACCTTGTTATTTTGTCTTGTACGATGTGCGAATTTTGTGTGTTGTTCATAAGTCCCGTTTATAGTTTCCAAAAGTTATAGGTAACAGTTATAAACTTGTGAGTCCAACGTCCTGATTATTGACTATAACAATTTAGATGGATAGCATTTTTTTTACTCTTGAATTTCCATATTTGCGTAGCAATATTGTCTCTCAACGAATTACTTTTAACGTTACCATTTTTGTCGGACAAAGTTTTTAATTCTAAAAAGTCTTTTAACCTTTATTGCATTACGTCAGTTTTGATTTGTAAATAATATCATCTTGGACTAATGGAGTTATTATACGGACATAGTAAATTATCAGTATGTGGTCCTTAAGTGTTTTTCAAATCCACTTTCTTGTTTTTACATATTCAAACACAAGTTTTAAATTAGTCGTCTGTGTTTACTCAATTAGAACCTTGGAAACTTCATGAATTAGGCAAGTTGTATTGTTAAAATTTATAGATTGCTATAAAAATGGTCGAACGCTTCTACCGTTATTACGATGTTCTTAGACCGTTATAGTTTTGCGGGCTTGTCTACCTGTTTTTAATTGAGATAGGTAGTTTGATGGCCTTTTAGAAATCAGCTCTAACAGTTACGTATTAAAATTCAATGAATATATTCTTTATATCATCCATCATGAATAACTGTATATTTTAAGTGTATGGCATTTATTTTTCTACTTGGCCCACAAATTGGGCTGTCCTGCCTATATGTCAAAGGGATAAAAAATCTCTTGATATTTGTCGTTTCACTTTCAATGATTTATTACCTGCAAGTGCAAGCGTCATTGTTAATCGAAGCTTATTTATCTTATATCGTATCACCAAAGATTACAAAACTATATGGACGATCCCATACATTTATTTATAAAAAAATGCCCAAACAATCAATTCAAACTTCAACTTTCACTGTATTATCACTCCTAACTCCCACTTCCGTATCTATACCTAAAGTAATTGATGGCATGTCTTCGAAGTTCAAAATAGACTTACAGCGCAAATAAAAGTCGGCGAAACCGTTGTTATTTATTTTATTAGTGGGCAGTTAATTATAGAGCCTGCTTCACAATTGACATGAAAATCGAAATTAATGTTAGCAATTAAAGTGGGTGTCATTGCGCAACTGGACCATACTGTGCATAAAATTTGCGTCTTCGTTACTGATAATTGCATAATCTTTAAACCGATTGGACGAGTATTTAATAAACTTTCACTAGACTGGTTCATTTTGAGCTGAATTTGAATCGCGAAGTAGAAGATGCTGTAAGTATGCTAATTTTGGAACTAGTATCTAGCTTACATAAAATCAAAGGAGTAATCATAATCACTCATGTAATATTTTTCATGTAAGCGCTTACAGATACGGATATGGAGAGCACAGGACCGTGCAGAGTGGTGTAACAGAGAATTGACCTGTAGACTTGGGAATGTAAGATCTTGGTTGAAATGATGATGAAGCATTTACAGAAGTCAAATTGTTATCAGCATTCGGTTTAAAATTATGTGCACAATGAGAGAGAAGCAAATACAGAGTCCAATCGTTATTACAAAATAAACATCGATACGGACGAGCCATACAATAATCTATCTAGCTCTTGCCATTTCCGCGGTAGAGAGTGATAATAACTTACTGTGTAAAGAGTTGATAAAACTGCGGTTCAAAAATGAACCATAACCTTTAAATGCAGGTTCCTCAAATTATATTAATTGATGTCTGCGAACTGGTTGTACTCTGTCCCACATTTGGCGCAACCTGTTCTCGTGGTGGCACAAACTTCACCGCTACTGCAACCAGCGCCATTTTTGGTGCCCTACACGTGTTTTCAAGTTTTTCCTTTTGAATTATGAATGGGTTTTTGTGTCTGAATTTTAATATGATGGAAATATTGAGACGTGGTTTGAATTTATATTGTTTACCGTTGCTGCTGTAGTGTTTAAGTTATTATAGGCGTTAATTGTTTTTATATTGAGTAATTACATACGGTGGATTCTTTGGTGATTGTTGTTGCAACGTCGGGTGAGTCACTATATACTGGTAATTTCCAGGAAATAGTTAAGAAATATTATATCTGTTGAGATATTCGCCCTCACAAACTAAGTTATTTACTCAAATCCGCATACCAAAATGGTCACAGTAATTTATGTAATATATGTGTAAGTAATGTCTGTAAAGTAATTTGGAATATCAACACATTGAATATTTCCAGCGAATCTGATTAATTTAATTCATCTTTAACCAGAAATAGCATTCCAATTCCCACAGATTAATCAGTAACCAATTCAGGAGGGTCATCTCTAACCGATTGCTACTTGACAAAGCAAATATCTCTATCAACTCGATGCGCTGCATAGATTGCCTCGCAATCGCCAATCGCCGATATACCGACCCTAAATTCCGATCGTGGCGATTCTCGATAAGCGATACGTAAACGTTCTCGATTGTCTGGTACCGTTCGAGGGGACTATCGCTAAATTATCGCTCACGTTTCGCTACTGAGACGGCGCCCTAGTATTACGGTATTGCTAGGAATATTCGAAGCGTTAGTTTTAACGGCAACCGACAGTGACACAGGCGCGAATGTTATGTATTGTGACGTCAGTGACTCATACACCTTATTGTATGTTTACGACCTTCTTGGTCACGAATGTAGCGTTATTCTGATCGATATTAACAGTGTTTTAGCACAGACATCTAAAACTAGATTTACAATAACATAATGTACCCTATTTGCTTTAGCAGAAATTCAATAGATTTCTCAAACAAGTATTGGAAATTTATCGATTTTTGGAATATACTGCCAACTTGCCGGTATCTTCTCGAAGACCAACCCACTTGGAACCGTGCACCTAGAATCACGACGTTTTGAAAATATCTGCAAAGGCCCAGTTTAAATAAAAAACTTTGACTTTGCCTTTTAACTGCCAATACGCCTGGCCGGTGCAGGCGATATTTATCAGTGCATAGGTAGATGCAACTGAATGCCATCCGTCCCTTAGGCTGACATTCAAAGACGACAGGAACGAGTCTAAGCGTGAATTACGTACGCTTCCATCTGTCAAAATTTGTTCGTAAGTTTGACAGATGGAAGCGTAAAGTTCACGCTTAGACTCGTTTCTGTCGTCTCTGAATGTCAGCCTTAGTCGTTTGGACTGGGAGAGCAACGGAATCTTATTCTAAAACCACGCAAGTCTTACTTTCTACCAATCCTTTCTGTTTATCTATTTACTTTCATTTCCAAGCATACAAATATCTCCAGTCAAAAAAGGAGATCATTTGTAAAACGGCTTTCGCTGGCGACTTCGATTGCGTTGATTTATTTTCTGGCTTCAGTTGAGGTTCAATGTGTGGTGGAGGGCACGGTATTATCCAATTAAAGATTATTTATTGCGTATGTATGTGCTTTTACTGAAATAATGAATCCATAAGTCTGTTTTCGTGGTTTTGATTCAGCTACAGAAGAACATCTGTCTCCACTTATTGCAAACAGTTTTGGTATTAAGAGAATTTCAACTTCCATATTAGCCTTTTATTATTACGTATCAATGAGCTCTAGGTAATTCCCGGCAAAGAATAGGTTCATCACTCTGCTTTTATGGTTTAGATGTAGATGTAGGTTTAGGTTAGCAGGATCCTCCGAGTGACAGTTACACTGCAATTACTAATACGCTTCCAATATAATCCAATAAAGTCCCATATACTAGAATACTGACTGTGACCCGGGGTTCCACTCGCGCGTTTTATTTTATCAAAATAAAATATATCCTATATCACTCACGGATAAACCCCCCGTAACCCGGGGTACCCGGGGGGTAACCCGTTTGCCCCTACGTACAAAACAGACAGATTTTACCTCTTTATAATATTAGTACCTATAGCTTTATCGACCGATCATAGTTATAGCGGTCAGTTAGAAGGCCCAGAAGCAGTTGACGTTCACTTAAGTGGTGATAGTTCAAACAGTTCCTGTACATATGCGATCCCTTATGTACAATATGTCAGTTAGGTAAACAGTAGCCTGTAACTAACTGCGATAGCAAATCTATCTGCCACGCATGATAATTATACCTTTATCCCCCCAAGATTGCGAATAGCCCAATCCCGTGGCCCCAAATATTATTCTAAATGTATTATTTTAACAGAGCATCCATGAAGTTTCTTGCCGGTACCTATCTCTTCCATAGGACCTCACATAGAACCGTGCACATAGAATCACGACGTTTTAAAAGTGCCCGCAAAGGACCGATTAAAATAAATAAAAACTTTGACTTGACTTGACAATCCTTGTGGAGCAGTCCACGGACGTTGGATTGGAATAATAATCCGAATAATTAATATAGTTTTTAAGTCAGCGTAATATGACACAGATTGGCTTTACGTGTAGGTATATTCTTGTGGGATCTTAATAGCCTTGTATCAAAGATTTATAGTTATTCTGCTGGTATTAACATAAGTATAATAAAAGCCCGGAAAAGGGAGGAGAGTACAGTCTATACCGTCACGATTTTAATTGATCATGACCATTAAATATCTAAATCGTATAATAAATGAATTACTTTCAAATTAAATTACCCATTATTTAATTGACATTATTAAACAGAATGAAGACATTTATTTTAGTTTATGTCCGAAATATAAAAACTAATTTATTGTATCCGCATCTATTGCGTAACACTAGCAGTGGCACCTCTCGGTTCATAAATCGTCAAAGCTAATGGGTTTCCGATGTTACGCGTCGGTGTAACACGCTGCCTCCTTATTATTCGAATAACAATGTTTGATGACTTTTCATTTGTGGGCGTATACGCTAAAATTGGCCGGCTATAATAATAATGTTACTGTAAAAGATCGAATAGCGGTAAATGGCAAGGTCTTGCTCGTAAATCCTTTTACCAATAGGTACCTTCATAATGAATACAGTGTTGGTCAAGAGTAGGTACCTATGTAACCCGAAAGGGGGTTATTGTACCTACTCATCATTATGAACAACTATTACTATAGTCTGTCAAGAAAGTCATGAAAAGGATTTTGAAGGAACTAAAATTCTTCTTCGCTCGCAACCCTAAATAAGTACCGTAGGAGTCAGTTTGGGTACAACGATGTGTTTATTTTACTATTCTGTGTAGATTTTTTGTGATAAAAAAATGTTTTCGGCATTAATATATTAAAAATAAACAAGAGAATATACACGTGGCGCCCTCAATCCTTTTCATGACTTTCTTGACAGACTATACCTATAGGAACAATAATGAAAAAATAAATCATCTGTTCTATTCATTTAGTCTATCAAAATATGTATTATTATACAGGTTGACTAGTTGATAACATACAGTCGACTTGAGAACCTTCTTCTTTTACTGAAGTCGGTTAAAAGTAGAATAGTATGTACAAAGCAATTGACTATTCCAAATTATTTCTGGATTGCCACTACTTGATAAATCCAAGGTCTTACTGGAATATCTCAGGATTGCCGTTATCCTATTCTTTACAGCAACATTTACACCGTTACATTTTCTGACGTCACGATGGTTCCGTCCCTTCGGTATTTTATTATGTGGGCGAAGGCAATTTGTTCGACGGTCCGAGATTGAAAATTGTTGGAATTAATCATTGTGATTACGGACAACGTGGTCAGGTGGTCCACAATACAAGGTGGTACAAGACGTTTCGTAAGATGGGAAGGTATGCAATACTAAGACATGCAATACATTAAAACTAATGGCTAGATGGGATTCTCGACAATTTCGACAAGCACGTAGAGGAAACTCACAATATTATAATACTTTATTATTTATTTATTGAAAATACACAATTTGTACATTGAATTGGCGTAGTCCCACAAAACCGTGTTATCAGTTTGACTGTGGGATCATTGAGTCTAAACAAATTAGGTAAGGCATTTAGGTATTAAGTGTTCAGTAGCGGCATTGAGATCACTAACCAGATGATCCCAATTCCACCACTGAACATGACTTTAGCACATATTATTTAAACAGGATATTTTTTTATGTAGTGCTCATAATTTGTAGAGCGATTCAGTGTCTGTTCCTAAATGCAACCGCAGTATTGGGATACATTATAAAATAAAACGAAAATTCCACTTAGTATGGGGGACACGTACGAGTACATGTCATACAAAATCAAATTTTTATTTTGTTTTGGAGTGAATTTTTGTACTACGGTCGCATTTGGGAACGGACACTGAATCACACTGCAAAATCTTCGCACTATTAAAAAAAATATTCTGTAGTTTTCTTTTAAAAACTTAAACTTAGTTTCATGCCAATCAGGGTAATATAGCAAAAGTTTTATTGACAATTTCTGTGTCCTGTCAAGTACTATCATATTTTCATGGCGCAAGTACCCAGCTATCACTATTCCCTGTAAGTAAGTACCTCACATACGTTCCACCATTTTCTCAAGTTTTTACTACTAAGAGGATAGGCTGCAAGTACTTGCGACTTGTCATGTCATTATATTGTGCAAGTTATGGCTTGTAATCTCCACACCGGCCGCAGGAGCTGATAACTACCTATAAATATTAGTTTATTACTTTTTTGTAGTACTTGAGCTTAAGTTCGTGACTTTTTTCAATGGATAGTGTTAGTCAATCAATACAATGTAGCACAAATATGGATTTTTTATAGAATTAATGTGATAGCTGTTAGTAAGTTCATACCATTATAATATCGAACACTATTGCTAGGAATTGCTTCATGCATAGGGTTGTCAAAAGAGAACAAAGCCAAAAAAAAAAAACTGAATTATATTTATATTATACGCATAGTGGCAACAAAATTCGTAATCTAAGTCAAAGTCAAAGATTTTTATTTCCACTAGGCCTGCAATATCTTACAAAATTTGAAAAGGTTTTCATCTTATTTTTAAAACAAATAGCTAGTACGTATATTTGGCCAATTTCATTAATTTGGTGACCCTATTTGCACAGTGCCTAGTTTCTTACACATACATTGTCAACATTGTCTGACCCACTTCTAACAACGTGTATATATACATCTCTATAATTATAGGTCTATACAAACGGCATTACAAAATTAACAATTCAATTGTGTCTGAACAATCTAATACTACTAAAAACTTATTATTCATGTTGTATGGAATTAAAAGAAGTCGATTAAATTCCATTTCAGATCGAGTCAGACAGTATCGATTACAATCGATTGGTTACGATGCAGTTTTAGAGTCGCGATTCTGAGCTAGACACGAATATAATTCTAATCACTTATTTAAACTGTATTACGCAAACGAAAATGGAACGATTTTTGTTTTTTAATCTACTCTTTTTGTTCTTAATTTAATCAATTACGTGTTGATTTCTCAGTGTGTTTGTGGAAAACAATTGCTATTGCCTTTTTTGGGTGATAACTGCATAGTTACGTTTTATGCGGTTGTTGTCACAATTTTCACTGTTAAAATAATACTTACAGTAAACGAGCGTCAATTGTTTTTATTTTGAAATTCGAATTTTTATTCGCTATTATTTTGTTTTCACAAAAAATTGGTACTCGTGTAGGGTTGCCACTTTGCCAAACAGTCTTTTCTATGGCTATAGTTTATGCATTCTAAGTTACATTGCTATTTACAACTGACGCTTAGGTACTTAAAAGCCCTCATTCTGGACACATGTTTTATGTTAGATTTTATGGAGATCATGGTTTACTCGTACCTCGATCACCATTTAATACTGGTGAGAAATTTAAATGTGCTTAGTACTGAGCACCTCTTTCGTTAAATACTTTAAAATATTTCTCTTCAAAAGTAGGTAAAGAATTAATGGTATCCTGATTAGTTAAGTGTAACAACAATTTATTAATATCAGAAAATTAATTATGATCTGTTGTTTTGTTACATACGCAGGGTCCAACTTTTTAATAGATAAACGATAACCTAACCGTCAAAAACCCCCGACTCTAACTAGAAAAAGAGCTGGAACTTTTGAATGGCGGAACAGATTTTCATGAAACATACCTAAGATGATACCCGAGTAAACTAGTTTTCAGTAAAAAATAAAAACTGCATTGAAATCGTCCATCCATTTTGGAGCTACGAAGCAGACAGACACACAGACACAGATTCACACTAAAAACTTATAAAACCCCTCTTTTTTGTCGGGGGTTAAAAAGAGCAATAGACGCATTGATGACTTGAAATATCCCTTTTTATAATACATGTGTTAATGATAAATGATGATAATACTTTGGGACCTAGGTACTCTTCCCATCTCTTCGGGTACTAAAGGGTCGCTGATGTAATAAAACTTCCTGCATGAATGGGTCGGCACAACCGGGGAAGTATTACCCTCCCACAAAAGCAATATGCATACTATTTCGTTTCGTTCGGTGAGTGTAGAACGCCGGAGGCCCAATTCCTCCCTTTGTCCCCTTCCTTCACCTTTCCCTCCCTTTTTCCTAACACCATCCTAAAAGGTCGGTAACGCATCGGTGACTCCTCTGGTGTTGCGGATGTTCATGGGCGGCGGTGATCACTTACCATCAGGTGACCCGCAAGATCGTATGCACCATAAGAGATAAAACACACAAACACGACTCGACACGACACGGCGACACGGCACGGTTCGACACGGTTGGCGCAGTGGCTAAGCGATTAGCTTTCTGCGCTATGTGCCGCGGGTTCGATCGCCGCACGGAACAAATATTTGTATGATCTACAGATAGTTGTTTCGGGTCTGGTTGTGTGTGCATGTGACATGTATGTTTGTAAACTGTACCCTCGATACAGGAGAAATACTAGAGAGGGGCAACGTTTTTAAAAAAAAAAACTGTCTCCAAACAGTTTAGCGTATCGAGGTCAATCGTTGCTAAAGGAAGGGTTTAAAACCTAAACATTTATATGCTAAGCTTAATATCGCATAAAGAAGACGAGTTTGTCACGAACGCATCATCAAATTATAAGCTTGGCTCGTAAAATGCAAGTGGGTCAGCATCTTCGCTCTCAAGCCTATGAATACGTTTTACCGATACGTTATAGTGGTTTTAGTGCAGGGTTGTCAAATAAATAATAAAATTTTCGAAGGTTTACAAAAATTCTAGGCACTACTTTTTCGCAGCTACTAAACTAGAATATTGCAAATATTTTTGGACTTCAGTAGGTATAAATTTAGTACGATCATTTACCTGCCCTGAGTAAAATCATGACGTTCATAATTCATTCCGCAATTGTAAATTTTCGAAAATAAAAAAATTCATTGTTTCTAAGTAATGACAAATGACAACTCTGTATAAATTTTATAGTAGTCTCTTTTACGTTCTAGAGCTAGTTAGGGATACCACGTAATTTTACATGTAAGATTATTCCCTCAATTATCGATCTTTGTTTAAAAAAAAATCTAGATTAGTCTCTTCATTGTCTTATTCCAGAAAGTACCGTTCCAACAAGAAATGCAATTAAAAGGCATCTGTTTCATAAAAAAAAGTAACCTAACCGTACTACGCACCAAGGAATGCACATTCCTGACTACACTACACTTCAAACCGGCATTGCATTGGTACCACGAGGAACAAATTGTTCCAATACTATGCGGTCAACGTGTACATGTAAATGCACGCCATATCCCTACGACGATATCGTGTCGCTTTGCATACCACAAAATAACATAGAAGGTCCAACACACGAAATGGTCGTAACCGTAACTGCAGTTTAGATAAAACGAAGCTGTCTTAACTACGGCCGTTGCAGATTGCTTGCGCCATATATAAAGTCTTAAATTTCTAGTCCCGACCCCGAAAAAAAAACAGCTGTTCCACACAAATAGTTCAATATTACCAAGAAGAAACTACATTGATCAGCTGAAATAAAAAGCGAATATAGAAACATATAATTATTTCAAAGATTTGGCATTTTATAGGACTGGATGGAAATTGCTACACCGACCAGTGCGGATGTTGTGAAGTTTGGATGGATGGACTCTACTAAATGTATGGAGAAGCTGATATTTTTTTCCGCGATTTCAGTGGTGGTCCCATAGTAAAAGTGGTTTATAATGATGAGTATAATAAACCCTTAAGGGGGTATTTTACAGGAATGCCGCAAAAACCGATTTGTATTTACAATTTTTTGAATAGAAATTCTTATTTCTTTGTCCTGAAAAAAATATATATCAAACTTGAAGATGTGACAATCTCTGCACGGTTGTCCGATACATGATTGGATGAAGTTGGCTCGATAAAAAAAAATCGCAAAGTTACCCCTTTTAAAAAAGTGTTTACAAGATTATTTCTAAAACATGATATTATTTCAAATAATTTTTACATCACAATATTGGTCGCAAATATACCAACCAAAATCGGTTGTTATTTTTTTTTAATATTACGTATATTGGTCACAATTTGATAAAAACCACAAAATTCGTGATTTCTGTCATCTCTGCCATCAATCAGTCGCGTTTCGGCGCGCATCGAGGTCGGACCTGTGCAATTTTTTTTGACTTTCCTGCGCTTACACTTTATTCAAAACCAAAAGAAAGAATGACAGTAAAATCATTAAAAAAAATATTAAAAAGCAACAGGAAGTATAAGTAACTTGCCTTTTATTCAGAAAATCTAAGTATTGACTATATATATAAAGCTCGATTACCACTGACTGACTCACTGACTGATTGACAGAATTGTTCTCCCAGATGGAGCCGTGGGGGGTTAAAGTGATGTATAAGACTCATAAACCTTAAGGTCCAGTGAGTCCGGGAAAAATCCGAAATGACCTGAAAGTGGAACGCTGACCGGAACTGCCCTACGGATCTCGAAAATGGCAAGTCGAACACCCACACTGCCAGAACTAAAAATGTCAAGAACCCTGGGCCGTTTGACAAGCCGGTGAAAAAAAGATGTCGTCCATACAAAAAAAGATGGCGGCCATACAAAATTGAAACGCTCACCGTTCCGAAACCGTTGGAGATAGTGGGGGGGTGCTCAACCAAATGTCATAGAGGACGACGGGGGCTTTTCGGTGGGGGTCATAAAAATCCAAGATGGCGGATTCAAAATGGCGGCCAAAAAAAAATATGGTCCGAGCCGGCTGAAAATTGGCGTCCGGGGGTTTTCGGGGGCACCGATTCATAATCCGGGATCAAATTTTTCTTTCCGCCATTTTTCAAGATGGCCGCCATACAAGTGTTCATTTTGGATTTTGACCCAATTGTTCTCCCAGAAGGAGCCGTGGGGGGTAAAAGTGATATATGGCAGTCGTATAGAGGGGGGTCCTGTGAGTTTAGGAAAAGTCCGAAATGACCTGAAAGTGGGACGCTGACCGGAACTGCCCTACGGATCTCGAAAATTACAAGTCGCAAAGCTATACCGCCGGAACTAAAAATGTCAAGGACCCTGGGCCGTTTGACGAGCCGGTGAAAAAAAGATGGCTTCCATACAAAAAAACATGGCTGCCATACAAAATCAAAAATGATATTTTCAAGCTCCACCTAAAAAGCCCTCGCGGGCCGCGTGCGGCCCGCGCACCCGCGCGACCTCTAGTTTCGTTTATAAAAATCAATATGCTAAAATAATTTCTTGACATCTCCGTCAAGAATTCATTTTATAGGATGTAGTATAGAAAAATCAGTACGACAATTTGTAGTGTTGAGAACAAAGAGTATGAAGTTTTATATACACCATGTCCCAAAATTCAACGATAAGCGGGCACCAGAGGGTTGACCAGCTCATGACTACTCGAGAACAAAAAAAAAATTAAAAATAATCTCAATTTTTAAGAAGTTACATAAAAAATTTGAAATCCTTCAAAAATTTACACCCCTTAAGATATTTTTAATTACCATGACCACAATGTTTCAGATATTTCTGAATTTATTTTTGTACCGGCAACCTAAGTAGCACTGCTATCCACCACAATCGTTAAAAATCCCAGAATGCCTGTAGATTTGACACAAAAATCAATCAAAATTATTTTTCACCCTAAAATTTTGAAAGATTTTTACTTTTGGTCCACTTTCACTCATCGTGGTGTAAAAAAAAAGTACAGAAACTACCATGGCAAGATTTTTTAAAAATTGACGCAACTATCCAAGATTCCAAAATGGTATAATAATCTAGGAAAACTAGCCACAAAAAAAAGAAATGATTACTATTTCTGAACAAGAACCAAATTTCATAACTTTTACTATGTGGTTTTTTGTTGTAAATTCTTCGAATTTGAATGATATGTCCGTAGTTAATAAAATTTAGAAGTTAGAGAGAGATAGATAGATAGTATGTAAAGAAGGAAAGAAAACGTTTTTAAAAATTATATTTATTTTTAGTTATCGTGGTTGTCCGTGGCATCACCACGGTCCTATCCGAAAACCAGCGCTGCGGTATTTATTTTATCTGTCAGGATTAACTGTCAGGATATGCTGAGATAGAGACTCTTTGGCCTCTTGCAGGACTTTTTTAACCCCCGACAAAATAGAGGGGTGATATAAGTTTATAATGTGTATCTGTGTATCTATGTGTCTGTAAATCTGTGTGTCTGTCTGTGGCATCGAAGCTTCAAAGCGGATGGACCGATTTCAATGCAGTTTTTTTTAATTGAAAGCTAGTTTAATCGGGATGGTTCTTAAAATCTGTTCAGCTGTTCAAAAGTTACACCTCTTTTTCTAGTTAGAGTCGAGGGTTTTAGACGGTTAGGTTATTGTTATCATTATTTGAATTTTTGTGTGTTTATGTAATTTCGTGTGCGAGTCCGATGTAAATGTTTTTTCTTTCCTTCTTTCAATTTTGAAGCTCTTCATCTGCATACATAGCGAGGAATCTGAACTAGGAATATGGTTTTGATCTATGAATATGCAATTTCTTTTTTGGTAAAAAAGCAACCCTGTGAAAGAAGAAAGAAAGAAGAAAGAAAATCAATTTATTTTTTGCACACAGGACACCGAGCATGCACACATAACAAACATAAAAAATAAAAAAAACCAGAAAATTACATAAAATAAAAACAATGAAAAATAAAGCATGGAAGTGTGTGTCCCTCATGTGCAAGAAAATGGGCATCGATCAGCTTGTTGTCATACAAACAACATACAACATACATAAGTAGTTGTGAACATACTTAAGTAGGTATGACTACGGAAACGGACGACTCCTACAGGTGTGGGTGAGAGTAGGTTATTATCTCAAGGCATGGATTTGAGTTGGCTTATTCTTCTAACATTACACACACATTGGCAGTGTCATCAGGTTTGTCATGCCGATATATCGGTTTCGTTACGGCATTATTGGCTTAGTGTGAAAATGCCCAATGTTGGTCGAGACAATTATGTGCACTTGCATAAACTCATACACAATAGGTATGACTGATAGTTTATAAGTAGATAGTTAAATAGGTATAAAATCTACAAATACAAAACGGAGGAACAGATTTTCTAGCGTAATATAGGACACTGGGTATACGATATTATGGATTTATATTTTTCAAGTATTTGCTGGTGTCATACTGCATGTTGCTAATTAATATTGCTATTCTGTGACACGTGTGTCACACAGTCTGATACGTCAATTGCGTAATTGCGAGAATGGAGCTCCCCTAGTGGGTGGGGCTTAGGCTGATACTTCACCCCCTCAAAAGTAAGAAATCGTCGTAAAATACAACCTTAAAGGGGACAGAAAGGTAGGACATTGTATATTTTTTAAAATCTTTTTTAGGTTCTTAGTCTATACAGGATAATTTTTTGGACCCTCCAAGTACGCCTCTGCCTAACCCCGGGAATACAGGCGTGATGTAATGTGGTAGATCTTCTATTCTTCTTCAAGAATCTGTTGCAGTTGTTCTATCATTGTCAGCTTGCTATGCCTAGGACAGCCAACATCTAAATTGCAGGCACCGGACAAAGATTTCAAAAACCCTGGACATCTGGTCGAAACCGGGATTTTCCCCGGACGCCCTCGAAATTTTTATATATTAATATACCTAGCCCAAATATTATTGTTTATATCTACGCATAACAAATTAACACTCACAAATTATAATTATCGTACGTACTGTATTGAAGAAATTAGGTAAGTTACAAAAATAATAAAATTACGAACTCTTTTCTTTTTCACCCAAGTGAAGCGTGTGTTCTGTGCTGGAATAGTTAACGAATGAAACTGCCAACATGACGGGCGTCCGGGTTTCTCCCGGACACTTTTTCAGAACCCCCCGGACGCCCTCTCAAAGTAGGACAAATCAGGGGAAACCCGAATGAATGGCAGCCCTAGCTATAGGTACCGCAACGGAGTGAACCTTCTAGTATTATGTACTTTATTATCCCTACTACGTTATCGTCTTACTTAGCATATCGTATAGGAGTATCGGAGTAAGGGGTTAATCAAATATCTAATGAATCAGTTTGCGATCTCAAATGTTCCTGTTAGCCTTTTGCGAAATTGTTAAAGCATTTTGTTTGTAATTGTACCTATCTATGTTATAATAAAATCGGAGCAGTTGAAATGTCTGAACACTGAAAATATTTTCGCGAAAATAGGCTAGGGAGACTAGAAATAAATAATAAAATACGAATCCATCGTTTTTAGAATTCTTGTCCCTCTGTTTGTTCCGGCTAATCTCCGAAACGACTGGACCGATTTTGATGGGACTTTCACTAGCAGATAGTTAATGTTATAATGAGTAACTATGGTTACTTTTATTTTAGAAAAAGGAAATAGGGCAGAGCGAAAAAAAAAATTGTTAAATTCCACGCGGACGAAGTCGCGGGAACAGCTAGTTGAAAGATAAAATACTGATGTGTGATAAGCGTAATTGATTCTTTTATAGAAAGTTGTATTGCAATTTGAATGGCGTTGTCTAAATAGGCTGTAGGCTTTTTGCTTGGCTTGTTAACTGCCGAATAAATTGGTACGCTAAAAGGTATTGTTAACACGAATATACATCATGAATTTGCTTAACAAGAGTGCTATTTATTTTTAGTATTCTTTATTGTGATGAGGTTTTCACGATCATTCAATAACAATGAAACCATTTAAGATTTAATAGCGAGATCAACTTTGTAGGCTATAACACGGTGCTCCAGTTTAAAAAAGAAGTTAAATCCGACTTTAGACTAAAAGACTTTAGACTTTAAACTAAAACGTATTAAATAATTTCCATAAACAACTTAACAGGTTCTGATGCCGGTGCCACTGCCAAACTAAGTTGCATTGAAGAATTAAAGGCTCCTACTTCACAAGCTGTTAAGGTTTTTAAGAACATTATTTTATACGATTTAGTTTAGTTTTTACTTTTGTCTAATGCTTGTTTTATTTTTCTATTTTGAGTGACGTCATAATGCTATCACAGCAATCGCGAGTGATTTGCTGTTCTCCATTGAAGAGTTCCACTGTCTATCTCCGAAGGTAGTCATCAGATCTTCACCAAATTTAAATGGGACCACCTCGAAAAAAACCTTTTCAAACGAAAAAATAATTAATAAAATCGGTTCACAATTGGCGGAGACATCGCTGAAAAAACATAAGAAACTTCAAAGTCGAATTGAAAACCTCCTCCTTTTTAAGCCGGTTAAAAATTTGTTAGGTAAATTACACACGAAAATTTACGAAGATCCCGAAGAATACGCTTGTAGCTTCCAATCTAAAATTAAAGTTCATCTCTTATTGCACAACTTCATCAATAATCGTACTAAATCTTACCTAACAATATCATTCTTATTATAAATCGTTTGGTACAAGCTAACCCGTGTAGGTACTTGCTACGGTTGTCGATTATGTCAAATGAATCATGACATAAATACACAGGTTCCTTTTATGCCTTCCTATACAAAATATTCCTGATTCCCGAGAATATGACGGTGGGTGCACAATAGTTTATTCAAAACGTAGGAAGTCTGGTTATATCCTTTTTGGATCATATTTTCTTTTAAGTGTTGACAGCTGTCTGTGCAATGTAGGCTGCATAAAGTTAGCGTTAAGAATCGTTCACTTTATTAGGTACTGGTTTTTTTTTGGGTTAAAGTGAAGTATTTTGAGTTTAAGATAAAATTGTCATAATTCAATGTTTTTTTTCTGTAGGTACACCTACGAGTATGTACACATACCGTCACTCGATGCGGCTCCCGCTGAAAACCAGCGCTGTTGGGAAGCACGCAGCGCGGCAGCCTTTTTGACACAGCTGCGACGTACAATCTATTTTATTTAAGACTAGCGGCCCGTCCCGACTTCGTTCGGGTACAAATTAGCCGGTAGATACTTTTTAATTTTCATCAATTCCTGACTTCTTACAAATCGTTCGGCTTCAAAAAATACGGACTCTCATATAACTATTTTATCCGCTTTGAGGTTGAATTTCGAAAAACACGAAACCGATTTTGTTTTTAATTTTAACCAAAAGCTTAAATACAATCACGTTTCTAACTTCAAAAACATTTTTCACTCCTTTATCGCCCCTTTGTGGGATGAATTACCAAAAACACAGAAACACGTGTTTCTTTATTTCTAACCAAAAGCCTAAATCTCAATTTTCACGTCTCTCACTTCAAAAACAATTTTCACCCCTATTTCGCCCCTTTAGGGGATGAATTTCCAAAAACGCGGTAACACATGTTTCTTTATTTCTAACCAACAGCCTAAATCTCAATTTTCACGTTTCACACTTCAAAAACAATTTTCACCCCTATTTCGCCGCTTTAGGGGATGAATTTCCAAAAACGCGGTAACACGTGTTTCTTTATTTCTAACCAAAAGCCTAAATCTCAATTTTCACGTTTCTAACTTAAAAAACAATTTTCACCCCTATTTCGCCCCTTTAGGGGATGAATTTTCAAAAACGCGGTGACACGTGTTTCTTTATTTCTAACCAAAAGCCTAAATCTCAATTTTCACGTTTCTCACTTCAAAACAATTTTCACCCCTATTTCGCCCCTTTAGGGGATGAATTTTCAAAAACGCGGTGACATGTGTTTCTTTATTTCTAACCAAAAGCCTAAATCTCAATTTTCACGTTTCTCACTTCAAAAACAATTTTTACCCCTATTTCGCCCCTTTCGGGGATGAATTTCCAAAAACGCGGTATCACGCGTTTCTTTATTTCTAACCAAAAGCCTAAATCTCAATTTTCACGTTTCTAACTTAAAAAACAATTTTCACCCCTATTTCGCCCCTTTAGGGGATGAATTTCCAAAAACGGGGTATCACGTGTTTCTATATTTCTAACCAAAAGCCTAAATCTCAATTTTCACGTTTCTAACATCAAAAACAATTTTTACCCCTATTTCGCCCCTTTAGGGGATGAATTTCCAAAAACGCAGTAACACATGTTTCTTTATTTGTAACCAAAAGCCTAAATCTCAATTTTCACGTTTCTAACTTCAAAAACAATTTTTACCCCTATTTCGCCCCTTTAGGGGATGAATTTCCAAAAACGCAGAATCACGTGTTTCTTTATTTGTAACCAAAAGCCTAAATCCCAATTTTCATCTTTCTCACTTCAAAAATTAAGGGACTCCCATACAAACTTTCACCCCCTTTTTCCCCCCTTTAGGGGCTGAATTTTCAAAAATCCCTTCTTATTGCTTGCATACAATACAAAAGGGACCTACTCTCCAAATTTCGTGACTCTAGCTTCAGTAGTTTCGGCTGTGCGTTGATGATAAGTCAGTCAGTCAGTCAGTCAATCAGTCAGTCAGTCAGTCAATCAGGATTTCTCTCTTTATAATATTACTATGATTTATTTTTATTATACCTACATGTTTAAAAAAAAAACCTTTTTGATCGTTAAAATCGTTTTTGTGTTGTCTCAAATAATCTCAATTTTACGAAAATAATTTTCTCTTTCGGTACAGAAAACACAAAGTATCAGCAGTTCTTTATTCCAATCATTACTGTCATATAAATATTCTGAATCAACAGATTCCTCAGTTAAAGTCGATTACGGAATTTCCTCCGGAAGAGAAACCGCGGATAAAAATATAAAAGAAAACGTCAACACTGTTGTAATACACGCACACCATGACAAACTACCATAATTACCTACTTCAAATAAAAGCAGAATTAAGATCAACGTCCACGCAACGCAACATCATACCATAACCGTTAGTCAAGTTGCGGCAGCTCTTGCAATAAAACTACACTTTTCTCCGTAATGTCCGCGACCAGTCTAGAATAGCTTTTATAGTGAACTAAACGCCGCCTACGTAGTTAGTAATGCAGTTCTATAAATTGCACTTCGTTATGCTAAGTCGATAGGCAGGTGGTCTGCCTGTTTACCTGTGAACCGTGATGAATCTATGGGTTAGATTGGGAACGAGTTCTTTTTTAAGGTGGAGAAATTGCTTTGAAATGATAGGTGACCAATGGAAGATAAATATGAGGTGAATATAAGTATAGTTACATTTGCCGATAACATGGTGTTTAAGTATAAAGCAATTTCTAGTGCCAAAGATAGCAAAGGTCCGATGTTAGTCGCTATGTGTAAATTAAAAAACTGTAGTTTAAACGATGAAAGAATTAATCGTGGCTTTGTTTTGCTAGTTAGCAAGCTAATAGAGTAAGCTACAAATAATAAAATACTTATAAAGACTATCTTACAATAATTTGTCGATGTAACACTTCGTTGTTTTGTGTTTCAAGCTACGCCCATGCATTCAATTAAAACAGTATAGTATCTTAATGGAATATTACCGTACGATTTATATCCTAAGTACTCAGAGTTTCTATTATACCTAGGACACTTAGTACTTAATTACTCCTAAGCAAATAACATTTACTCCAAGAATTCCATTAAGCAACAAAAGCATATTCAATCCTTGCAACTGCAACTAAATCGACGATTAACGTTGTTAATACGGCAATATTTTTCCATTTTAAAAGTAATCGTTTTCATCTTTTCAATGAGCTTGCAAGCAATCCCAAACGCAACTTGGAAAATATCCCGGAACAATTAAAAGTGAAGATATAAATTCTATCCAAGGAACGGGTAACTTACAGAATGGTCTATTAAAATTGTCAACTAACGTTTTTCACTTAAACCCGTATTTATCGATGTTACCGAAGCAATCAGTATGTTTTATAGGCCTGTTTATCTCTTGACAGTGGTTCGGTTCAGATCGGTAAACGCACAATGGACTGTGGCTAGGAAATATAGATAATTTATTGTATATTTCCTAGTTTATTTGCGAGTACCGTTATTATAATTAATTCCCACGGGATGTGTGGAATTGCGAATGTTATTTTCAGTTGTTTAGTGATGCTTCTAAACCTAAAGATTGATTTATTGAGTTATTTTAAACCGTATCCAGTTGTCTTTCTTTCGATCCAGGAAACTTCGGTCGTAAATAATGGAGGAACGTTTCATTAAATCTGAATTTATAGGCGAGCCTGATGGTAACAAAGCTTGCGTGAAAAGGAATATTTACTAAGATTTTTAATGCTAAAAAAGTTACTTCGTGCTCCAGAAGTAATGTAATGCAGGGTGTGTCTTAGTTTGGATTGTTTAATTTGCTTAAGAATTTACTACGTCCTATATTATATCATTTTACCCATATAATTAAGTTTTAACAAGTAGAAGAAGAATTCTCAGTATTACATAGCATACACGTGTGGTCTTTACACCAATACCGTTGCGAAATCCTCAAAATTTCACAAGCGTATGTTGTTAGTCCTATTCAGAGAATTGCAAAGGCTATGTCCGTAGAAGGCCTTAGAGATACCACGGAACAGTATTACACAAACGAAACCCCTGTCATTTTTACATAAGCACTAGTTTAATTAAATATTCATTTCCGTGAGTCGCTTCCAGTCTTCGTATTATGATTTATAGCGTCCAAGCTACCATGTTTGGCTATCGTTCTCGATACTAAACCAACTTATTTAGTACCATTGTGTGGCCCTTGGCTTATTACCATAGCTTCTTCTTGAACAATACCATGAAATCATGATGTATTTGCGTTTCTAAAAATGCTCTAACTTCGTTTATTATTTTAATCAATTTATTATTATTTATTATAATTATATTTGTTTTTTATATGTAGGTATTACACTGCTTGACATAGGGGCTCGGCTACTTGGGTGATAATGCTGAGCTGAATGTCCATTTGGTGCAGACGTGAGACACGCATGGTCGAAAATTTGTATTTTATTATGTTTTTATATTATTTCAAGATGTTGTCATGCCTCTGTGACAAAATAATGTTTTCTTTGTTTCTTTCCTTAGGTATATCACGCATCTTACACAAGGTCTGGTCATCTTTAAACGTTGGCAAAGGGATTTTATACTTTTACTTGATTTATGAAGGTTGCTTTTCGTTTTACGCAATTGAAACTTGATTTAGTGAAGTATTTAATACATCAAATATATTACTACCGTCTTAGTAGTAGGAGCGATTAATGTAAAATATGTGCGAGCTTTCAATTGATCGTAATAAATCTATTTTATGTTTGCGATATGAATGAGTAAATATATCCAATCCATTAAAATTGATATACTGGCAGTTACTGTCGCGTTTAATTTGGCATTGGCTTTGGATGCAGTAGATTTCAATCGAATCATATTGTCACTGTTCACGGCATATGATTTCTATCATACCATGCTATAATGCCCGATTTTCAGGTAACCTGGATTAGCTATTTATTTAATGCTTGTCCATCTTCGGTCTCCTCTTCAAAATCGTGTGCTCGAATGGGTTGAACAGACATGGTTAGCGCATTACCACTTAATTCAAGCTGATTCTTCAACTCTCTCACTGACTTCAGTAATTTTTATTTTCTTAGTTTGATTACCTATATTTTTAAATCTAATGAATGTATGATGTAACAAAGTCTCTGTCAGTTGCTTTGCTCTACAAAGGTTATCGGCAATACTGTTGAAAGTATAAACCGATAATAAGCTATACCTCATTGTATACTTCTATTATTTTCTTAATAGCTTTCGAAAGCTAGTTAGGAAATTATCTGTAAGCAAATTTTTTATGCATTTCATAAGAATAGATTAGACTTGAAATCTTGCTAAAGACTTATTAGTTTTTATTTGCTATTGTACTGAAGTAATTTCTGGTTTGAGTGATTTTGCAGTTTGCGGTCTACAGTTCCGTTCAAACCTTATTCGATCTGTTTCAAAGACTATTGTATGTTGTCTCATTATATTGTCTGAGGTTAGTTTTCATTTGGCGGATAATGTTGTATTGGGACAGGTTAGGGTTAACAGTAAACGTCAAACTTATTCGTCATACTTCATGAGCTTTTCTATACTTTTGTTTTTCTTCACATTTTTTCAATTGCTAGTCTCCTTGTGATATTCCTATGCTATCTTCAACTGCTTTTGTTTATTGCATGGGATCAATAAAACCTTAATTAGTACTTAAAAGGGAATCACTTAAGACTTCTAAATCCTAAGAATCAGATCTTGTATTGCCTCTTGCCTCCTGTTAAATGATTATAGGCGGTCCAAACGTATCGACAAGCTATTAAGACATTGTAAAATCAGCTAATTCAGATTGCTTATTTCCTATTTGAATCAGATTACCAATTTATAAGTTGCAGGAATAACGTGCATTAAAAGAAAATGGCGAGAGTGCATGTAATTTGGGACCCGGTATTAAAGGTAGCGCTCATTATGGAAACTCATTAATAGTTGTAGAACGATATAACAATATGGGACTAATAAAAAAGTAAATAGGAAGAAAATATGTTAGAAATTAAAAACAAAGTCCAAATCGAAATGGAAATGCGGTACTCTAGTAGTCTAGTTGAGGTACAGGTTATAGGGTTGTCAGGTATAAAACCAATCCAGGCAGATTTGTATTTTTCAATTCACTTTGATTTGTTGTCTCTTTCTCTACATGTGAAGTGTTTCTCCCTGAACAAGAGTAGTCTACTAACGTTTCCAAGAGTACCTATCACAAACTTACTGAAAAGCAAGACTTCAGATAAGGTATTTACACATGAACATTAAGTTAACACGGTACTTAGGGCCATATTCACCGACAATATAACAGACGTTTTAAATAAAAACGGCCGATTAGCCATACAAAAATTCATGATTAAACGGCTGAATTTGCTCTAACCGTCTGTTACGTTGTTGGTGAACTTGGGCTTTAGTTTCAGATTAATTTTCTACAATAGCTCTTTGTTACAAATTCCAGCAATATCATGATACTGTCAATAAAATAATACGCCTTTTTTGTGCATTCATAGAATTTTATCCGAGCGAAATAGCCCTATTCACTGTAGTTAACGAAGCGGGTGGCTGTCTGAAAGAAGCAGGCAATGCAGTTAGGTTCTTTCATAATTGTAAAATGGATCTTAGCTAACGATTAGATAGTCGATATTGTAAGCCCACGTTTCGGGTGCTAATTATGGATATCGGTTTAGTAGCTTGAGGCGAATTGTAGTTTAGGAAAACTGTGGTAGATTACTGATTGTTACGACTAATTGTCGCTGTTTGCTGCTACTGTTTTTGTTCCTGTGTTTAATTATATTTAGGTTAGTCAAATATATATTTTTGAAAATATTGAATTAGACTACAGTGAACTGAAGCCTCAATAAAAATTTGAATAAAAGATAATAATTACATACTGACTCTCTGGTCTGGACTGGTTATTCTCTGAATAAGTAAAAATGAATAGGTATATATTTTTCTGATCACGGTATACCTAAGCAACTTCCCATTCAAAAGAAGGCGATCGCTATTACCAACCCTAAAACTGTGACTGTGCATTTATTATCTAACAAAAAGAAATCAACTGTTCCACACATTTATTCGAGTTATATTGAATTATTTGTCTGAAATAGTTGTTATTTTTTTCACGATTTCATGCTTGATCCCATAGTAAAAGTTGTTCATAATGATGAGTGCTATAACGCCTTAAAATGACCTAGCTATTAAAGTGCTTAAAGTGGGACCATATATAGGTCATTAACAGATGGGGAACACAATGAGAACAATATATGATAAGAAAATGATTTATAAAGAGATTATGTTGAGTCGTAAAATTAAGGTAAAAAATAAACTATATAGAAACAATTTAAATTGAAAGTTTGAAAGGCAGCAATCTTTGCAACAGACTAATGTCCATTCGTATCGTATAGTTTAAATACAACGGATCTCTAGATCTAATTGAAATTCAATTTATTTGCCCATCTTTCTAAAGCTAGCAACACACCGACTGCCCGTACTTCAGGCGGGAAGTATCCACGGGCTTGGGCTGTTAATGATCCACACATCAATCTCTCAAGCAGTCGCAGACAGCTGAATTCTAAGCCCGTCGTCTGCATGAAAGCTTGAAGTTGCAAAATGGATTCTGAGGAAGAAGCATTATTGTTAGTTTTACTTTGAAAACGACTGACGCTAACGGAAGAGCTATCTGCAGTGCGAGTTGGCGGCTTGAAATGTGCTGTGATGTGACTATGTAAAATGCAACAGTTTGATTTTGTTGTATCTATTGTCCGCGCATGAATTCCCAGGTTTGGACTTTTTTTTCTCGAATTATATATGGATGACGCGAATTGTGTAACAATCAGTTTTTTTTTTTTTATCAAATTAATTTATTAGTAAGTACTGTTATTCTATTGTTCCTCAGTAACAGAATTCTACAAGGCCTCTTTTAAAGATGTGGTTTGATTGCTCAAATATCTCATACCTAGTAATTTTGTTTTATTCGTCTTTATTTAAACAATATATCGAGCAAATTATGTAGTCATTAAATATAATAACATTAATAACTGAAGATTATTTTCACCTTGTAGGCGCATATTTAGCAAGACCAATACACGCTACAGATACATTGACCTTGTTTTACAAAGATCGCAATTATATTTCACTTAATACATATAATTATGGGGTTACGCTATAAAAATCTATTGAAACGTCTCTTTGAATGTTCAGATAAATTGCTCGTTTTTTACTATTAATCTTAACAATATCTTTGTAATTATAGTGTTCTCTAAAAATGTAATCTCATTGTCCTAACTATTTTGTACTGAATAGTATTGAAGACCTTCGTCTCTGAATCCTTTTATGTTTCATCATCAGCACTTTATAGACCTCCAACTAGACCACTGCAGTGAATGAATACATAAAATAAATCGCGTTTTTAGATTTTTTCTGGCGACTGTACAATCTGCTTCAAGTGGTTTGTAGTCCCAGTCGACTGATTCAAAAACTTTATTTGGCGACTGGGATTGCGGTTCTAGTACTTCGTAGTCCCAGTCGCCTAAAACTCAGTATAATGACTACATTTGGGCAAACGGATTAGTGATCGTAGTAAGTTGTCATATTAGAGTAGGAGAATGCCGCTGCCGCATTCTCCTTGATCCATTAGTCGTTTTTTAAGGTAGCCACTGGAAGAGAGTGGGTGGTTAATTCTTCGCCCGGAGCCACACTGCCATTTATTGTCTACAGCCATCATAATAAAACATAAGCATTGATTACTGTTTGCCACACAATAATTTCAAAACCAACTTCTCAATAAAGTTATTCAATTAAAATTAATGATATGCAAAGATTTTTTATGGCACGTTAATTTTATACTTGATAAACATACAACTTATTTTATTTCTTAATATAATTCTGGAGATACGCATTTCTGGTAGTAACTACGAAAGCGTAAACTCGAAAGCAAATTTATTATCGAATCATTAATTAGTTCCAGTGACATCCACAACTACGAGAAACATCGACTTTCTTGGTAGTAGCCAATCTAGTGGGAAATTGTGATGGCCGTGGTAAAAGTTTCGAATAATACTTATATGGGTGCGACCACCATTAAAAGATGCGATTCATAGACACGTATGAATGGCAGTATTATGTGAGTAGTATTACTTCCTATTCCGTCACATAAGTCTACCTACACACCACAATTTTCATGACTTCCGACTGCGACTAATCTCATTACATTCTGCGCTTTGTTTAGACATTACTACTATGAAATGTGATAGAATTAAATTTAAAACAAAATCGTTGATAACCTAAAATTCCTTTGGCAGAAATTGATAGGTGTCCTACGTCCCCCACCTGGGTAAAAAGATGTGGAACCCAGCTTCCGAGAAACGTAAAAAGCGAATCGTGTTATCTACCAACTTGCCCTCTCACAAGGACCAAGGTCCTTTTCTCTTTCTTTTAATACTTGCTTCATCAGCAGTCGTACGCACTCTGACCCCAATGCAGTGTAACCGCGTAACAGCGAAATTGTAGCAAAAAATCACGAGTTTCCGAATTTCACCATCCAGTAATTGTTACGAATCGATTATCCGTCTCAATTCGGTCGGCGTTGCTCGCGAGTGTGGTTGTGTTTGGCGCGTGACTTTCGCAATCGGTGACATTATCTTGTCGTGTCTGGCCAAAAGTTAAACGCCCAACTGACCTCACGGTTTTGACTGCTCGACAAACTAGATAGTTTTTGTGGAAAAGAAACCGAGTTGGCTAATACAGTCAGACTAAGGTTTCTGTACAATGTTGCAGACTTAAAGTCCTTGAGCATTTTCAAGCAATATCGAAATTATTATTATTTGATATTTATTCTACTTTCAAACAGAGATTACCATTGTTTATCCCTTTATTTAAAGTACGCTTTCCCTTAATGGTGAATGCCAAATGGTATTAACTAAAAGCATTAGTGCCGTTTAGATCTGCAATGTTCAACATTTTGCTCTGAAACTGTTTTGCTCACGATCAATTTAGTTAACCTAAGCAAACATTAGATATAGTGGGTGTAAGGGACATTATAACTAAAACTGATACCATGGATTCAGTACATGACTCTGAATGAACCCGTCAGCATAAGTACGTCCGTCTTTTCAAATATTTTACAATTTTGTTCGTAGTTTTTATAACTAGGTAACTGAAATATCTAGAAACAAAGGTGTAACATTTTTGAAAAAATAAGTAAAGATATCAAGTACAAAGGTACTGCTTATTTCTAAAGAAATTTCAGCCAGCAGATCTGCGATAGGAAAGAGTGAAAAGAAAAGAAGACACAGTGTGTAACTTCAAGAAACAAGGTAGGCAAGGTAGGGGTAGACTTATCTTATTTTAACTTTGAGTGGTCCAGAATGATATACTAAATCCATGGTATCAGTTTTCATTATGATGTCACTTACACCCTGTAGACAGAGAACAGGTCAGCATGGAGTTCAATGATAAAGGAAAATACATAAGAAAGTCTTAAAAGATCTCGGTGTTTTAAATTCCTTTTTGATAGAATATCATGTATAAAAGAATTCCATCAGAGCATTCTTCCACAACAATAACATCTTGTTTGTAAATAAAGACGATCCGCTCATTTATTGTTTCTACACAATCATTTACATGCTATACAATAAATGTAAATGATATTATAGCATATAATAAAATGTTCGGAACAACTGCCAGAGGTCTAATCGTCACAGCCCGATATGGAAACGACCAGTCTGTCCATTACTTACGATTTCATTCGAAAAAGATCTTAATCTTTGGCCATTATCGTCTGTAATGTACGAGAAAGGCTATCCGATCTATGTTGGCTTTATTTGGCTAGTAAAATCGAAATTAACTAGGTGGACCGCGGTTTTAAGATGTTTGGGATAGTTTACATTATTTTCTATGACTGGTAAAGGGAATAAAGCATGGTTTTTGTTTGTTTCAACTTTAGAATACGCCTACTTTAGCATTACGCCAAATGTAAAATCTAAGTTGCCATTTTGAAAATCATGTTAGTTTTGCTTGTTATGAAAATAACGAGACTTTATAATTCAATGATATAATAAAGAGAGTTCTCTTCTTCATATTTTGTAACCTTATGTTCTTAGTTGATTGCTAGACTCAGCATAGCTTCTAAGAACAGTCTTATTATTAGCAAGCTTAACCAATTCCTTTCATGATATTACCAGTTTCTAGTTTTTTGTTTCATCTATAATTAGATAAACGCTTTTAATTTCATCTGCCATATACGGAGGACAATTACTCAGCTCTGGATAGCTGAGTAATCATTCGATCCCAATTTATTGAGAAGCAGTGCCACTCTACAGGCTAGACAATCAACGGACTTCTTAGCTTAGTTCATGATAATAAGTAAATGCCGTTCGTGACAGTCCAGTACTTGTTTCCATTTAAACACGATATTGATAAAGTACACATGTTACAATTCATTTTTTTTACCTATGTTACGTAGCTTCCCTTTGGCAATGTTGTTATGTTGTGTAATTTTTGGGACATGATGGCACTGTTGTAACTCTAGTTTATAAATCCAATTTTCAAGTATTTAAGTTTGAACTTTAAAAACGTTTAGACAGAAAGTTACCACAGATCAGACTATAGATTTGATTCTTGATTCAATGGATATTTTATTACCTACTAGTCAGAGTTCGCGCTGGGGAATTTGCGTGAATCGAGCACGCTCTTAGTTTTATTGACCTTTACGTAAAACATCTACAACTGCGATGCAATTCCCTTCCTCCATAAGAGTAATCTTAATCGAACCATCATCGTTCTTAACAATCGAAGAGAAAGCAATTACCGTGTTTTCAAAGACGACATCCTAAATCAAGTCTTGATCTTACAATGGAAACCCGTCGGGCGTGCATCCGAAGGCATCCGAAGTACTTACTGAAAGCACCGCTTGTCTCGTGACGTTGGTGTTCCGATAGCGGCATCATTGGGACCTTGACTGTTCGAAGCTTGAACTTTTATAGCTTGACGATCTTTTGCCACGGTTTTAGCTTGCGATGAGACTCGATGTTCTTTGAATTTCGATTTAATGAGAAATGTTTGTTGGCCATAAGATGCTGTTTTGTTATAGTTGTATTATGCACCATTGATTAATATAATCTTTATGTTAGTTTATAATGCAATATGTACCGTTTTACCTATTTCGCTGTTAGGTGTTATAGAAACCTTGATTGGTCGAAGTTTGAACTTTTAAGCACCTGAGAATTTATTATTACGCTTTTAGTTTGTAGTGGGATTTTACATAATTCAATTGCTGTTTTTAGCGTTATGTCGAAGACGTAAGCACGTTGTAGGTGCATTAACTTACAACTTGCGTTTTTTTGCATAAATGCCAACATATTTATTTGACACTAGCTATTTAGTAAGTTATTTAACTACCGGGTTACTAGTACGACGCAGAAGTTCAACGACTTTTAATTACTTAATTTGCCATAATTTAGCGTTGGATTTCTAGCTCCTCTATTATGCTAAATGTTATTTACTTTATTAATTACTTTAATATTCTCGAAATTCGACCTTTAGAACACGAAATTAAAAAGGTAAATAGTGGTGTCCCTACTCGTTGTGCAAAGACGTCTGTCTTTAAGTTTCAAATGTCAAAGCGAAGCTTCGAACGTGGGAGATTCACATTTCACCTGCAAATCACGTTCCTTGTATAACGTGAAATTTTATTGGAAAGTAACTATTTCTTGTTTTATTTACTGCGCCTTGTTGCTAGCACTTATTTAGAACACTTGATTTTAATCGGTCCTTTAGGTGGTTACTAGGCTGTCAAGCGTTACATCATCGTCATCCATATTGAATATTTTAACTAGAAATTGATATGTTACGTAACATAAGATAATTGTCCCGTCATAAATCTCAGGAAGGATAGACAGAGATGTAGGTACCATATAAACATAGGTATACGTACCTACGGCTTCAACGTCTGGCTTTGCACCATGACTGCTTAGTGCATCATCAGCCTTAGTGTTCAATATTTCCATTAGAATGTCGTAAGTTCGCAATAGTAGAAAAAATACATCTCATTTTACAACAGACTTTACTATTTGTTGAAATACAATATTTAAGTAAAAGAAGCGGTCTCTAGAGGAAGTACTAAGGGAGGTACATATTAGGCCTCGATTTTAAATTTTTATTCAGTTGCGTCTTTCTTATCATGTGTGTTGGTCGATGCAATATCCTAGACGTCTTAAATGTACCTAATGTACTTATCAGAATTCGCCTTTCTACTATAAGTACGTCCTCCCACTGATTTTCTACTGAAATTAGCCCAGAGTGATCGACGCGTGTCTACATTATGCACAGACTGATAATTAACTCAAAATCAGTCACGGTAGCTTTTTGCCAGCCACTCAGTGCCTTAGAGTTAGATAAATTGTCTAAGCTCAGTGCCCACCTTTATTCCAGTTTCAACGATAAACTAATCTACTCATGTTAGGTGGTGCCAATTAGCTTCGTTCAGTTAACAAACTTGATTGATAGTAATTAATATTCATCAAGAGAGTTTCGAAAGTGTGTTTTATATAAAATGTTCAATCAGCAATAGTTTTGAGGTTTATTTTTTAGTTAACTCTATCTTCTTTTTATTCTTCTCTGTTCCATTAATACTATCTGTATCAGCACTATTGGAGGTCTCACTTAGATATAGATACTTAACATAGCGTACCGCCTCTATTAATAATTAATATTCCTCGTTTTTTGCCCTGATGCATAGCTATTCTGTAAGAACATCTCGCATATCGATTCGAATCTCATTCTTATTGTCGGTTGATTATTGACGAATTGACATAGCGATAACTTAATAACGCAGCTCTTGTTATTAATCAAAGTATATCGGTATATTGGTATATCGTCAAATATCAACCACCAATACAGAGTTACAAAGTGAGATTCGAATCGAGATGTTCTTGCAGAATAGCTGCCTAGATCCGTGATTTAGCAACTGTCAAGTGTTATTTTCGTGTGTGTTTGGATATTCTCATAAACGACTTCTATTTAATAATACTAGTGGTCATCCAGTGGTATTCGAGCGTAATTTTAGCTTTCTGCACTCCTTCGCCATATTAACTTTAACTATGCCAAATATCTCAATCCTCCGTGCGCGCAATATGCTTTAAAAGGGGTACATAGTTTTCTGTTCACGTATTAATATATACTCCTTTATTTATAGCTTACTTAAATTCACAAATCGGCATTATTCTTACACCAGTTTAATAATTATTAATTACTAGCTGTACCCGCGGCTTTGCCCACGTGACAATATTCGATTAAACTATGATAGTCACTTGAAATTAACAAAAAGAAAACATAGCCTTCAGAATTGATATTGACAAAAACTTACAACAATGAGATCTTTACAAACAATGAGGTGTCTTATGGGAGTGACAACTATCTACACTTTACTTGGATGGGTGATCGTTCTTTACTTGAGACCCCTTAAAGAGAACGACAGGTTGCTTTCACGACTATTTTAAATGAATAATATCTATGATAGTCGTAATGGTTAGGCACTCAAAAAGGCAATACCGTGCCTTCTGGTTTATGGCCTTCACGCTATTTTGTGGGTTGTAAGATATCATCTCATACCTACATAGATAATAATCTAGGAAACCCTTAATTTTGCGTACACTGCGTTTTGTTGTTATAAAAGTTTATAAAACTTTGATTCTCCGTTATGAAACAATGGGAAGAATCAATTTATAGTTTAATTTATTGTATGAATATTGTCGACGAAATGGTTAGTAAGCGCGAAGTCTGCTGCCAATTGTTGTAACAACACCTTGATGACATCAACAATCTCATCTGATAGTAATTCTATCCGGCGCTTCCTAGGCAGTGAGCTCTGTTACGAATATTGCGGACTTATTATACTTAGATCCACTATGGCATGTGCCAATCCAATATGAACACTCATGGCGAGACGATAGAAGAAGATAATGATTCAGCTGTTCTCCAGATTGCAAATCACAGTCCTTGTTCTTTGTGTCGATGGTACGTCCCTAGGTTTGTATACGCCGCAAATTTTATCACCTCCAAGGTACATCGATGTAACTTCTTAGTTGTGTCGTACTTATACTTCTTGTTGTTTAATTTGATTTTCATTAAATGGTTTTTTAAAGTTAACGCTCTGTCAAGGGTGACTTGCAGGGGTATTGCTGTGATCAATTTCGAACCCTACCCAGGTGAATTCAGTCCTGAACCCATAAAAAAACTGAACTTCGACAAACTCTTCTTCAACAGACGCTGTTCCAACACTCCGACATTACCCTACTCCTGAACCGTGAACAATAAAATCTGTAAAAAGTAGCAGTCGACGAACTCTGCCTGCAGGCGCCTGAACGCCAAAAAATCACATTAAATAAAATAAAATTATAAAAACTCGCCTATAAATTACTACTAACCCCATCTAGCTATAAACGGGTGAATTAAAAATTTATAAGACTAAAGCTTAAACGAAACAGCACGTTTATAAAATATTTCTAGTGGTTTAGGGATAACTGTCGAATCATTTCATCACGCTTTGTATTTTTGGAACATGACAGTGAGTGTTATACTCGTCCAATCCATCCAAAATTTAAGTGCTAAGCACTTGTCGGTGTAGCAATTTCCATTCGGTCCTATCTAATGCCAAATCTTTTAAATCTTTATATGTTTCTATATTCGCTTTTTCTTTCAGCTGATCAATGTAGTTTCTTCTTGGTCTTCCTCTTTTTCTTTTTGCCTCTATTTTTCCTTCTATAATGTTGGTAATGAACTTATCGTGCCTAATCAAGTGACCAATCATGTTTCCTCGTCTTTTTTCTATGTGTTTCAATATTTGTTATACTCGTACATAATAATAATATGTAAAAGTAAGATGCCAATGACCGAACGTCTAATAATTTATTTTAATTTTTATGTAAATATACCTTTTACTATGCCATTCTGTGTTACTGGACCCAGTAAAGACTGGATTATTTACTGGATCACTCGTGGAGTTTAAATTTATAGGGAATTTGTGAAACTGAAACTAACATTTACTTTGCTCACCTCCCAACAATAGTAGCGTAATGATTTGTTTTATATATAATTGTGTTCATCGGATCTATTAGCTACAATCGTCTTTTTTTTTAATCGATTCGTCATGTATTTATTGCGTAATAATTGTACGTAGACATAAATATCTATTGCTCACCCCCCTTTGACAATAGCGTGATAATTTGTACCCTATATGTTGACCAGGCTTTTAGCGGATGTTACTTTAAAATTTCATGAAAGTCTGTTCAGCGGTTTGGCCGTGAAGCTCGGACAGACAAACAGACAAACAGACAAAAATTCTAAAAACTATATTTTTGGCATCAATGTCGATTATAGATCACGTAGCAGTTTTTTTTTTTTTATCTTCAATCAAACAAACCGACCAACCGACAAACAGACAAAAATTCTAAAAATGTTTGTTTCGGTTTCTGTATAGTTCCTAGTATACGTAGCACTTTTCTGTATCGTTCCTAGTATACGTAGCACTTACTTTTTTTTATATTCAATGTACAGATTTAGCCTCGTTACGATTTTATATACATTTAGAGGTACTATATTGAAGACTGCTTTTATTCAATAGATGTCACTGTACATTCGTGGCGTCTTTCTGAATGGCGGTGTTAAGATTTTCCGCAGTTTAGTTGGGTCTGTTTGAACTAATTTGTTTTGTCACTCTGGTTTCCCTTCATAACGCAAAAAGGTTTCGCCGTTTACTAAAAATTTAGCCTCGTTACGATTTTATTATAAGTATAGTTATAGTTATATAGTTAATTATAATCAATGAAAGGTGGTGTGACGAGTGGACATGCGTGCAAAAAGTGAGCGTTGCCGGTCGATCAAGTTTATACCGATATGTATTTGTATTCGGAGATTTTTTGTCTTTATCGACTCGCTCCGTAGGTCTTTACGCAATTTAAACTGGAAACTGTTACGTGCTTTTAACGATGTATGACATAGGGACTTTGCGGCACGTCAATTAAGTTGAAACTAGGAAAAAAGGCGAAGTGTGTGTTTTTGCTTGTAAGTGTAAGCTGTCGTTAAATTAATTGATTGACTTCATTCAGGAATAGGAGTTTGAGATAGGTTTGTTTACAAATTAAGGAAAAGAAAATGCTTTTAAATTAAATGTCTATTTTCTTATTTAATTTTAAGTTACCGCTCGCTATAATTGAACATAAGGAATTAAGGATAAACTTACTCGTAGATTAAATATTCCAACATTTGTGACCACATTCTTATTTGTATGACGATTAAATAGAACTTATATCTGAGCCAAATCGTGAAACATTATTATACTATTGAAGAAAGTATCAGCTATTTTACCGAGTAGTATAATAGTACATTATGGTACAAGTGTGTAATGTTGGTGATTACCGCTGAGGCGCCATTGAGACCCGAGCCGTTAGGTGAGGGTCTTAAGAGAGCCGAGGACGGTAATCATCAATACACACGTGTGTCATACGACGTTTTTCAACACACTTGTGAAGAAAATAATACTAAAAAGCCATTTTATTTAGTTGTGAAATTTTTTTCGCAATGGCGGGAAAAATTAATCAGTTTTCCTGCGCGCGCATCTAACATCGGCCATAGACTAAAAGAATGAGGTTTCTTTTTTTGGCTTTTCTCGGATAGCGTTTTAGCCACGTACAAAATGGGTAATTCAAAGTTTTCTTTATCACAGAAAAAACAAAAGTTATATTTGAGTGAAAGTTGTATTTATTAAAAACGTACAAGTTGAAATTTATCTATTTAAATACGAAGTTGCATGAAACTAGCAAGCAATAGGTAGGTACATTAATTTATTTGTACTATTGAACACGATCTTTTTTGTTTGGAAACTTTTTTTAAAACAAAGCAACTCAACCAATTTTAAAAAAAAACCTATAACTCACTTGTGAATAATAGTAAAGAAAAAGTCACAGTTTGATTACAGGTGTCATTATGTGCCTAATTGCGGTGAAATTAGAGCCATTTTATGAGCAAGTGTGTTGAAAAATATCGTATCTTCGTGGTACTTAAATTTTGTATGTTGATTCACCTTGGTAACCGTATGTCTCAGTATTGTCTGTGCTTGTTAAAAAACTGCAAGCCATGTAAGACCAACTAAAGGACAAGAGAATGGCTCGATAAAATTCCATTTGAAGGAAATGTCAATTGGCCACTTGCTGTATTCAGTTTGCCGACATTACATTTTTATTGTTCTATTTTATTTGCTCATGTATGATTTGCCTCATGTTTGTACGGATTAGGAAATTGTAAAAGGAATAACATAGTACTTTTTATTTGGGCTTTTGTACGTTGTATAACTACTTAGCTTCTTGCCTTATTTAGTGCCTTAGAACGACAGTTTTTGTAAGTAATTCAAACTCTAGTTATAGACTTTATTGGTTGATGGCATTATTGTGATCATTACTGTTTTACTACTCGAAAGTTATCGTACAACTTGCAATAAAACCATGATGTACTTCATTTGTTATAAAGACGATAGCTTCGTGTATCGTAAATTTATCTTTAATAACGTATAAAACAACTGTGTCTACTAAATTTTTAGCTGGGTTTTATGAGTAGCTGAGTGCGGATTCACTATCGACAGCCTGAATTGAAACGTGCCCGTATAATCGGTACCTCGGTACCTAAGTATCTAAGTGTAAGTCGTAAAACTGCCGATACATTGGCGTGGTTTAGTGTGATATTGGAAAAGATTACTTCACTTTATGGGTAGTGAAATGCATCTTTATGTTTCATTTTTACTATCATGTTACTGGAGATATGAAAAGCTCGTGTTTTATCAAACAAAATATGATTCTTGTTGTTTATGTGTTTTGTGCCACACCAAAGATAAACAGTAACTTACTAGGTTTTGTGAGCACATAGGAAACAGTAGAAATGCGGATGTAACCATACACCAACTAATCTAATTGGGAGAATTCCGATCCCAGTATTTGATATCAAACAGTAGTGCTTTTTTTCATTCAGTGAAAATTTAAGCAAACAGATTTTGAAATCTACAGTGCTATAATTTCTAACGAAGAAAGAAAGAGAGCAAACAAATTGTCAACAATTGTCAAACATTGTTAAAGTGAAAATTTGAAATTCCAGACATTATTACAGAAATTCTCATAACTGCTACTCACGTCCTTCACGAGTAAAACAGCTTATTACAGCCTTCATTTACTTAAAACATCATCTTTGTTTATCTAAACAAGAAGCCAGAACTAGCTTTCTTCTATCTTTTGTACCATGTTAATTGACTTTCATAACGGCTGGCGAGTTTAGACTAAAAATTCATGACCACTGCATTCCGAATTAGGTTCTTTGTTTAGGTTCGAACGTGCTATATTTTAAGTGGGCCGTTTTGCAATGTGACAATGGGTTTGAAGACAATGATGAGAATATCAACATAATAGTTTTGACTGGTCTAGAGTAAACGTAATAACGGTTATTTGTATGTAAAATTTTGGAAACTGCAAATGAAATAGAATAGAATAAGACACTTTTGAAAAGGTTAAGACAGGAGAAAAGTATTACTGGACGTCTGCAAGCAATATTGTTGTTTTAAAGTTTTACTTTCGCATTATGAACAATACTGTTGACCGCATATGAAAGTTTCAGTGTTTATTTTATACTTTATACTATAATAATAATAAATGCTTTATTTTCAAGTAACTCATAATGGTTAGTAACAAAATTTTACTTAAACTATGTTAGTAGACAATTTACAATTTCTTAATAACTAAGTTTACGAAAAGAATCACTGCTTCAGAACCCCAGTAGAATTTCTAACCAGAAACAGAAATTCTATCCTTTATGGATTTCTCTTTACACCTCTTTTAGTATCCATGTATATCCTTATCTTCGTTTTACATACTGTTTGTAAAAAGATTAAAACAACCTAGACAATAATTGTAACTCTTTATTCATCATTTATCATCTTATTCTGTGTCAAAGCTTGTGAGCCATGAACATTGTTTATGATACCTTAACAAACGACAAATTACATCAAGACGTTATCGTCACAATATTAAGTTTCTATGTATTTCCTTTACTCAATTGAGACATTAGATATATCACTTTATTTATTTGAATCCGTAGATAAACTTTTGACCAGAATTGAGATCTCAGCAGTCATACTAAATACGTCGTTAGCACAGACTTCCAGTATGGCACAAATAAATCTTGTTTTGTGATCAGAATTCCTATTATATTCAATGCTTATTTATTCAACCTGTTCATGTTTGTTTGAATGATTTAATTCGATGGCACTCCTAACTGCCCACGCGCAGTGAAAGCCGAAAATGAAACTGCTGTTCTTATTCTTTTATTTTTTGTTCCGTGTTCTTCGTCCCCTACATAACACCGATCGATGTACGCATAAAATGATTTGGTTTACAGTTACATCGATTACGAAAGATTGGATCGACTTGCGATTGTGAGATATTCGGGTGGTCCAATTTTCTGTAAGTGGGTAACTAGGTATGTGTTCAGTATGATAAATTGCTATTGTTTTGGTTAACACGTAAAGGCAATTTTTAAGAATGGTTGATTTGATTTGATTTTAAAGACTCCACGATTGTAAATTGAAATAGTAAATGAGTTGGCTAAACTTAATAATCGGCATGATTATTCATTGCTATCGTGAGATGTGTCAGAAGCATTTGAAGTAACGAGCAACAATGGTTACACTTCTATTTTTTATGTATAGTCCAAAAGTTCATGTTAGAATCCTTTAGTTTTGGACACAAGCAAAAAGAGCATAACGATAGTGGACACAATCTCGTTTCTCGTAAATATATAATGATCGATCGAGTTCTGATGCCTAGTCAAACCAGTCGCAAGCAAGTTATAGAACTGGCGTAACACACGGAAACTGGTGGAGATTAATATGATTGATATCGTCAATCAATCATCGATGATCAAAAACGAGTCATAAAATCGTCACTTCCACCTATTCATTCTTAATTGGTAAGTGCATTTTAGGTGCCAAAACTATGATTCCCAATTATGTTGGATATAAAATCAAATCAAATAAAACTAATGAAATGTTCTACATTTTGTTCTAAAAGCCTTAATAATTTTAATTAACAGTAAACAGTTTATTATGTCATGCATGTTAAGGTATAAACTAATTGTCCAATCAAGTAATTCCTTACATGTTTACCGAGTTTTTAATTTCTCATTCTGAATTCTGCATTATGTAAAATGCTTTAAACATTGAGGTTACAGAGACCAGATGCTTGGTCTTTAGCTTTATTATTGTATTTAAGGGACATCTGAGTTTATTTCTCAATTGATCTAGATACGAAAGAGATTCTTGTATCACACGAAGCTAACGTGAGGTAATAGAGTTAAGTTATTATCCTATTTCTAAACTTGCTGCTACTTGGCATTATTTATTGATAGTTAAACCAATGAAATTGCAACTACACATGGCTTAGGTCCAAATGGAGTTAACATTGCAATTTATTGAATTTGTATTAAGATCAAAGCAATTGATGACTTTACCAAATTAAACACAGAGGTAAGAAATGTCAAAGGTATAAACAAAAGGCCAATGTCAATATAACAAGACAAGATAAGCTCTCAGTAAACTATCGTATATGCCGAACAGTCTGAAGGTTGTCTACACTTGACGCAGTTAAACTGTTCTCCTGGCTTCGTATAAGACAGTGAAATATATAAGCGGTGGCCACTCCAGACAGCGCCAGCACTGAATCTATCTACTTCCACTGCGTATACGGCTTTATGCACACTTGCTCGATTTTACTGCTTTAACAACGACCGGGAGTTTACGACCGTCGTCGTCTTAAACAATTCAACCCTTTTCCTATTAATTTTATGACGTAACTGTCGTACCACCAAAATTATTGTCCAATAAGTGAGTCACTTGGACCGGTTCCCACACCCACTATGCGCCTACGCAGCGCACCGAAACGTTGACATCACTTATGCAAGGGTTGTTATGTTATACTTTTTGTTATTTTTGTTTTCTTGTAGAAACATAATTTTCTTTGTAATTCGGTTTTACTGATTTGAACGTTGTTGTTAAACCTATATCCTTAAATGTATATTTTCAAATGTAAAATTATGAGTCCGTGTACTTTTGATTCTCCAATTTGGCTTCAAGAAACAACGGATTTATATATTTTTTCCTTAGATATAAAATAAGATTTACAAAAAACTTTTAAATCCATTTCATTTACTCAAACTTACAAGCTCTATATTGAGTGTTGTTTCAGCTGTTACTGAGATTTTTTTATGATCTGTTTTCATTTTATCAATTAATGAAAGCTATGGTTTCATTCTTGACTGCTCAATGCTTATGTTCTCTGTAGTAATTTTGCTCATACTATAATTTTCTTTCGGCATTTTTATTTGCTCCATCATAAAGAATCAATTGTTTTATAGCTCTATCATCCATCAGCATGAGTATGATTGTAATTCTGTTTATTTTTGTTTCACTACAGTTTTATGTTATTTGTATTGTACTTTGATATATCTATCTATCAATTGCCGAGCGGCGTACACGTAATTGGAATTGTATAATGTTTGCTTATGCTATTTTTAAAAGGTTGAACTTAATGAATTTTCTGTAATTTAGTTTTATTGACTGATAGTACTGAAAGTTGTGCCGATATAATACTTACGAGGTATTGTTAATCATCAACAAATGGATTCAACATTTCACTTCAAAATTAAAGTTATTCATACCTTAACAATCTAATCAAAAACAAAATATTTATAGTCTACATAACTGGTAACAACAAATTGGAATACAACAAAGTTTTACTCGTTAATCAAATAACGAACCACAAGCAATTGTTTTCAATTTCACCGTTCATCTTTGTTTGGCCGCAACAGATCGACCACAACAATATGCTATCCAAACAAATATTTAATTGGTATTGCTAATTGCTGACTTGGTTCTATTGTTCACTTGGCGATTCTTTCTCACAATTGCCATTGTGGTTAGACAATGTTGGGAGCTGACCTCAAGGATCATGATGCAACGACTTCTTGTTGCTATAGGAAGCGATGGGTTCTTGGAACGTTGACTTTCGATGTAGGTTTTGGTAATGAAGATTGTAGTAATGTGGTTATTTGTTAGTGGTGAGGTCTTGTGCTGCCTGTTTCTTGATTTTGATTGTGTTAATATGATTACTTTAATTTTATTTTTTACGGTTCCCCATATTTTTATGTCAATAGCCCTTGTGTCTGTGTTTGTTAACAATTTACATTGTTGTAATGTAGTGGTAAGAACTGTCTTGTGCTGAGTTTTTATTTTTTTATGATGGTTACTTTTTTATGGTTCTTGGATACTTTCTTTACTTTCCTTATCAGCCTTTGTGTTTGTCCATATCCGAAACAAATTATGAAGTTACAGATGGCTCTCATTAAATTACTATCTAGTATGTAGATCTGTCCTTAGAAAAGGCTTTTAATGTGTTTACATAATTATGGAGTAAACAAATCGTCAAATTCTCACTTAGTTTTATTTTTACTAAACTTTATCGTTTCATCAATAAAGTTATTTATTTCTTGTTTCAGATGAACGAGCGGGAAGCATAATTTGAGTAATGCGAACACTTCGGTGTCATAATTTCTGCGTAAGTACAATTTTATGTAATATCCATTATGAACGGTTGTCGATTCGTTTTCAATTCGACACGCGTAGTTAATGGTCTTATAGACTGGTGGTTAGCTTGATCTGTGTAAATGTTAGCAAAAAAGATAAGCGTGTTTAGAACTACAGTTTATATGAAAAATGTTCCAGCGAGACTACTTTTTGTCTGATCAGTGAGTGTACAACTCTATTAAATGCTGTGTCGATCAAATAGTTCATGGAGCTATTCAAGAGGACTAAATAAAAATAAATCCACGCCATTATCGTCCCATTGCTGGGCACGGGCCACTTCTCAGAATGAGGGTAAGGCCTTAGTCCACCACGCTGGCCTGGATGCGGGTTGGCGGACTACACACACCATCGAAAACTTTATGAGGCCCTTTCAGATGCGCAGGTTTCCTCACGATGTTTTCCTTCGTCGTTAAAGCAAGTGATAATCATGTTCTAATCCGCACATAAATTTGAAAAGTCTGAGGTGCGGGCCGGTTTCGATCTCAGACCCTCTTGCATGGAAGGCAAAGCGTTCAACCGCTAGGCTATATTACTTCTTTTATATAGGTAGGTATATTACAGTTTCTGTATTCATTAAGTGATGAAACGCGAAATGTTCTTCGTCCAAGTTGGCCACTCATTAGCTCATAAGTTAATCTTATCGTATAGTACCCGTGTAAGAATAGGCATCTTTTAAATGTTATGTTTGTATTTTAGTTTTAAGTTTGACCTTGCACTTACCTATATTATCATCTTTTTATTAGTCCATGTTTGCGATGATGAAATCTAATATGCTTATGCATAGGTATGGAAATCCGATACGTATAAGAAATGAAGATTATCAGTATCGAAATAAAAGTAAATAGACGTTCTTACCTTAGATTTTTTATTATTCGGAATATACAATTACCCGATAAAGTGACTTTGATGTAATATTTTATGACAATTTCCTTTTGAAATCAAGCTATATTCCGTTCAGGTTATGACCGTGAAATTTGATGAAGATCTATAAAGATTACTCGGAATTGAGATGTATAAAGGGTACGACATTGATTTAGACTTTTATGTTTTTATTAAATTTTATAGATACGTGAGTCGGCGTCGTACAATCGCCTTAACGGGTCGCTTATTATTAATTGTATTTATGTCTAGATTTCCACTGCTGTTCGTAGTTCTGTTTCATAAATAGCTATGAAAAGCTGTTTCTACAGTAATAAGAAGTAATAAATTGTGGTCAATGTTATTCGGTTGCATCCAATCTGAATCTTGCATAACACTTTTCAATCACATTCACTATTTTTAATCAGTGAATTAATTCTGATAGATGTTGTTTATTTATTTTGTATTATGGCATTTTTAATCTTGTATCGTTTTTTCGGCTACCTCCGTTGAGTGAAAGTCCTTTTGTAATATAGAAAGCTCAATTTATTTTTCTGATGCGCTAATATTTAAAACAAACAAAGAAATGGAGGCCATTGTGTGTGTTTGTCCATTAGTAGGAACATAAATTATTTATACGTTTATACTGTAAGTCTGTACATACCTACTGTTTGTTATCTGTATAACAAGCAATTAAATATAGCTTTAAGTGTGTGTAAGCATGTGATAGCCTAGCTATTGAATACTCGCCTTCCATGCAGGAGGGTCTGAGTTAGAACCCGGCCCGCACCTCTGAAATTTTGAATTTATGTGCGGATCAGAATTTAATTATCACTTGTGTTAAAGGCGAAGGAAAACATCGTGAGGAAACCTGAACATCTGAGAGGGCCTCATAAAGTTCTCGATAGTGTGTGTGGTGGACGTGCACCAACCTGTATTAGGCCAGCGTAGTGGACTTAGCCTAACCCTTCTCAGTCTGAGAAGAGGCCCGAGCCCAGCAGTGGGACAGTAATAGGCTGGATTTATTTATTTATTTTAAGTGAGCCCAGTTTTCCTTTTTTATTTTTGACAATATCATGTACTTTTATTTATTTAGCAGAATTTGAAAACGACAGAAAAAGTGTGTTTGATAGTATTTTATTAAATATCGGAACGAAACAATGTCAATGCCCTCATTAAGGTTTGATTTAATGATTATGAATTCAAAGTTTCAATACTTACCTTCATACATAACTTAAGGCAACTTATTAATTCATATTTATGACCTATTATTATTTACCTCTTAACTTTAGGCTATTTCATTTAATTACCATCAATTAATTTAATGGCTTCTGTTTACATTAATATCATAAATAATTAGTTTTGTCCGCTATGAGTTAGCTATTGTTAATTCCGCCATAACTCATAATAATACACCTTCTAATATTATGTCACGATATGGTGACGATCTTGTAATTGACAAATTAATTGCTTATTGCCATTTTACTATGTTTCATCATACCTACTATCGCAATGATTTAAATACGAATGTACAGTGACGGCCGTTTTCACCTAGAGATAAATAGACATATTATTTTTAAAAACTGTCGTTTTAGGTATTCTCGGTTTCATGTCACTTTTTATTTTATTTATTTATAATACCTATTTTTATTATTCTATGTACCTATAGGTAACAGTGATAGTGGTCTGAGTTCAAGCCTGGCCCGCATCTCGGACTTTTCGAATTCATGTGCGGATCAGAATTTGATTATCACTTGTGGTAACGGAGAAGGAAATCATCGTGAAACCTGCGCATCTGAGAGGGCCTCATAAAGAAAGAAAGAAAATACATTTATTCAGCACGGACATTGACAACACACGAGAGAGAAATAAAAAAAAATACTTAAACCTTTAAACAGTAAAAAATACAAATAAAAAATAAGACAGACAAAGAACAAAGTAAAAATAAAAAAAATAAATAAAAATAAAGTAAAATAGTCATCCTATTGATTAGTGTCGTCAAGATTGCTCATAAAGTTCTCGATGGTGTGTGTAGTCCGCCAACCCGCAAAAGCCAGTGCGCTGGACTAAGGCCTAAACCTTCTCATTCTGAGAAGAGGCCCGTACACGGCAGTGGGACGGTGATGAGCTGGATTTATTATTTTTTGATAATAAACATATGCTGTTATTTGTTGGCGAATTTGGCCCATGTGAGACTGCCTGCTTGCATTTGACAAAACACTTGTATTTTTCAATTGACTAAGTACCATCCTGCCAAGACATTTGTCCTAATCCAGATTTGTAAGTACATTTAATACAAGTCCTCAAACAACAATTCCGTGCGGTGGTATTAAGACAAGACGCTACGGGCACGTTTTAGGCAGATAACGTAAGAACTGCTAGACAAACAGCGACAAGCAATTTGATGTTGCGTAGGCTGTAAGCACTTTGGATTGGCAAAGTCCAACTACGATCTGGATTGGCTAATGCGTTTGAGTATCTAAAACCTAATCGAACTCAGCTTTTTCTTAGTATACGCTAAGACCAAATAAGTCAATAAGTAAAGTCAATAAAGAAAGTACCTAATTCCAAAGCCAAGTCTGAGCAAAGTCTAATAACGCTCTATAGATCTCAGTCTTGACTATCGTGAATGCTGATGTGACTTCATGAAAAACTTAACCTGACGATTCCAAAACAGTCACGTCCCCGGACCAATGTACAATTACCTTTCTAGTCCCACCCAATCCCTTTAAGGGGTTATTGTACTCATCATTATAAACCACTTTTACTATGGAATCAAGAAAGAAATCGCGAAAAAAAAAAATCTGCTGGTCCATACATTTAGTCGAGTAATATTCAATTAGGTAATTGTTGGTCCCATAGTAAAAGTTGTTCATAATGATGAGTACAATAACCCCTTCAAGGGATCGGAACTAGAAAGTTAAGACCTTATAGTTTCTCAATATGTTACTACCACACATGTGGCTAAGCAATACAGACATATTAGTGAAACTTTACAGGGAAAATAATATCAGCAGTTTATTTAACAATTTTATTGCAATCTTTATCGTAATTCGATTCAACTGCAACCGTATAACGAAATCGATTCATTAGAACGACGACGCCCACCTACGTTGTAGATCTAAAATCGTTTACTGTTGTAATATCGTAATTATGGTTAACAATTTGTTAAGTAAATTATATTTTGCATCAATTTAGATATGGATGATATGGTACTTATATTGATTACGGAATCTATATCTATATATTATATCTGAAAGCTTTGTAGCGACTCCAAATTTTTTTGACAGTAAACTTTTGCTTTTGTGTCTCAGTGATAATGTAGCATTCTACTGGTGAAAGAATTTTGAAAATCGTACCTATGGTTTTTGAGTTTATCCTTTACAAACAAAAATACAAATCTTTTCTCTTTATAATATTATTATTATTTGTGTAGATGTAGATAATCTTCACTTCTACATAATAAATAGCGTATAACATTCACTGGCATCGTAATGATTCTATGACCTACCGCTCACTCAAGTTCACGTCTCAAAAACATTTCACATCCGCTAATTCAAAGTGATTGATCAACAGACTGACGCACACAGTAACCTTTCCTATTTAGTTTTTTGAATGCTCAATTAAATGTATAAATTAGATTGATAGGTGGTTTACCTAATTAATTATTTGCGTAATTGATTATGAAAGCATAGAGAAGCGTAACCTTTTAAGTTGAGTGGTTTGTATATTTATTTGTTGTCACAATCACTATAATTATTGCGCGCGTAGAGGAGTGTGAGATTTGGCATAGTTAAACTTTATTTATGAGGGCAGAAAGCTATAATAACGGATTTCGACTACTGTGTGTATAGAGTTCATTTTATAAGTGCCAACTACATTTTGTCATATTATGACATGCATTTTTTTTATATAAGTTTTTAAATTGTCATGGTCACTAACATTAGTATTAGAGTTCAAACCGAGGTATTTACTATGTTTATGTTGTTTTGTTTTTGTTTGTGTGTTTTGTTTTTTGTTTGTTTAGATTGTTTTGAACTCTAATACAATTTTTTTATATTATATTTTATTAATCTATCTTATATATACGCACAGCATACAAATAGATAAACTTGTGAGTTTATTTCCTGACTTCTAGAAATATATCAAGATATTGCTACATGTACCTAGCTTCCTTTTACAGTCCTCAGTATCTCAAGTCTGTAATAAACTTAAACTGTTCATTTTATATAATGTTACGGTTAGCTATAAACAAAGGAAGCGCACGCACCTGTCTTCCGTGCTGTGCGTTTGCGTAGACCAGCTGTGTGATTAAACGTTAAAAAAATAAAAGGGTTGGCTTCAAAAAAGTATGAGGAAAGAGCCGTTCAAGTGCTGAGGCTTAAGATAAAGTGGGTTTAGCCAAACGATATTTTTCTCTTATTGACAATTTGGTACTTCTTATCGTTTCGTTTCGTATAATGCAGAGTTGGCAACCCATTCTATACAGGCAAGCCGACAGCATACGCTTTATTATTCTTCTATATTTTTTCGATGGAAGACACGATTAGTAATTTATACTACTGTGAACAGGAGATTATTTTATAAAACTGATTGCTATGATACGTTCGGTTCAAAAGCATTCATCCCAAAAAAAACATGTCGCCCGCAGGTGGCTAAGGAAGCCGCGGCGAGACCAACAGGCCTCCAGCCAAGCAAGAAATATCTTTTAAGCAACAACACGGGTAGGGCACCCCTTAGAGGGACTCGGACTTCGGCTTAGGGTGTTGCTAGGGGGACAACAAGAGGGGACTTGCTGGATCTGATAATGATTATTATTAAAGGACTTATTTTTATACTAATGGCTGAGCGCGGGCTGGCACGAGCAAAGATCGGGGTGGAGATAAATAGTATGCATAAAAAGTCCCCTTTAAATAAATTAACTGTAACTTCAGATAACTTATTAACTAAAGACACGTGAGTTATCTGTGGAGCCCTTCTGAAGCTAAAATATTTCCGACCGAATAGATTACGATATAGGTACACATTATTACCTTTAATTTCATAGTACTTCAAATAAGCAAGTACCGCTTGCACCCAACACGGCCTTTGCGTTTCGTCACAGCCACATTCCTGGGCCGCAGATCTAGTGTAGGGTTGACAGGTTTTATCTAGAAAATGTATGTTTGTTGGATGTTGAAATAGTGTACCTTCAAGAGTGTGAAGAGAATGTCGGAAAAATATAATTATAATTGTGTTAGGTATATCTTGAGTCAATATTCTTATTTTTAATGAATTACTTAACTAGTTCCGTTTTAACTTCAATTCTTCTACTAACTTCCACATTCAGGGTATTATCATTGTGCTCCAGCTATAGTTGTTGCTATAGTTTTTACAGTGACTTTGTGAACTTGTGACAGTGACAGAGTCATGGGTCATCAAAGACGTGACAAACGATGATGTGCAAAGTTTTACTATGCGGAGAGAATTAGGATATCTGCAGTCCTGTCAGTCCTCGTGGTGTCCCTTATTGGCTTATTGCGACATCTATGGTAAGTGACAGGGAGGTCACATTTGTAGTTTGTTCCCGAGACCAAGATACAAGAAACATAAAATATGTTACGTGGCAGCCCTAATCTAGCGTCGACTTGTCTCAGCATGCCGACAAACATGTTGATTTATGTGCCATGTTATTTCTAGTTTTGGGAACTTCCAATTAAAGTAAGACGAATTAGTACAAAAGATTTAAGGTGCGCTTTGACTGTAAATAAAACTGGTGAGACGAGTCGGTGAAATGAGTAGACGGATTGATAAATCACTTTTTCATCCCACCATCTCGGAAAGAGTATTTTTAATCTTCAATATCTGAGTGGAAAAGCCGTTTTTATTCTCTAGAGGATAAAGTAAATTTTCATCCCACCATCTCGGAAAGAGTATTTTTAATCTTCAATATCTGAGTGGAAAAGCCGTTTTTATTCTCTAGAGGATAAAGTAAATTGAATTTAGAACATCGTGTGCACTAAGTTTGTGAATTAAACGTTTTTTTTTTGCATTTAGTCATTTCCTCGCTGAGGTGGAATGAAAAGTTACGTGTTGCACTCGAGTGCAAAGATTTTTCACCTCGTGCTCTTTTGATTCCCTCGCTAACGCTCAGGATTCTAATTTTGAATCACTCGCTGCGCTCGTGATTCAATTTTAGAATCCTTCGCTTGCTCGGTCATCAAAATTGAACACGCGGTTAAAAAGCAACTTTGCACTCTTGTATAACAAATAACTATTACATAGCATGCGATGTGCGGCTAATTGTCTAGAATCCAGATAATGAATTAAAATGTAACGCACTATTTGATAATGGATTAAACAATTGTGGCCGACGCACTAATGGTTGCGTTTTGTTAATGAATTAACTAATAACCTAGCCATCAAAAACCCCCGACTCCAACTATAAAAAGAGCTGTAACTTTTGAACGGCTGAACTGATTATTATGAGTCATAGCTAAGATGATGCCTGATTAAACTAGTTTTAAATTAAAATACACTGCATTGAAATCGGTCTATCCGTTTTGGAGCTACGATGCCACAGACAGATACACAGATACACAAATGCACATATACACAGACACACTACAAACTTATTATAACACCCTTTTTGTAGGGGGTTAAAAAAAGCATGAATTGGTTTTTAGTTCTTTTGCGTTTCTTCTTTCCAACAATCGAAGCGATAGCGGTGGTTATTTTATTGACAAGCCTAAAATAGATTTACTTTAAGCAAAATTATTTCGAAATGCAATATTAACAAATAGTAATGGCATATGCAAGATGTACCCAACCTGCAGGACGAATAATTAGAAAATGAGTCAGTTCGACGGTTCGACGCATGCACTTTGACCGTAATTATGTGAAAGTGACTCACTTCTTCCAACAGACAGTTAAATTAATAATAAACTGACATATTAACCTATGCCATTGCAGTAATGCAGCTTTGAACTTAGTAATAGTTTCACACTACTCCATTTACTGCTACTTAAAAACGTCAAACAATAAAAAACAAAAATTATGATCATCCATTACACTAAATTCAACAAAAAATGTATGGCAACGAGAAGTTACGGTCGCTTTTTGCTAACAAAAAATAGTGTATCGAACTCGGTTCGCTCTGTTTCATGTGAATTTCGTCCGAAATGGGACGAAATCTAAATTCAACGTGAGGTTAGTGTTGACATGACAATTATCTTGAACTGGCTGTTTTTTAACACGTACCTACCTAGCCTTTTCTCGACTACGTTGGGGTCGGCTCCCAGACTAACCAGATGCGGTTGAATATCAGTATTTTACACGGAGCGACTGCCATCTGACCTCTGACACCCAATTACTGGGAGACACCGATACCCTAATGCTAGACCAGTTGTTAGAGTTTTTGGGCTGCTGATGCCCGTAACGACTGTCATAGGTATTCGTATGACAACCGGAACCAAATCCATAGGTTTCAAAGACTCCTTTCAGCAAAAAAATAATATGTAAAAATAATTTAATACATTGAAATTTACGGTTACGGGATTCAAAACTTAAGGGTAGTTTCTACACAGACGAGGAGTTAACTTCATATAGTTTACTTCCAGGAACGGAGGAGTGGCGTATTTTTGGTAAACCGAACGGAACAAGATGGCGTCACTTGAATATGTCATAAATAATTCTTGTATTAGTATCAGCCCTTATAGGAATATCTTGATTAGGTTTCATGAAAGGTAATCTCGCCTACCGCTAAATGTAATTATGCTTTGACATTAATATTTTATGTTTAGTTCATTTCCTTTACCAACAGAATATAACAGAATTGAAGCAATGTTTAGTTATTATAATAATGTGGACTATGTGAAGCAATTCCCAATATTTGTTATGAACTGGAGTAAAATGGTCATTTGTTACTTTATAACCCATCGTTAAATGTCAATAGGCTTGGCTTTTATTTGAAGTCAATCTAACAGAAAATGTTAATAGTGCTTTGCTAATAACTCCTAATTAACTTGCCTTAAGATTAGCATACCTATTAAACATAAATTACCTACTTATTTAATGATTGAGCACAATAACATTGCTTGGAATAAAATATTATTTGGCAACCTTTGTTTAAGCGTTTTGACCTCTTGACCAAAATTCTGCTGTTTTTATCAAAATTAGTATTGTTGATTTCGATCAGTTTTTACTTTATGGGCACCTTGGTTGTAAAGGAATCCCATTCGTTTCAAATATACAACGTGTATCAGAAATGCGTGGTAATATTTAAGGCGCATTTCTGATCCAAGTTGCCTAGAACGCGGATCAAACAAAATTACATTACGTTTTCGGGTCATACTTTCAAAACTGTCTTGCAATATCAATAAACAGATACCTAGAACCATTTTTGATTTATTGTATTAGTAAGTTTCAATTAAATTAAATTATTAATCAGCTAACATGACTGTAGGCAGCTCTAGATTTGGTATTGCTTGAAGCAGTAACGTGAGCTAAATGAATTAGTGATGGTCAATTGTAAATGAAAACAATCCAATTATATCGATTGCTTTACTTATTCGATTGTTTGCCGATTTTGTAGTTGGGCAAATAAAACAATCGACTGTCGAGAAATCACTTAAAAATAATACAATAGACAGTCTGTCGTCGTTCGTCGAATAAAATGAATGTGATCCCAGGCGCATTGATTTGAATTAATTCGATTGTCACAGCGGTTGTATTGTTTGTTTTATGCGATGACAAACAAATCGTTTATCGAATAAGTTATTGGTAGACATGAGTTATTCGCGATCATGGATGCCCAAAATTAAATCCTTACAATAGGAAATCACAGTCGTTTGTTCTGCACTTAAATTTATTACAATTCAAAACGTTTTTTTTTATTGTGCTGTTTTATTTATATCACAATTCGGAGGAATTTTTGTTTCAGTAAATCTCGGACTGGCTTAGGTTAGGTAAGTCTTAGACTTAAACTCAGTCTCTAGTCTTTTAAAACGAGTTTAAGTTATACTTATGTTTATTTTAATTAACGCAAAACTTTAAACACCCCTATTGAAATATCTAGCAAAGCTTGAGTATTTTAAAGTTAACTATTACTTTTAAGAAAATAGTTTAGACTTTTAGAGCCTACTATTTGTTATACATCAACATCTTGAAACAAGATTTAATTAAGTCAATCGAGCGTTGGTTATATTAATTACCAATTTATTGAAAAAATACCTATAAATCGGTTCAGTAGTCAATTATGAACAAACTGCAAGGTTATTGGTAATTAACTAATAGCGCTGTAATGTAATCATCATTATAATGGGACCAAAACTGAAATCAAAAATCTGCTGTTCCGTACAATCGAGTACACATTAAAATATATTTAGTTATCCGAGATGAATCCGACAAAATCTTATCACGAAAGTGCTTACTTAACTTGAATTTAAAAGAAAGCTGACTGTTAGCCATCCTGTATATTGAGGTTTTTTGCGTTTATTCTATTACACCGTGTATAAAGAGAATAAAATAAGTAGTAACTACTTCTTTATTCACCGACCAGTATGTAGATAAAGTGCCACAAACTTATCTGACCCCGGTCATGGCGTCGCTGCCGTCGCTTTTACCAATGTCATCTCCCTACAAAAATTACATTTTGATGTCATTTTTGTTCCGTAGCGACGTTAGTTCCAATTTTGGTCACCGGGTCAGATAAGTTTGTGGCACTGTCCCTATTTAGAAAACGAAAATCAAACGCTGTCAAGCCTCGGGCTACATTTAATTCTATCTCTATATTTATGTATCGTTCCATCAGTATTACCTACATTATTAGCGGTTCACAATGTAATGCTAATTGTAATCTAAAGCCTGATCTATCGTCTATGAAGTTTTACGCTAATCTGTTCTCTCGTTTACGACTTCGAGAAGTCGAGTAAGTTTTAGTTACGCATAATTATTTTCGGTATAGTAGGTTTATAAAATTAAATTAGAATAAGCTTATCGATATTTTTACATATTACTTATTTCTTCTATGGCGCTGTTTGTTTATTGCATAGTAGTAGCATGAAAGAACATTTTGTTGGTTTTGATAGAACCAAGAATGTTTCTCAGTATAATTATATCCTGTACAGAAATTTCGCAATATATTTAAACAGAATCATCTCATAATTTTGCTAACACACGCATGTTACGTAATAAAGACAATAATACTATGGGAAATAATTTGATTTAGAATATAGTAACCGTGAGATAAAGGCATAGTCTACGAGTATACTTCTAAAGGTAGGTATGCATTGCGTGCGAGGTCACACAATCGCCACTTTCTCAGAAACAGAACGGCAAAGAGCCTGACTAATCATTTCGTGTGAAGCATTTAATCATATACAAATTTTATACACAGGATATGGATACATGGACGTACCTTCAGGATATGGAGCTCTGATAAGGGTGTAAAAAGAGACGACGCCCAGCGTCCTTAGAATAGAATAGAATATATATCTTAAATTCATGTAAAACAGGTACAGGCACTTATGAAATGTCGAGACTACGTGCGCGGTTCAAAATAGTAGATCCTATGGTGAAGAACCGACAAGACACTCCGTGGAAACTCTTTTAAAATAACAGATTACAATCTTAGACTTAAATCAAACAGTGGTGCGCCTTGCCGTTGACTGACGTGGCTCTGACGATTTTGACAGGCAGCAGTCTCCGCTGCTACTGCATTGCTTCCTGTTTGACTAAGGTAATGAGTGCGGGCGTCAACAAATGTTTATGACAGGAGTTTATGTCCAGGTTGAACTTTTTAAGGTCGACTTGATTATTAGCATGGTAGCTCTTATGGTAATCCCCAGCGGGCCTACCTCGTAACAGAAAGGTATTGAACACGAGACTGCCATCTTCATGATCGGTTTTTCTTTACAAGATAGCTCGAAGTTTAGGCTCTCACGATCATATTGAAGTTCATTAAGTACCAGAGTCTGATGTTCATTAGCATTTTATTACGCGGTAGACACATAAGATTAGTACGAGTATGTAGCTCACATACTAATTCGTACCGTGCCATTCGTAAAATTGCTATTATATTGATTCTACTATCAATTAGTTTAATTTCCAAAAGCTTTGCTTCTACATTCCAGACCACACCACACCAGTCCAGTAGGCTAATTCACGTAACTAAAGAAGTGCAGTTGCCGCGCAGTTGCAATAATATATTGATCAAAACAACACATTTGGTAATCTTCTTCTTCTTCTTTCGTTATGGCAATTGAGCCGATGTCGACTATTCTGCCATTTGGTATCCTCTGAACTTCAGTGAGATACGCTCGCGTCAAGTTCGAGCGTCACTGCAATACGATCGGCGCGTCTTAAAATTACGTGAATTAGCCCTCTGTTCCAGTCCACTACTGAAGATAGACCTCTCCCAAGTTACAAACAATTATGTATTGCGATTGGTTTCAAGTCTTACAACGTCCTTAAGTTAAATAATTACGGTGATTTTCTCTTGTGACGCAAGCAGAACATGCAAATACCCTCCTGCTGCTTCTACATAACTGTTTAGACGAGTGTGTGCTTTAATTTTACCGTTAAACGTGATTCATCCTGAGAAACTTTAGATATTTTAGCACATTTATTTGTATTATAGATTCGGCTATTTGCATATAGAAATGCGTGCTTATAATTAAGCTGTAGGCTAATTCACGTAAATAAATAAGTGCAGTTGCCGCGCAGTTGCAATAAAATATTGATCAAAACAACACATTTGGTAATCTTTTTCTTCTTCTTTCGTTATGGCAATTGAGCCGATGTCGACTCTTCTGCCATTTGGTATCCTCTGAGCTTCAGTGAGATACGCTCGCGTCAAGTTCGAGATTCACTGCAATACGATCGGCGCGTCTTAAAATTACGTGAATTACCCCTCTGGGCTTCTTAATGAACTGATGATAGAAATAAGTTTTAAGACACCGCGTTTAACATTTATTTAGTTCTATTCGACTGAATAAATTGTCATTAAAATTCTATTCTCACGTTTCAGACGCTATACAAACAAACGCCCAATGTTTGTAACTTGTCCTTTTTGGATTTAGTTTTGGCCGATGTGAGGTTAAGATGGAATTCTAAACTATACTATTCCACCAATACCAGATTTATTCAAGTAAATTTTAGAGCGATATTGCGGATTAATTTTAAAAGACGGTTTCTGTTAGCGACATTTTGTTTAAAAGTATTTACAAGAAAACTACTTGTCCCACAAGGGAAAACTGTTAGAAGGACTAAAAAAGTTAAAGAAATTAAACATTATAGTATAGAAGAAGTATGACATTATCACTGCTTATGTGGCCTACGCGGTATGCCTAATGTGAAAGAAAGAAGAAAGAAAGAAAAAATGTTTATTGCCACATTAACAAAAACAAAGAAAACTTACAACTCTAATACACGTCTTAAAATTATGCAGTATGGCAATAGGAGTGGGCTCAGCGGATGTTGATCCATGTGCAGCATGGCTACAGCACGGATCAACGCTGGTTTTCAGCCCGCCCCTTAGTCTCTACTCAACTTATTATCTATGAGTGCGGGTGTTCAATAACATCTGGATGAAATAAAGTAGACTTATGGATAAAACAAAACAAAAAAAAAAAAAAAGCAGTAAAAACCCAAAACAATAATAAAATAAAAATAAAAATAAAAATCCACACTTGAGAGTGCTTGAGCAAGGTAAATAAATAAATAAGTATATTTAGGTCGCTAACACAGATCAGCATTAACAAGCGAGATGAAGAACACAGATCCCAACAACCTTTTTTCTACTATATGTGCTAATAGTGTGACCCAACTCGTCTATCGATATCGAGGTCAGAAGTATTAGCACTTATCGACGTACACGCCCACCCAACTTCCTATAGAAAGTTTAAACAAACACATGAAAGAGAGCCTCTAATGAAGCTATTGACAATTAATGATCTAACGTTTATGAGCCTCGTAACAATTTTCCTCGTTACTTTGTCTGTTTTATGAGGCAGTATCAATATTTATACAGATTTACATAGAAAACAGTAATCAAAGATGTTAATACGCGTATTATCTAATTTAAACCGTAGAAACAACAGATATTATAACATTCTTACTCGTCTATGAATCATGATGACTTGATTTACCTGGATGACATAATAGTGTTTTAAACATGGCAGTTAAAAAAAGGAATTCACATAATAGACCAAAACATTCCTCAACAAACATTTTAAATAATGATGAAAACCATACCAATACCCACGCACTAGCAGATTTCGAGATTAGTCTCAAATAAACGGATGGTCACGCACTTGGATGCTTCATTTTCTAACAAGTAGAGATTACACTGTCGCTTACTTCCTTGGTCAGAATCAAATGAAAACAGCCCATTAAGGTATATTAGCTGTTTATCGCCGCGTTAAGGTAGCTGGAAACTGGTTAATAATAAGTTTTCTGTGGCCGACGGGCCAGCAATTTGTCACTTCTCCTATACTATTGCAATCATTAATCCCCAACACATTATTGCAGCTGTTTCAAACCGGAACATACTTCTTGCTGACACTGATTGGAGTTCCTTTCACGCTCAAAGGAAAAGAGCATGACATGACAAAGCGTACATCAAAGCTACTACTTTGCAAACAAATAGACAGCCTTTGCAAAAGGGAGCGACGCTTAGATTGCATCACGTAAGTTATTAGACGTTATGATGAGGGGATATCGACTCTTGTACATAGCCCGACATGCACGCAGTAATACCTGTTTTCAACAGACATAAATCATAAAGCAAACATGGAAAACAATTAACAGAACATAACGAACAATTTCACCTGACACGAGTTTAAAGATACAGATCTCCAATCAGCTGTCAATTTAAAAAAGTGGTGGCCCCAATTGCGTTTATCGATACTACATATTACGCAAATGAGGTGCATGGTCAAGAGACCACAAGAAAAGTAATTAAAGATGCGATTATATTAAATGATTATGATAATTACGTTCAATCGATTCTCATGCGTTTGCAATACATAGTGTTTGTGAAATTAATTAAAATCGTGCAATTAATAATACCTACATGTTTCAGATAGTTCATTCTGATTTAACACACATAAGTTCAATTTGATTACGCCATAATTGCTTCGCAATTTCGATTATACCGTTGTTAAAGTGTTTATAACAATGTGTTACCAAATTTTACGTGTTGTAAAATGTGCCCATTTATTTATTGTTAGGTGCTATAATAAAAGCTATTACGTTATAGTTATGCCATCCGCTATGTAATTAACGTTTCTCGTTAACATGTCCAGTTGCTTTAGTTTTTTATTCAGTTCAGTGTTTGCGCTACAACTCTAATTTAAATTTTATCAACAACTTAATTAAAGTTTTATCTGTATCATGAATGCCCGGCCAGCATCTATTTGCTGAGTAACTACAAACAACAATCGATAAAATACGCCGTGAAATAAATAGTTTGTCTTTGTTGATGTCCGATCGATAACATCGTTAGAGTTATTTAAAACACTTGCAACGCGTAGGTGAACGCCTCGGAACATGGAACAATAAATCGACTGTCGAGTAGCCACGACGAGACAAGACTATCGATAATTTTGACAGGCAACACTAGCCGGCTAATCTTTAGGATGTTGTCTTTTTAACAAATACAAGCTTCATTTTTACAAAATAGAAGAAAATTTGAAACTTTTGAATATTAATGCTAGCGAAACACCTGGTCACACTAGTATTCCATTCTAAAAACTCATAAATAAAACCTTATGTGATATTTTATAACTGGATAGTAACACTATTTTACTGGTTCGATGCTCGGACTGTGTAAGAACTGGTTCTAGCAAATTATACATGTCGCTTTGTATCCGGTGCCTCTTCTCCGCAATAATTTATAGCATCTGCTTTCTAAACCCTACGGTTAGCTCCGCAGACGTTTACATGTTTTAATTCACTGCTAGCCAGCTGGATATTTCTTTATAAATTTTAAAGAGCTGCATTGTGATTTTATTTGTAAGATGTTATCGTAAATTGGATTGAATACAAAGCGTTTGCTGCATTTAGAAACGAGACTTCGAATTTTATTACAAAAATTCTCGAAAGCTATGATAGAACGTGTATTTTTTATACATTTTCGTTTAATTTGCGAACGTTTATAAAATGATTTCCCGATTCTAATCCAGAAAACACTTACGAAGAGATTTTTGGAGATATTCATAATTATAATTTTTCCAAATGATTTGGGAGATCTAATGAAACTACAAAGTGCATTGTTAATATATCATTGATCAGTGTTAATAACGATTAAATAATGACTAGGTTATCTCTTTTACAAATTTAAAAGACGGTAGATAGTCGAAGACTATAACTAAAGTAATAAATCAGGCATATTTATCAGAAACGCTTTAGCAACGGAGAAATATAATTGCATAGTACGCAATTTCTTTAACTAGTAATAAAAATGAATTCATGGCGACGTTGAAAAACTAATTCTTGGTAAAGCCCCAGGCTACTGTCAAGCTACTATTTTAGCAGTAAAAAGTGGTCGCACAATCATTTTATCACAGGTTCTATCTCATACCGAAAAGCATTTTTTTCTAGACAAATCTTTTATCGTATGCGTTGTTTTGTCGTGTCTAGTGTGAGTCTGGACACGCCGATTAGAGCCGAGATTGTGCGTGTGATGGGTATTAAAGTTTTAGTGTAAAAAGTTTGGCAAATTTTAGTGTCATCGTATTTTTTATAGTACCAAATAAGGTTGTTGCCTGACAGGTCCTGCATCCCAGCCAAGTTAGAGTTGGCAGTGAGATAGAATTTTCTTTAGAATTTGATTTCTGCTATAAATGTTGCTATGGTCTCCGAGTCACCCGCTCTTCGCAAACCTTTGGGGATCAAGTCAAAGTAGAGGAAAAACCTAGTACGTATTAGTACCTCATAGGGAAATAATATTGTTTCTTCTCCAGGACCAACCCACTTGGAACCGTGCGCCTAAAATCACGACGTTTTGAAAGTGCCTGCACAGGCCCAGTTGAAAAAAATTTTTTGACTTTTGAGTAAATTTAAGTTACAAAGTCTAAATAATTCGAGATACCGTGTATTTGGGGGCTCCACGGGAGGTAATGGCCATTTTCTTTGTCTTATTGAGGATTACGGCTCGATGAGGTCAGAGTTATCCAGTTTCCACTGTATTTTGTATTCGTACCTTTGACTTTCTCGTTAAGTAAGTTTTGGTGCGATATTATAGTATTGACCTTACCATTAGTAAAATTTTCAGGAACTTCCGTCACCATGTTTTAATAGAATATTTAATTTAGATACATTTATTTTGAATAGATTAAAATCAGTTTAACCGTAATAAATTTATTTTATTACAGCTTTAATATGAATATTTAGTTTTAGAGTCAATTTACATAATGCATTATGCTCAAAACATAAATTAGCATAATATTTATATCACAGGATGTAGATAAGAATATAGTTACGTAAATAAAAGCTTTTCATCATTATGTTTCACTTCGCGAAGCAGTTTTGCATGAAACCCGTTAGTTGCTTGACTCGTATCTGTTTTAGTGATGCCATGTCCATCAAATAGAATGACGTTGACATGTTACGTCAGTTAATTAATTATATGTGCATATTAATTTAATGAAGGGTCAATTACAATGTTTTCGGATGTAATTGACCTGCTTAAAATTCTGTTTTCTTTTTTATGGTTTAGCTTTGATTGACCGTTTACATTAATTTTAATTTCATATTTTTATAGTATAGATAAATAACATTTATTGCTGGTTTTCACCAAAACTAAAGATGGATATATTATATACCAATTTACACATTATAAATTACTTTATAATTTTATACAAATGCGTTCGAATTATTAATCATCATTCATTCTTTTATCCACGTTCATAAAAAATAAAAGTTAATAAAAAGAAGAGAAGTGTATTGAAATGGTTGATAAGTTAGTTCTTTTCTGTACCTACTGATTTCATAGGTAGAATAAATCCGAAAGCCTGATAGCTAAGGCTTTAAAATTTAAACTGTCTCATAATATTTGCAAAACTGAGCTTTAAACATCAATTCAATCCGCGATAAATCTACTAACAAACTGTTTCCCCATATTTTCTAACACAACAAATAAAATAAAACTGAGCCCAGGCCCCAGTCTATAAAACGCAAAAATATATAGCGCCTTTAATTATTATTGAAGCAGTAAAGCTTCGATTTCTTACGTGCAAAGTTAAATTCTTTGTAACAAAATTACTAGACGGTCCAGTAATGGCGTATCTGTACCACAGGCTACCTGTTTCTTAGTGTAATGACTGGCTTAACCGGCGCTTTGTGTAGAGGAATGTTTAGGAATTCTCTGTACTATGTACTTGGATCGAATGGCTCCTTGTAACGTTTCAAGTTGTGATCGAATCGTAATTGATTAGTTTTGTAGTGTTGTTTTGTTTGGAGTGAAACTTTCAATTCTTACTGGTTGTTGTAAATACGAAGTTGTTTGTCAAGTTGTTGAAGCTACAAGAACGAAACGCAATGCAATTGATATATATTTGATTCACGTGATTGATTTAAATTTAGGTATGTTATAACCACGAGGTATTAGTATACGAAAGTTTTCAGATAGTAGTTACCTATAGGAGATCACTACAGAGTGCAACGTTATGATCTTCTAGATTAACTTTTAGGAAGCCAAACGCGCTTATTATAAATATTGAGATTCAGTTTATTTTGTGAGGATCTGTTATGTTTTTGTCTTATGAAAAACACCATAATATCCAATTTCATACATGGCATTAGTTTCCTTATCCAGCAATTTCTTAAAGCGAAACAAAATACTTGAGCTCTATCTATACGTAAGTATTATAAACACAGCTTACACCTCAGCGCAAATCCCGTTTCTATCTTCACGTAATAACACTAATCCTGGCGACTAGAAAATACTCGAGCCGCACCCATCTACATCGGCTACGAATTTAAGGCTTAATTGCACGTACATTGCCGTTTTACATTCGCGCTCTGATATGTAGTTAGAGGTAAAATGTTAATGGATTGTTACCTTAAGCGGAAAGTTTACAGTCGTGGTTCGCTTGTACCCTGGGAAAACGGGGCTGCTGTATCAGAATCCGTTTGACAGAACAATTGGGTTCAGTTAATATTCATGGGATCTGTCAATTATTTTCTCAACGGTTCAGCGTATCGCTATCTATATTAGAGGTTTTTCGATGTTAATTGAAGAATTACCTATTCTGTTTTGACTTTTTATACAAACTTGACATAACTGTGTACTACAGTTAGCGGTAAGATGTATTTATGTTTACAACACGATGAATATCTACTTACTAAAATTAAATTCTTACTGTAGATTTCTATAAAATATTGCCAAACTCAGTGCTTAATCGAAAAGGTTCTCCCATTTGAATATGATCAATTTTATTATCCATGATATTAGGAGTTTCTGTTTTGATTTCTATCTCATAATGATTTTGCTGTTAGTTGCTAACAATTCGCAGATGCTTTATGCTGCCACTTACGACACCTACGAGTTAAGAGAGACAGAAGGCTAATTCTTAACCACATATTTCGCAAATAATATCTCTACCATACCTACCTAATAAAATCGATAAAACCTTTTCTTAGTAAAACCGCAAATCCTTTAATGTCTGTAAAACACTGTAATCGCCTTTCCACTAATTTACAACGCTCTTATTCAGCATAACTTGTTGATTGCCGTTGAGAACTGTCACTAAACTTGCTTAATATTAAAATGTGATGGCGGTAAATTTCTCGTATTTTATGTCACCCCGCTTCCTATTTCATAAATCTGTGGATTACCAGGGTTGGATAAAAGGAGTTTATTAGGTATCTATTTACGGTATTTACGATGTTCGGTCATTATTTTCCCCTTTGACATTTAGAATATTGTTGCAAACTGTATAATACCATCCCTAAAGGAAGTGTCCACTCAGAAATGAACTTTAGGACATGGTATTAGGGTTTCATCAGTTCACTATTCAACAGTAAAAGTTGATGGGATAGATGTATGCAGAAATGCGTCGCCTGACTGATGGTTATCCGATATCCTTAAGATGGTATATGTTAAAACGCCAGTGATGGTCAGATGTGTTATTTAGTGTACTTGATGAGTATATTATTATTGGTTATATTGTTACTTTGATGACATGATAGTCTCTGGAAGTAATTTCTGAATGAATAATGACATATGAAAATGTAAAGAGAGTTGCTTTCTGGATAAGCTTATTTATTCCAAGAGATTCAACGTTTTGATAGAATATTTATTAACATCTTCATTAGTGCTTTCTTTATTGTCTCTTACTAGACATTTTGATATTTGTAATGAAAATGAAAATGTATGCAACTTAATTTTTCGAACTCTTATTATTCTCACCGTAAAGCGATGAACAACTTCAAATATTTCTTTTTTTCTGCTTTCTGCAGTTAAAACGTAATTCATCAGTTTTTATTATCCAATACCACCTTGCGCATTTCATGCCCAAATACATTTATGCAGGTGCATTTAAAAACCTAAATATAAACCATCCAATATCCCTATTCAAACTGAAAAACTTAGCAACAAAAGTAAAGTCAGCAACTAGATTTATTCCTAGGGTTTCGGTGGCGATGTCGCGATGATAACATCTAGATCGCATCTTCTTGCGTGCCGATCCGATCTTCAAGCTCCTGCTTTAATGAGGCCTGGTGATTCAGTCTCGTGGGAGTGGTTAGAACATTTTCTGTTTTTATTATACATACGACGTCACTTGTGTAATAGTTGACTTATTATGTACATATATCAGCATCGTTTTATCTGTTTGTTTCCCGGACGACTGTTGTATCTTTTGATGTGTCTGGTTTCTGAAATAACGGTTAGAAATTCTGCTGAATTGCTTTGTGGTTTTTTGCTTTTTTGCTTTGATTATTTGCTTGGTTCTCAGAAGATAACACGTTTGATACATGATCAAATATTCAATAATAATAACACGGGCCGTGGAAAAGAATACACGAATAAACACTTTTAACTTCACCAGTTTCAGGTGGTGTAAAAGAAATATGAGGATAATGAAAAGTAGCTACAAGTATCCAACCTTGCGCCAATAATACGTAGTAGTAGGTATTGTAAGTTTAGTTTATCAATCTAGATTTTACGCATCGAGCGCGTTTTGCTTATTTTATTTATTATTTATATTTTATTTATTAGGTCGCTCCTCTTCAACAATCGAAGCGCCAAACGCAGTCGATGCGTAAAAGCGAGATTGTTAAAGAAACAGATCACGAAGCTGCAAGAGTGCTATAGTATGCTATTCAAGTGTTATGTTATAACGCTCTTGCACATTTAGATTACTATAATAATGCTTGAGTTTATTCATTGTAGCGGTATATCGAGAAGGTCTATGCTTAGCAGTGAACATTTGCGGCTTGAGTCAAGTATTTTGTTTAAACTAGGTTCCGGATTTTGCTATAAACACAAATTAATCCGTGAAATTAGTTTTATTAAGTTTAGTAACATTTGCTAAATCATTGTGATCGAGCTAAGTATTTCATTTGTGTAATTATCTAGCCTTGGGTGAATAACATTTTTAGATTAATTTGTTATTGCAATTGTTACGGTTTTCGGCACAATCTTAGGTCCTTTCGGTTCGATAAAAATCTGGATAATTTTGTATTGGGATTAGTAAATATATTAAGTTTTACTTTTATGCTGTGAGATAGATTAGGTATATCTGCATGGTAAGGAATAGCATAGTCCTATTCACTGTTCATATCACCTTGAAAATAGCTGTTTTTTTTTCTTCTAAATAGAACCCAGCTTCAGTTTCTTATGAAAACAAAATTTTGTGTCGATTGGTGGCGGTTTGATAAATCTCCAAAAAACATTTTACATTTAATAATAATCATCACAAGACATTATTGAATCAAAAAACCGTGGAAGATTGAGAAAATATTGTTTTGTCCAGTTGAGAAACATTACTTTGAGAATAAAAAAATTAGATTACATTGTCATATCGAAAATTTTGAAGAAATTATAATCTGCTTCCTTTTTATGCTTAATCGTGTCCGACTTTGCAATCATTGTAATATCTATCTCGTTATGTTAATCACGTCTGCATCTTATTATCTAAACGTCGCATAATGAAATAATATTCAAATGAGAAATTAAACATGCAAGATCTTGTCGATGTTTCTTTGAATCGCTTTGTGAGGATTCAAAAATGTTGTAATTCTTACTAAAATAGTCTTATTTATTGGTGATAAATTAAGAATTAATGTTGTCAAAATAGTTTGCGTAATACTTTTGTGTCGGATCATCAATGGCCTGTGTATGAATTTTATTTATGTTTTTATAACAACTGGCAATGAGTTGGATATTCAATATGCAGCAAGCTATAATGTGTATACTAATCCATCGTTTATTGGTGAAGACATTAGCCACCATTGATATGATACAAAATACTTACTATAGTTTTATGTTTTTCAATTGATATAGTTCTTATTATCATCCTCCGTCCGTCTTGCATTAGCACTTTCACAGCTGGAATAATGCAAGATACGTTGGTGTTCGTTTTGAAACTATGTTTAATGGCTACTGGTTTTTGTCATACTGCAGCGTTAATTACTGGATTCATTACTTCTTTATTGGACTACTTCAAATAGCAGTGGGCGTAGAAATCTAACTACAGTGGGTGTCCACAAAGCATAACAATAACATTCTGAGCTATATATTTCACAATAGAGCCAGTTATAACAGTAACCATCTTGTTAGCAGTAACAGTTACCACCTAACTAAGCCATACAACCATAATTATCTACATAAAACATTAAAATAATAAATTGTATTTTACCGGTAACGATCAACGAACTAATTACTTAAGTGCAGACTAGAGTTGCCCTCTGCACTTTGCAATATTTTGTTCATTAGCAACACAGTCATTAAGTGTAAAGCGCAATTGATCATACGTTACATCTCTATTTCGCAAAACGGTAATAATTTAATGCTCTATATAGGGTTATCATTTGTCAGGATTTTACCTGGCATGTCATAAATCTGGCAAAGATGAGTCTGATGACAAATCACGTTAGGATTTGTATTGACATAACACGATTTCATGTTTTTCTAGTTCACATGCAAATTTTTGCTTTTCGCCCTGCAAACCATCACAATGATGCCAAAACTCTAGTTTTGATGAATTTTATAGTTAGTAGATACATTTTATTGGATTTGTTTGTTGAACTAGTTCTGTCTCTAAAATAAGGCGTTAGAAAATTTCTCACTGGCAGAAAATATTTTCAATATATCGAGCATTATGTTCTATTGTTATGTGAAACAAAATAAGACTGCGATGGAGTCGTATTTTTTTGGCACCACCGCTAACCCTAGCTCACTAATACATCAGAATACGCTGACACGAAGACGCTGTTAATTTACACCAGTCACGAGCTGCACTAAGTTGCGACCCAATGAACTTTAGATGAAGATGTTACGTAACCCTATGCAAATCATGAGGATGCACCTAACACAGGCTTTATGTAAACACTTTCACGAACTAATAGAGGTTTTGTACGTAATGGTAAGGTAATATAAGGGAATGGGTCGTGAGGTTTTTGATTTGTTGCTTTATCTCCTCTATCTTTATTATTCTTAAGGGTTTTATATAATACACTTCACAAACGCTTCTTCATTTCAACGTTTTCTTGATCTGCGTGGTTTGCTTTTGTACGCTTTCATTAGTCATGCATATTTGCTCTCATTATGGAGAAGCATATCATTTGTCGTGTTATGGAAATTACCTATAAATTGATTTATGATTTATGAAGTTCTGCAACAGCTATCTTTCTTTAACAGTCCTTAGGTGCACCAGGCTCTATCAGATCTTTACTGTAATCTATTAAACAACACTTACGACATAACTCTTAATAGACTAAGTGAGAAGACACACGCTAATTCTTACGTAAAATTCTGTTTATACCATTTGATGTTGCTTTTATCTTACTTCCTCTTACTTTAACCGGACAATTCACTTTAACAACAGTGAAATTCTGCGTGTATCCGTAAACGGCCCTTTTACTGCGTATACGTGTAGGAATTTATGTTGTTTGTCGTATGTGGAGATATTATCGGCGATAGGAGATAGGACCAACAAGTTCAAGTAATCCGACCTCGTGGCGTACGCCATATTTATTGGTTCTCTTTAGCATTGTGTGGCGTCTTCTATACTTTAAGCAAAAATAATAAATATTTTTTTGCATTTTATTTTATTTTGTTCCTTATTTCTGCGGGTATCGTAGAATTTAAACTCAAGTGCATATTTGGGTCAGTATTAGAATTAAACTTGCCAATCATCTTTGTCCCGTTGTTTACCAACAAGTAGACAGACATTGAAATCAATATCATTATCGTTATCCGAAGGTGGTATTTACCTACTGATGCAAATAATGTTCCTCTCGCTTACACCAATCGTCTGTGTCCCGTTGTTTCATCGAGTTACGGCCTAGGATTTTATTGATGTCGTTGCGGGTTCTATCGTTAATAAGATAAAAGCTGCCAACTCAAACGTGGTTACAGGCTGATGGCGGTCTATTTGTAACCCGGCTTCACCCCTAACGGTTCGCATACTAATGGAGTAGATGAATGTGATTAGTTTTAACAGATATTAAGTAGGTACCTACACCGACCAATTAGCAAAAAGCATTTCTACATTTTTATTAAGAAACAACATTCGAGTCTTAAAGTAAAGCTGCTGACGAAATCGCTCTGGAGTTGGCTAATAAAAGGGAACTTAAATCATGTCAAATTATATCAGTTTAATATCGGCCTTATTCCCACGGATTAGAGCACGATTTCCATCGCAACAGTGCAAGCGTGTTCTACACCTGTCTCGCAAAGGATCAAGAAACTTTAATCTAGCTCATTACTGTTCAGTTCTAAAACGGCGTACGTTCCTTTAAAAGCCAGTTTACTTAAGGCGTTGTTCTTGTAATTTAATTTGATCGTTGAGATAAAAGTAAATGCCACGTTACACGAGACTCGTTTATGCGTTCGACACTTCTACCACTTCTGCTCCCAATATCACGACTTCATTAAAATTTAACTTTGTTTTATAGTTTACACGTGTATTTGCTTTTAAAACATTTACGATTATACTTGGTACTATTATTTATAAAGATATAAATTCAGGTTTATTTAACCTGTTTTATTTTTAAGTGATTTTATGTTATATATTATAACTTTATCGAGTTATTTCGAAACGAGTTTGGTTTTAAGTGCGTATTTATTTTATTCTAGATTTTATGTTCGATATTTAGCGATTGCGATACATTATACATATAAGCCATTATACATACGATACATTATACTTACATATTATAACCTATTATTTATTACGACTATCAGTTATAAAATAAATGGTGCAATTCAATCCAGATTTTTAAGGTTAAATATATTATGATATTAGCCATTAGGAAGATTGGAAGTAGGAGCTACTAATACACCGCCTGCACATGCAAAGCGGCAGATCAAAATTAATAGTTTATGCAATACAGCAACATTTATGGAAAGATTTTTATGATATAAAATGATAATAATTATTGTATTAGGCTCGATTGTGTTTTAAGAAATAATAAATATTTCATTTATTTATGTACCTACACACAAGAAAACTTAAACATGGTATAAAAATGTTACAGACATAATTAGCACAATGGAACTACTTATTTATAATGAAATTTCTTCCAGTAGTCCCGCGACTGGAAATATGGATGATAGACACGAATTATAATATGTGTTTTAAGAATTATGGCCGATGCCAAGTTGCGTTTTACAGACCTTTTAATTTTGGTAATGGCTGCATGTTCTCGCCCCATAGCTAAACAAACAATTTTTTTTTTCATAATTATAATAGAAAGTATCAAAACCTTTCTCCCCATGGAGTTCCCATAAGATTCGCTACGGATCTTCTCTTCTGTGTTACGTTACAAAACAATATATTCGCACTCACGCCGCTTATTGTGAACGTTAATAGATTCACCCGCGTGTGGGCCATTACAATAAAGCATCGATCATTTGGCTGCGCCGGCGCACAATCGCCGCCGTTAGCAAAGTAAATCGAGGGGAGGATGCGGAAACAGATGGAATGATCCGTGATATTGAAGATGTAACGGTGCGGTTAATGGAAGCGCCTTTACGTTTAACGGAATATAATGACCAAAGAAAGGGTTGTGAATTTGAAAAAGTACGTCCTGTAGTTATTACAATTGGAAATCAATTTAAGTTTGTGTTCTCTCAAAAACTTTATAACATCGAAGTACGAAATTTATAGTCTTCCAGTGGATTACCAAGTTCGAACAGACTAACCAGTGTTGTTTTAATTCAGGGCTCATTTTGACAAACTGTAGTATATCTGACAGATTTTATTTACAGGATCTTCTTATAATTCATTTATTTAATTAATGTATACGGCTCAGACAATTACATACATTAATTCATATAAAGAATAATATATAAAAATAAACGAGCCACAGACACCACAATATCATGCTTTTTTCTTGCAGTACTCAGTACTAGTGAACAGATAACATAGGTATAAATAAAAAATGTGTTTCGGGCTTCACAGCTCCTCATAACTTGGTGGGCTTCACTCGATTATATCATTGGCATGACATTGACAGGTTACCATCTAACCGCCCACCGCCAGCAAAACATCGCAGAACTAATTTATTGAAAGTATAAAGTTAGTCGACAAACGATCCATCATATAAGTGTCAAAATGTTTATGATGATAGAATTTATCGTCCGTTATCTCTGACAATTTGATGTTGATGAAGAGATTATTTTTATCTTCGGCTTCGGCACTAGTGCTTATTAAATACTTGACTCTTTGTATCTTATTTTATTTAGAACCTTAGAGTAATTTGGTGTTTTTATTTAAAGACTGTTTTTATTTGATTATAATTTGCGATAAAGATGAAGGAAAACATTGGGAGGAACCTGCACATCTGAGAGGGACTAATAATGTTCTCGATGGTGTGTGTAGTCCGCCAACCCGCACTAGGCCAGCGTGGTGAACTAAGGCCGAACCCTTCTCATTGTGAGTAGAGGCCTGTGCCCACCAGTGGGACAGGTAATGGGCTTAGTTTATTTTATTTTGAGGACTTGCCAACTAAGTTAGTATAGCAAAAAGGCACTCTAAATAATTCTAAAAGGTATGAAAATTCGACTTTACCGATGGCACTTTCAGCTTTACATATTCTTCTACTCTGTAGCAATTCCGCAAACCGCACTCGGATTATTCAAAAGTAATTACTAAATCTAATACATTATAATATCAAATGGTTCAAAGGAACCTATCAACATTCATTGGTGTTAGACTGCATCCGAACGTGCGCAGGAGTGCACCGCAATCCGTTAAGACAATGGCGACTGGTTACTGTTGTATTACAATACAAATTCCTAACACAAATTACATGTGAGCAGATTTCCGTGGCCGCCTCTCGACGTTTTTCATTGTTCCGTGTGCAAATTGCCGATAGGCTGTTGATCGAATGTTTCAAGTAAAGAGCTTAGAAATACTTTCAATTTTCTTTTTGTATAATTATATTAAATTGAGTTTACTACCATCTTACAAATTACTGACGTAGCTCATAAGGCTGCAAAGTTGAAGTGGGATTGGGCTGGCCATGTCTGCCGGATGCCCGATGAACTGTGGGCCAAGGTAACCACTAAGTGGAGCCCTGACATAACGAGAAGGCGACGCGGCAGACCACGAAAGAGATGGCGGGATGAACTTGATAACACGAACAACGAATGGCTCTAGACCGAAAAGTCTGGAAATCATGGGGGGAGGCCTTTGCCCAGCAGTGGGATGATGTAGGCTAACAGTAACAGTAACTACCATCTAGTCTGTGAATAAGAGTATATTATGATTCTAAGAAAAGTTATCATTATGTCTGAGAATATCTACTAATGTCCAATGATACAACCTCTACGCTTCTTATTTCATATTTATTTACATACCACTTTTAGAAAGCCTATTTGGAGATTTTGGCCGGAAACCTCACAGTCTTAAAAGTAACAACTTGAAGTCTGAAGCAGGGTTGCGAAGGATAAATTATCCCGATAATAACGATTTTGTCTGCTTGCAATAATACCTGTATCACACGGCCACAGCGTAGCGTCATGTTGATAACGTGTATCCGAAATTCCGAACGCGGGCAATGTCAGGCAAGTACGAGGGGATTCCCTCTGTGTTTTTTTGCTAATGTCAAGTCAAACAACAAACTAACAAAATTTGATTATATACTTGTGTATATAACCTAAGCATCGTCGTCATTGTTTTATGTATGCGCTGTGCGAACTTGCGAGAAATAAAGATCCACTGTGGTCTAATTTTGAGTTTATAAATGTTAAAAAATTGTGGTTTATGGGCTTGGATAATATTATCGGATAGTTATCAATGAACATAATATCTCGATAATTTGCAACCCTGATCTGAAGATCTAGCCTAGCGGTTTTAGATTCGATGTTTTTAGACGAAAGTATATTTATAACTTCTTTAAAATATGCACTCGTTAATAACTATGTTTTATATCGAGTATTAATTGTTTATGATCAGTAATAAATATTGCTTACTTAATTAATATTTCGTACCATAACTTTAAGCTGTGTGGTCTTAGTAACGGTTAGACCACCCCATCAAAGTCTGCAACATTCTTAAGACTTAAGTGGTGTATAAGTTGGATAATAAAACTATCTGCATACTGATAACTTTATATCGATCACTTTCCGCCTGCCAAGCGATTGGATTATGACTTAATGCGGACATCTGTCTTTTGCTTCACGGTGAATGAGATCATCAATATAATTATAGACTATTTAGTTGTGTTTAATGTGGTGCAATTTTTATTGGCTGATAGTTTAGCTGGCGTGCTTATTGGTATGAATTATGATCAATATGAATATTATTAGTATTAGCTATAAAATTTAAATTTCGTACAATCGTCTGGACATCTACTCGTATGAATCTTTCTACTTAAAGCTTCTATTTCATCTTTCTTTATTTTCTGTCCGTATTTTTTTTTTTACTTTTTTTTTTAAATAATCTTTGCCCCTCACTATGATTTCTCCTGTATCGAATGTATCCTGTATCTGTTTATGTACATATATGAGAAGACACAGAATACGTGAAATAGGAGAACTAAGTACAAAGGTACAGCTTATTTAACAATAGAAATCTCTTCCACCAGACCTGCGAGAGGGGAAATATTTAATTTATTAATAAAATAAAGTTTCCAATTTAATAATTTACGATTAACATTTATCAAGTTAATACTGGATATAAGAAGAATCAGAAATTATAATCGTCAATATTTCTGACACTCGGAAATTAACATGATAATGTGGACCAATTTCTAATACATTAATGAATGTGACATAATTCTGAGACCGTGTTAATAGGATTACGGGGAACGTCAAAGCGGCCTACTGTTCGTAATTCATTGTAATACTGTTAACGGATTATACGGGCAGTCCGTCTATAATCAAGGCTAACTGTAATCGTGTATCCGAATAAAGTCGCTGATTTATTTGGTTTTTTAAAGGCTTCAATTGCTGTGTTTAGTGTCAGTAGTTAATCGGAATTAGAGTTAGTTGGGTCAGGAATCATAATGTTTAGACCTAAAATATTTTTGTTTCTGTCCTTTCTATCCTCCAAGTCTTCTCATCTTGATTCGGTTTTTAAATACTCATCACATGAATTTGTAGCATCTTCATTTGTAACATCTCTATGCATAGAGTTACCGCTAGTTCGAGTACCTAATCTGTTCTACGTAAAACATTGCCGACCCATCAAGCTCTAGTAAACTTTGCTAAGGATGCTTCAAATGGACTGCACTTTATCGATGGCATGCTACAAACGTCGACCGATATAGTTTTGTTGTCTACTTTTCTTTTACCTGAACAAAGTAAAGGTTTTTAATATTCAACTGAGCCTGGAACAATCTTTTATGATACTTTGGTCAATGTGCTGAATCATTATTTACAACTATTTGAAATCTAATCAGAATTCCGCGTACGTCTCAAGCGTGTTGTGTAGATAGTAATTCATGGGACCTTTCAAATTTTATGTTCCTTCGCCAGGGGGCCTGCCCGATACATCCCTTTAGCATGCAAATCTGAGGCGTGACAAATTAAAACTACGTGCATCGTTGGCTTCGATACGATGTCTAACCTGGCAATAATGCTAATTGTGGGATGATGTATGGGAAAAGGCTGAAGGACTGTACAACTTCTTGTTACTGTAGCAAATAAGATCGGTCAGATAAGATTAAAATATTGTAGGTAGTCTGTGTGATTATTTAGATATCTCGCATATAACAGCTGTACTTATGAAATAAAATTCGTAAGTTTATGAGAATTCTGCTAACGTAACAATACTTAGCTACAGAATACAAATAAGTTCTTTATTTGTTGAATCACCTGTATCGTTGTATGCGAAAATTGTGTTCCTGTTCTGTTTTCATCCGGCAAGAATTCGTTCATAAACTTAACATAATCACAATTCACACCACAGTCCGCCCCATGGTTTATGCGATAAGGCCGCCCATTGTACTTTAATATTGTAATCTCCTTTACTTACAGAATTGTTATATTCAGGTGTACAATAAAGTATAATAAATAAATAATCACTTATTAAATTTTACCGCTACACAATCATTTGACTACTATTGGCACTTATGGGATATATTTTAACGCTGTTACAATCTCCATGATCACGGGATGAATGATCATGGAATCACGGAAGATATCCCGTAAGTCACAATAGCAACCCTGCTACTGTGACTTACGGGATATCTACTACCCAGTAGTACAATCAACTACCCAGTTGCTCACCGTGAATGTTAAAAACAGCGTTTACAATCATTTGACATCCTATTTATTAGTATTCTAGTAAAAGATCACTCCCTATACAAGCGTCCGTTAGCCGTATTATGTTATTTATTGTCGTCCCCGCCCACAAACTTAGACATTGCGTTAGACTTTTAACGATTTCTCATGATTTACCCTGTCTTCTGAATAGCCTGTTAATACTGGGTCTGCTTTTTGCACTGACTTGCAACCGGTCAGGACCGCTTCGCTTGTTTTATTGCACCTATAAACCACTATAAATAATTTCACTTAAGAACAAGTGCGCATTACAGACACCGCCTTAAAACTTTTTGCATAAAATCAAACAGCTCCATTTTAATACGCGAAATGTTTTAGCATCTTTATTTGCGTCCAATCGCGTGGGATTATGAGCAGGTGATGCATTCATTTGTAGATCTGCATTGAGTATGCACAACGCACCTGTACTGAAAATAAACATTATAGAGATTGGTATAACAATATGAATATATTTATGGAGTAATATCGGTGAGCTAGCATCAGAGTAATTTAATATTTTCTCTCAAAGAATTATTTCTTCCGTTAGAAATGCGCAGTCTCACATTTTTTCTATTATGAGTAGCATGCACATTAGATGCGTAAGCGTTAGGTGATGTCATATGAGACATTCAGATAAATGTGACATTAATCATAAGCACGCATTGAACGCAGAATATAATATTTATTATTTATTTATTTATTTTAATTCAATTACTCTCTACACTTACAGTAATATATTTGCATATATTATTAAGTTGCTTCTTCGTTTGTTCTAAATTGCACACATTTTAAAAGGCTTTACAAGTCCCTGCGACTATTTACTTTGTTACATTGACTTACAATATGCGTATGACCTCAATCGTAATGAGACTTTACAGTCCTAGCTTATTTTCCTTTGTTATGTTTTCTAGAACTTGTTGTGATGTAGGAATTAGGAAGTGAAATACAACATTTACTCTGGGAGCTACGAAACATTTGACAATATAATTGTGTAATTTATGTATGATCTTATTTCTGTTAACTGTGACTTCAGGTAAAATTATGAAATGTCTTGCAAGTGTTCTACATTCTGTAGTGCGAGTCGCATAAATGCGTAAAACCAGAAATTTACAATACTCCGATGAAGAATTACGTCAAACGCTTGCTCAGAATTCGAAATCTAATATTTTTAGTAAGTCCCTCGCAATAGCCTGGTGTTAAATTGAGATACTGAAGGAATAATATGAATGAAGAAATGAGGTACAGAAGGAAAATATAATAGAAATTGTGTTAAGTAACACAGATGACTGTTCTTGTAGATTAAAAAATATCGCAGGATAAAAATTAAGAACTTCGCCAGAAGGATTAAGAATTAAGTACTAAAGAATTCAATATTCTTTGCAATTTGTACTTGGATACAAAAGAAGCGAGTGAATTCATATTTTTGCTAAATATCACCTACAATACATCTGCCTATAAATTCTACTTCAATGTAGACTCAAACTTTTGAGTTCTTAAGCTTGGCAACGATATATTGACCGGGGTATCAATACAAATAATTTATACGCCAGCTTTTATTTTTCTGCCTTAACTTGTGGGATTTCAATGATTGTAAATTGCATTAAGATATAAATGGCTTTGTAAAGCGTTCCCAAGGCTGTGCTGTTTGCCTAATCGTGAGAATTGGTGGTGTGATAACTATGCTGTCTGTAATCCGATTAATGTTTATCTACTTTGGTACCAGAATGTCCAACATTGGAAGTTTAGCCTACACTGTTGACTAGTCAATTTATTGTCGGAACTGAATCAGTTGTAGCTACCTTAAATTTGGACATAATAAATTAATAAACTGGACTGAAGTTAGATTATTAGTTTTCATTAGTACCTACTTTGACTAAAACCGTATTCGTTTTTATCATATCAACCAGAGGTAGTTTCACACAGAATCGCCATTTCACATAGAATTTTGGAGATAAATTATAGAACATAATATTTAAATGTCAGGCAGATTAAAAACACTAATCTTGGTTATGACATTTTGCACCTAGCCAGCTGGGCTAACATGAGCTTCGTGACATAATTTTATCGTCGCCGTCGTTGTCATGACGACAAACTTCTGTCGCGGCGTGCATGTTAGCCTATCAGGGGGCCTAAAAAGGCCAAATTGAGCAATTCATCTAATGATCTACTTAGTAACTGTCAAACAGATGATTGCTGAATATGAACCTTATGCGGATGACATTAAGAGTCGTCAATTAAGTAGATATTTTGACATTCGTAATATGAAACATATTATGATTCATCTAAAGCGGCCTTTTTAGCCCCCTAGATCATTCACGCTGCTTCGCATGTGTTTACAATAATTAATCAATTTTCCACCAAGTTTGTAACTTTTTACCTACCTATGTTCATACAAACAAATTATTTTGATTTGATTTGATTCGATGTGTTCGAATAAGTTTACCAAAATGATAACTCCACGATTTACCAGTAGCGGATTCTCCTCAGTTTTCCTGCTATAACGGTGGCAAGATAAGGACCTCTTATTGCATTTCGGATACTACCAGTTGCTTCGAAACTCACTTGTACATATTGTTGTATCTTATTTATTATTATTCAAATCCTACGATAACAAGTTTTCGTATTACCAGCTACCAGATTATTATTATTTGCATTAATCCTAACTATTATAAATATAGTCTAAATGGAAAAGTGAGTTCGATCCACTTAAGTACTCCATAAAATATTACATGATTACGTTTATCCAAAATATCTTATGATAATCTCCATGTCACATGCAATCCTGTATCGTTAGGCTTAACATAATATTATTTGAATCCCTGCAAATCAAATGGTTTCCTAAGGATATTCAAGAAACCGACTCCACGCAAAACCTAGTTTATTATAATTTAAATACTTCGATTACCAGTTTTCGCATTACCATCAATAAGATCATAGATATTGGCGTTAATTTGTAATAAAGTTAATGTGTTTTTTATTGCAATCTGTATTGCTATTGCAACTTTAGTGTCAGGTTTGTTAATCCCTGGGAACTTTGTAGAAGATAAACTACGATTCGCATTACGTTTAGTTGCAAGTTATTATCATGTTTGTTTTTATTTTGTTATTCTATTACGCTTACTATTGTAAGTGGTACGGTTGCTATTTCATTTGTCTAGATCACCGCGTGAGTGAAAACACGTATTGCATTGTTCTTCTTTATCAAATGTGTATAGTATTGCTGCCAGAATTTCTTCTGAATTAGGGGTGTTGTGTTTTTCTTAATAATCTCTATTTTTAAGAAATAGTTATTATCTCTGCATCTTAACTAAGTAATATTGTTGAAAGCATTTTATCGTGAAAGTAAAATTCTCGACAACACTTACAAAGGTGTTTAGTTAGACGATTTACTATCAATTTCTTTGTAAGGATGCATCGCATTTTGAACAGTAACGACAGGATCGACAGCTTTGCATAATTGAATTTAGATTTAATATTTATCTGAAACGCCCATTGTTTTGGTGTCCGTGGGCGATAGGCCTGCAGCCTGTCACGACTTATTTGCAGTTGTAATCCTTAAACACCATTATACTATAGTGTCTTCCATAATTCCCTGTGGTTTAACTTTAAATGGTACAGGACCTTAATTCCCTAAGGTCGCTTTTGATTTCTTACCTTATCTCTCGGGAGGTCCTTCCTGTGCGTGAAGAAGTATAAGTGGACAATTTTTGTTGTAATTAGTATTGGTTTTTAATAGTACTTAATTCCTTTTGTTACAGTGAGATGGCGCGGTGGAGTGCGCTCCAGCATGGACGATCAACAGCTTGGCTTGTTTTCATCTGCCTTCTGCAAGTGGCGAGGGCAACACCCGGTGAGTTCTTACTTTAATTAGGAACAAATCAGCTCATAAACGGTTTTCTATTAATCATGGGCCAGATACAGCATTAATGATCGCATAAGTGTTTAGTGCTTACTAATCAAATTAAAGCCATGTCGTCCTACTGAATGCTGAACATCATTCTACATCAGTAATGTTTCACTGCTGAACATGGGCACTGTGAATCCTTACTCTGTGACATGGGGCTCCAAATGATTGTTACTATGTACCAGTGGCGAAGGGTGACAGTTTTAAAAAGGGAAGCCGTCCCAAAAATGCCTTCTAAAAATTGCTGTAATTAATGCTGCAAGACAAAAATCCATATAGTCATGTCTAGAAGAGGTCGACCTAACCGAATAACAAGCCTTTTTTTGTCGGTTGGATAAGCAAATAATGTAATATTATGTTGGTCTATGCACTAACCAATTCCTAAAGGGAAGCCGATGGGAATCGGGTTGTATGGACTCTTCGCCACTGCTATGTACTAACATTGCCACCCAAATGGCACACAGATAGGTGATTGTTGATTTATCTAAATATTTATTGTTAACAACGCCAACGGGAACTCTTCTGTCTTTAAAATCACCACTTGTCATAAACCGTCGCATCAAAATTGGTCCACAGATTTGGAACTATGATTTCACAAATAGTTGTACAAATGACATAATTATTTTTACTATGGCAAAAGTTAAAACATTCACAAGTAAACACTGACTTACTAACAAGATCAAATCATTAATCGTGTTTGTCGTTCAATACGCCATTGTACTATATTTACAAATAATGCGATGAATGGACCGAGTAATAAAATAGCGTCACCGCTTCATTCATCGAAACTAATCGTGTACAGTGAAGCTTGTAAAAAGCAATTCTATGGAATTTCATTGGAACGGAAAAGATTATGATCGTTTGAACGTTTTTAATCAGGATTGTAAAAGGGTTAAATCCTTTTTTTAACTCCCGACAAAAAAGAGGGCTGTTATAAGTTTGTAGTGTGTATCTGTGGATCTGTGTATACAGGACATTTTTTTCCTGCATGAGAATCTGTGTATCGGACGGATGGACTAATTTCAATTCAGTTTTTTTTTATTGATAGCTAGTTTAATCGGGTATCATTTTAGCTACGTTTCATTAAAATCTGTTAAGCTGTCCATAAGTTACAGCTCTTTTTCTAGTTGGATTCGGGGGTTTTTGACGGTTACGTTAGAAGTTTTACTTAATACCGCGTTTATACGTAAGGCGAATATAGTACCTATAGTATTCGCATAGATACTTGTGTAGATAGTCAACAAAACTGCTTAGCAAACGCATAAGTTTTACTAGAAAATGGTGATACAACTTTTCTCTCAACACAACCGCAACACGTTCCGACTAATTTATTTGATACTAACACTAAATTAATTGCCTAAAAGCCAGAACGAACGACGTACAAGAATCCGACGCACCAAGAATACAATGTAGACAGTATTTTCTAATTGGAACAAAGACTTTAAAGGGAGGTCCCAGTTTCCTTTAAAGGAACTAAAATATATGTGCTTATTATGATCACATGTACTAATTAACACTGTCTTTTATAGTTGCTATTTGTATTAAAGAATTGTTAATTGATTGGTTCTCTGGCTCGATTACATGATAGGTGGAATGCAGTGTGCTGAATTATTTGAGATATTTCGCTTTTAGTATAAAATTAATGACTGCTTAATGTATTTAGGCTTTCTTCTTCTAATTTTATATGGTGGTGGATGGAGGCGTTGTGTGTCGAGTTGTTGAGTTCCCTTGATTATGGTTGAGTTTAGCGATGCTGACGTATGGGTCATGCTCGTCAACGGGTGCCGTCTGTCGGAACTGGTCATCTTATAACTGCCATGGCAATCTTATTCAGAGGCAAATCATTATTATCCTATTCTTATTTTTTATTCAAATTAAATTACATTATTCTCACAGCTCTTACCACAACATTGTTCTGATCAAGATTGTAATCTAATATTTTTTTAAAGTTTCCATGGAGTTTCTTACTTGTTTCTTCTCCATAGGACCTATATACTATTTGGAACCGCGCTTCTAGAGTCTTGACATTTCATAAGTGCCTGTATCTGGTTAACATGAAATAAAAATCTATTCTAAACTAGAAACTGCAAATCATAAGCTACTGGCAGGGTGAGGTGTTAGGAATTTGAGTCGATGAATCTGTACGTCTCTTCTTCAACTCTTCTGCAATTTAGCCAAATGGGGATAACTAATGGAACGATTAGTTAGTTAGAAAGAAACAAAACCGAAAAAAAAAGTATTGGGTTGAAAAATTATTTTGGAATCATTTGATCATTACCGTGAGTAAAATCAATCGTTAACGTATCGAAAACGACTTAAATTTCACCGTGTATAATAAAGACTAGTTAAAATTCATCAAGCCACAATAATCCAGACGTTCAACCACATCTATTCATTCCCATATCTATAGTAGGCGCGCCTCGATATACAGTTATCATTCTCTAAACAATTTAATAGGAAAAGCAAAGGCAACGTTTGCAAAACCTTAATTAATTGTTCAAAGGCCTAACGAAGCTAAGGTCTCGTGTGCACCTGTCGATTCTGTTATTTATTACTGTTTGTTTCATGTGAGAGTATTTGCTTATTCTATCTCTAAGCTGCTTTGTATTCGCCCTTATCTGAATGCATTGTTTTCTACGGTGATTAATGTGGATTTAATGGTACACGGATTTGTTTTACGATGTGCTGGGAATTTAAAGTTCAAGTTGAGAATAAGTAGTTTTATGCAAATTGTGTTAATTAATTAAGTTAAAAAGAATCAGTGTTGCCACAGTATGTTAGGAATGCACTGAATTTGCTTAAAAAAGCGCTAGAATCATGTGGGTTTCGACAAAAAACAAATAGTAGAAATTAAAGAACTTTCATTATAAATAGATTTCAATAATTATAGAAAAAGAAACACAAGTCGGTTTGAAAAATTGTAGAAATAATTCTGATAGTATGCGATTATCGTAACCTTTGGACGCTTGCAACACCAGGGGCATTTGCACGTTGCCGACCCTACTACTGGCGTCGGGTTGGTAACACGACATTGGCGATTTTGCCGAGACACATGACATTTCCGCGTACTGGCGATTTTGCCGCAAATATGGCGAACATGTCTAATAATGATTATTGTTTTCTTTACAGGTCCATGTGAAGTGGAAACGGGCCAGTCTAGCATTATAGTTGACATCGAAGAGAGTAGAGGAGATCGTAAGTAACATTTTATTTAACTAACTTTCGGTAGTATTGTTGTCAAACACGATACCTAAGTACATCCACTACCCCGTGGTTATTCACGCCCGTTTAGGGTTGCCAATAAATTTCAAAAGGAATATAGGAGATTTCCATTTCGGGTGCTAAAGAAACACTAGACATCATAAAAATATAGTACCTATCATATTATATTTTTTCTTAAAAGTTCAAGCAACTATTGATATTGAGTTATTTTTGTATTCACCCTATTGGTAGGCAAAGGAACTTAAGCAACTATTCCCTATACAGCCTAGTTTCATTCACACGACCTTACGACCGATATGTATGACAAACTGATTCTTTTTTGTTGCGTGTAGTCTCCTTGCCTGCTGGCTGGCTAAAATATCTTAGGCCCGTTACGTACACCAACACATTTTTTTTTTCATTTCGTATATTTCCGCCACGACATAAATAACTTTTTTCCGAAAAAAGGGGGATAATAATTGAACGATGCTTCTACTGTATAGCATGCGATGTATGCGGCTAGACCTCGATCGAAGGGAAATTCATCATAAATCATATGGCTTTTCACCGAATTGTAAATGTCTTTACGGCCCAACATGATTGATACTTGACATTACCATTATTTCCTTTATAGAAGTGAACCAAAGCACAGTGCCGGCGTATCTGCCTATAGTGGGCGAGCCTGACGAGGACGTGCTGTTGTCCACGGTGTTCCCCAAGGGTCCCACGCTGTTCCAGCTCGATGGCAAGCGGTTGCAGCTCCTACAGCCGCTGGATAGAGATGCGGATAATTTGTCGCATATGGTGTTTCAGGTATAAAGCATTATAATCGCTTTAGGTAGTTTTAATTTTAATAAAATAACAGAATTAGCATTAGCATACACGGGTCGGAAAGAGTATTATACTAAAGCATTATGAACAACTTTTACTAAGCGACCAACACCGTAAACGCGAAAATAAATCAGGTGTTCCATACAAATTAATTCAATATTTCTTGACTAAAATGTATGAAATAGCAAATTCTTTTTTCGTATTTTCAGTATTGATCCCATAGTAAAAGTTGTTCACTATGATGAGTAAGCACATTAACCCCTAAAAGTGATCGGAAATAGAAATGAAGGATCTTGTATGGGTGCAGAACCTAACAACATGTCATTACAGCGTACTTAGATAATAGTAGAACATTGGTAGATTTAAACTTGACAACAACCGAAAACAATTACTTCCATCTTAAAAAGAAAACGTGCTCTATTTCCTCGGCACAACACTTATGGCTTCCGCTGGCAGCGGAGCGGGCTCCGTACGGACTCCGTTTAACTCGCAACGGCAAACTTAATAGAAGTGCTTCCACCAACAAAGAGTCTAGCGGAGAGGACTGAACGAGTAAAAATAGTTAACGCCGAACTCATTCTTCATTGTTCTTTTGCAGTGGAAGGCAATTGTCAAAACTCTTTCACCTATTTTAGCTAGTTGGGGTTCCGTTCCGTCCAGGTATTACATGCTCATTACCCTTTCGCAATGCTTTTCGCAGCCCGGCTTGAGTAACGAAAAAATATGCATCAGTTCGTAGAATAATTTTAGTCTCTGGCACCTGCAATACATTACAAAGTCCCGTAGTAAGCATTCACATGCTTATACTACAAATTTAATATTGTATCCATAATCTTATTAGATAAATCAGTGAAACGTGTGGACGGATCATTGAATATTTTAAATATTCACCCATGACTTAGGTCAACTATTAAGTAACTGTTACATAATCAATATTAAGCATTACTTATTCAGAATTTCTTATTTAGTTCCCACGATCAAAAAACGTATTGTCATTTACAATAAAATTCATCCGTATATACTCTACTATAAGCCGTTATTTATCTGTGTTAAATACATTATCTATCATAATCATCTTATGATAATTTGTCATATAATTTATAAAAATCTCCAGATATTTCTCAAGTAGCCACTTAACATAACTAACCATTCAATTTCAAACCTTATTCTACCGAATTAAATTTCAAAATTGCTTGTGTAATAAGAATATGAACCGATATATTTCGTCTGAGCTGTATTTCGTCTATTAATAAAACCCCTGAGGGTAATTTGGTAGTTATTAATCGATGCCAAACGTAATTTGAATGGTAATAAATGGGTATGTTTGCAGCTGGTCTGTCAAGTGAAAGCGACGAAGAAGCGGCGGACGATACCAGTAATAGTGAGAGTCTCCGATATCAACGACAATGCACCGGTTTTCCAAGGGACGCCGTATGAAACTCATGTTTCTGAGGTAAGATTATAGTAAATATCTCTACTAATATTTCTGTGACACCAAGGATAAAGAGGATAAGTAAAAAAATTCGAAAAGGTGAGTTTTTGCATAAATGCCTTCATAACATCGATATGTATAAGACGATAAATCAATAATATCGAATTCTATATATTATGTAATAGTATTATGCAGAGTGAGTATAATACCACTTTTCTTCAGTCAGTGATTTCTTTTTTACTCTGTAGCTAAAAATTAGATTTTTTAACTTATGCACTTTTTCCTTGGCACAACAGATTTATCAATGCACAGTTTATGTTCGTAGATTTTAGTTCCTCTTTCACGCCGTAACGGCAATAAGGATCTGGATAAAAATTGGTACAAAGGTAAAATGTATTCTGGATTACCACTATAAGTACTTATCATGCTAGAATATTAAAAACTTGACACGGGCAGAGCCGCGGACGCAGCTACTGTGTTTGTAAATGTCACTTTTGTTTGACAGCGCGTAACGATATCATTCCGCTCTTGTACGAAGTACTTATTAGGTCTATGTTCCGCTTTGTTAATATTAGTAAGTTTGATAAAATATTGCAAAACGGTTGGTCAACGCTACGCGTGACCCGAGGGCTGGCCTATTTTTTGGTCAAAGAATAAGCATTGCCATTCAACGTGGCGATGCTGCCAGTCTTCTGGGCACGCTACCAATTGACAGTGATAAGGAGGAGTACTTGACGGCTAGGTGGTCAGTTTTATATTTGTATTTTTATTTTAGGTTTTATATAATTAATAATAATACGCTGTGTACATGTTTAAGTTTAGTTGTAATTCACGAATAAACAGATTTAGTTCGATATTATTTTTTCAAAAGTTGAAATCATTGTTATTGGCACCATTAATATTAATGAAAGGACATACCAATTAATCCATGCAAGTGAAGGCAATGTGGGCTTTGTTTGTGGGCGATGGACTTAATAAACTTGTTTTGGACTTCGACTTGCTTTTCCTAATTAAGTTTCCAATCAATGTTGATTTATTGATGTAATACTAACAACGTCATAAAATATATTATCTAACGTTAATTTGTTTATTGATATTTGATTTCTGTAACAAGCTGTGACGATGCAGTGGTTAAGCAATTTGTTTTTGCGTTACGTATCGCGGGATAGACTCGCACGGAACAAAAAAATGTATAGCCTACATACTACACAGTTAGTCGGAAAGGGTAGGTATTAAAAGCCGATAGGGGGCTATTGGTACTCATCAATAAGGACAACTAAACAACTGTTCCATACATATATAGACTTTTAAAAGGAACTCGGGCGTTTTATAATACAAAAAAATATTGTAAACGGCCGATTTTCTCTTCATCGTCTGTTATCTTGTCGGTAAAAATAGCCCTTAGTCCAGTAATATTCAATTACTTGTATGGAACAGCAGACATTTAAAAAAAATTTAAAATGTATATTTCCTTCATTGGTAAAAGTTGTTCATAATCATGAGTAAGTACAATTAACCCCCTTTTTGCTTCATAACCCTTTCCGATTAACCATGTTGTTAGTTATTACTCGTCTGGGTGTGTGTGCATGTGAGATTTATGTTTGTAAACTGTACCCACGATACAGAATTGCAGTGCATTTCTATCTAGACTATCTTTGACTGCTAATTATCTAGATATCATTTTCTTTTACCAATTTTTCCCAGTATAAGTAATACCTTTTCTCATTCCAGCTGGTACCAATCGGCACCACAATATTCGACGGGATCAAAGCCCTAGACATAGACGCTGGCGTCAATGGTCTATCAGAATACTTCATAATACCAGGAGATAATCAAACGCTGGATGAGGCGAACGCAGTGGACGGCTATGGGTATTTTATGATACCTCTGCCTCATCAGGGGCAGGTGGCAGTCAACCGGAGCTTGGATTACGAGCGCACGCAGAAGTATCTAGTCACTATCCTCGCTTCTGTGAGTATTTCTTTTTTCCTATCAGCTACCAGGAGATTAGTGTTGAGAAAGGGTAAACTACTACTGGCATTTTGCTATAGGTAGCTTGGATTAAAATTTAAGCACTATCAAGTCATTATCCTCGCTCCTGTTAGTATTTTTGTTTTACATAGTACCAGGAGACGAGTGTTAAAAGGTGGTGAACGCAGCAGACACTTACGGACAATTCTTGATGCCTCTGCCTCATCAAGGACATTACAGTCACACCCTTGATGTATTTCTGAGGACCAGGAGATAAGATGTTTGAATAGGCATACCGGATTAGAGGCAGTTTGGGCCGTCTGCCTGCATATTTTTGTTACAAAACATTGTCTGCGTTAAATCTGTATGTATGACAGACATTTGGAGAAGTAAAGATTCCAATTAAGCATATGTGCACTACTAGATGTTTCATTAATGTACACGGACAAAATGCTCTGCAGGCTCCACCCGAACAAAGTTATTTGGTTATTAATAGCAATAACTTATTTATTTCTAGCCATTATGTGGTTTCAGTGTAGATACTTTAACTTTGGAAGTTCGATCCGAACCAAGTACTCGGTTGTAAATAGCAATTTAACATGTTTATTTCTAGTCGTTACGTTTTTTCAGTGTAGTCTTCTTAGAAATTTCTCAAGAAATACCATTGACTAAACCTTGATACTTTCATTACAGGACCGTGCCCGTGATACAAAGGGACGTTTATCCAGCACAACAATTTTGACTGTTCACGTACAGGACGATGATGACCAGGACCCCTCCTTCATATACAAGGGTTGTACGCTGCATGAAGGAGCTTGCTTCAATCCGGAGTATACTAGTTTCGTAAGTACATACCTGACGATTTTTATTTATAAAATAAAGCCCCGACTTAAACTAGAAAAAGAGCGGTAACTTTTGAACGGCTGAACAGATTTTCATGCATCATAGGTAAGATGATATCGGATTAAACTAGCTTTCAATAAAAAAAAAAACTGCGTTGAAATCGGTCCATCCGTTTTGGAGCTACGATGCCACAGACAGATACGCAGATTCACCGATACACGGATACACACTACCTCTTTTTTGTCAGGGGTTAATAAAGTGAATAACGAAGTAGAAAACGCGCGATTTTGCGGAAGAAAATAGCTAGTAGGTATGCTATGGCCCTTAGAGCAATATACTGCGTTCCAAAACGCTGATAGTTGACAGTGCTCAAAAGGCCGTCCAGCTAAAATGGGACTGGGAAGGAAATGTCTGCCGCATGTCGAAAAAATTGTAGGTGCGTTATATTTTTATCGAAATAAAATATAGCCTATGTCACTTATGGATCTAAGTGTAGTTTTCCATTAGTGAAAGAAGTTTTAAAATTGATTCTGTAGTTTCAGTGGTTTAGTCAAATTACTCCGGCATACATAAAATCAAATTTAGTCTCTATAATATTAGTATAGGGAATAGATATTCTATTAAATATATCAATTTTACTAAATACGCTTATAATTCCCAGGTAAACAGCGGCGTCTTAGCAGGCATTCTTACTATTGAACCAGAGAAGATCCAGGCGGTAGACATGGACACTCTAGATGCCAGGATCAAGTATACTATCGACAGTGGGGAGCCCGATTCCTGGGCTACGTACTTCGCAATAGATCCTAATACCGGCGGTGTTAGACAACTGGTGCCTGTTGATACTACTATCGCCAAGAAGTTTCATTTAGTTATAAAAGTAAGTATAACAACGTAACGTACTATCAAGACTATTCTGAGGCACATGAATCTAATAATTATTAATACAAAGTCTCTTGTAATAGGGCTAGTCTATTGCGATCTCCCGGGTATAACCCCAAGCTACAGGCCGCTTCTGAAAACTTTTCTAGTGGATAAAACCAATAACACTTTATCCCAACCGGGAATTAAATCCGGACCTTAAGGTCAACAGCCGTGCCTTCACTACACAAGATCAATGTAGCAGAAAGTTAAAACTCTTGGCAAAACCTTTTTTTTTTGGTTCTTATGTCCCATTTTGGGACAGGCAAGGGGAGCTGAGCCCGTATCAGTCATGTCTGATTTAATTTTCTTCTGTCTTCTTTCTATTCGTCAGGCCAAAGCCAAGTCTTCGTCTTTCAGTCTTAGGCTGAAGCCAAGTCTTATTTTCTTTTTGTAATGTCTTATATTTTAAATTGTAAGGCCGAAGCCAAGTCTTGATTGATTCCTTGACAAAAACTACAAAGTCTTTCCTCGCGACTCCCATGTAGAAATAAGGTTATATGACTAATATAGATAACACACTGACTGCCACACAGCAGATCCAATAGAAAACCTCTTGTTCCGGTGACTGAAATGGTGCTCAAAGGGTTAATTATGTATTTTCAGGCGGAAGAAGTATCAGAAGCGCGTCGCTTCACGACAGCCAAGCTAACGATCACTATACGACCAGTAGACGCAAGCCCACCTGTCGTAGAAGCGTCATCTGATGAAGGAGAGGTGGAAGAGAACTCTGCTAAAGGCACCAAAGTACTGGATGCGAGTGGGCAACCCATCAGGCTGTCTGTGTCGGATCCCGACTTGGTAAGTTGAGGACTAAAATTATTAGAAAATCATCACAATCATTTTCTACCAAACAACCTTTTATAGGACTTATTCCTACCTACCAAACCTTTTATAGGTTTGATAGGACTCCTTCGAATAAATTCGTACGCCTGTGCGAGGCAGCTCTTTAGGGACGTGTGACATTCATAACACGTTAAATTACATTTTATTTTCATATGAAATGTTATTGTTTTATTCAAATCTAATGAAAAGTTTTGTTTCGCACAGGGACCCGGAGATCTAAAACCAAAATACACGTTTGAACTGACAACAAACTTCTTCGACATCGACAAAGATGGATATCTGGTTGTCAGCAATGAAAAACTCGACCGGGATCCACCGAACCCTGGCAAGTTTAGATTTCAGGTAAGATCCGAAATTGTGACAATATGTGCCTTCCGTATCCTCTGTAAAATCTTTATCCTTCCGTATCCTATTCCTTATTCCGTAAAAAAACCACCATTTTTTTTCATTTTCATGACTAGTTTTTTAATATGGATATAATATAACATAATAATATCACAGGCAATCTACATACAAAATATTTTACTCACTACCTATTTGAGTATTTAATACTGTGGAGGAACGAGGTGTTTCTTCATTGAAAAGTAAGGATCCTCCGACCAGGCGAGGTAATATTCACAGGAGGGCCGAAACCCGACGGTTGAAGTCGGACTGTTGTATAAGATACGATGATCATTTTACTTGCGTGATTCAGGCTCCGTAATCTAATTGGTCGAATTCGTATTATATACGCCTAATGTAGTGATTTGCTACGTTGCTACGTAGTTTCTTATCGTAGCGCTAGATGTCGCTAAATTATGATTAATAATGGATACTGGTTAATAGCAAATAATAATTTCTTTGGGGTTTCAAATGGCCAAAATAAGGCCAGTATAATGGGCCTGATAACAACCACTACAATGACAATCGGAAAGAATATTGCCATAATCGCCCCGCTTTGCCAATGGATTGGTAATCGTGGAATAAAAGGATTGTATTTGCCGAATGTGTATTGAATTACTTACAAAATAATTTTGCAGGTGGTAGCTCGTGAAGCGACTGGCGGAGCAGCGTCAGCTCCATACTCCTTGGCAGTTCAGTTGCTAGATCAGAATGACAACGCTCCAGTGATACCGAAGACCCAGCCTATCATAGTACCAGCCAGCTTGGAACCAGCTGCAGTTCATAAGGTCAGTTTACAATAATATGATATTTATGATGAAGGATCTTCATTGTTCGTGGGATTATGTCGATAAAGTTATATAGAATAAGTCAATAGAATTTAGAAAAAGTAAAAAAAAAAAAAGTTTGTTGCAGAAACCTGTACAACTTTTACAGTAAATCTTACGTAGGGACCTCCTTTTAAGTAAAAGATATACCTATGCTAGGAGATCCCGCTCTTCAATGACAAATTATGGATTAGTAAAAGTAATCAGATAAGTTACATTTTTGATTATCCTGTGATAAAGATCTGATAATATTTAATACTAGTTATGGATAACGTTCGTTGGTATGGATCGTTAAATTCACATGGATCAGAACAGTCCGTAGTAGGTATCTGTTGAGGAAGGAAGAAACCACACACATTAAGAAGTCATTAGTATTTTGTAAATGTTGTTAATAAAATAATCTAACTATATAGTTATTTATGTATTTAACTCAAGCCGACTCAACAAAAAATCTATAAATCTCTGTCAAAAGACATCACAGTTTACCAGCAAATTGTATCTTAGATATATAATCTATAACTGTAGGACTAACGGGTCGGCAACGCAGTGATGCCTCTGGTGTTGCAAGCGTCCATAGGTTACAGTAACCGCTTACCATCAGGCGGGCCGTATGCATGTTTGTCACCTTTATCGTATAATAATAATATTATAGTTTAAAAAAAACTATAGAACACGCTTTAGTCATCCAAACTGAACGTGTATGCAAAATTTCAGCTCAATCGGAAACCGGGAAGTTGGTCAAATTTAACTTCCAAGATTTTTTTTAAAGTTAGTTTGTCAATTAGTTACAGGTGAAGCTAATAAAAGCGTGTTAAAAAGAACCAAAATCACTTCTTGGCAAGTGTATTAATGTTATAATTAATAAATAAATAATTATATTTCACAGGTGGATGCAATAGACATCGATGAGGGTGAGAACGCACGCATAACGTACAACATATATCACGTATCTAACAATGGCGGCAACAAGTTCACTATAGACCCTAACACCGGGGTTATATGTAAGTTGCACCTTATTTATATTAACATAGAGTATAAACTACTGTAAATAGAGGTATTTAAGTTCTTTATTTTTGGTTTATATGCACATTCAGACGAACTATGAACTGAGTCTTTATCTGCAACTTTAGAAGTGTGTACACACAAAATCTACGCCGATACAACCGGCAATACACATACGTCACAGGCAAGAACAGGGGGCCTACCACCATCTACACAATTATTATTGTTTTAACTTTACATTGAAATTTCGTACTATTCCTGCGGTCCGAATTACGCTAAAAGTGATAATATCACGAGTCCGACCAAAGTCACAAATATTATTATTACTCAATAGCCCTTATATTTTGGGACTATTAAATTTCGTCGGATTCGCGATATTATTACTTTTATCGCAATTCGGGTATAACTACTTTAGAGTAAGATTACTTTAATATTGTATTGCTAAGAATTGGTGTGAAGGTTTTGTGATGTCATCGTAAATAATTCGTCTCGTTTTCTCTTAGAGCAAGGAATAGACAAAACATTATTTGTCTTGATATGTAATGTTACGACACAGTTGAAATATATATACTGTGGTTACGACTTTGGTTGCCATTATTTAAGCTTCAACCAAAATGTTCTTGAATTATGATGGTTTTGTAACAGAAGGTGGTAAGCCCCCTGGGCCCTAATTCTGCTATTTCTATCGTGTTAGAATGGTTTCATAACAGCTGATTTTTTTCGCGATTTCGTGATTCTTCCCATATAGTAAAAGTTGTTCAAAATGATGAGTATGTACAACAAATTCACAAAATTCTTAGAGTTAATTTTTTAACACCTTATATGTATATTTCGATAAAATTAAAACGCGCAGTTGAAACCGCAGGCAACAGCAGAACTAGTCTCACTATAATCACTGTGTAAGCATCATTTCACTACAAATAATGTGTATGTTTTTCTCTCCATTGCACTTTTACAACTATTTACACGCTGGTGGTTAATTCATACACAGTTTAAGTTTCATAATAAGGCCCAATTTCACCGACAACATAACAATCGATTAGAGCAAAATCAGCCGTTTAATCCTAAATTTTTGTATGGGTCGGCCGATTTCATTTTAAACATCTGTTATTTTGTCGTTGAAAATGGCCCTTAATCTACGATTATTATCGAAAGCATAGCACGAAAATATACACCAACATGATATTATTATTTTTACATTCTCCACAAACATTAGTGCTGTGTTTTTTTTATAAATCATCGCACCTCACTAAATGGGTACAATTTACAAACATACATGTCACATGCACACACACCCAGACCCGAAACAACTGTCTGTGAGCCATACAAATATTTGTTCCGTGCGGGGATCAAATCCGCGGCACGTAGCGCAGAAATCCAATTGTTTAGCAACTGTGCTAACTATGCTGTCAAACCGTGTGTTTACTGATTCTTGCTACTAAGGCCCAAGTTCACCGACAACATAACAGACGGTTAGGGCAAAATCAACCGTTTAAACATGAATTAAACATCTGTTATACTGTTGGTGAACATGGCCCTAAATCTTAGTATAATAATTGTTGAAAGTATTCAAATTGGTTTTTTTTTTCAATTCCACAGCCAGCACAGGTCGTTTACAAGCGGGTGAGCAGTACAGTGTCACAGTCCGAGCAACTGACGCCAAAGGCCTTACTTCTCAAGGCATCGTGGAGTTATCTGTAGCCCCGGGACCGAACACCCGTCCTCCTCAATTTTCTTCCCGGGATTATTATGCGCCGGTTTCTGAAGGCGCCGCTATCAATTCTACTGTCACTACAGTTACCGTGAGTATTAATATTTAACGTAGCCTGAATCTACCTCCACTCCTGATAACTATAAATACTCAAACGCAGTGTGAGACACCCACGCAACTAAACAAGAGAATAAATGACCAGAAATGGACTGTAATGAAGTGAATCTATACAGGGTAATTGAAAAAATGATGAAAACCTCCTAGCTCTAATTTTGTATTATGACCTATGGAGAAAAACCGGCAAGAAACTCTATGGAAACTCTTTTTAACATAATAGAGCTGCGAGAATAATGTTATTTAATGTGAATAAAAAATAGGAATACGAAAATAATAATTAAGCACTTAATAAGATTGCCTTGGCAGTTAGAAGCTGACCAGTCCCGACAGGACGGCACCCGTTCTAATAATAATCCTTTTGTAATTGAAATCTGTTACAACAATTAATTTTGTTATATTCTTCTGTTATCAGGCCAAAGATCCAGAGAACGAGCCAGTGACATACTCCATAGCATCGGGCAATGACCTGCGTCAGTTCGGGATCGGCTCCAACACCGGCATTATAACAGTTATCAGGAGTCTGGACAGAGAAGTGCTGACGAGATATCAGCTGGTAAGACTCACATTCATCATTATCTTGCAGTTCTTCAAAGACTCAGCGCCTGCGCAGACCATAGTCAAGACCACAGATATAGATATCTATATCTGTGGTCAAGACTGTAGCTAGACAGACTTGGAACAAGTCGTTTAAAACTGTCTCAAGACTGCGGCATTTGGTAGAATATTACCTTAATCACCACCCTAACAGTGATGAATGATAAAATTGATAATAATAATTATGTTGTTATCAGTGCAAAAAATGCTTGATTCTTATAAAATTATCACTCAGGCTCATTTTTTATAACTATGAGAAAGAAAGGCGTAGGTAAGGCGTGGTTTTAAATGTATTGTTACACCGTGGACTGGTCCTTTTTACATGCAATACTGTCCGTATTGCATGTAAAAAGCCCAATATCACCGACAAGATTACTTGCCGAAATCTTCAGCATTAATCAATATTAGTTACAAAAACATTTTGATGCCCCCTACATTGTAGTATAAATAAAAAATGTAAAAAAACTCACCCAATTTTTAACGTGTTCCCAGATGGTGAGAGCCGAAGACCCAGGTAGACTTGCCAGCACAGCAACAGTCAACATCAAGGTCACTGACATCAACGACAATAACCCCAAGTTTGATGAAGATTCGTACCTGTTCCACGTTAAAGAAGGTAAAAATACGATGAGCATCATCCATCCATATTAATATAACCAAATAACCAATTAAGGCTTTTCTAGAATGATCCTCAGAGAAAATATCGTGGTCACCAATTCTAACTGGCTGTTGATATTATAATGCTGATTTTGCAGTTGAGCACTGATTGGTAGACATGCTTTCCTACCAATTGGATAAAGTAAAGGTTTATATAGGTTAAAAAAAAAACGAAATGTGGTCAATTCAAACATATACTAACATAGCTATCTATAATTGCATTATTTTTATATACACTAAAATACGCGTAATTTAGGGTATTATGGATTATCAGCAACGTAGATAAAAGTTGACTTTTCCAGGTCCCTCATAATCATATCCTACTATTAGCTGCTACATACAATTTTATACCTTCCAGGTGCTTCAGGGGAGTTTGTCGGCTACGTGCACGCAACAGACATAGACGAAGGCGTCAACGCAATGATCAGCTACAACATACCGACGCACTTACCCTTCAGTATAGACAACGGGACCGGCATGATCAGTACTAACACCAAGCTGGATTATGAGCAGACCAAGGTAAGATATATGTATCTGTCACCAACGCATGAACTATTATTCAGGTTCAACAGGTAGGTATATAAAATTCTCTAAATGATGGTAATTAACACAGGAATAGTAACATTCTTTGTAATTGTACTCACTTGCTATCAGCACTAAAAGCAATCGATACTTAATAGGACCGAAGATAGACCTCGGGTCAGCGCTCAAAAATGTCCGAATCGAATGTAAACTAAATCGAGAAAAGTAGACTAATCTCGCGTCACTCTTCATATGGGCGAGCGAGCAACTACACGTCAATGTGTCACGTGCGGTGAAGTCCAATCTTTGTATGGTTAAAAATTGTTGTGAGCTAAATTAGGCATTGTGATGACGACATAAGATTTAAATTGGTTTGTTGGTATTTCTAAGTTCATATAATTACATTATTTTTTCGGGAATTTTGTACTAGACCCTTGGTCCTTGGTCTATGTATTTCTACGTCAATGTTACCCACATATAATTATTAATCTCCTACATTTATTTTTAAGAATATCGTCCATCTTTTATTATGCCCTAGGTAGTGGATAATAAGTGTACGCATGGCCACATATCAAGCTATACATTTCCAGTAATAACTGACCTCGCATTGTATAGGCGTTTCGTCTGATGCCGTTGACAGCTTTTTATAGTTCAATAGCATTGATTTTACTCTCAGGTCTTAAATTCATGCTATCAAATGCTAACGTCAAGCTTTCAAGGTTGGGGATCTTAACCATTAAGCTAATGAAAAATATAAGTAAAAATATAAGTTACACCTCCCATCGATTAGTGATTACCATCTTATAACAACCTTGCGTTGATATTGTAAATGTTTTGGGGTAAATATCGTTTCATAAACGCTTCTCATCTGTATGTGAAAAAGTATCTTTAATAAACAATTAAAATATATCATTCTACTTCTAGGAATACGCTTTCGTAGTAACAGCGATGGATGGCGCCATAGACAAGCGGCTTGGAACCGCTTCAGTCACCGTGCAAGTGCAGGACATAGCGGATGAAATGCCTGTGTTCCCACAGCCCGTGTACTCCGTGCATGTACCCGAAAATGCAGCTAATTACCCTGTAGTTAAGGTTCAGGTTAGTGTGGCAATTATTGGTATATTTTCATTGATGACATCATGAGAAACAAGATGTGTACATCTTTATCCATATTAACTGGCGTAAAATTCATTGGTCCAACCAGATACAGGCACCATATGAAATGTCGAGATTCTAGGTGCGTGGTTCCAAATAGTAGGCCATATTATGCAAAAGAACCAGCAAGAAAGTTCATGGAAACTTTAAAAAAATTATAGATTACAATCTTGAGTAATACAATGTAGCGGTAAGAGACTAATGTAAGTTAATGTGAATAAAAAATAACAATAGGATAATAATAATTTGCCTCTGTATAAGATTGTCATGGCAGTTACAAGCTGACCAGGCCCGACAGACGGCGCCCGTTCACGAGCATGCGTCAGCATCGCTAAGCTCACGCATAATGAAGGAAACTCATTGCTTAGTCCTACCTCGATTAACAGACATACAAATGTAACAATTTAGCTTCGACGCCATAGATAATACTATTTACCTTCTATTCCAGGCTAATGACCCCGACACAATGCCGGAGATAACCTACACGATCCTCATGGGAGACACCGCGTTATTCTCCATTGACCGCAAGTCCGGCATGATTAGGACTTTGCAGGCGTTAGACCGGGAGACGAATGCACGATACCAGATCATCGTCGGGACTGAAGAGAACAATGAGGAGAAACCCGGAGCTACTACTACTGTTGAAGTTTTTGTTGATGTGAGTTTTGTATTTCAGACTATTTAAATAGTGTGTATCTGTGTGTGTATGTGGCATCGTAGCTCCAAAACGGATGGACTGATTTCAATGCAGTTTTTTTTTTATTGAAAGCTAGTTTATTCGGGAATCAACTTAGCTATGTTTCATGAAAATCTATTCGGTAGTTCAAAAGTTAAAGCTCTTTTTCTAGTTGGAGTCGGGGGTTTTTGACGGTTAGGTTAGGTTATTAAGTTCAGACGATTGAAACTACAAGTGCTGTAGGGGCGCGGGGCTTTTCGCCCAAAATTGGAGTTGCCCGACTGTGGAAGTACCTCCACCTTGCGGAATATCGTAGCCAAATAACACTCCTCTTTTGCAGTGTTGTGTTCCTAACGGTTAGCAAGGTCGCCCGTGCTCTTTGTGGAAGCGTCGTGTTTGCAGTAGGAAGAACCCCTACTATCAAGCTGTACATTTTCAGTATAACCTGATCCCTCATTATACGGAAAACCTATACTATGCGAGATCAGCATATACTGGCAATTTATAGCTTGATATGTAGCTCATCATCTGCCTGGCATTTTTCCCAACTATGTTGGTATCGGCTCCCAGTCTAACCAGATGGGGCTGGATATCAGTATTTTACACGGAGCGATTGCCATCTGACCTCCGACCAATTACTGGGAGACACTGTTACCCTAAGGCTAGCTAGCTTGATTTATGTAGCTGTGTGTAGTTAAGTTTAATTTTTCTGCGAAATAAAAGAATCTCTTTTGTTTAATAAATTTTCTAGGACAAAAACGACAACGCCCCAATATTCACCTCAGTCGTCCGTCCGGTAACGATCGAAGATTCCTCGTCAATCGGCAGTCTAGTCCAAACTGTTATCGCAATGGACTCCGACGCTACGGCACCCAACAATAGAGTGCGGTACAAACTGGTGGGGAGGGGCAAAGCTTCCATCTACTTCCATGTTGAGCCCGATACTGGAGCCGTGAGGGTGCGGGATGACCTGAGGAAGGAGACCGATAGTGAATATACTGTGAGTAAATACAATAAACGTATGCTTGCTTGCTGTTCCACACCCAGCAAATGCTGAGCTGGTAACCCTTTCGATATGAGCGTGCTCGTTAGTGCAGTAAAGTCTCGTGTTTTTTTTGCTTTTTTTGTGATCTCTTTATGTTTCAATTTTTATTTTTTATGTGCTCACAATGTCCTGAATCGAATAAATGTTTTCTGTTTTACTCTATTCTTTGTTGTACACGATTATAAAAATCACGGAAAAAATTTAGTTTCCAGGCTTCATCCGAACCAAGTCACTCGGTTATAAAGTAAAGACCATTTCTTTAGTTCTATGATCCACTATTTTCATAGATTCTATATGGAGTATTATGATTGTATAATTATGGAGTTACTACCGTCTGAAGGAAAGGAATGAGGATATCAAGTATGATGTTATCGGTGTGCAGGATATTGACACAATCTCCTGTCACACTCTTAAAAAGAGATGGCTTGGTGAATTTGTGGCAAAAATATTAATTTTCTCGCTTTTCCTTGTACTAATTGGTATACATGTTTTTCCAGGTGGATGTGCAAGCTTACGATCAAGGAGAGCCTATGATGTCATCTGTGTCCAGTCTCACGATCTACGTTAGTCACTCTGCTACTGTGCCGCCCGATGTAAGTTTTTATCTTTGGTTTTTATTCATACCTACGTATTTGTCTGAATTAGAGGGTGTGTTTATTATACAACGTGTATCAATAATGCGTGGTCATATTTAAGGGTGTGGATCAGACCATCAAACTGAACAAACTTCTCTATGGGACCAACGTAGAAATCGCAAAAAAATATTCAGCTTTCCCATACATTTGGGTCAAGCAGGTATTGAAGTTTTGTATGGGACAGCTATTTTTTTTCGCAATGTCGTTGTTGGTCCTATAGTGAAAGTTGTTCAGTTTGATAGTCCGATCCACATCCATATATATGACTGCGCATTTCTGATACACGTTGTATAAAAATCGTCTTGGTGATTTTTATAATATACAGATATAAAACAGAAACACGTTTTTTTTAAAATAAAATAGTTGTAAATAGACTACTGTTAATTATAATGGCTGATTACGAATTTATTGTTATTAAAATTACAGATAATTGTACCATAATATCTACTTGAAACTTCAGGCGATGCTTACGCATATTATTCATAAAAATCATGAATTTCTTTCTACATTTAAATTCAGGTCTCTCTCTCTATCTCTTTCTCTCCTCAATATTTCTCTCCCTATGGTTTTTAAAACTGTTACATTTTTTATTGTCCACAGGTGGGCCTCGGTTTCGCAGACACATTATACACGGAACACGTGGCCGAGAACTCTCCGAACGGCACGTTGATCCGAGTCCTCCCTCTGCTGAACAAACGGGAACATTCCCCCGACACCCCCCTCAAGTGTCAACTCACTGAGTCCTCGCAGAAAGGTAAGGTGGAAGGTCAGTAACATCAGCATGGAATGGAAAACGAGACAGTTTTGTTACACTGTAATACCGCCTGGTATTTTTTTACAGTATTTTTATTGGTGACCTAAACTAACCAAAATCATTTAAAATTATCTTATCGTTATGATTTTATGATCTACTTCTTTTTTAAATGAAGTTTACTATTATATTAATATGACTGTATTTATTTATTCAATTAATACATTATTGTACACCTGAATATAACAATTTTATAAATAAAGGAGATTATACTATTATAGTAAAATGGGCAGGCTTATCGCATAAAGCGATTTCTTCCAGGCATAGACTCTTCCAGGCAACCATTGGATGGAATAAAGTGACAAACACAGCCACACACAGTGTGTATAAAATATTATGCGACTTTATATAATTATTTACATACAATAATAATCTGACACAACTTTATTTAACGTTTTGAATGTAGAGGGGAAAGTATATTATGGCAATATTATAATCAATATCTTTTTTCATGTAAAGTAATCTTAATTTAATAACTATAGTCAAAGTATTGGTAACATGCGTGTGCAAATGATTAAATCGGTAAATATTGAATAATCCGGTTGTAGTACAGAGTAGTAACAACTTATGACTTTTGTTGTTATGTTTTCTGTTACTTCTGTTGTTAGATTTTTTGTAAAACACTTCAGACAGGAACAGACCAGGGAAAAAGTCGCCGAAAAAAAATATAAAATCAATCTTATCGACCAAATATTTCCGTGGTTTTTTCGTTCCGGAATTGAGTGGAGAAGATAGAAATGTAGGAATAGAAAAAAAATAATTATAGTTCTTCAATAATCATGAAAAAGGATTTTGTAGGAACTAAAATTCTTCGCCTCCAACCGTAAATAAGTACCGTAGGTGCCAGTTTCGCATCGACGATGTTGACGGTTTCGTTTCGGGTTGACGGATTTCGAGCGTGTATGATACTCTACCGTACAGTGTCTGTCTGAAGCGTTTTACAACAATAAAGCATAATATTAATAATCCCAATTTAACTATTCAGCACTTAGCAGTATCTAACATCTTACACAAACTTTTCTTTATCCGAACAATAAATAAAACAGCTTATTCTTTCACAGGAGTCTTCTACGTAAAACTAACAGAAGAAAGAGACTGCGCGATCCACCTCAATACGAGTTCTTTAGACTATGAAACTCTTGGCGAATACTCATTAGAAGTTCAACTAGAGTCGATACAAGGGCTTATCAACCCTGAGAACAGTAAAGCGACCATCAAAGTGCATGTAACCGATGCGAATGACAACGCCCCAGTGTTTGCCTTCCCTGACCAAAGTACGATAGCCGCCGCTAAAGGGAAGTACTTCGCGATTGTGACTAAGGATATGTTGTTGGGGACTAATGTGTTGCAAGTGAAGGTGAGTTTTAAATCCATAATATTATTCGATTTTTTAGTCGATTCTAAAATAAATACAGTATAATGTTTTATGCAGTGCGCATAATTTGTAGAGCGATTCAGTCTCTGTTCCTAAATGCAACCGCAGTATTGGGATACACTTTAAAATAAAACGAAAATTCGACTTAGTATACATAATTTACTAGCGCAAGCCAAAATCAAATTTTTATTTTGTTTTGGAGTGAATTTACTGCGGTTGCATTTGAGAATGGACACTGAATCACTCTGCATATTTTGCGCACTACATTTTTTTTTCCTGTATACTTGAATCGACAAAAAATTACAGTTACCTACTTAAATATTATGGTCATAGATTGGTCATAGATTTTTATAGCACAATGAGTCCACTTCTGTGGTCTTACTAAAATATCCCCCGCCTGTCGGTTTTGGGTTAACCCATAAGATAGGTGTGATTAACTGTATTGATGATTTGGGTGTTTGTTTTTATTGTAGCCGTCCTTAATAAAAATCTGAGTAACCTACGCCTTCGGAAATGACAGATTAATATAAAATCGAATATAAAATGCTTTCATGTATGAATGTACTAAAACTATCTAAAATATATTTAGACCTTAATGACGCATTACACCGATGAGCTTTATAAAACGTACTTAGTTAATCACATTTAACGTTTATAAACAATTTTTTTAATTACTTGAGTCATTTAGCTGACCGCTCAAATATAGGTTTATCAGTATATCGTTAACTTATAGTTCATTAATAATTATTCCAGGCAAAAGACAAAGACAGTGGTGATTTCGGTAAACTAGAGTACCATAAGAACTCTTGGACGAGTGCGGCGGAAGAATACTTCAGTCTTGACGCGGATACCGGAGTGATCAGCAATGTAAAGACGTTCGAAAACGTGCCCAAAGAAGTGCTCCCGTTCAAGTTTAGTGTGACAGCGAGAGACAACCCTAATTCTGCACAGGATTATAATATTGCAAGAGCTTCTGTAGTGGTGAGTAATTGCATTTTTAAGATCTAGATTTTAACACACAGTACCTCTACCATGAGTTTTCCGTGCCGTCTAACGTTCACGTTCACATGCAATATTTGTATGGGATTTTTTTCAGCGCCTCTAGCGGTATAAATAGTGACCTAAAGTCACTATACAAATATTGCATGTGAACGTTAGACGGCACGGAAAACTCATGGTAGAGGTACAGATCTAATTCTACATTAAAATACTAAATTATACAACATGTAACATTATAACAACACCCTAAAAGCAGTTTTTTTAAGAATCAGCTACCGAATTGATTTTAGTAACTTAATATAGGTATTTTTTTAAATGTGTTATTCGCCTGACGTTATATTGAGCCAAAAAAAATTTGATCTTATTTATTAAAAGGCAATCAAACTCAACTTTAAATGCAGTACGGAATGCTACTCCCTACACAATTTTTTCTTAAAAATAATAGATTTTAAAATCTGCTTTGGTTATTGTATTATGCTATTATTATTTATTTGAAGAGGTGTAGGGTACTAAGCCCTTTTCTCACTTCGACCTGCGAAGATCTATTGTGACGATGTAATTATGCTATTATGTAACTCAATATTCTATTTGAGGTTTATGAGGTTGTGCGTTAAGTATGTTACATGTTGTAGATTTACAATACTGTCAGTTCATAAGATTTTTAAATTTATTTTTAACTTACGAAATTAAATGTAAAAACTAATGACAAGAAACACAGAAGTGTTAATTATTTTTTTACATCAATTGTTCCTAATATAATGACCCAAGTTAAACCGTCCATAATCTGTGTAAAAAGCGGTTTTACACTTTTGTGTGATTTTAGAGCTTATGGCAATGACATAAGGTTCAAATTGACATAATAAGGCCGGGATGTTACAGTGACCTATTTACCTACTTGCGCGTTTCACTGTGTTCGGTCCCAATCACAACCCATATAAACAGACAAGATCAAAATAACAAATGAACGGGGCTTATGTTTTCAATCTTACATAATTTTTCCAGATAAATCTCCTCCAGAAAGACAACCAACTAGTGGTCGAGATATCAGACTTAAATGCAGACGCAATGCGGCGTCGATCTCGAAGCTTGCTCACCGCCATCGAAGAGAAGACCGGGTTAGTCGCCGGTCTAGAGAAACTGACTTCACGACATTACCTCGGAGAGAATGGAACTCTTGAAAGTGATACGAAAGGAACCGATGTTTGGTTGTATCTAGTCGACCCGAATACCGGCGAGATTCTGACCAGAGAATCGAAACCTGTTAAGAAGTAAGTTGCTTTTGTATTGATATTGCTCATACTTCACTCTTCTACTTCACCTACCCTATGATACCACACATGTCACCAATGGATATCGTAATAGGTGACTAAAGTATTATACTAAAAGATTGGCCAGCAATGTCCTCTGTTTTGCAGGTAATAACAACGTAATGTGATCGCGAATACCATGCAGCATAATTATGGCTATATCTGTATGATAGTTCATGGATGCAGTTAATCCCTATGTTCAGCAGAGATCCGTGACGGGATGATTTGATTATGATAAATCGCTTTTCCAACTCCAGGAGATAATTTCTCTTGAAAAGAAACCACATAACACTGTTTAATTATCTCCCAAAAAAGCCTAAAATTAAAACTTTTCTAATAATAACCTTCTATCTTCTAGAGCAATAGACAACGGCGTCCACAAAGCAGTAGCTGCCCGTCTTCAATCTCCCGTGAGCGAAGTGCGCGCGCCCCTCATTCCCACCGAACAACCTCGCAAGCCGCACATCGCAGCCGCCCCGCTGGCAACTGCGCTACCAGCCGCTTTGATAGCTTTAGCAGCGGTTGTGTTAGTAGCTGCTATCGCTGCAACCATCTATATCTGCGCTTCTTGGAATAGGTAAGCAAAAACTTCGTATCCGCGCCAAAAAATGACGTATTCCCCCTCCTTACTGGTGTTAGGCGGGGGCCCCCGAGATGACCACGACACATTGTGGCCATGTATTGCTGTGCACTACAAACCGAGGGTAACGGCGACTTCTTAACTGTCCTTCCCCCCCCCCCCCCCCCCCCGGTTGTGCCCTCACAGGCGTGGCACCGTGATGAGTTATGGTTTGGTCTTTACAAGTTCCCAAAAGTGGGCCACCGTATTAAGTTTAGGCGGTAGGTCGTATCTGAAATTCAAAAATTTACTGTATAGATCTTCATGATGCGTACTGCTAAATATTGGAATTCCTTGCGGCTTGTGTTTTATAACCTGGGATATTACAAGACGCGAGAGAATAGGTTACTTTTAAACAAGCATACACTATCTTCGACTGCATGATCTCAAACGCAAGCCTATTCAATATAAAAAAAACTGGCTGACCAATAAATTAATCTCATGTCTCTCTCTGTCTGTCTCATAGGTACTGCCACCCTTGTTAGGTCACTAAAATGACTAAACAACAACTCTTAAAGAACTAATCTCTTCGCAGGTACAAGAAACACAAAGAGCAAGCCATACAACAGTACGGCACCCTCAGCATGAGCATGCCGCCTCCTCGACCGCCGTCCGGCTACGAGTCGAGTGAAGACGAACCCGCGCCCCGATACGAAACACAGGTAAATAATCGTGTATGTACTCCATTCTATCATATTCATTTTATCATACTAAACAATACTTATAAACTCTCGTTAATCATCTTTAATAAATTTGTCACCCATAGATTTCTCCTGGATCCCATGCACAGTTTACACAAGCATACATGCAGACACCCTGACCCGGAACAACTATCTTGAGGCCATAAAAATATTTTCATCCCACCATCTCGGAAAGAGTATTTTTAATCTTCAATATCTGAGTGGAAAAGCCGTTTTTATTCTCTAGAGGATAAAGTAAATTTTCATCCCACCATCTCGGAAAGAGTATTTTTAATCTTCAATATCTGAGTGGAAAAGCCGTTTTTATTCTCTAGAGGATAAAGTAAATTGAATTTAGAACATCGTGTGCACTAAGTTTGTGAATTAAACGTTTTTTTTTTGCATTTAGTCATTTCCTCGCTGAGGTGGAATGAAAAGTTACGTGTTGCACTCGAGTGCAAAGATTTTTCACCTCGTGCTCTTTTGATTCCCTCGCTAACGCTCAGGATTCTAATTTTGAATCACTCGCTGCGCTCGTGATTCAATTTTAGAATCCTTCGCTTGCTCGGTCATCAAAATTGAACACGCGGTTAAAAAGCAACTTTGCACTCTTGTATAACAAATAACTATTGTCTGTGCGGAAAACGAACTTGTGACTCGGAGCACAAAAAGCAAATCGCTTAACAACACCTCGAATCGTGCCGTCATTCTCCTGCCCTTATCCTATTTTTAACCCCCGACAAAAAAGAGGGGTGTTATAAGTTTGTAGTGTGTATTTGCGTATCTGTGTATCTGATTGTGGCATCGTAGCTCCAAAACGGATGGATCGATTTCAATGCAGTTTTTTGAATCGAAAACCCTAGCTATGTTTCATGAAAATCTGTACAGCCGTTCAAAAGTTACAGCTCTTTTTCTAGTTGGAGTGGGGGGAGTTTTAGGCGGTTAGGTTATATTTTGGGTCGTCGGCGCAATATGTCTTCTTCCATCCGTCTCCTCTATCAGAGGTCATGTCGGAGTTTCATAACACCACCATAATAATAACCATAATAACCGTAATATTAACCATAATATTGTAATCTTTCACACAATTTATTCTTTGGTTGGTCTCTTCTTTTATATCCATCCATATTCACATTTAAAAGTCTTCTTGTAAAATTCTTATCATCCCTCCTCATCACAATAATTATGTCCATACCAGACAAATTAACAAGTCTATCCGTCGAATAATTAAATGCTTCTCAATTTTAAGTAAGGTCAGGTCATATAAGTAAAGTCATGCTGTCTCTGTCATTTTAAGGTGGTCTGTAGCGACAGAATTACTTTTAAGAGTGCCTTAAAGTTAAGTTGCGTTTGAGTATACGGCGCTAACATCCCTATAATTCTAACAATTACACAAAAAGCACATTGGACAATAAAAAAAACATGTTATACATGACGTACTTGACGCTTTTAAACCAAGTGTGCATTGACAACAATAATAATTAAAAAAGGAAAAAAACATATGTTTTGTGTCGATATTTGCACAGGTTTTCTACAAGTTTGTTATGCTAATGATTAATGATTGAAAGTATTGAATTAATTTTATTTAACAAGAACTTTTTATTCTACATTGTAAAAAAACAAATAGGACTATTTTCTCATTGATTTATATGGATCTGATATGACATTCATATTCATATCACAAAGAATAAGGTAGGAATAGGTATAATAAGTTACAAAAGATGTTTATATTGTGACGGTGTCACCAGTACTGCTTGAGGAAGGAACACGACGTTAGTATACTTCATTTGAAATAAGATTAGAAATTGTAATAAACCTTTTTTACAGTTCGTTCAACCGATTTTGACTTCTATTCCGTTGGCATAAGGATGGCATTAAAAGCAAAAACGTGGTTACAATACCAACTATTTGCTGCTGCTGCCATTTGTCATGCCACTAACCCAATAGAAGTCAAAATCGGTTGAATGGACTGTAAAAAAGGTTTATTTAAATTTCTAATCTTATTTCAAATGGAGTATAGTAGGGTCGGCAACGCGCGAGTGATGCCCCGGTGTTGCAGGCAACCACTTACCATCAGGCGGGACGTATGCATGTTTGCTAGACTCTTCTGACAATTTTTTGTAGAAGTTTTCTCAGGAAATTATGGATGCACTCGATTAATATATTATAATAATAATACATATACTAATGAGCACATTTTTTGATATACATAGAGAGGTAATCTATGTACGTACGTATATAAAAAATTGTGCTATATGTATTATTATTATATTAATCGAGTAAATCCATAATTTCCTGAGAAAACTTCTTCTATGTCTGGTGTTACGGACACCTTACCGGACACCTATACTTATCTAGGGAAATTGAAAAAATATTGAAAACCTCTTAGTTCTAACTTCGTATTATGATCCTGAACAAAGTTTGCTCTACGGCTTTGACCAAAACTAATCAGGATAGCCAAAAACAAATGTATTTTTATGTGTAAAATTTTCGTAAAAAACCACAGAATAGCTAACAGTAGGTATTTTCATATTTTGGTAAGAAAATAATGGTTCGAATTATGAAAAACAATTAAGTTCAAAAACTAAAACCCGATTACTAAAAAGGTATGAAACAAGAAAATATTAATAGATACATATTCATAGTGATGTTCAGAGGATAGCCGTGGTCGTATGCCACTTTGCCCTAAAGCTTATGATCGCTTACTTACATACATACCGGTCAAACATATAACCCTCTCCGTAGTCGGGTAAAAATCCTAGAACAAACGTTGTTCAGGGTCATAAACAAAGTTAGTGCTAAGAGGTTTTCGGTTGTTTTTCAATTACCTACCCTGTATATTAGTCCGACTGTACCACATGATCAATGGTTTGTTAAATCATGTATTTTTTCTAGGTCTTAAACATGGCGGTAGATGACGCAGACCTGCAACTAGACTTCAGTCCAAACAACCATGCGTTTAACATACACAGCGTGCAATATCTCTCGAAAGATAATGGTAAGTAGTAATAATTCACTACATACAAATATTACTGGTAAAGTTAGACATACAAGGCCCTACTTTTCTAGTCCTGATCCGTTTAAGGGGTTATTATACTCATCAGTATGAACAACTTTTACTATAAGACCAATCCTGAAATTGCAAAAATACATCAGCTGTTACATACAAATAATTCTATATTACTCAACTAAATGATTGTATGGAATAGCAGATATTTTTTTCGCGATTTCAGTTTTATTCCCTTACTAGTAAAACTTGTTCATAATGATGAGTACAATAAAGGGATATAAAGGGATCGGGACTAGAAAGGTTGCACTTTATATAGTTTGTACAATGTACAGTCAGAGACAAAAGTAGCTGATCATTGTACATTGTACAACGTTTTATAAGATATTTTTATGAATGAAAACTTACAAATTGAATTAGATTTTGTGTTTAATTATTATAGAATAGCGTATATCAACTAGTATAATGGTCAGTTAAGAACAATAATAATAATAATATCTTCTTCGATAAATCAATTTCAAAATTACGAAAAGTTCATCTATTTATTTCGCTGACTGTACTTTAGTGGTAGAAGATGAAGTTTATGTGAGAAATATTGAGGAAATAAAAAAAACAATATATCCATAGGCCACTCCATTCCCACTGGGTGCCGTAGAAGGCAACACGCTTTCTACGGAGAGCAGTATATTTTTTGCGCTACTGTACTTACTGTACCTATCAAAATAATTAGTACCATGCGTTTAAAATAAGAAAAAAAATTGGATGGAGGCCATTTTGTAACACTTCAGTGAAGTGACGTACTAACAAACTAACACAAAGCTAATAAGTTTTCTGTTCTCACCATTAGGAAAAACAAAAGTGCAGCTAAGTGGAATATTAAGATTATTTTTCAGGTGAACGGAGTCCAACGCTCTCAGAAACAGCAACCACCGCGCGCGCTTCCAGCGTCAACGAAAACGGTGGCACCTTGAACAACCATCACAACGGCCAGTTATTCGAGCCTATCGCTAACAACTCGTCCATTGCGCGCAACACACAGACACTCAACAGACGCGCAACAAACGCGCATCCATTGAACAACGCGATAGGGACTTTACCCCGCGTCAATAACAACAACGTCGGTGGCGGATTACTGGCAACTACGTTGGGACGAAAAATTAATACGGGGAACAATCATAAGAAGAAAATTACGCATCCTATTATGGCGTATGATGAAATTCCTGGATTGCAAAGGTTCGTTTTAAAATCATATTGAGAAAATGTTAATGAACATCGACTCTGACGATAAACTTCAATACGATCGTAAGAGCCTAACCTAACCAAGTCTGATGTTCATTATCATTTTGTTACGCGGTAGACCCGCTGATCCTTTCTATTATTATTATATTATCTTATATTATTAACCTTTCTAGTCTCTCAATGCAGTTACACTAAGATGTGTAACAGACTTCATCCAAAATTAAAACTGGGTAGTCTGAATGTTATGTCCCAAGTTGTCATACTATAGCTCGGGACGTAAAGCCCCCGCAGGCTCGTCAGAGTTAGATATTTGTAAACTGTCCTCTAGCGTTGACGGATCGCATACTATTTTAGTACATAGTTGAACTGCTAAATGCAATAATAGATCCTTATGTTCCAGGGCGTCAGATAACGATAACGTCACATTCGGCAAAAGAAACTTCACCGGTTACAATTACGACCAATCACCAGTGGAAACCACAACAGAATTATAAGCAATATAATTAACAAGAATAGTGATTAACAAAACTTCTTTCTCAGTGTTAACTCAAGTCAAGAGACTACACAGCAAAGTGACTTAAAACTTAAAAGTGAAAGATTGGAAGTGAATTCCGTCCGAAATTATTAATTAATTTTAAAAACATATTTTTAACGTTTGTGTTCAACGAATATAATAATTTCTTCGTGTAAGAATACGACTGAACTCTCGATTAATTAAAGTTTTAATGTGAATAACGAATTTTTAGATAATTATATTTTTGTACTTAAATAATAAAGTAATTTCTTAGCCAAGGCTAGTCCCGTTTTATGAACAAATGTGCATAATAATGATGTAAATATGGCATTACATGGTGATGTATATTTTTAAGGTACCTGAATTGTAAATACAGGTACAAAGACTATTTCTAAACTATTTTTGTAAATCTATTTTTTATATGTCTTTGGCAAAGTGCCATCTATCAATTCTGTCAAAAATTTACTTTCATCGTTTATATTGGAACCAATGTTTGTCTCACGCTTATTGTAAAAAAATGACTGCGTCTTTATAGGTCAAATGTTGGGACCAATGTATGAACGATCAACATAATTATTATCATTTATGATTATAATTTTATAAAGTATCTTCTTATTTGAAGTTTTGAATAATTTAAATCTTATAAACAAAACTTTTTATCTTTTTTCTTTACATATTCTTTACGAATTTTGTGCCAGTTACTGTTAAAAATGTATTGTAAGGTTTTTACTACGTCTACACTTGCGGCTGAAAAGACGCAACTATAAGTGAAATTTTCACTTTCAATTTTTATAAGAGAGGAACATTTTTATTCCGTCATTTATGTAAGTGGGCGTAGATATATGAAAAATAAATAAAATGTAATTAGCATAATAAATAAAAATGCTCAGTTTTTTATATAATTTTTATTTTTGAATCTGGCTTCAAAATGTGATTTGTGCCAAACCGATACTAACATTTTTTTATTTATTTCGTATTGGAGTGTAAAATGTTACCTAATGTAATTTCACTGTATATCTTGTAAAATAATAAAATGGTTATTTTGATTGTGAAAAAAGAAATTGTAATATAATTTTTGTGGTAAAATTGTTAATATAATTTTTGAAATAAATTAATTTTTATTATCCACATGTGTTTTTTTTAAACCGAGATATCAAGTAAAATTTTCTTTAATTTGAGCTTACAATACCTCATGTGATCATTTAAAAAAAAAACTTACTTTCCAATTATTATTTTATTTTTACAATGTTTTACGATACTATTGATTTTAATCAACTTTATTTCGAATTGTGTCATTTTTATATAGACTGTTTTAACTCGGGTTCCCAAGATATAGGTTTGCATAGTTTCGATCATGATAATGACATTTAGAAGTACAAGGTATTCCATAGAATAAATAAACTTAACACGTTCGGCCTAGCGCCATAATCGAATATCACAGAAAAATGGACGTACGTTGACGTACTGTTAGTTGTAGCAAAACGCCGCCAGAAGTTGATTTGTTGCGGCTCTAAACATTTGACACTTTCAAGTGATGCGGCGCTGGAATTCAGCTGGGCTCTTGGCGTTATAAAACGTAGGAAGAGTAAATGCACTTTTATGACAGACGTTGGTAGTTAGAAGATGTGTTGATTAAGGCGATGCAGTGGTAGGTAAACAATTAATCTCAAATCGACTGCATACAAAAACGCGCGCGTGCTAGCTTGTGCGTATTGCGCCAAAACAGTATTAATTGTTTAAAATAAAGACCCGTTAATTATATATAATCCAATCACCATATTGAAGCGAGTGTTTAGACTAATCTATACAGACAATTTAGAAGATCAAGCCGGTCTCGTTTTCCTGTAGAATGAATATCTCTGTTTTTAAAGAGCAGTATTTTTTATTTTTACACTAATTATTTCAATGACATGATAAATGAAGTACATAGGTAAATATCAGTTCCACATGCTTTGTAGGTACCTAATTGCTGAAAATAATTGAGATCCTCCTGCCAACATTTTCAATTTGTTGCCTTAAGATGTGGTTAGAAGTATTTTTTTAAATCTTTATCCCTCACTGGTTTCTCCTGTATCGAGGGTACTTACAGCTTATAAACATACATCTCACATACACACACCCAGATCCGAAACAACTATCTGTGGGCCGAGCACGAATGTTTTGACGTATAGTAAAGTAAATGTAACCAAATTTTGTACCAAAAATACACGTTTAATCCATGACATTTTTTTGGAAATACATGCAATATTTTTACATTTTAATGAAACAAGTGCGTTGTTGCTTAAAATTGAACAAAAATGCGATATATTCATTATATTTTATAATCAAAATTTGCTTACGTTTACGTTACTATACGTCAAAACGTTCGTGCTCGGCCCTCTGTAGATCATACGAATATTTGTTCCGTGCGGGGATCGAACCCGCGACACATGGTGCAGAAAGCTAATCACTTCGCCACTGCGCCAAACAAGTCGTCAAACGTGTTTATTATAATTTAATTTTGGTTTGAGGAAACGTTGCTGGTCCAAACATCTCTAAACAATTGACAGTCTCAAAATAATGGAGGATACGATTGACCGAGTCGCTTAGCGCTCAGCTTTTTGCGCTTTGAATAACGGGTTCGATTCCCACACGGAATAAAATAATATGTCTACAGAAAGTTGTTCCGGAATTAGAAATTTTATTTAAACGTAACCCGCGTTTAAAAATACAATGCCGACAATAATTGTTGAACTATTTCTAAAAATACAAAAAGTCGCTTACGCTCATATTAAAGCCCCACCAAGTACCTAACTGCGTAGTAAAATAGTATATCCTAATGGCCACGTAAAGCCTTCTAAAGGGTAACAGGTAAGACCGCAGAACCCCCTTAAACCATTCTGAATGGTCGTGTCAAATTGAATTTTAATGATCAAGACGAATCCTTTTTGTGCCTTCCATGATGTATTAAGGTTTCGGTCAGAATCCCTTGAAGTTTGCAGTTACAAATAATTTAAATGGATTCCTTTACACCCTTTGAGGTAGGTACTTAGTTTTATTGAAATTTTAAGGCCCAATTTCACCGACAACTTAACAGATGTTTAAAATAAAATCGGCCTATTATCCATACAAAAATTCATGTTTAAACAGCTGATTTTGCTTTAATCGTCTGTTATGTTGTCGGTAAATTCGGGCTTAAGTCATTTTGTTAATGAATTTCTTGAAAGGGACTGATTTTCACGTAACATTTTTCTCACTAGGCACCAAATTTATTCGGAAAATTCGATACATTCGGACATACTAGTTAGGTACACATTAACAATCGATCATCATCTTTTTTTTTTTTTTTTTTTTTTAAATAATAATAAATTCTTTATTACAGTAAGTTACAGTAATTTTGTATAGAACCAACGAACATGTAAGCCTACTGTATTAAATTAGCCCTACCAGATACAAGATGGTAGACACTACATCTGTGTAATCTAATTTATTCAGTTTATTTTTTATAAGGTCTGTAATTTTTACGTCTAGAAACAATTGACAAACAGCGAGCGTCGCGTTTTGATGGATCGTCAAACACGGAGATGGCGAGAGGCACTTGTTTCTTTTACAGAAGATTGCTTCATGACATAAAATAATTCAGGAGAGATTATGTTCTACCAGCAGCAACATAATACAGATAAAAATGGCGGAGTTTTGAAAAAAAAAAATACGTTGCCCCTGTCTAGGATTCAAATCTCAAGTCGTCGACTGTTAATGATTTAACCAATTGGCCGCCTAAGTGTTCTCTTTTTGTTTTTATTTATCTTTAATTTTTAATTTATTTGTAAATATTTAGTCTATGTATGTAAATACCTTAGTTCTTAGCTTCCCAATAATAGTTTCTGTTTTAATTATATTTAACCAATTGATGTTGGTCAACCAATCATAACAGTCATTCAAAATCAAGAAAAAGAAAGTAAAAAAAAAACAGGCCTGGCCAGCGCTCGAGTGATGCCCCTGGTATTGCAAGCGTCCATAGGCTACGGTAACCGCTTACCATCAGACGGGCCGTATGCTGGTTAGTCACCTTAGACAGAGAATACTAACTATTAGGTACTAATTTAGTTGGGCCTAAAGCCACCGTCACCGGTAAGTTCACCGTCTTTTTGTATGCGTAATAGGCCTATTACTTTTTAAACATCAGTCTGTTATATTGACGGTGAACATGACCCTTAGTGGTATATAAAAAAAAGATCAGAGATTTGACCAGCCTTTCAGCAAGCGGGGGTTAAATGTGCATAAGTTATTACATAACCCAATCTTGTCTTCTCAACCCTTCACGGCTTATGCCCAAATATTTCCCGTGTACACCGAGCGAGCAATCTCGCTTGCGTACATTTTTAAATTTAATATCTCTTTGTACCAGGTCCCCTGTGTATAACGTCGTACGAAATTACAGAAACGTCGAATGATATAAAATTCTATGTTGCAGTACCTAATGGGTTATTCCGTACCCGACCCATTTATACATTTGGAAGATGTTTTGCTTCCTACATTTTAATGGCAGTGAGTTGCCGTTGAGTTTCTGAGTAATGTTATCTTACGTCATGCATATTAGTCGAAAAGGGTAGATTTATATAAAGCCGAAAGGGATTGTTATACTCATCATGATGATTTATGAACAACTTTTACAATGGGACCAACACTGAAATTGCGAAATAAAAATCTGCTGTTCCATACCATTTAGTTGAGTAATATTGTATTATTTGTATGGGAAAGCAGATTTCTTTTTATGGGGCAAACGAGCTTGCGGTTCACCTGATGGTAAGTGATCACCACCGCCCATGAACATCCGCAACACCAGAAGAGTCACCGATGCGTTGCCGACCCTTCACTAGTTGTAATAGTAGTAGTTCTCACTAGTGAAACGCAGCAGGATGCTACTTCACGCTAGTATTCTGTGAGAGTGTGGTAGTTCCGTGGTCGAGTCAGCCCATTTCTTCATTTAAGACCGATTTTTTTCCCTCTGGAAATGTGTGTAGCTTTCACTCGGGGTAATCTATCTACCTATCTCAGGATTGTGGTCCTGATGATTTTTAACCCTATCACAGTTTTCTGCTGGAAATAGGCATCCTCTATGTATGCGTAACTGCATATATTAATGTTATTGAAAAGATACCCAACAATTAGTGATACATTACGTAGGTAGGTATAAAACAAAAAAACAATGGACCTTAGACAACACCTATCAGGTAACTAAATAGAAGGTGTATTTTAACAATATGTTCTGCGTGTTCGCATTGTTTACCGGTCACCGTGAATTGCTTATAACTAACTGAATAAACAGGTGCACTAGGTACCTACTGTTGTTTACAAAGTAGTTGACTAATCTCATTTCTCTTTTTTACTAAATGAATGAGAAAAGATGGCAATTATTTAGTCCGGTCCAATTCTCTCTTAAAAAAACGTTGCATTAGTATTTCTCCTGTATCGAGGGTACAGTTTACGAACATACATGTCACACGCACACACAACCAGACCCGAAACAACTATATGTAGATCATACAAATAATTGCTCCGTGCGGGGATCGAACCCGCGGCACGTAGCATAGAAAGTTAATCACTTAGCCACTGCGCCAACCGTGTCGTCAATTATTCCACTTGCTTGTAAATAGATTGCGTTAATTTTTCCGTAAATGACAAAGGCCTAGTCATAGACCAATTTGTAAGTTCTAAATATTTTCTGATTATTTATTTAACAGTTTATGTACACACAGAAAGAAGATTAATTACAGTTATATAGGAAAGACGATACAAAGGTACTGTTTTTTCTCTAGAAAAATCTTCCAGCAGACTTGCGAGAGGAGAGTTGGAAAGAAAGAAAGGTAGATTGTCCTTTTTCAATGAGAGAAATCGCCATTAGGTTTGATTAAAAGTAGTTATGTTCGATGTGCAGGGCCAATGTCTTGCAATAAATTAACAATATGTGCAGAAAATAATAAAATCATAGAGTAGCAAAGAATTAAAAAAAATATATACATATATGTACTTAGCGACATCAAATACGCTTTTGGGAATACGTTGCACGAATGTGTACGAATTATTTTCCTACCAAAACAAAAAAAAACATTTCGCTTAGGTATTTGTATGATACAAAATCTGGCCCAAAAATATAGCCCATGGGCAAAAACAGTATTTAAAAGACTGTACCGGACGTACCTTTGAATCTCGGGCATCGTCTAAAAGGATACAGAGGCTTTCATTATCAACCCTTTTAAAACTAAAAGCCTTTTCATTTATGTTCCTTTTGGTTTAGCATCAGTATCAGGTAGGTTATATTTTGTAAGCAAGTATTACTAATACTGATTTAATTAGAAAGTTATGTTGCTCTTACTATATTATATATTTATATCATCAGATAACGAGTGGACACATCCTGTGGTGTGATGAAGATGTTAGATGTCCACATATATAATCGCAAAATAAATCTTCCGTTCCATACAATATTCAATATTACTCGACTAATTTATGGAACAGCAGTTTTTTTTTTCGCCATTTCCATGTTGGTCCTTTAGTAAAAGTTGTATAAAATGATGAGCACCTACTATAGTTCCGCAACGTATCGAGACTGTAGGTACGTAGAAACAGCTGAACACCGGTGTGTCCTCAACCATATTGTACAGCCTGACTTTCTCCAAACCCTTGGGATAAGTACTTTCTGATCGTATCGAAACAATCATTAGAATAGATCATACGTTTATGTAAACCACTAGGCACTTATGAAATGTCGAATAGGCGGCGAGCAATGTCCTTTGCTTTACGCAGCTAATGATATGAAATTAATATAATTTTCATCCCACCATCTCGGAAAGAGTATTTTTAATCTTCAATATCTGAGTGGAAAAGCCGTTTTTATTCTCTAGAGGATAAAGTAAATTTTCATCCCACCATCTCGGAAAGAGTATTTTTAATCTTCAATATCTGAGTGGAAAAGCCGTGTTTATTCTCTAGAGGATAAAGTAAATTGAATTTAGAACATCGTGTGCACTAAGTTTGTGAATTAAACGTTTTTTTTTTGCATTTAGTCATTTCCTCGCTGAGGTGGAATGAAAAGTTACGTGTTGCACTCGAGTGCAAAGATTTTTCACCTCGTGCTCTTTTGATTCCCTCGCTAACGCTCAGGATTCTAATTTTGAATCACTCGCTGCGCTCGTGATTCAATTTTAGAATCCTTCGCTTGCTCGGTCATCAAAATTGAACACGCGGTTAAAAAGCAACTTTGCACTCTTGTATAACAAATAACTATTAACGACATAACAGTATTTTTTTTATTTATTATTCGTGCAGTTGTTTGTTCTGCGTTTATTAGTTGAATTTTTACAACTGTAATTTCACGTTTTTTAATTGTTTGAAACATTTAGGTACAATAGATAGTGAATAACTAATGGGTATTTAGGGAACTCTATAAATACGATAACTCTTGCGCAAAGTGCAGACAGTGGTTCGCACGTTATGTTGGTGATAATATGTTTTTTTATATTGACTTTCTCAGAAGGTGTTTTCAGTGGACGTGACCCGCCACCATGTGGAACAACAGGTATCAGAATGATTTGAAGCTTATTAGAGGGACGGGTACTGTGCATTTAAGATTTAAGAAGAAAATAATTTGAGTTACCATTGCATAGGTATTCTTGCGGCAATATGAAATGTTAAAAAAAAGATTGTACATTAAAAACGCACTTAATTTTTATTAGTTTAACGTTTGAGATATTCTTTTCATTGATGTTAAATCCTACTTCTACAAAATAGATGTGTTCGCCGATGCCCGAGGCGGCGTCATCGGCGTCACCGGCGTGGATGGTGAAAATCTTGTTAAAAACAAAATATGGCAGACTTATTCGCCAAATGACTGTGACGGACGAAGTTATCGGCAAAACGCGGACTATTTTTGCTTATTTCACTTTTGTCGATTCTTTGTTAGTCGCATCTACTTTCTCGCTGCGATTTTCTTTACATCGTTCATCCATCTGACGAGGTGATGGTAGAGTCTAAGCAGAATAAGGATAGAAGTCGGATTTATAAAGAAAATCGCAGCTATACATTACTTTTTTGTCGTCTTTATCTTCTTGTTTCATAGAGTTCTACTTTACACTTTAATTAACAGCTTCTACAATGACAGGCTAGCATTTTTAGGCATACCTCAAGGTTTTCCTCTAGGACCACTAGAAAATTTAATATTATTTATCATGTAATAGATGGATGTAAGGGCGATCTCAACGCAACACACGTGGAGTGTGGGAGTGCATGTCCTGCAACTTGTGCAGAACCGGACTCGGGAAGAGCTTGTATTGATGTTTGTGTTCTAAATGGGTGTAAGTGCAATACAGGTTATATTCTCTCTGAACCTGGTGGAGTGTGTATTGCTCCAGGAGATTGCCCGGGTAAGAGAACTTTTTAAGTTTAACCAAAATTATTATTTAAATACCTTAAATGCCTTTTTGTATAAAATTAAATCTTCCATTCACATGCAGACAAATGGTAAATTTTCTTCCAGCATGATTAAATAAAAAATTAATAAAAAGCATTTATACTTTTATTCTAATTTCAAACACTTGTTTTTTTATTTATTAAATATTTATAATTAAATTTTATTAATAAGCTAGGACTGCTAACTAAATGGAAACCGTTGTGGTTTATCTTTAGCAGACGGGTAGTTACATTCTTAGTTTATTCTAATCCTTTACCTAGTACCTATCGTTACATAAATAGTGCTTTCTAAGTAAGTGTTATTTTTCATATTATAATACTTTTTTTTATTCTTCTTAGGTGGATCGCCGATATGTGGAGCAAATCAAACATACGTTGGTTGTAAATTCGGTTGTCCAACTAATTATTGCCCAGCAGATGATAGTAGAGCAATAGTAGCTTGTTCTCTATCGTACCCCTGTTTTGGTGGTTGTGCTTGTCAATCTGGCTACCTGTTGGTGAGCCGTGATGATGAAAGGTGCATCTTAGCTTCAGAATGTCGTAAGTACAATATTATGTATATTTTCGTACACAGCACATTAAACTGAGTGCGGTATAGGCCGGAGATTTATTCCACGTTAGAAATAGAGTTCCATATGTTATTTTGAAATTATTTCAATATTTGTTTTTAGCACCAGTAGAATGCACGAGACAGAACGAAGTATGGGAACCTAGTCCCTCAAATTGTTACCTAGAAAGCTGTGAAGATAGAGGCAGTATCTGTGATTACCCATACCCTGCTACTCCAAGATGTGTTTGTCAGAAAGGTTACTACAGGAATGGAAGTGATATTTGTATTCCTGAGTCGGAATGCCGTAAGTATTTCAATAACTTTTCTATTTTCATGTAAGAAATAAATCTGTTACGATGATAACAAAAGACAAATCGAAAGCGAACGTATTTCATTGTAAATCACCATAATAATATACCATCCAGTGGAATTATTGTCAAACATATGCCTTTTGTCCAAAACGAAATAGGAATATAAATTTTGTCGGGCCTGGATCACTGTCTTGGGCCTTTGTATATTTCTGTAACCTGTACTTTTTATTAACCTATGATATTGAAACCATTGTTTATAGTTTTTGAACTTAGACTTAATGGTATAGGTAGGTTTATTACTTTTAACAGCAAAGTCGGTTCATCGTAGTCCTTGATTTTCGATGAACTGAATTTTATAGAGTAGGTACGTCATGTAGAATATATTTTGTTTTAATCATGATACTCATATTTCAGCGGATTTAGGATGTAACGGAGATCCGAATGCTATGCCCAAAGATTGCCCCAGCTCATGTCCACCCACTTGTGCTAATCGAAATACTAACACAGCCGAAGCTTGCATTGAGGCGTGTTTACCAGGCGGCTGCGTTTGTAAACCAGGATTTATTCTGACTGAAATAGGGGGAAAATGTGTTAGGCCTGAAGAGTGTCCAGGTAAGGATGTCTGAAGGTTTTCATAACATTTCAGTGAAATTACAAGAATGATTAGGTTAGTCCATACTTCAAAACGCTATAATATGGGATATTTATAGGAGAATTGGGCTGCAAAGGTGATCGCAACGCAACATTCAAGGAGTGTCTCAGTGATTGTCCTTTAACTTGTGCCAACCAGGATCAAAATAGACCATGTCTAGCTATTTGCCGTCCAAGTGGCTGTGAGTGCAATCCAGGATATGTGCTCACTGAAAAAGGTGGAAAATGTATCAAACCTGAAGACTGTCCAGGTAAATGTATCCCATTACTTGGTACTTTGATTTTACAGAGCGAGTACTGACCGATTCGATCGGACTTCGCATTTTGAACTTCCATATTATCTGCATTGAATCAATTCCTCTTAGAAGGTATCGTGTGCTCAGTGAATATATGGTTCTTGCCATCCATCATACTGATTTCCCATGGGCAATAAGAAGTATTCCTAAGAATTTGAATTTATTATCTTGCTTTAAATTCACATTTCCATATCTACAGCTGAGCGTCAGTGTAATGGCGATCGCAACGCGACATTCATGCAGAGTCCCAATGCATGTCGGGCCACTTGTGACAAGCCAGATACTGACGAACCATGCAACGATAAGTCTATACCAAGCGGCTGTGTGTGTAAACAAGGATATCTTCTGACTAAAATCGGTGGCAAATGTATTCAGCCCAAAGACTGCCCAGGTCAGTGTATCTTAACTCAATTTCCAATAAATATAGGAGGCAATTTTGAAAGCATTATTTTACGTAAGAGAGAAAAACATGCAGGGACAAGCAGTGGATGAAACCAGCTCGACAAGAGGATCCATTAAAGAAATTACACATGTCGTATATTTTGCAAGCCACAGATGCTGTTTGCTTGTTATTCCTAATAGTTATTTTACTATAAATTATATTTTTAGGTGGATCACCAACATGTAGTGCGAATAGTACCTACGTCTATTGTAAAGTCGGTTGTCCTACAAATTACTGCCCAGTTGATGACAGTCTTGCAGAAATTGCTTGCGATCCGACTTATCCATGTCCTGGTGGTTGTGCTTGCAAAGGGGGTTATTTGATACTGAGTTATGAAGATGACAGATGTATCTTAGCTTCAGAATGTCGTAAGTATTATTTTAACTATAGGGAAAATAAGTGGGTCCCAAATACAAGGAAACGCCAACGTGGCCAACGTAGCACGCGATGAGCTGGACTCGTATCTAAAGGACGAAGATATGACGAAAATATAACAAATTAAGGGAACATTAATATTCGGTTTGGTTCTTCTCCATACGATCTAACTATTTGGAACCGTGCACCTAGACTCTAGACATTTCATAAGTACCTGTATCTGGTTTACATGAAATAAAGATCTATTCTATTCTATTCTCTATCAATTTAAAATTTGTAGTGAGCAATTTACATCCTATCCTACTAATGTTATAAATGTGAAAATTTGGATGTTTGTGAGTTTACGAATAACGGCAGAACGGATTTGTATGAAATTTGGCACACAAGTAGACCATGATCTGGATTAACATAATTATTATGGGATAATTTTTATCTCGGTACATAAAGTAGTTCCTAAACAAAAAAATTAAGTAAGAAATTCAATCCTGCATAGAAGATTAAAGTAAACAGTTCTTTAAGTTTAATTTGTGACTGTTTTAGCACCAGTAAAATGTACCAGACCGAATGAAGTATGGGATCCCAAACTTTCAAATTGTTTACGAGAGAGATGCGATGACAGGAATATCCCATGTGATTTCCCGTTCCCAATTCCACCTAGATGCGTCTGCGAAAAAGGTTACTTCAGAAACAACGATGATATTTGTGTTCCTGAATCAGAATGTCGTAAGTAATCCATACTTTTGCATACGTCCTGGGTTAGTTCTCTTTTATCTGATATGAAGCAGATATCCTAGATGATCCTATGCCTAGATAGGCCTAGTTTATATCTATTGGGCCATGAAATATCAAGAAATATTTTACTTATTTTTCTTATTGCTTTCATTTTCTACACTAATTTAATGATTCAATTCAGTAGGTATACATCTATATACCTAATAAAATATACAGGTTGGTCACGACGTTACAACATTAAATGATACCACGTACCTATTTGGTATCACGTTCGTTATCCGTACACAAAAATCAATCAAATCTAATCAGTAGTTTAATCACAGAAATTAATTAAAATTTTCTTAATTTTGCACATATCTTTAGGCGATGTTCAAAAAGTCTCTAACGTGTTCAAGTCGAAATAATCTTTATTTGCACGTATATAATACGTAAAGATCACTTATGTTTCTACTTCGATATCCCTTCACCTAGACTAATGAGAGTCTAGTAAATAAGAAATAGGTGGAAAATGTGTTATGCCTGAAGAGTGTTCAGGTAAGGACGTCTGAAGCTTTTTACAACGTTTCAACGAAATTAGAAGAATAGTTAGGTCGGTCCATATACCACAATTTTTTTCTGATTCTGTCAGATCATTTAACAAACCCTGTGAGGCTGTAGTTTTTTTAATTTGTATGGGTGTCTAATAATCTTGCGGGTTACCTGATGGCAATCAATCACCTCTACCCACCAACGTCCATCTTAGTGATGACTGATGCATTGCTCACCTAAGGTTTAAGCTGTTCCTACCCACTACCTGAAATACGACCACACTTACACAGTATAGTTGTAATAGCAAGTGAAATAGGTAGAACTGTACATAGTACCACTCCAGTCGATTCCTTAATATGGTACTTTACGGCCAATAGTTATTAATTAGATTAAATGTGACATATTTTTGACACCAGCTGCACCTGAATGTGGACTGAACGAAGTAGCCACAGATTGTGCAATACGATGTCCTCCTCAGTCATGTGAAAGTATTTACACAACTTATATGTGTGCGGAGCTGAATTATTGTTCTGCTGGATGCAATTGTGTTGATGGTTACCTTAGAAACAGTTCTGGAATTTGTATACCGAGTGAAGAATGTTTTAAAGGTCGGTGCTATGCTCAGCTGTACATTCATAATCATCATGCACGACCTGAATCCATCCACTAATGAGTTTCAGACTATTTTTGCTTATTCCACTTTTATCCATTCTTTTTAGTTGCATCCACTTTCTCGCTGCGATTTTCTTTATATCGTTTATCCATCTGACGAGGTGATGGTAGAGTCTAAGTGGAATGGGATAGAAGTCGGACTTCTATAGAAAATCACAGCTATACATTACTTTTTAATCGTCTTTATCTTCTTCTTTCCTAGACTTCTACTCTACACTTTAATAGCTTCTACAATGACAGGCTAGCATTTTTAGGCATACCTCAAGGCTTCCCCCTAGGTCCTAGGGCCTAGGACCACTAGTAAATTTAATATTATTTATCATGTAATAGATGGATGTAAGGGCGATCTCAACGCAACACACGTGGAGTGTGGGAGTGCATGTCCTGCAACTTGTGCAGAGCCGGACTCGGAAAGAGCTTGTATTGATGTTTGTGTTCTAAATGGGTGTAAGTGCAATACAGGTTACATTCTCTCTGAACCTGGTGGAGTGTGTATTGCACCAGGAGATTGCCCGGGTAAGAGAACTATTTTAGTTTAACCAAAATTAGAATTTTTTGCATTTTTGTATAAAATTAAATCTTCCATTAACATGCAGACAAACAGTCAATTTTCTTCGAGAATGATTAAATAAAAAAATAATAAAAAACATTTATACTTTTATTCTAATTTCAAATACTTGTTTTTTTATTTATTAAATATTTATAATTACATTTTCTTAATAAGCTAGGACTGCTAATGGAATCCGTTGTGGTTTATCTTTAGCAGACAGGTAGTTTCGTTTATTCTAATCGTTCACCTAGTACCTATCGTTACATAAATAATGCTTTCTAAGTAAGTGTTATTTTTAGATTATAATACTTGGTTTTTTATTCTTCTTAGGTGGATCGCCGATATGTGGAGCAAATCAAACATACGTTGGTTGTAAATTCGGTTGTCCAACTAATTATTGCCCAGCAGATGATAGTAGAGCAATAGTAGCTTGTTCTCTATCGTACCCCTGTTTTGGTGGTTGTGCTTGTCAATCTGGCTACCTGTTGGTGAGCCGTGATGATGAAAGGTGCATCTTAGCTTCAGAATGTCGTGAGTACAATATTATGTATATTTTCGTACACAGCTCATTAAACTGAGTGCGGTATAGTCCGGAGATTTATTCCACGTTAGAAATAGAGTTCCATATGTTATTTTGAAATTATTTCAATATTTATTTTTAGCACCAGTAGAATGCACGAGACCGAACGAAGTATGGGAACCTAGTCCCTCAAGTTGTTACCTAGAAAGATGTGAAGATAGAGGCAGTATCTGTGATTACCCATACCCTGCTACTCCAAGATGTGTTTGTCAGAAAGGTTACTACAGGAATGAAAGTGATATTTGTATTCCTGAGTCGGAATGCCGTAAGTATTTCAACAACTTTTCTATTTTCATGTAAGAAATAAATCTATTACGATGATAACAAAAGACAAATCGAAGGTGAACGTACTTCATTGTAAATCACATTACCCCATAATATACCATCCAGTGGAACTGTAAATTTGTCAAACATATGCCTTTTGTCCACAACAAAATAGGAATACAATTTCTGTCGGGCCTGGATCACTGTCCAAGACAGTGAGCCACGCCTTTGTATATTTCTGTAATCTGTACTTTTTATATTGAGACCATTTTTTATAGTTTTTGAACATAGACTTAATGGTATAGGTAGGTTTATTGCTAATTTAAACAGCAAAGTCGGTTTATCGTAGTCCCTGATTTTCGATGAACTGAATTTTAAAGAGTAGGTACGTCATGTAGAATATATTTTGTTTTAATCATGATACTCATATTTCAGCGGATTTAGGATGTAACGGAGATCCGAATGGAATGCCCAAAGATTGCCCCAGCTCATGTCCACCCACTTGTGCTAATCGAAATACTAATAGAGTAGTAGCTTGCATTGAGGCGTGTTTACCAGGCGGCTGCGTTTGTAAACCAGGATTTATTCTGACTGAAATAGGGGGAAAATGTGTTCGGCCTGAAGAGTGTCCAGGTAAGGACGTCTGAAGCTAAGTCAGTCCATATACCACAATTTTTTTCTGATTCTGTCAGATCATTTAACAAGCCCTGTGAGGCTGCAGTTTTTTTTAATTTGTATGGGTGGCTAATAATCTTGCTGGTTACCCGATGGTAATCAATCACCGCTACCCACCAACGTCCATCTTAGTCATCACTGACTGATGCATTGCTCACCTAAGGTTTAAGCTGTTCCTATCCACTACTGGTACCTGAAATACGACCACACTTACACAGTATAATTGTAATGGCAAGTGAAATAGGTAGAACTGTACATAGTACCACTCCAGTCGATTCCTTAACATGCAACTTTACATCCAATAGTTATTTATTTGATTAAATGTAACGTATTTTTGACACCAGCTGCACCTGAATGTGGACTGAACGAAGTAGCCACAGATTGTGCAATACAATGTCCTCCCCAGTCATGTGAAAGTATTTACACAACTTATTTGTGTGCGGAGCTGAGTTGTACTGCTGGATGCAATTGTATTGATGGTTACCTTAGAAACAGTTCTGGAATTTGTATACCGAGTGAAGAATGTTTTAAAGGTCAGTGCTATGCTCAACTGAACATTCATCATCATCATGCACGACCTGAATCCATCCACTAATGAGTTTCGGACTATTTTTGCTTATTTCACTTTTTTCGATTCTGTTTTAGTTGCATCCACTTTCTCGCTTCGATTTTCTTTATATCGTTTATCCACCTGACGAGGTGATGGTAGAGTCTAAGTAGAATTGGGATAGAAGTCGGACTTCTATAGAAAATCGCAGCTGTACATTACTTTTTAATCGTCTTTATCTTCTTCTTTCCTAGACTTCTACTCTACACTTTAATAGCTTCTACAATGACAGGCTAGCATTTTTAGGCATACCTCAAGGCTTCCCTCTAGGACCACAAGTGATTTTAATATTATTTATCATGTAATAGATTGTAAGGGCGATCTCAACGCAACACACGTGGAGTGTGGGGATGCACGTCCAGCAACTTGTGCAGAACCGGACTCGGAAAACGCTTCTATTGAAATTTGTGTTCTGAATGGGTGTAAATGCAATCCAGGTTACATTCTGTCTGAACCTGGTGGAGTGTGTATTGCACCAGGAGATTGCCCGGGTAAGTGAACCTTTCTAGATTAACCAACAATATTATTCTTTGCCTTATTGTATAAAATTAAATCGTCTCATTCACACGCAGGCAAAAGGTCAATTTTATTTTAGCATGATTAAACATTAAAAAAGAACCATTTTTACTTTTATTCTAATTTCAAATTCTTGGGTTATTTTTCAGTTATCAAAATTAAATTACTTTTTTTTTTTTCTTGTTAGGTGGATCGCCGATATGTGGAGCGAATCAAACATACGTTGGTTGTAAATTCGGTTGTCCAACTGATTATTGTCCAGCAGATGATAGTGGATTAATAATACTTTGTTCTCCACCGTTCCTCTGTATTGGTGGTTGTGCTTGCCAATCTGGCTACTTGTTGGTGAGCAGTGATGATGAAAGGTGCATCTTATCTTCAGAATGTCGTGAGTACAATATTATGTATATTTTCGAACATAACTCATTAAACTGAGTGCGGTATAGTCCGGAGATTAATTTCACGTTAAAACAGGGTTCCATTATTTTGTAATTATTTCAATATTTGTTTTTAGCACCAGTAGAATGCACGAGACCGAACGAAGTATGGGAACCTAGTCCCTCAAATTGTTACCTAGAAAGATGCGAAGATAGGGGCAGTATCTGTGATTACCCATACCCTGCTACTCCAAGATGTGTTTGTCAGAAAGGTTACTACAGGAATCAAAGTGATATTTGTATTCCTGAGTCGGAATGCCGTAAGTATTTCAATACCTGTTCTATTTTGATGTAAAAAATAAATCAGGTACGATGATAACAAAAGACAAGGCGAAGGCGAACGTACTTCATTGTAAATCACATTACCTCATAATGTACCATCAAGTGGAATTGTGGTCAAACATTATTTTGTCTTTTGTCAAAAGCAAAATAGGAATACAAATTTTGTCGGGCCCGTACCACTGTCTTGGATCTTCTAAAAGCCTTTGTATATAACCTGTACTCTCCAATAACCTATGATAATGACAACATTGTCTATAGTTTTTAAGCTTAGACTTAATGGTACAAGTAGGTTTATTACTATTAACAGCACAGTCGGTTTTTTGACGAACTAAATTTTAAAGAGTACATGTAGAATATATTTTGTTGTAATAATCACGATACTCATATTTCAGCGGATTTAGGATGTAACGGGGATCCGAATGCAATGCCCAAAGATTGCCCCAGCTCATGTCCACCCACTTGTGCTAATCGAAATACTAACAGAGACGTAGCTTGCATTCAGGCGTGTTTACCAGGCGGCTGCGTTTGTAAACCAGGATTTATCCTGACTGAAATAGGTGGAAAATGTGTTAGGCCTGAAGAGTGTCCAGGTAAGGATATCTTAATATTTTCAAAACATTTCAGTGAAATTAGAAGAATGGTTAGATTAGTCCATACTTCAAAACGCTATAATATGGGATATTTATAGGAGAATTGGGCTGCAAAGGCGATCGTAACGCAACATTCAAGGAGTGTCTCAGTGATTGTCCTTTAACTTGTGCCAACCAGGATCAAAATAGACCATGTCTAGCTATTTGCCGTCCAAGTGGTTGTGAGTGCAATCCAGGATATGTGCTCACTGAAAAAGGTGGAAAATGTATCAAACCTGAAGACTGTCCAGGTAAATATACCTAGTCAATAGTCATTGTTGTTGCATGGTCACGTCGATTAGCTAGTACCGATTCAGAATTCAACTCCATTTACCTGAGCCCATCTTTTCTCTGGCGAAACTGGTTGCTAAAGAGAGCTTATGTATAACATTACTAAGTAAGTATTTTACAGAGCGAGTACTGACTGAACTTCGCATTTTGTACTTCCATAATAACTGCATTGAATCAATCAATTCCTCTTAGTAGGTATCGTGTGCTCAGTAAATATATGGTTCTTGCCACCCATCATACTGATTTCCCATGGGAAATAAGAAGTGTTCCTATAAATTTGCCTGTAATATCTTGCTTTAAATTCACATTTCCATATCTACAGCTGAGCCTCAGTGTAAAGGCGATCGCAACGCGACATTTGTGCAGAGTCCCAGTGCATGTCGGGCCACTTGTGACAAGCCAGATACTGACGAACCGTGCAACGATAAGTCAATTTTAAGCGGCTGTGTGTGTAAACAAGGATATCTTCTGACTAAAATCGGTGGCATATGTATTGAGCCCAAAGACTGCCCAGGTCAGTGTATCTTTACTCAATTTCCAATAAATATAGGAGGCAATTAGGAAATCATTATTTTACGTAAGAGAGGAAAACACGCAGGGACATGCAGTGGATGAAACCAGCTCGACAAGAGGATCCATTAAAGAAATTACATAATGATGTCGTATTTTTTTCAAGCCACAGATGCTGTTTTGTGTTATTCCTAATAGTTATTTTACAATAAATTTTATTTTTAGGTGGTTCACCAACATGTAGTGCGAATAGTACCTACGTCTATTGTAAAGTCGGTTGTCCTACAAATTACTGCCCAGTTGATGACAGTCTTGCAGAAATTGCTTGCGATCCGACTTATCCATGTCCTGGTGGTTGTGCTTGCAAAGGGGGTTATTTGATACTGAGTTATGAAGATGACAGATGTATCTTAGCTTCAGAATGTCGTAAGTATTATTTTAACTATAGGGAAAATAAGTGGGTCCCAAATACAAGGAAACGCCAACGTGGCCAACGTAGCACGCGATGAGCTGGACTCGTATCTAAAGGACGAAGATATGACGAAAATATAACAAATTAAGGGAACATTAATATTCGGTTTGGTTCTTCTCCATACGATCTAACTATTTGGAACCGTGCACCTAGACTCTAGACATTTCATAAGTACCTGTATCTGGTTTACATGAAATAAAGATCTATTCTATTCTATTCTCTATCAATTTAAAATTTGTAGTGAGCAATTTACATCCTATCCTACTAATGTTATAAATGTGAAAATTTGGATGTTTGTGAGTTTACGAATAACGGCAGAACGGATTTGTATGAAATTTGGCACACAAGTAGACCATGATCTGGATTAACATAATTATTATGGGATAATTTTTATCTCGGTACATAAAGTAGTTCCTAAACAAAAAAATTAAGTAAGAAATTCAATCCTGCATAGAAGATTAAAGTAAACAGTTCTTTAAGTTTAATTTGTGACTGTTTTAGCACCAGTAAAATGTACCAGACCGAATGAAGTATGGGATCCCAAACTTTCAAATTGTTTACGAGAGAGATGCGATGACAGGAATATCCCATGTGATTTCCCGTTCCCAATTCCACCTAGATGCGTCTGCGAAAAAGGTTACTTCAGAAACAACGATGATATTTGTGTTCCTGAATCAGAATGTCGTAAGTAATCCATACTTTTGCATACGTCCTGGGTTAGTTCTCTTTTATCTGATATGAAGCAGATATCCTAGATGATCCTATGCCTAGATAGGCCTAGTTTAAATCTATTGGGCCATGAAATATCAAGAAATGTTTTACTTATTTTTCTTATTGCTTTCATTTTCTACACTAATTTAATGATTCAATTCAGTATAGATCTATATACCTAATAAAATATACAGGTTGGTCACGACGTTACAACATTAAATGAAACCACGTACCTATTTGGTATCACGTTCGGTATCCGTACACAAAAATCAATCAATTCTAATCAGTAGTTTAATCACAGAAATTAATTAAAATTTTCTTAATTTTGCACATAATATCTTTAGGCGATGTTCAAAAAATCTCTAACGTGTTCAAGTCGAAATAATCTTTATTTGCACGTATATAATAGGTAAAGATCACATAAGTTTCTACTTCGATATCCCTTCACCTAGACTAATGAGAGTCTAGTAAATAAGAAATAGGTGGAAACTGTGTTATGCCTGAAGAGTGTCCACGTAAGGACGTCTGAAGCTTTTTACAACGTTTTAACGAAATTAGAAGAATAGTTAGGTTAGGTCGGTCCATATACGACAAATTGTTTCTGATTCTGTAAGAATATTTAACAAGACCTGTGAGGCTGCAGTTTTTTTAAATTTGTATGGGTGGCTAATTATCTTGCGGGTTACCAGATGTTAATCAATAACCGCTACCCACCAACGTCTTAGTGATGACTGATGCATTGCTCACTTGAAATACGACCACACTTACACAGTATAGTTGTAATGGCCAGTGAAATAGGTAGAACTGTACATGGTACCACTCCAGTCGATTCCTTAACATGCAACTTCACGTCCACTAGTTATTTATTTTATTAAATGTGACGTATTTTTGACACCAGCTGCACCTGAGTGTGGACTGAACGAAGTAGCCACAGATTGTGCAATACAATGTCCTCCCCAGTCATGTGAAAGTATTTACACAACTTATATGTGTGCGGAGCTGAATTATTGTTCTGCTGGATGCAATTGTGTTGATGGTTACCTTAGAAACAGTTCTGGAATTTGTATACCGAGTGAAGAATGTTTTAAAGGTCGGTGCTATGCTCAGCTGTACATTCATAATCATCATGCACGACCTGAATCCATCCACTAATGAGTTTCAGACTATTTTTGCTTATTCCACTTTTATACATTCTTTTTAGTTGCATCCAATTTCTCGCTGCGATTTTCTTTATATCGTTTATCCATCTGACGAGGTGATGGTAGAGTCTAAGTAGAATTGGGATAGAAGTCGGACTTCTATAGAAAATCACAGCTATACATTACTCTTTAATCGTCTTTATCTTCTTCTTTCCTAGACTTCTACTCTACACTTTAATAGCTTCTACAATGATAGGCTAGCATTTTTAGGCATACCTCAAGGCTTCCCCCTAGGACCACTAGTAAATTTAATATTATTTAACATGTAATAGATGGATGTAAGGGCGATCTCAACGCAACACACGTGGAGTGTGGGAGTGCATGTCCTGCAACTTGTGCAGAGCCGGACTCGGAAAGAGCTTGTATTGATGTTTGTGTTCTAAATGGGTGTAAGTGCAATACAGGTTACATTCTCTCTGAACCTGGTGGAGTGTGTATTGCACCAGGAGATTGCCCGGGTAAGAGAACTTTTTTAGTTTAACCAAAATTATATTTCTTTGCATTTTTGTATAAAATTAAATCTTCCATTAACATGCAGACAAATGGTCAATTTTCTTCGAGCATGATTAAATAAAAAATTAATAAAAAACATTTATACTTTTATTCTAATTTCAAATACTTGTTTTTTTATTTATTAAATATTTATGATTACATTTTCTTAATAAGCTAGGACTGCTAATGGAATCCGTTGTGGTTTATCTTTAGCAGACAGGTAGTTTCGTTTATTCTAATCCTTCACCTAGTACCTATCGTTACATAAATAATGCTTTCTAAGTAAGTGTTATTTTTCAGATTATAATACTTGGTTTTTTATTCTTCTTAGGTGGATCACCGATATGTGGAGCAAATCAAACATACGTTGGTTGTAAATTCGGTTGTCCAACTAATTATTGCCCAGCAGATGATAGTAGAGGAATAGTAGCTTGTTCTCTATCGTACCCCTGTTTTGGTGGTTGTGCTTGTCAATCTGGCTACCTGTTGGTGAGCCGTGATGATGAAAGGTGCATCTTAGCTTCAGAATGTCGTGAGTACAATATTATGTATATCTTTGTACACAGCTCATTAAACTGAGTGCGGTATAGGCCGGAGATTTATTCCACGTTAGAAATAGAGTTCCATGTGTTATTTTGAAATTATTTCAACATTTGTTTTTAGCACCAGTAGAATGCACGAGACCGAACGAAGTATGGGAACCTAGTCCCTCAAATTGTTACCTAGAAAGATGCGAAGATAGGGGCAGTATCTGTGATTACCCATACCCTGCTACTCCAAGATGTGTTTGTCAGAAAGGTTACTACAGGAATGAAAGTGATATTTGTATTCCTGAGTCGGAATGCAGTAAGTATTTCAAAAACTTTTCTATTTTCAAGTAAGAAATAAATCTGTTACGATGTAACGAATGTGAATGTGATTTAGGATGTAACGGAGATCCGAATGCAATGCCCAAAGATTGCCCCAGCTCATGTCCAACCACTTGTGCTAATCGAAATACTAACAGAGCCGTAGCTTGCATTGAGGCGTGTTTACCAGGCGGGTGCGTTTGTAAACCTGGATTTATTCTGACTGAAATAGGGGGAAAATGTGTTAGGCCTGAAGAGTGTCCAGGTAAGGTGGTCTGAAGCTTTTTACAACGTTTTAACGAAATTAGAAGAATAGTTAGGTTAGGTTAGGTTAGTTCCATATACCACAAATTGTTTCTGATTCTGTAAGAATATTTAACAAGCCTTGTGAGGCTGCAGTTTTTTTTATTCGTACGGGTGGCTAATTATCTTGCGGGTTACCTGATGGTTATCAATAACCGCTACCCACCAACGTCTTAGTGATGACTGATGCATTGCTCACCTGAAATACGACCACACTTACGCAATATAGTTGTAATGGCAAGAGAAATAGGTAGAACTGTACATAGTACCACTCCAGTCGATTCCTTAACATGCAACTTTACATCCAATAGTTATTTATTTGATTAAATGTGACGTATTTTTGACACCAGCTGCACCTGAATGTGGACTGAACGAAGTAGCCACAGATTGTGCAATACAATGTCCTCCCCAGTCATGTGAAAGTATTTACACAACTTATTTGTGTGCGGAGCTGAGTTGTACTGCTGGATGCAATTGTATTGATGGTTACCTTAGAAACAGTTCTGGAATTTGTATACCGAGTGAAGAATGTTTTAAAGGTCGGTGCTATGCTCAACTGAATATTCATCATCATCATCATGCACGACCTGAATCCATCCACTAATGAGTTTCGGACTATTTTTGCTTATTTTTACTTTTGTCGATTCTTTTTTAGTTGCATCCACTTTTCGCTGCGATTTTCTTTATATCGTTTATCCATCTGATGAGGTGATGGTAGAGTATAAGTAGAATGGGGATAGAAGTCGGACTTATATAGAAAATCACAGCTATACATTACTTTTTAATCGTCTTTATCTTCTTCTTTCCTAGACTTCTACTCTACACTTTAATCTTTAACAGCTTCTACAATGACAGGCTAGCATTTTTAGGCATACCTCAAGGCTTCCCTCTAAGACCACTAGTGATTTATATATTATTTATCATGTAATAGATTGTAAGGGCGATCTCAACGCAACACACGTGGAGTGTGGGGATGCACGTCCAGCAACTTGTGCAGAACCGGACTCGGAAAAAGCTTCTATTGAAATTTGTGTTCTGAATGGGTGTAAATGCAATCCAGGTTACATTCTGTCTGAACCTGGTGGAGTGTGTATTGCACCAGGAGATTGCCCAGGTAAGTGAACCTTTCTAGATTAACCAAAATTATTATTTTTTGCCTTATTGTATGGAATTAGATCTTCTCATTCACATGAAGACAAATGGTCAATTTTATTTTACCATGATAAACATTTAAAAAAATCAACATTTTTTACTTTCATTCTAATTTCAAATCCTTGGGTTATTTTTCAGTTATCAATTTTTATTTTTATTTTAAATTCTTATTAGGTGGATTGCCTAAATGTGGAGCGAATCTAACATACGTTGGTTGTAAATTGGGTTGTCCATCTGATTATTGCCCAGTAGATGATAGTGGATTAATAATACTTTGTTCTCCACCGTTCCCCTGTATTGGTGGTTGTGCTTGCCAATCTGGCTACTTGTTGGTGAGCCGTGATGATGAAAGGTGCATCTTAGCTTCAGAATGTCGTGAGTACAATAATATGTATATTTTCGTACACAGCTCATTAAATTGAGTGCGGTATAGTCCGGAGATTAATTTCACGTTAAAAATAGGGTTTCATTATTTTGTAATTATTTCAATATTTGTTTTTAGCACCAGTAGAATGCACGAGACCGAACGAAGTATGGGAACCTAGTCCCTCAAGTTGTTACCTAGAAAGATGCGAAAATAGGGGCAGTATCTGTGATTTCCCATACCCTGCTCCTCCAAGATGTGTTTGTCAGAAAGGTTACTACAGGAATCAAAGTGATATTTGTATTCCTGAGTCGGAATGCCGTGAGTATTTCAACAACTTTTCTATTTTCATGCAAGAAATAAATCTATTACGATAATAACAAAAGACAAATCGAAGGCGAACGTATTTCATTGTAAATCACATTACCCCATAATATACCATCCAGTGGAACTGTAAATTTGTCAAACATATGCCTTTTGTCCACAACTAAATAGGAATACAATTTCTGTCGGGCCTGGATCACTGTCCAAGACAGTGAGCCACGCCTTTGTATATTTCTGTAATCTGTACTTTTTATATTGAGACCATTTTTTATAGTTTTTGAACTTAGACTTAATGGTATAGGTAGCTTTATTACTTTTAACAGCACAGTCGGTTTATCGTAGTTCTTGATTTTCGATGAACTGAATTTTATAGAGTAGGTACGTCATGTAGAATATATTTTGTTTTAATCATGATACTCATATTTCAGCGGATTTAGGATGTAACGGAGATCCGAATGCTATGCCCAAAGATTGCCCCAGCTCATGTCCACCCACTTGTGCTAATCGAAATACTAACACAGCCGTAGCTTGCATTGAGGCGTGTTTACCAGGCGGCTGCGTTTGTAAACCAGGATTTATTCTGACTGAAATAGGGGGAAAATGTGTTAGGCCTGAAGAGTGTCCAGGTAAGGACGTCTGAAGATTTTTACAACATTTTAACGAAATTAGAAGAATAGTTAGGTTAGGGTCGGTCCATATACGACAAATTGTTTCTGATTCTGTAAGAATATTTAACAAGACCTGTGAGGCTGCAGTTTTTTTAAATTTGTATGGGTGGCTAATTATCTTGCGGGTTACCTGATGGTAATCAATAACCGCTACCCACCAACGTCTTAGTGATGACTGATGCATTGCTCACCTGAAATACGACCACACTTACACAGTATAGTTGTAATGGCAAGTGAAATAGGTGGAACTGTACATAGTACCACTCCAGTCGATTCCTTAACATGGAACTTCACGTCCAATAGTTATTTATTTATTAAATGTGACGTATTTTTGACACCAGCTGCACCTGAGTGTGGACTGAACGAAGTAGCCACAGATTGTGCAATACAATGTCCTCCCCAGACATGTGAAAGTATTTACACAACTTATTTGTGTGTGGAGCTGAGTTGTTCTGCTGGATGCAATTGTATTGATGGTTACCTTAGAAACAGTTCTGGAATTTGTATACCGAGTGAAGAATGTTTTAAAGGTCAGTGCTATGCTCAACTGAATATTCATCATCATCATGCACGACCTGAATCCATCCACTAATGAGTTTCGGACTATTTTTGCTTATTTTTACTTTTGTCGATTCTTTTTTAGTTGCATCCACTTTCTCGCTGCGATTTTCTTTATATCGTTTATCCATCTGACGAGGTGATGGTAGAGTCTAAGTAGAATGGGGATAGAAGTCGGACAAAAGAAAATCGCAGCTATACATTACTTTTTAATCGTCTTTATGTTCTTTCCTAGACTTCTACTCTATACTTTAATAGCTTCTACAACGACAGGCTAGCATTTTTAGGCATACCTCAAGGCTTCCCTCTAGGACCACTAGTGATTTTAATATTATTTATCATGTAATAGATTGTAAGGGCGATCTCAACGCAATGCACGTGGAGTGTGGGGATGCACGTCCAGCAACATGTGCAGAACCGGACTCGGAAAAAGCTTCTATTGAAATTTGTGTTCTGAATGGGTGTAAATGCAATCCAGGTTACATTCTGTCTGAACCTGGTGGAGTGTGTATTGCACCAGGAGATTGCCCGGGTAAGTGAACCTTTCTAGATTAACCAAAATTATTATTTTTTGCCTTATTGTATGGAATTAGATCTTCTCATTCACATGAAGACAAATGGTCAATTTTATTTTACCATGATAAACATTTAAAAAAATCAACATTTTTTACTTTCATTCTAATTTCAAATCCTTGGGTTATTTTTCAGTTATCAATTTTTATTTTTATTTTTAATTCTTATTAGGTGGATTACCTAAATGTGGAGCGAATCTAACATACGTTGGTTGTAAATTGGGTTGTCCATCTGATTATTGCCCAGTAGATGATAGTGGATTAATAATACTTTGTTCTCCACCGTTCCTCTGTATTGGTGGTTGTGCTTGCCAATCTGGCTACTTGTTGGTGAGCAGTGATGATGAAAGGTGCATCTTATCTTCAGAATGTCGTGAGTACAATATTATGTATATTTTCGAACATAACTCATTAAACTGAGTGCGGTATAATCCGGAGATTAATTTCACGTTAAAACAGGGTTTCATTATTTTGTAATTATTTCAATATTTGTTTTTAGCACCAGTAGAATGCACGAGACCGAACGAAGTATGGGAACCTAGTCCCTCAAATTGTTACCTAGAAAGATGCGAAGATAGGGGCAGTATCTGTGATTACCCATACCCTGCTACTCCAAGATGTGTTTGTCAGAAAGGTTACTACAGGAATCAAAGTGATATTTGTATTCCTGAGTCGGAATGCCGTAAGTATTTCAATACCTGTTCTATTTTGATGTAAAAAATAAATCAGGTACGATGATAACAAAAGACAAGTCGAAGGCGAACGTACTTAATTGTAAATCACATTACCTCATAATGTACCATCAAGTGGAATTGTGGTCAAACATTATTTTGTCTTTTGTCAAAAGCAAAATAGGAATACAAATTTTGTCGGGCCCGTACTACTGTCTTGGATCTTCTAAAAGCCTTTGTATATAACCTGTACTTTCCAATAACCTATGATAATGACAACATTGTCCATAGTTTTTAAGCTGACTTAATGGTACAAGTAGGTTTATTACTATTAACAGCACAGTCGGTTTTTTGACGAACTGAATTTTAAAGAGTACATGTAGAATATATTTTGTTGTAATAATCACGATACTCATATTCCAGCGGATTTAGGATGTAACGGAGATCCGAATGCAATGCCCAAAGATTGCCCCAGCTCATGTCCACCCACTTGTGCTAATCGAAATACTAACAGAGACGTAGCTTGCATTCAGGCGTGTTTACCAGGCGGCTGCGTTTGTAAACCAGGATTTATTCTGACTGAAATAGGGGGAAAATGTGTTAGGCCTGAAGAGTGTCCAGGTAAGGATGTCTTAATATTTTCAAAACATTTCAGTGAAATTAGAAGAATGGTTAGATTAGTCCATACTTCAAAACGCTATAATATGGGATATTTATAGGAGAATTGGGCTGCAAAGGCGATCGTAACGCAACATTCAAGGAGTGTCTCAGTGATTGTCCTTTAACTTGTGCCAACCAGGATCAAAATAGACCATGTCTAGCTATTTGCCGTCCAAGTGGTTGTGAGTGCAATCCAGGATATGTGCTCACTGAAAAAGGTGGAAAATGTATCAAACCTGAAGACTGTCCAGGTAAATATACCTAGTCAATAGTCATTGTTGTTGCATGGTCACGTCGATTAGCTAGTACCGATTCAGAATTCAACTCCATTTACCTGAGCCCATCTTTTCTCTGGCGAAACTGGTTGCTAAAGAGAGCTTATGTATAACATTACTAAGTAAGTATTTTACAGAGCGAGTACTGACTGAACTTCGCATTTTGTACTTCCATAATAACTGCATTGAATCAATAAATTCCTCTTAGTAGGTATCGTGTGCTCAGTAAATATATGGTTCTTGCCACCCATCATACTGATTTCCCATGGGAAATAAGAAGTGTTCCTAAGAATTTGCCTGTAATATCTTGCTTTAAATTCACATTTCCATATCTATAGCTGAGCCTCAGTGTAAAGGCGATCGCAACGCGACATTTGTGCAGAGTCCCAGTGCATGTCGGGCCACTTGTGACAAGCCAGATACTGACGAACCGTGCAACGATAAGTCTATGCTAAGCGGCTGTGTGTGTAAACAAGGATATCTTCTGACTAAAATCGGTGGCATATGTATTGAGCCCAAAGACTGCCCAGGTCAGTGTATCTTAACTCAATTTCCAATAAATATAGTAAGCAATTAGGAAATCATTATTTTACGTAAGAGAGGAAAACACGCAGGGACATGCAGTGGATGAAACCAGCTCGACAAGAGGATCCATTAAAGAAATTACATAATGATGTCGTATTTTTTTCAAGCCACAGATGCTGTTTTGTGTTATTCCTAATAGTTATTTTACAATAAATTTTATTTTTAGGTGGTTCACCAACATGTAGTGCGAATAGTACCTACGTCTATTGTAAAGTCGGTTGTCCTACAAATTACTGCCCAGTTCATGACAGTCTTGCAGAAATTGCTTGCGATCCGACTTATCCATGTCCTGGTGGTTGTGCTTGCAAAGGGGGTTATTTGATACTGAGTTATGAAGATGACAGATGTATCTTAGCTTCAGAATGTCGTAAGTATTATTTTAACTATAGGGAAAATAAGTGGGTCCCAAATACAAGGAAACGCCAACGTGGCCAACGTAGCACGCGATGAGCTGGACTCGTATCTAAAGGACGAAGATATGACAAAAATATAACAAATTAAGGGAACATTAATATTCGGTTTGGTTCTTCTCCATACGATCTAACTATTTGGAACCGTGCACCTAGACTCTAGACATTTCATAAGTACCTGTATCTGGTTTACATGAAATAAAGATCTGTTCTATTCTATTCTCTATCAATTTAAAATTTGTAGTGAGCAATTTACATCCTATCCTACTAATGTTATAAATGTGAAAATTCGGATGTTTGTGAGTTTACGAATAACGGCAGAACGGATTTGTATGAAATTTGGCACACAAGTAGACCATGATCTGGATTAACATAATTATTATGGGATAATTTTTATCTGTGTACATAAAGTAGTTCCTATAACAAAAAAAATTAGTAAGAAATTCAATCTTGCATAGAAGATTAAAGTAAACAGTTCTTTAAGTTTAATTTGTGACTGTTTTAGCACCAGTAAAATGTACCAGACCGAATGAAGTATGGGATCCCAAACTTTCAAATTGTTTACGAGAGAGATGCAATGACAGGAATATCCCATGTGATTTCCCGTTCCCAATTCCACCTAGATGCGTCTGCGAAAAAGGTTACTTCAGAAACAACGATGATATTTGTGTTCCTGAATCAGAATGTCGTAAGTAATCCATACTTTTGCATACGTCCTGGGTTAGTTCTCTTTTATCTGATATGAAGCAGATATCCTAGATGATCCTATGCCTAGATAGGCCTAGTTTATATCTATTGGGCCATAAAATATCAAGAAATATTTTACTTATTTTTCTTATTGCTTTCATTTTCTACACTAATTTAATGATTCAATTCAGTATAGATCTATATACCTAATAAAATATACAGGTTGGTCACGACGTTACAACATTAAATGAAACCACGTACCTATTTGGTATCACGTTCGGTATCCGTACACAAAAATCAATCAAATCTAATCAGTAGTTTAGTCACAGAAATTAAATAAATTTTCTTAATTTTGCACATATCTTTAGGCGATGTTCAAAAAGTCTCTAACGTGTTCAAGTCGAAATAATCTTTATTTGCACGTATATAAAGGTAAAGATCACTTATGTTTCTACATCGATATCCCTTCACCTAGACTAATGAGAGTCTAGTAAATAAGAAATAGGTGGAAAATGTGTTATGCCTGAAGAGTGTTCAGGTAAGGACGTCTGAAGCTTTTTACATCGTTTCAACGAAATTAGAAGAATAGTTAGGTCGGTCCTTAAGCCACAATTTTTTTCTGATTCTGTCAGATCATTTATAAAACCCTGTGAGGCTGCTGTTTTTTTAAATTTGTATGGGTGTCTAATAATCTTGCGGGTTACCTGATGGTAATCAATCACCGCTACCCAGCAACGTCCATCTTAGTGATGACTGATGCATTGCTCACCTAAGGTTTAAGCTGTTCCTACCCACTACCTGAAATACGACCACACTTACACAGCATAGTTGTAATAGCAAGTGAAATAGGTAGAACTGTACATAGTACGACTCCAGTCGATTCCTTAATATGGTACTTTACGGCCAATAGTTATTAATTTGATTAAATGTGACGTATTTTTGACACCAGCTGCACCTGAATGTGGACTGAACGAAGTAGCCACAGATTGTGCAATACAATGTCCTCCCCAGACATGTGAAAGTATTTACACAACTTATTTGTGTGTGGAGCTGAGTTGTTCTGCTGGATGCAATTGTATTGATGGTTACCTTAGAAACAGTTCTGGAATTTGTATACCGAGTGAAGAATGTTTTAAAGGTCGGTGCTATGCTCAACTGAATATTCATCATCATCATCATGCACGACCTGAATCCATCCACTAATGAGTTTCGGACTATTTTTGCTTATTTTTACTTTTGTCGATTCTTTTTTAGTTGCATCCACTTTCTCGCTGCGATTTTCTTTATATCGTTTATCCATCTGATGAGGTGATGGTAGAGTCTAAGTAGAATGGGGACATAAATAGAAAATCACAGCTATACATTACTTTTTAATCGTCTTTATCTTCTTCTTTCCTAGACTTCTACTCTACACTTTAATCTTTAACAGCTTCTACAATGACAGGCTAGCATTTTTACGCATACCTCAAGGCTTCCCTCTAAGACCACTAGTGATTTTAATATTATTTATCATGTAATAGATTGTAAGGGCGATCTCAACGCAACACACGTGGAGTGTGGGGATGCACGTCCAGCAACTTGTGCAGAACCGGACTCGGAAAAAGCTTCTATTGAAATTTGTGTTCTGAATGAATGTAAATGTAATCCGGGTTACATTCTGTCTGAACCTGGTGGAGTGTGTATTGCACCAGGAGATTGCCCGGGTAAGTAAACCTTTCTAGATTAACCGACATTATTATTTTTTGCCTTATTGTATGAAATTAGATTTTCTAAAACACATTCAGACATATGGACAATTTTCTTTTACCATGATTGAATAATAAAAAAAAAACATTTGTGGTTTTATTCCAATTACAAATACTTGTTTTTTTATTTATTAAATATTTATAATTACAATTTTTTTTCTAAGCTAGGATTGCTAATGGAATCCGTTGTGGTTTATCTTTAGCAGACAGGTAGTTTAGTTAATTCTAATCCTTCACCTAGTAGTTATATCGTTACATAAATAGTGCTTTCTATGTAAGTGTTATTTTTCAGATTATAATACTTTTTATTATTCTTCTTAGGTGGTTCGCCGATATGTGGAGCAAATAAAACATACGTTGGTTGTAAATTCGGTTGTCCAACTAATTATTGCCCAGCAGATGATAGTAGAGCAATAGTAGCTTGTTCTCCACCGTACCCCTGTCTTGGTGGTTGTGCTTGCCAATCTGGCTTCCTGTTGGTGAGCCGTGATGATGAAAGATGCATCTTAGCTTCAGAATGTCGTGAGTACAGTATTATTAACATTTTTGTACACAGCTCATTAAACTGATTGCGGTGTAGTCCAGAGATTAATTCCACGTTACAAATAATGTTCCATAATTATGTTATTTTGAAATTATGAAAACATTTGTTTTAGCACCAGTAGAATGCACGAGACCAAACGAAGTATGGGAACCGAATCCCTCAAATTGTTACCTAGAAAGATGCGAAGATAGAGGCAGTATCTGTGATTTCCCATACCCTGCTACTCCAAGATGTGTTTGTCAGAAAGGTTACTACAGGAATGGAAGTGATATTTGTATTCCTGAGTCGGAATGCCGTAAGTATTTCAATAAATTTTCTATTTTCATGTAAGAAATAAATCTGTTACGATGATAACAAAAGGCAAATCGAAGGCGAACGTACCTCATTGTAAATCACATTATATCATAATATACCATCCAGTGGAATTGTTGTCAAACATATGCCTTTTATCCACAACAAAATAGGAATATAAATTTTGTTGGGCCTGGATCGCTGTCCAAGACAGTGAGACAGGCCTTTGTATATTTCTGTAACCTGTACGTTTTAATAACCTATGATGACCATTTTTCACAGTTTTTGAACTTAGACTTAATGGTATAGGTAGGTTTATTACTTTTAACAGCAAAGTCGGTTTATCGTAGTCCTTGATTTTCGAGGAACTGAATATTAAAGAGTAGGTACGTCACGTAGAATATATTTTGTTTTAATCACGATACTCATATTTCAGCGGATTTAGGATGTAACGGAGATCCGAATGCAATGCCCAAAGATTGCCCCAGCTCATGTCCACCCACTTGTGCTAATCGAAATACTAACAGAGACGTAGCTTGCATTCAGGCGTGTTTACCAGGCGGCTGCGTTTGTAAACCAGGATTTATCCTGACTGAAATAGGTGGAAAATGTGTTAGGCCTGAAGAGTGTCCAGGTAAGGATGTCTGAAGGTTTTCATAACATTTCAGTGAAATTACAAGAATGATTAGGTTAGTCCATACTTCAAAACGCTATAATATGGGATATTTATAGGAGAATTGGGCTGCAAAGGTGATCGCAACGCAACATTCAAGGAGTGCCTCAGTGATTGTCCTTTAACTTGTGCCAACCAGGATCAAAATAGACCATGTCTAGCTATTTGCCGTCCAAGTGGTTGTGAGTGCAATCCAGGATATGTGCTCACTGAAAAAGGTGGAAAATGTATCAAACCTGAAGACTGTCCAGGTAAATGTACCTAGTCAATAGTCATTATTATTGCATGGTCACGTCGACTAGCTAGTACCGATGCAGAATTTAACTCCAACTACCGGAGCCCATCTTTTTTCTGGCGAAACTGGATGCTAAAGAGAGCTTATGTATACCATTACTTGGTACTTTGATTTTACAGAGCGAGTACTGACCGAACTTCGCATTTTGAACTTCCATATTATCTGCATTGAATCAATTCCTCTTAGAAGGTATCGTGTGCTCAGTGAATATATGGTTCTTGCCACTCATCATACTGATTTCCCATGGGCAATAAGAAGTGTTCATAAGAATTTGCATTTATTATCTTGCTTTAAATTCACATTTCCATATCTACAGCTGAGCCTCAGTGTAAAGGCGATCGCAACGCGACATTCATGCAGACTCCCAGTGCATGTCGGGCCACTTGTGACAAGCCAGATACTGATGAACCGTGCAACGATAAGTCTATACCAAGCGGCTGTGTGTGTAAACAAGGATATCTTCTGACTAAAATCGGTGGCAAATGTATTCAGCCCAAAGACTGCCCAGGTCAGTGTATCTCAACTCAATTTCCAATAAATATAGGAGGCAATTTTGAAAGCATTATTTTACGTAAGAGAGAAAAACATGCAGGGACAAGCAGTGGATGAAACCAGCTCGACAAGAGGATCCATTAAAGAAATTACACATGTCGTATTTTTTGCAAGCCACACATGCTGTTTGCTTGTTATTCCTAATAGTTATTTTACTATAAATTATATTTTTAGGTGGATCACCAACATGTAGTGCGAATAGAACCTACGTCTATTGTAAAGTCGGTTGTCCTACAAATTACTGCCCAGTTGATGACAGTCTTGCAGAAATTGCTTGCGATCCGATTTATCCATGTCCTGGGGGTTGTGCTTGCAAAGGGGGTTATTTGATGCTGAGTTATGAAGATGACAGATGTATCTTAGCTTCAGAATGTCGTATGTATTACTTTTACTATAGAGTCTTAACCTAACCGTCAAAAACTCCCGACTCCAACTAGAAAAAAGAGCTGTAACTTTTTATGTAAATTTTTGTAAGAGTTCTTTATGTTCAACTTGTAACTGTTTTAGCACCAGTAAAATGTACCAGACCGAATGAAGTATGGGATCCCCAACCTTCAAATTGTTTACGAGAGAGATGCGATAACAGGAATATCCCATGTGATTTCCCGTTCCCAATTCCACCTAGATGCGTCTGCGAAAAAGGTTACTTCAGAAACGAGGATGATATTTGTGTTCCTGAATCAGAATGTCGTAAGTAATCCATACTTTAGCATACGTCCTGGGTTAGTTCTCTTCTATCTGAAGCAGATATCCTAGATGATCGTAGGCCTAGATAGGCGTAGATTATACCTATAAACTCGATAAACGAGGATTCACAATACAGCGAATTGGATCTCTCACCTAACCCTTATATTGGCAAGTCTATAGTTAATACTTTTTTTATGCATTTTCTTCCTTTAACCTCTGGATATTAAGAAAAATATTAAAAAAAATGTAAATACATGATGAACATGGTGATGATGATGAGTCATGTAAAGTAATAAATTTATACATATAAAAAGACTTAATAAAACAATGAAACCGAACAACTGATCCCTTTGTTAAAAATTGCTTTACACAGCTAATGATATGAAATAAATAATATAACGACATAATAGTATTTTTTAAATTTATTATTCGCGCAGTTGTTTGTTCTTTGTTTATTTATTCAATTTATACAACTGTAATCTCACATGTTTTTTAATTGTTTGAAATTTTTTCTATAGTTATTGAATAAATAATGGGTATTTAGTGAAGACAATAAATACGGTAGCTGTTGCACAAAGTGCAGACAGTGGTTCGCACGTTATGTTGGTGATAATATGTTTTTTTATATTGACTTTCTCAGAAGGTATTTTCAGTGGACGTGACCCGCCACCATGTGAAACAACAGGTATCAGAATGATTTTTTGAAACGCGCCAGTAATTAGAGGGACGTGTACTGTCCATTTAAGATTTTAGAACAAAATAATTTGATTTACCATTCCATATTTCTGCGGCGATATGATATTTGAACATTAAAAACGCATATAATTTTTATTCGTTTAACGTTCGACACATTCTTTTAATTTTGATGATTAACAACACTTCCTCATAATTCATTACTGAATCATTAAAACGTATGTCCATCATTGTTACAGATCCTTCTTGTCCAGAACATGAACATTATACTGAAAACGACCCGACATGTCTGAGGACCTGCGCCAACCGACATGTGCCAAAATCAAACGATTGCAAACCATTCACTGGATGCGTCTGCGATGGTAATCTTGTGAGGCTTTACGATAACGCAACCGGTCCTTGTATACCTGAAGAAAAATGCCGTAAGTACGCTCACTTGAATAGGAAAGGAATACACAAACTTTCCTTTTAAAAATTGTTTCTCTTTAACAATTAACTTTAGGTCCGTTCTTAGTACTAAAAAACAGACCTATATTGCTAAAATTTTATTTGAATTATTGCAACAATTTCCCATCTAAAGTAGTTTACGTGACTCGGGTAGAGAATTCTCAAAAACTTAAAAACAACATAACTTTTAGACTAATGATTTTTGCAAAACTCATATTTTGTTTAAATGAATCTTTATAACGTGTTCTATACAAAAAACAAAATAAAAATATTGGACCACTTAAAAAAATAAAAATAATAGGGCACCCTATAATAAAATGATTATATTGGCACCTCAACCATAATACTGTGCAACATTATTATATTTTAACTTATTTTTGGCATTATTCAATGTTTTATGATTATTGATTCTCTACACGTGTTGGTTGGAAACTGTGTGTGTAGAGACTAATTTGAATTATAATAAATAAATTATTACACCATAGTTTTTTTTATATATCTTCGAAATAAGAGTATTTGCTAGAAACAACATGGAACTGTTTAATACAACAAGTGAAATATTCTCTAGAAATACTCGAAACGCGAATAGACTTGTTATTTTAGAATTAAGTTGTATCATCTTTACTCGTCGTGACTTATTAAAATTTGTTTTATGACGTCATTATGATTCCATTATATAGTTTTGCCAGGGGGAACGAAAACTACCATATTTACAAAGGATTGTTATTCTGTATGTGTTTTTGTAACTAGGTTTAATTATAACCTAACACCAAATAGATTTATAATAAAAGAATTATTTACTATTAAAATTTTATAAAAATGAACTGCTGAAATGGTTACGTGATAAGACATTTTAATCTATTAACGAGCAGACATATATAATTTGTCAATTTTGGAAAATTGCATTATAATTTTTGGACATTTCAATAATTTTGTCCAGCCAGGAATAGAATAACATCATAATATTTCTAACTAAAAATAATGATTTTCCCTTTTCTAGCAAACAAATGTAATGATCCAAAAGCCGTATACGTAAAGTGCCCCAATCCTTGTCCACTGACATGTGCCAAACCAGATCCGAGGCCATGTTCTAAGATGTGCGTTAAATATGGTTGTGAGTGCGCCTCTGGATACATTCTCAGTGAAATTGGCGGAAAGTGTATCAAGCCTAAGGATTGTCCAGGTACTAATTCTGTTTAGATGTTTAATATTTGCTTACAGGATCATTTTTTATGTAGTGCCCAAAATTTGCAGTTATTCAGTGTCCGTTCCCAAGTGAAACCGCAGTACAAAAATTCAGTCCAAAACAAAATAAAAATTTCATAAGTGGAATTTTCTTTTTGTTTCAAAGTGTATCCCAATACTGCGGTTGCATTTAGGAACAGAGGCTGAATCACTCTACAAATAATTGGCACTAGCTAAATAATTATCCGATGTAAATTGCTTAGATTAACAGCTTATTTAGTAGTGAAAAATCAAGCCAACCAAACCCAACAAAAATTCATTTTCCTTATAGCACGATGTCCAAAACACGAGCATTACGTTAAAAATGATGAAGCATGCCTGAAGACCTGTGGGAATCGATTATTACCGGGACAAGATACTGCTGGTGCCTGCAAACCGTTCACAGGATGCGTCTGCGATGATGGCTATGTCAGAAAGTATGACAATGCTACTGGATCTTGCATACCTGTAAAATCATGCCGTAAGAGTTGATCTTTTTATGTTTAACTACTGAGTAAAAGTCTCCTCCATATTTTCCCTGCCTTCCCTCTATTATTTGCTTGGAACAATCTCCCAGAAAAGTACATCGTCCCACCCCTGTAGTTTCGACTTTCCTCAGCGACGAAGTACTTTTTCAGGGCTCAAGCACCCGGCTTGACAAGAATTAACTTTTGACCAATGAACCAAAACCTGATTTCTATAAAGAATCTTCTTTCATTTGTTATATTCTAGCACCAATCCCTAAGTGTGGTGTCAACGAAGTGCCTACTAGTTGCCGAATAATTTGTCCACCACAGACTTGCGACAGTCTGTTTACCAAGTATCACTGTGTGCCAAGTGACTGCGAGCCTGGATGTGACTGTCGCAATAACTATCTAAGAAATTCCGAAGGACTCTGCATATTGTCAAAAGACTGTTTCAAAAAACGTACGTAATTGACAATTATTACCAAGTACAAAATGTACTTAATTACAAATTGTTTCTTACTCTCAGAATATTTAACAAACCCTGTGAGGCTGCATAGTTGTTTTTACCCTACTACGGAGAGGGTTATGTGTTTGACCGGTATGTATGTATGTCCATCTTTATTTATATGGGTGGCTAATGATCTTGCGGGTCACCTGATGATAATCAATCACCGCTACCCACCAACCTTAGTGATAACTGACGCGTTGCTCACCTTAGATTTATGCTGTCCCTACCCATTACCTGAAATACTACCACATTTACACAATAATGGTTGTTATTGCAAGTGAAATAGGTAGAACTATAGTACCACTCCAGTCGATTCCAATTTATGGAACTTTAATTCCACTAGTTATTTATTTTATTAAATGTGACGTATTATTGATACCAGCTGCACCTGAATGTGGACTGAACGAAGTAGCAACAGATTGTGCAATACAATGTCCTCCCCAGACATGTGAAAGTATTTACACAACTTATTTGTGTGCGGAGCGGAATTGTACTGCTGGATGCAATTGTATTGATGGTTACCTTAGAAACAGTTCTGGAATTTGTATACCGAGTGAAGAATGCTTTAAAGGTCGGTGCTATGCTCAGCTGTACTTTCATCATCATCATGCACGACCTGCATCCAGCCACTACTTAGTTTAGGAGTATTTTTACTTATTCCACTTTTTTCAATTCTTTGTTACTCGCATGCACTTTCTCGCTGAGTTTTTCTTTATATTGTTCGTTCATCTAACGAGGCTAGAGCAGAGCTGGCCTCATATCTCAAGGAATGGCCTCAAATAGAAATTGTCCGGGAAAAATGTAAAATGGAAGGGAGGACATTGTACTGCGGTGGGACACTATAGGACACTATGTATACGATGAAAATATAACAAATTAAGGGAACAAAAAATCTCTATTAATTTAAAATTTGCAGTGAGCAATTTAAATCCTATCCTCCTACCTATTATTCAAAGGATATGTTTTATCTTGGTACATGAAGTAGTTCAACCGCGGGCAACAGCTAGTATAATAGTAATATTAAGTAAGCAATTCAATCTTACATAGAAGATTAAAGTAAACAGTTCTTTAAGTTTAATTTGTGACTGTTTTAGCACCAGTAAAATGTCCCAGACCGAATGAAGTGTGGGATCCCAAGCCTTCTAATTGTTTACGAGAGAGATGCGATAACAGGAATATCCCATGTGATTTCCCGTTCCCAATTCCACCTAGATGCGTCTGCAAAAAAGGTTACTTCAGAAACGACGATGATATTTGTGTTCCTGAATCAGAATGTCGTAAGTAATCCATACTTTTGTATAAGTCCTGGGTTAGTTCTCTTCTATCTGTTATGAAGCAGATATCCTAGATGATCGTAGGCCTAGATAGGCCTAGATTATACCTATTGGGCCATGAAATATCAAGAAATATTTTACTTCTTTTAGAATTATGAATTATCTCCTTATTGCTTTCATTTTCTACACTAATTTAACGATTCAATTCAGTATATATTTATTTTATATCTATACTTATAATAAAATCGTAACGAAGCGAAAACTGTACATTGAATATTAAAAAAAAAAAAAAACTTTTACGTGATCTATAATCGACACTGATGCCAAAAATATAGTTTTTAGAATTTTTGTCTGTTTGTCTGTTTGTCTGTTTGTCTGTTTGTCTGTCCGAGCTTCACGGCCAAACCGCTGAACAGACTTTCATGAAATTTTGCAGTAATATCTGTCAAAGGGCTGGTCAACATATAGGCTATAAATTATCACGCTATTATCTATGGGGGGTGAGCTAAAGTGCATTATGCCTGTGTACTATTATGAGCTACCACTTCATTATTAAGAGCCAAATCTTAATGAAATATTGTATTATTATAATTCATAGGTCCGGTCAAACTATGTAATAATAATCATCACCCTATTCGTCTAGGGGGCTAAGCAAAATTAATCTTCGTTTTAGTTTCACAGTTCCTGTTTTCATTTTAACTCCTCCCTTGATCCAGTTCTTAAATTAGTAAAATGGTATATTTAGTAATGCCCAGTTATTTTTTTTTACTGATTAACGTTCTTTCTTCGGCATCTTACTTTAAGGTATGTATTTCACTGACTGCTATGCTCCAAAAGGTGAAGCGTGATGAAAGCATACGACATAATACCTTACTCACGAGATAATTACTTTTTTAAATGCGCTACCAGATAGTTATTTCGACGTAACTGTGATTTCATAATTTTTTTATTAGGTACATTTTTCTGAAACTAGATGGCATTATAGACTTTTTAACCAAGACCGAGATTTTGTATTTCCAGTAAATATTGAGATAAGATAATTATTAAGATTTTATTAGGATTGGGTAGATTTTTTTTTATCAATAGAAGTTGTCGGAAACCTGTAGGATGGGCTTTTTGGAATCGAATAGGTAATTAGGAATTTCAAAGCCTTATTGGCAGTATCTAGATGGCGTTAATAGACTTTTTAACCAAGACCGAGATTTTGTATTTCCAGTAAATATTGAGATAAGATAATTATAAAGATTTTATTAGGATTGGGTAGATTTTTTTTTATCAATAGAAGTTGTCGGAAACCTGTAGGATGGGCTTTTTGGAATCGAATAGGTAATTAGGAATTTCAAAGCCTTATTGGCAGTATTATAATGTGTGCTTGCTGTTTACTGCTACCATTGCAAATTGATAAGGGCTAACATCGTTTGCATTCTGGAGAACAGCAAATTAAGTTCATAGAACATTCTTTTTACAACATAGCCTTTTGCCTGATGCACGGCAGCTGAAAATTCATTGACTTGAGGAAGACTAGAATAATCTCTCGGCTACCAATTTCTCAGTGAAAAGAATAATATAATTATTACCTATTTCTTTATTATTTTCAGCACATTTCATTCTTTCATTTTTTCATTTTCATTTCATATTAATTAAATATTATTGTGTTTCTTTAAATTTGTCTTCAGTCTCCCTAGATAGCGTTGGGATCGAAATATTTGTTATTTGAATTGGGTTTATGTGTTTACGAAAATGTAAAGTTTATAATTTAGATGTTTTCTCCAAGTATTTTAAATAGCTACTATTGTTAGATTCAAGACGATAAAATCATTACGAGGGGCAGTAACGGTCACCGAATTCTCACCGACTACGTCGTTGTCGTTGTTAGTCGTTAGTAGAGTGTAGGCAAAATAAAGGTATCGCTAGATCACCTACTTTGTATTTATGGGATGAAAGTCTGAGAGCCAACCAAAAAAAAAGAAGTTACCCCATCTCGGGAAAACAGCGAAAAATATTTCAATGAAAATTTACAGTAATCGTATAGATAATAGTCTAACTTAACAACTTTCATTTGCAACAGTTGACTAGATCCGTAGATACAGCTTGATCGCTCTATTGTAAGCAGTCCCATACAAAGCAGAGGTCACGATTGATTGGTTATACAAAATAATGTTGTATTGGACCTACTTTGATGCAACTTTCACTGTAGTATAATTTATTAAGGATCGAGGACTTATAGTAAACATATTTCATCGCACTATCACTCATAGGAGTCGAGCAATGTAACATATTTTGTGTATAATGTATGATGGTGATTGGTGATGAAACGTAAGAATTTAACAATTTCGATAGGACTTTCACAGTACCGCTACTAAGGGGTCGACTTTTTAACATAAATTTGTATCATCACGCTACGCTACGCTCACAGGAACTGAACAGTGTAACATTTTTTTTTGTGTTCACACGGCTACTATCAAGCTATACATTTCCAGTAAAAGCTGACCACGTATTGTATAGGCTTCCCTTACAATAAGAGGTCAGTTTATTATAGGTACTGAAAATTTATAGGTCGATATGTATCCGTGGGTACTAAGGTCCATAGTTAAGAAATTTGTGTTTTAAACGAGTTTATTTAACATTTTCGGTAACAAACCATCACGGCAAATTACTATACATATGATGGAAACTAGATAGTTTTTCAACATTAGAAATGTTTATTTCGACACCCATCGTAACTAGCTAAGTGGAGCGGTAAATAGTAGAATAGAAGCCGACAAATATCAGGTTCAAATCCGGTCCCCGTGTTTTTATTTTTTGTATTTAATACTATCTAATTGATAAAATTTTATATTATTAGAAACATGTATTTTCAAAACATAATTCGAGCACCCCTATACCACGCGAACGAAGTCGCGGGCACAGCTAGTACCTAATAAAATAATTATACAGGTTGGTCACGACGTTACGACATTAAATGAAACCACGTATTAGTTATCACGTTCCGTATCCGTACACAAAAATCAATCAAATCTAATCAGTAGTGTAGTCATCGAAACTAATTAAAACTTTCTTAATTTTGCACATATCACGATCTATAGGCAATGTTCAAAGTCTCTAACGTGTATTTTTTAATCTTTATTTGCACGTATAGAATAGATAAAGATCACTTAAGTTTCTACTTCGATGTCCCTTCACCTAGACGAATGAGTAGAGTAAAATATTAGGCAAAAATAACACGGCTGAAAATTATAGACTTTTTGTGTAAAGCTTCAGAACGTGATACTAACAATTTAAAAATACGTGGTTTAATTTAATGTTATGTTATGGCTACCTTTTATAAACGTCGGTTAAACCAAATAAACCCTATGTTTTCTAAAAAACTATTCCTGCTCCCATACTTTTACTTTAACATTATCACCATTATCATCATTACCACCACTTTCATTCTCCCAAATTACAGCACGAACAGGATGTTTGGGCTATCCCAACACACAACCCACACCGTGTATCAGTCCTTGTCCGGCTACCTGCTGCGAGCCGGATTCTGATAGACCATGCGATCCATGTAGTCAACCCGGTTGCGAGTGTAAGCCAGGATATATTCTCTCTAAAACGAACGGAAAATGTATACGTCCCACGGATTGTCCAGGTAAAGTTTATTAAATTTTAACTTAATGCGACATGCTTCATGCACGGCTACATATCAAGTAATACATTTTCAGTATAAACTGACCTCTCAGTGTACGCAAAGCCTATACAATGCGAGGTCAGCTTAAACTGGAATTTTATGTGGAGTAGAAATTAATTAATTCATTGAACATTTACTGCTGAATAAAAACCTCTGCTATGTCAAAGATTTTATAGTAATATTGTACTCTTTTCAGGAGGTTCTCCAACATGCTGCACCAATATGACCTACACTAGCTGCAAGGTTGATTGCTCAATGAAATACTGTCCAACGGGGCAACATGAAATGTTTAAAATTTGTGACCCCGTACTTCCTTGTTATACGGGTTGTGTATGCAAAGAAGGTTACATGTGGATAAGTAAAGCAGATAAAACTTGTATCCTAGCTAAAGACTGTCGTGAGTATATCAGTATTTTGTTTGTCGTACATACCACATATAAAGATTTTATCATTACCATGTTAATTATTTTCATATTTAATTTTGCATACAATTATTCAATATTGAAAAGTTAACAAAATTACAAAATGAACTAATATTGTAATTGAATGATTAAATAAGTGATTTTTTTTCAGATGCTTCTAGTTGTTAATAGTTCCTGCTGAATTCCTGTAAGATAATAATTATATTTATTGTTTTCTCCTTGTTTCAGCACCTGTAGAATGCACCGGACCTAACGAAGTTTGGGATCCCAGTCCTCCGTTTTGTTACCTAGAGAAATGCAAAGATATAGGGCAGACGTGTAATGACAATAGGGTTGGTCGGCCAAGATGTGTTTGTAAAACGGGTTTCTATAGGGACACAGCAGATGAATGTATTCCTGCTGCAGATTGTCGTGAGTAATTTAAATATTAGATAAAATTAACACAAAAAAAAAAACATGGTAATAGCCTTCCCGATTGACGATAAGTAATAACAACGTCAAATTTACGCGTTTACAAAATTAATTTTATATTTAATTCTATAATTATATTCAAGTTTATTAAGTGTGAATATAGGGATGATTCAAGGGTCGGGCTAGATGTGGTTATATAGATGAATACTATAAGGACCAAACTGATGCTTGTATACTTGTTGAGGATTGTCGTAAGTACTTACACTTTTACTTTTACTTTTAGCTCCGCCTGCACCAAAACCAGAATGCACTGAACCAAATGAAGAATGGGATCCCAGCTCTTCAAAATGTGTTTGTAAGGAAGGTTACGTTAGGGATCAGAATGGTGCTTGTATTCCTAAGGACGACCGTGAGTAATTTTTAAGCAATTTTAATACACGAGCATCCCAAAGATGTTTACTATAAAAAAATATAAGTACCGTCATACATGAATAATTTCACAACCACCACGTTTGGTTCACGGTATGGCGATCGCATTATATTACGATCTGTACCTCTACCATGAGTTTTCCGTGCCGTCTAACGTTCACGTTCACATGCAATATTTGTATAGGAATTTTTTCAGCGCCTCTAGCGGTATAAATATTGAACTAAAGTCATTATACAAATATTGCATGTGAACGTGAACGTTAGACGGCACGGAAAACTCATGGTAGAGGTACTGGAAGTTGCCCGATACAATTCCTTTGTCGCCGTTTTCGAAACTAAAAGAGAGTGATTTCATGGAGCCGCGTCGAATAGATTCGTAGAATGTCAATATTTTGCATTTGCATTGGAAAAATCGCGATGCGACACTTGTATTTTAAGCCGCAGACGACCGAATAAAATCGGTCACCGAACTACGGCAGATTTTAGTCGGTGGGTGTCGGTGTCCAATTTTACTTAACCTCAACGTACACGTCACACCTGCCATTAGTATAACTTATAAATTAAACTAATAAAATTGCTAAGAAAGTCAAATCGAATTTATCTTCAAACAACCCTGTTGCTGCCGTGTCCAAAGATTTAAATGAGAAATGTGTTTCCTCTAACTATTGTTTGGAGAATTTGGAATCCGAACAGGTTCCTATGTATATTGAATCTCTTTGTTCGGGTTCCTTTGAACGAATAACACAAAACTGAAAAGTGGAAATAAATCCCGAGTTTCGGAAGGGAATTCGATGGCTTAGCTGTAAACCCAACTGAAACAGGCTTCCCAACTGTGACTTAACTCAATCTAAGAAAATATTTGGAAATGGGATTATGCTATATCACTATTTTTAATAGCCTCTATGACTAACATTAGAATCTATTGACCGATTTTTCACACGGTTTCCTCTATACCTGATCGAGCTCAAATTCCATAATGAATTTTTTGTATAAGTAGAGAAAATAATAGTACCATCGACCTGCTAGGCTAAAATGCGCGCCGTGATAAAATTTTGTCACCATGACAAGACGAGATAGGGGCCCATCCATACTTGATACTTTTAGCAACGAATCGCGTGTTTTCGCGTTCGTTATTCAGTTTTTGTAAGCAAAAGGCAGCCGCCGAACGCGAAAATATATACAAATACAGAACAAACGCTAATGCCTTTAAAAACTTGTTTCCGCACGAGATAATACGACGACGAAGCTATGTCGCGGCGCTCATGTTCGCCCAGCAGACATTAATAGTAATTTGGCAATTTTTGAAAATTGCATTATAATTTTTGGACATTTCAATGATTTACTCCAGCCAGGAATAGTACCTATGATATTTCTAATTAAAAATAATGTTTTTCCCTTTTCTAGCAAAAAAATGTAATGATCCAAAAGCCGTATACGTAAAGTGCCCCAACCCTTGTCCATTGACATGTGCCAAACCAGATCCGAGGCCATGTTCTAAGATGTGCGTTAAATATGGTTGTGAGTGCGCCTCTGGATACATTCTCAGTGAAATTGGTGGAAAGTGTATCAAGCCTAAGGATTGTCCAGGTACTAATTCCTTTTAGATAAAAAAATTGCCAAATTATTTATGTCTGCTCGAGACATAAATAATTTGGCAATTTTAGAACATTGCATTATAATTTATGGACATTTCAATAACTTAGTTCAGCCAGGAATAGAATAACGTCATAATATTTCTAACTAAAAATAATGTTTTTCCCTTTAATAACAAACAAATGTAATGATCCAAAAGCCGTATATAGTGCCACAAACTTAACTAACCGTGACCAAAATTGGAACTAACGTCGCTACGGAACAATTAAAACACTCGTGTGATACGATTAAAAATCTCGCCTGTGCGGCTCGATTTTTAAACACACTCGTGTTTTAATACCCCATAATATGCAACAGTTTCTTAAACTACTATTATACTATACTCTTGCAAAATAAATTTATTCATTAATTCGTACGAGATACTGAAGTGGGTTACTTTTCAATTACTTGTTCCAATGCATGAATTATCTAAATTAAGTTTTATCGCCTTTACTCATCGTGACTAATTCAAATTTATGTTTTTTAAAACCATTAAGTATCCATACCTACAACCAAATTAGCCCACTTTTCCGATAATACCATGTGTCATGTTTTCATAATTACTGTAACAGCACATTGCACTGATAAACATTCAGTGGATGAAATTTATTCAAGTCAAGGAGGATCATCCAGTTCAGCATCAGAGAGTATCAATCATTCATATTCAGACCCATACACTAAATCATCTGGACACACCAGTTATAGTTTATAGTACATTATGGTACAAGTGTGTAATGTTGGTGATTACCGCTGAGGCGCCATTGAGACCCGAGCCGTCAGGTGAGGGTCTTAAGAGAGCCGAGGACGGTAATCATCAATACACACGTGTATCATACGACGTTTTTCAATACACTTGTGAAGAAAATAACTATAATTTCAACAGTGAAAACGAGTTGTGAAAATTTTTTCGCAATGGCGGGAAAAATTATTCAGTTTTCCTATGCGCGCGCATCTAACAGATCGGCCGTAGACTAAAAGAATGAGGTTTCTTTTTTTTGGCTTTTCTCGGATAGCGTTTTAGCCACGTACAAAATGGGTAATTCTAAGTTTTCTTTATCACAGAAAAAACCATAGTTATATCTGAGTGAAAGTTGTATTTATTAAAAACGTACAAGTTGTTTATCTATTTAAATACGAAGTTGCATGAAACTAGCAAGCAATAGGTAGGTACATTAATTTATTTGTACTATTGAACACGATCTTTTTTGTTTCGAAACTTTTTTAAAAACAAAGCAACTCAACCAATTTAAAAAAAAAACCTATAACTCACTTGTGAATAATAGTAAAGAAAAAGTCACAGTTTGATTACAGGTGTCATTATGTGCCTAATTGCGGTGAAATTAGAGCCATTTTATGAGCAAGTGTGTTGAAAATATTTTATTATTTCTGTGTTACTCTGTCGTTTGTTTTATATTGTTATCCGTGCGTGTCTAGAATAAACACTTTTCTTTCATTTTTCTATCTTATGTAAATAACCGTCGCAGCAACTTAGTACGTCTAGAACTAATTGCTGTAGTTAAGAATACATCAACGAAGGGATATCAAGTAGAGTAAGCATTAACCGACAAAGTAACTTTATATGCACATTGCACATTTCTTAGCTGTTTCTCTCCCGGCATAATGGAGTCTCAGTTACCGTTACTAAGTTACACACTTCCCTTGCTTAGATCTTATTTGTTGTTTGTCTAACTTTAATTCTTCTCAAACGTTGTTTTATCCTTTTTTCATCATAATCGTCACTAAGTTACACTTTATTCTGTCTATTGTTCTGTCTGTCATTGTTCTGTGTGTGATCTTATTTGAGAATAGTCTCGCTCTTCTTCTTTTTAAAAATTGTCTCTTTTCATTATAATTTTGACCGTGTGCTCAATTGTCATCGTCAAGTGAGTATACAAGATTAGTAGAAAAGGTATAGGAACTCGTAACGCGGCTATTGCACCCATCTTTATGAACATCATTTACTATAGAACCTTGAAATCGTGAAAAAAGACAGCTGTTGCTGATCGTTTAGTTACATTGAATTGTTTTTATGGAACAGTTGATTTATTTTTCGAGATTTTAGGGCTGGTCCTATGGCAAAAATTGTTCATAATGATGAGTACATTCGCCTCAATGTCAAATCCCGGGAATTAACGGTCCGGATGTTTGTACGGGCAGGCGCGCCTGAAGGAAGTTTCGGATAATAGGTGCATCACCGTCATAATCGGTTTTTACGTATCCTGTATAAAGTATGCGACATATTGAAATGGGAGGTTCAGTAACTGTTATTCAAGCATTCTAAGTTGTCATTTTACATATATAAACCGTGTTTATCGTCTTAGATCGTGCAAACTAAGTTATTGTCTTCAGGTAGCACGAATTATTGGCGTTTCAGTAAAATAAATGACAAAACAAATAAATAATTTAATGTATCAGTTTAGTCGTGCCCGATAAGCAATTCGTCATTTGTATTTATTAGTTGATACTTATATTAATTTCGCAATAATAAAAAATACGATGATAATTTACAAAATGACATACCTACTCTAAATTTTCTTTGTTACACGATCAATTATACAGGCTGATTCATCAAGATAAGTCAGTATGGGGAAGTCTGAAACTGTAAGAGAAAGAAAAATTGGTTCAAAGGAAACCATTTCCATAAAAACTCTACGCGATTCGAGAATCGATACCGGCAAAACTACAATTTTTTTTTTTACAAAAATTTACTGTGTAGGTTGTGAGGAATAAATCTTTACGTCTCTACAATTTTACAGTTTTACAATATAAAAGTATAAAAACAAAAAAACTGCTATATATCATTATTTTAAATAGTCAATTACGGAACTTTAAATAACAGTTCATACTGGACACAAAAAGAATTGAAATTTGAACTTTGACGAATACGTCTAATAATATGTCTAGATACTCAAAGCGTGAAACATTATAATCATACCAGGAAATAAAGAATTTGTTCGCACGAAAATGTAAATCCCCGTTTACGATAAAACACAATATCACTATACTTTTGTAAACTCTGAGTCTTAGTCCGGTTAAGTTTAATGTTTTTTTAACCTCCTACACTTTGTACAAGAAGTTCGTTATACAAGTGGTATTTTATGGCGTTTAAGTTACCACAATGTTGTTCGTCTATCTCTGTCTATACTTTGTTTAATTCATAGTGGAGTTACAGAACATTTGAAAGAGGATGGTAAATATTGTGTTTTCTTAGGCTCTACTAAGAACCACAGATTAAAGACAGTCTTCTTTAATCTGTGCATAGAGCCCTATAATATTATACACATCCATGGGACTGAACTAAACTACTCGGCTGATTTTCCGCCAAATTACCTATACGAAATGTCGAGATTATAATTATGCAACAAATAATATGCACCCACGCCTAATTCATTGCATAACAGCCTCGTGTGTTTTGAAAGCTGTATTACAGTACAGCTGGGTCACTTGGTCGCGCATATGCATGACGATTAATATTTTGTTCTGTGTATCAGTTGTTTATTCACATTTACCTAAATTATTGTCGCAGCTCTTACCACAACATTGTACTAATCAAGATTACCTATTCTATTATTTTCAATGCGTTTCCATGGAGTTTCTTGTCGGTTCTTATCCATAGGAACTACTATTTGGAACCGCGCACCTAGTCTCGACATGTCATAATTGCCTGTAAACCAGTTACATGAAATATTCTAATAATATTCTATCTATTATAACATTCTATTCTATTTGTCGTGCACGTTGTTGATGATGGGTTAGCAACGCGTTGCTACCTGGTTCAACTATGCAAAACGTCGATGTCTTGGTCAGGACTACTGTTTCATCCATCATCATTCCCCTGCCCTTATCCCATTTTATTTGGGGTCGGCGCAATATGTCTACTTCTTCCATTCATCTCTATTAGACGTCATCTCAGAATTTACGTTCTTATAATCTATGTCAAACACACAATCTATCCATCTTTTCTTGGGTCTGCCTCTTCTCTTACATCCATCCCCATACATACTTAAAACTCTTTTTGTTACATCCCTCCTCATCACATGCCCATACCACGACAAACGATTACTTCTCAACTTTTCTGTCACCGGTGCCACTTTCATACTCATATGATATACCTACTCACATCTTATTGTGTCCATTCTTGTCACACATATCTCTCAACATTCGCATCTCCGCTGCATGTAACTGCCTTAACATCGTTTCATCCATGTCATTAAAAAAATATTTATGTTAATATTTTAATTATTCTTTCAGATTCAACTCCAATTATAATACTAATGAATACCTACTTAATTAAATTTCTTCAATTAAAATGCCAATAAAGGTTAAATCTTGTTCGTTGTTTTTATGTAAACTTAATTATTGTTAGTGAAATTGTTGTTCTAATTAACCGAACCGAAAAGGGAATATTTTGCCACGTTATTCATTTTTATTTATTTATTGATAATATTTTGATTGCGTACGAGTAGAATCGGCAGTTTTTCTGGTTGACCAACCTTAAGGGTAAACTCGTTACGCCCGGCATCCAAATGCAGAGTTACTTACTAAGCGGGCCGCAGTCGTTCAAAGCATATTGATTGCGAAATGGATCATAGCAAAGTATCGTGACTGCACCTACTATAGAAAATCCATCGAATATCGGTAAATGCGCCAAAATGCAACTTTAAAAATCTTTAAATTGACTATACTATAACTACATAATTATTGTACAGTGTGATATTTATAAATATATTTCAGTTAGAAAACTCATTTTATTCACCATTCAAAAACACAAATTATTTAACTTAAGTCTCAATGGTACACCCAACAAAATCAAAAACGTATCAGTGCCCACTGTAATCTGCGTTTCTATTATTTAGGTCGTTATCTGGAGGCTTTATAGGCCTCCCAAATGCTTTAATGACAGCCTCTGTAGATGATAGTCGGGTTCAAAGGGCTTAATGGACGTCTCAAGCAAGGATTTGGTATAACCATCACGAGAATTGATTTTAGGGTCATATATTATATACGTAGTAGGTATGTCAACTAATGTACTTTGAATTCAAGTCTTTATATTTACTCGGTAATGTGTGATTAGGGATTTTTACAGCTTAAGAAAAACAGTAAATTTCAAGAAATTTTATAGAAATTTAATTCCCAAAGTAACTTATTAAATTATGTTACTTTGGGAATTACGTTACTCTTTCTCTTCCCTTTATAAGGCCGAAAAAACAGAGGTTGCACGGAAACTCAATTTTGGTATTTTGATAAGGATAATTTTAAAGTAAAACGATACAGATAAAACAAAAAAAATTATTTGGCATGTAAACTGTCTCTACTTTAAAAAGGGTTAAAAAAACATTTTTTAAGGTTCTATAGCCAAATGGCAATAACGGCAATAACCCTTATCATTTCGCTATGTCCGTCCACGTGTAGCTGTTCGAATCTTACACCCTTTTAACTATGCCATCTTTCCATCAATTCTTATAATTTTTTAGAGGCAGATGTCTACCTACATTTTATTTACGCGCACCCATTGAGTGAGGTAGGTATCGTTGGACAGGTCTTTAAAAATGCAATATGAGGTCGTGAGTTTTTTCCTTATGTGAATATTTTGCGAGATATAAGCTCTTAAAGTCATTAAAATAACTAACCCTTCCAACTTGCCAATCATGTATAAAATTATTACATAATTTTCGTTGTAAGTAGGTAAGTACCTATTTAATAGGTACCTACTTTCAACTATTTTTTTAAATAACTAATTACGTTAACAAGTTTCTTAGTTAAATAATAATTATTATCCTCAATTATTTCTTGATTTTCTACTTAGTTGATACGGAACTCTAAATTTACGCGTGTACGCACGGCTACATATATTATTAAGCTATACATTTTCAGAATAAATAAGTATCTACAACTTAATCTCTCATTGTACGGAAAACCTATACGATCCGAGATCAGCTTATATTGGAAATGTAATACCTAGCTTGATATGTAATGGTGTTATGTAGGAATGTGTTTTTAATGGATATCGTTCTTTTATAGCCACGCAGAAATGTGGTTACAATGAGGTAGCAGTTCCCTGCAGAACTATTTGTCCTCCACAAAACTGTGAGATTGCATACACTGACTACTATTGTACTGAAGAATCAAAGAAATGTGAACCGGGATGCGATTGCGTTCCGAATCATCTTAGAAATGGTAGTGGAATATGCATACCCAATGAGGAGTGCCCGTGTAAGCAGTTGATTTTTACTTAGACTTCTGTCAAAGGATCTGTTTCGATCTTTTTCTTCTATCGTATTGGCACCAGCATTACTGATTTTTGATTGCTTTGATCACTTATATAAAATGAATATCTTATCCTCTCTAATCACAACCGGTTACCTGCAGTCGGGAATAATACAAATATCTGTGTTTCTTTAAAAACAAAATTCAAGCTGGCTTTAGACGAAACCATTTGTTTTTTGTTATTCTTTGCAGTTGGACAATACGAAAATGTTTATTACTAATAACTCATTACTCAGCGCAATAAAAACATGCATGAATAAAAAAATTGCTAAATAACTCATGATAGGTGGTTTTCCATCGGCGGCAGTGAGACGAGGCGAGAAATAGATGGAAGGGAATTGAAATCTCGCTTGATTTTTACCAAAAATTGCCATCGCGAGCTATCGCGATTTCATATGAACTCGCGATGGCTATTAATAATATTCGCGAGACTATGTGTGCAACAATACAGTTCAATATTATCTATATATTAATACGTGAAGAGCAAACTTTGTACCCCTTTTTAAGCATATTGCGCGCACAGAGTATTGTGAGTTTTGGCATAGTTAAAGTTTATATGGAGAAGGAGTGCCCAAAGATAAAATTTAGGTATCCATAATAGTCGAATTTCGGCCAATCATGGGCGACCTCTAGTTCTAAAAAATATTTCAATTCTCGTCTTGCACGTACTCGCTAATCCACACCATTTCCACCGCAGATGCGTTAGGGGAGAATTGAAATTTTGCCATACAATTTTTAATTCTCGCCTCATCTCGTATCCCGTCGCCCGTAGAACAGCACTCTTTTGCCGATACTTTCCAATTAAAACATTTTTTTAGATCCAACCTCTCCTATTTGCGGTATTAACGAAATAGCGAGAGACTGCAAAAGAATTTGCCCACCACAAACTTGCGACAGCAAGTACATATTATACCGTTGCAGAGATGACATACCTTGTGAAGCTGGATGCGACTGTGTTGCTAATTACCTAAGAGACGCTAATGGAATATGTATACCAAGTGAAGAGTGTCCTCCGCGTAAGAATGTTTTGTGTTGAACTATCTCTGTTGTTTCTTCTCTTTTCTTTCATTTTCTCTACACTTTCTTCTTCTTTGTTTGACTTCATTCTTTGTTTTAGAGTACCTACCTAGTCCCTTCCTAGTTCCTTCCTAGTTCCTTTTCTAGTTCCTAGTACCTTTGGTTTAGAGTGTCTGTAGTTCTATAAATAATAATGGTAGGATTTTCTCGGCATAGGTTCCAACTGCCAATTATGTTAGAAGAAGTTTTGTGTCAAATTTTAACGCAGTAACAGTATTTTATATCAAGTAAATACCTTGTAAGATCTAGAGTAATTTACGATTGAGTTATACAGTTGTCACTCGGCAAATGAAATGGTTACATAACCATATTTTATACAAAACTAATTCGTCATTTCTCACGTACCTAGTCGTTATCAACGCTTTTGCTTCGTAAAATTTAATCTTACGAAGTAAAGGCGTTGACCGTCTAAAAACTCAAAATAGTTTTTTTTTTTCTTAATTTCCTGTTGCACTTTCTAATTCTCTTGCCAAGCGCGATAAAACTATATTTATTACCAAAGAGTACAGTGATTTATGATTGCGTTATGTATTAGTCATTTGGCAAATGACATGGTTACCTAACCATTTATATTAATATAAAATTACTTCGCCATTTCTATGTTTTTCCCCCTCTCTTCTATTACAGTATGTTCAGTTCCCGATAAATGCAAGCGAACCTGCGCCAAGCCAAACCCTCGAGGTTGTTCCTATTCACCATCAAAAACTAATATTGACGGATGCAATTGTAAAGAGGGGTATATACTATCGAAATTAGGAGGAAAATGCATCAAAATTGAAGACTGTCCACGTAAGAATTCCACTTTTAATTTTGGTGCAAATTGGTACATAAATTATTTCTGTTCTGAAATAACTTTATCAATCTGTTAATTAATGGTATTTTTTGATATACATAAAAACAGTGACATCACACTTTGTTCTACGTTATTTTATTTACGTCGTTGCACAACACCAATATTCCATTAGGTTACATCAAATTCGTCCCAAAAGATAACACCTGCGGGAAGCATGAATCAAAAACCATGTTGTTGGGCTACGATGTCCCAATTTTGGTATTAACTGTCCTAGAACTAAATTGGCCTTCTTCGTTCCATATTCCAGGTGGCTGTAACGGGGATCGTCACGCAAGGACAAAGCGGTGTCCCTTACCATGTCCGTCCACCTGCAAAGCACCGAACGCAGTTAATTGTAAAAGAAAGTGTGAGCCAATCGCTTGTGAATGCGAATCTGGTTATATACTTTCCAATTCAACTGGTAAATGTATCTTGCCTGAAAAATGTCCAGGTGGGTAATTTGACAGTAGATGGTAGATAGTAGATGCATAATTCAATAGGTTTTATTCTTCATTAGAAGGAAATATGGGTGTTTCACAGTTAATAAAATTGTTTTTTGCGTAGGTGGTAACCCATGTGGTAAAAATGCGCATTTCGTCGACTGCAAGGTGAACTGCCCACGAAATTATTGTCCAGAAGACGACAGAAGAGATAAAGTAATATGCGATCCTCCCCGTCCCTGTCTGCCTGGCTGTGTCTGCAATCTGAATCACAAAAGAAAAAGCAAGAAAGATCCGCGTTGTATCGTGTCGTCCGATTGCCGTAAGTGATTTTTTATGTTAATTACTTTTTCATTTGCAACAAACCAGGCTTTGGGCTAAAACCCTAGATTATTTTTATATTTTGCAGGAAAAAATCTAGCATTTTCGTTTTGAAATATTTGAATAATATTTATAAAGGTAAAATATTGATATGATTTTACTCTACTAAACGTAGGTAGTATATTTGATAATAGTACAGGGATATTAAGATTTGAAATTAGAGATGTAACTCTTGGAATTCAGAATCTGAATTATAAAGGACGTTGTAAATGTACATAAAACGCTACAAATTTTAGAAAAAAAAACCTATTGTGGCAAATAGGGTCGAAAATTGTAGATAATGTTTCCGTTACAGCTCCGGTCAAATGCAGAAGGCCTAATGAAGAATGGAGTTCCTGCCCATCAGCGTGTCTCGCAGAGGACTGTAAAGATGTCAACAATCAGCCAACCGTTTGCAATACTTTAGTGTTGAACTGTGAGCCTGCTTGCATCTGTAAGAAGAATTACTTTAGGAATGCAACTGGAATATGCATTCGTGCTAGAGACTGCCGTAAGTTAAGCTTGTAATTTCATAGTAATTTATTTTGAAAAAAACATAAAAATGCGGGGGCCATTTTGTGAACAATTTGTCAATCCATTTCATCGTTATTACTTGACATATTTGAAACGCGGGGGCCATTTTGTGAATATTTGTGCATTTCACTCCATTGTTATCACTTGACATATTCGAAACTTGGGGGCCATTTTGTGAATATTTGCGCACTTTACTTCATTGCTATCACTTGACATATTCAAAACGCGGAGGCCATTTTGTGTACATTTGCGCACTTCATTGTTATCACATGACATATTCGAAATGCGGGGGGCATTTTTTGAACATCTGCTCACTTCAATTATTCACAACACGTAGTACCTATTGGTCATATTATTATAGCACAAAGACGACACTCATCACTTACTTATGTGCAGGATAAGACAACTCTCTATTCTTATTACAGCTTGTTCGATTCCCGATAAATGTAAACGAACCTGCGCTAGGCCAAACCCTACGGGTTGTCCTTATAGACCACCAAAAGATAATGTCGACGGATGTGATTGTAAAGAGGGGTATATACTTTCGAAATTAGGAGGAAAGTGCATCAGAATTGAAGATTGTCCACGTAAGTATGAAACTGTTGTTATTTGTATCAATTTAAGTTTTAATGGTGTAAATTGACTCAGTTACTGTTTTTTTTTTAAACATTCCATCGTTTTTGAAGCATTACGTTTTATTTTCTATCTTTGTAGCTTTATTTTAAAAACCATATTGCAGAGCTACGCCGCTACAATTTTACTGCAGATTGTTCTAGAACTAAATTGTCACTTTTGTTTTACGTTCTAGGTAAATTAGGTTGTAATGGCGATCCTCATGCGATAACCAAAACGTGTCCTCAACCATGCCCGTCTACTTGCGATGCACCGAACGCCTTTCCTTGTAAAAGAAAGTGTGACCCAATCGGATGTGAATGTGAACCTGGTTATTTACTTTCCAATGTAACTGGTAGATGCATCTTGCCCAAAAAATGTCCAGGTTGGTAATTTGATATTATACAGGTGCTAATTCTCCTATATTGACCTACTACTACAATATACATTGGGTCCGCGGTCAAAAGTGTCCGAGCCAAAAGAGTTCCAAAACGAAAAAACGCACGCCAGTCTTTGTTTTATCAACCGACAGAATACACGTCCAAAATGCCGTACTGTATTGTCAAAAAGTTGAGCTGATAAATTGTCGCAAGTAAAATTAAGCTGTTTACTAATGACGATACGGTTTGAATTAGGATATTATAGATATTTATATTTATTTAAATGTACCTACGCTTATATAGGTTGACTCGGCACACATTTTTCGTAAATATTTTTCTAGAACCGTTGTCCATTATACTACTGCAACTAGGTTAATATTCTCCTACGCCAAATTTATGGTCAAATACTGTCATTGCCGTTGTTATCATGGACTGTTGTTTTGATTAGATGTAATATTGGTACTATAATTATACTATAATAAAACTAGTGACGAATTTTCGTCTCTGATTAAATGAAAGTTTTAAAATGGATTTGCATTTCCCAATTCTATTACTTTTTTTTTTGGTTTTCGTAGGTGGGAACCCATGTGGCAAGAACGAGCACTTCGTCGCATGCAAAGTGAAGTGTCCACGAGACTATTGTCCAGTGGACGACAGCAGAGCTGTCGTTGTATGCGATGGTCACCGTCCCTGTCTGTCTGGCTGTATCTGTGATATTAACCACAAAAGGAAAAGCCGGGAGGATCCGCGATGTATCAAGGCGTCCGATTGCCGTAAGTGGTTTAAAGTGCGTGCGTACGTACAAATATTTCTGATGCAGAAAATAAACTAGACATCCTGGGATTCACAGCTAACTACACAGTACACACACGCTGCAGTAAGTTGACCTCTCATTATACAGAAAGCCTATACAATGCGAGGTCAGCTTATACTGGAAAAATATAGCTTGATGTGTAGCCGTGCATACAAAGTAAAACGCGTACTGTGCCAATGCAATTGAATTATAATTATTATTGTATTTAAAAACATGGCACTTCTCGTTACAGCTCCAGTTAAATGCACAAGGCCTAATGAAGAATGGTGTTCCTGCCCATCAGCGTGTCTAGCAGAGGACTGTAAAGATGTGAACAAACAGCCAACCGTTTGCAATACTTTAGTGTTGAACTGTGAGCCTGCTTGCATCTGTAAGAAGGATTACTTCAGGAATGCAACTGGACTATGCATTCGTGCTAGAGACTGCCGTAAGTTAAGCTTGTAATTTCATAGTAATTTATTTTAGTATTACTCTTCTGATTGTTTTTATAACGGTGTCCACACCGGTATAAAAAAAATAAAAACCATTTTATCATTTCTTCATGTTTTTTTACAGCCTGCTGAGGACGAATTTTATTACTTACCAAGAACTTTTTATTTCTTTTTTTTATTCCTCTTATTTTTTTCCTAATTTTATTTCAAATATTATGATTTAAGTATTTGCTTGTCAAAGCTACTTATGTTAGTGTCGTAAGAATTTGCTCTATTTCCATTTGTGGTATTTGCCAATAAAGGAAAATAATAATTATTTCATTGATTGTAAAATTGGTTAAAGTAAATTAATATTTTAGATTAATAATAATTCACATAGGTACGTCAATTTAATATTCTTTTATGGTTTAATTTTCAATAAATATGTATTTCGAGAACTTCAGAATAGTATTTTAAAATTACAATAATGTCATCACTGATGTTGTTGTTATGAAGTTAATAATAAAAATGATTGTTGTGTAATTTGACATTACCTATCTATTATTTTACACTAAAAATGGACCCAGGTTACCAATCTTGTAAGGCCACGTCGATGTGAACAATGCGTTTCAAGTAAGAAAACAAATGGATGGTGGCCATTTTGTAAACATTTTCACACTTCAATTCACTGTTTTCACTTAAAATATTAGAAACGCGTGGGCAATTTTGTGAACATCTGCTCATTTCGCTTCATTGTTATCACTTGACAAAAACATAAAAAAGCGGGGGCCATTTTGTGAACAATTTGTCAATCCATTTCTTTGTTATTACTTGACATACCTACCTATTTGAAACGATGGGGTCATTTTGTGAATATTTGGGCACTTCACTCCATTGTTATCACTAATTGACATATTCGAAACTTGGGGGCCATTTTGTGAATATTTGCGCACTTCACTTCATTGTTATCACTTGACATATTCAAAACGTGGAGGCCATTTTGTGTACATTTGCGCACTTCAATTATTCGCAACACGTAGCACCTATTGGTCATATAGCACAAAGACGACACTCATCACTTACTTATATGAAGGATAAGCCAATTCTCTATTCTTATTACAGCTTGCCCGATTCCCGATAAATGTAAACGAACCTGCGCCAGACCAAACCCTCGGGGTTGTCCTTATCGACCACCAAATGATAATGTTAACGGATGTGATTGTAAAGAGGGGTATATACTTTCGAAATTAGGAGGAAAGTGCATCAGAATTGAAGATTGTCCACGTAAGTATGAAACTATTGTTATTTATATCAATATAAGTTTTAATGGTGTAAATTGACTCAGTTACTGTTTTTTTTAAAACATTCCATCGTTTTTGAAGCATTACGTTTTATTTTCTATCTTTGTACTGATATTTTTAAAACCATATTGCAGGGCTACGCCGCTACAATTTTACTGCAGATTGTTCTAGAACTAAATTGTCACTTTTGTTTTACGTTCTAGGTAAATTAGGTTGTAATGGCGATCCACATGCGATAACCAAAACGTGTCCTCAACCATGCCCGTCTACTTGCGATGCACCGAACGCCTTTCCTTGTAAAAGAAAGTGTGACCCAATCGGATGTGAATGTGAACCTGGTTATTTACTTTCCAATGTAACTGGTAGATGCATCTTGCCCAAAAAATGTCCAGGTTGGTAATTTGATATTATACAGGTGCTAATTCTCCTATATTGACCTACTACTACAATATACATTGGGTCCGCGGTCAAAAGTGTCCGAGCCAAAAGAGTTCCAAAACGAAAAAAGGTTCCAATCGCACGCCAGTCTTTGTTTTGTCAACCGACAAAATACACGTCTAAAATGCCGTACTGTATTGTCAAAAAGTTGAGCTGATAAATTGTCGCAAGTAAAAATAAGCTGTTTACTAATGACGATACGGTTTGAATTAGGATATTATAGATTTTTATATTTATTTAAATGTACCTACGCTTATATAGGTTGACTCGGCAAACATTTTTCGTAAATATTTTTCTAGATCCGGTGTCCATTATACTACTGCAACTAGGTTAATATTCTCCTATGCCAAATTTATGGTCAAATACTGTCATTGCCGTTGTTATCATGGACTGTTGTTTTGATTAGATGTAATATTGGTACTATAATTATACTATAATAAAACTAGTGACGAATTTTCGTCTCTGATTAAATGAAAGTTTTAAAATGGATTTGCATTTCCCAATTCTATTACTTATTTTTTTTGGTTTTCGTAGGTGGGAACCCATGTGGCAAGAACGAGCACTTCGTCGCATGCAAAGTGAAGTGCCCACGAGACTATTGTCCAGTGGACGACAGCAGAGCTGTCGGTGTATGCGATGGTCACCGTCCCTGTCTGTCTGGCTGTATCTGTGATATTAACCACAAAAGGAAAAGCCGGGAGGATCCGCGATGTATCAAGGCGTCCGATTGCCGTAAGTGGTTTAAAGTGCGTGCGTACGTACAAATATTTCTGATGCAGAAAATAAACTAGACATCCTGGGATTCACAGCTAACTACACACACGCTGCAGTAAGTTGACCTCTCATTATACAGAAAGCCATGCGAGGTCAGCTTATACTAGTAATTATAGCTTGATGTGTAGCCGTGCATACAAAGTAAAACGCGTACTGTGCCAATGCAATTGAATTATAATTATTATTGTATTTAAAAACATGGCACTTCTCGTTACAGTTCCAGTTAAATGCACAAGGCCTAATGAAGAATGGAGTTCCTGCCCATCAGCGTGTCTCGCAGAGGACTGTAAAGATGTCAACAAACAGCCAACCGTTTGCAATCCTTTAGTGTTGAACTGTGAGCCTGCTTGCATCTGTAAGAAGGATTACTTCAGGAATGCAACTGGAATATGCATTCGCGCCAGAGATTGTCGTAAGTTAAACTTGTAATTTTACTATTAAGTATTCTTTATGATAAACTAGTGATCAGCTCCCGGCTTCGCACGAGTGCTTTTTCTCTAATATCCTTACATTAAATATCAAAGTATTATACATATAAATCTTCTGTGAAAAATGATCTAACTGATGATGAAAACCGCATCAAAATATACGGACAGAAAGACGCGGAAAGCGACTTTTTTCTATACTATGCAGAGATTTCATGTGTATATTTTGTCATTATTGCAAATAATAAAGTTTATCCTTACCATTTTTACCTAAATATACAAAAAAAAAAGGTAATTATGTCCTTAGTCCGCCAAACCGTGGCTCGTGGTCAGCATTGGGACAGTAATAGGCTAGATTTATTTATTTATACAAAATTAATTCGTCCATATTTTTACCTTATTACAGCCTGTCCAATTCCCGATAAATGTAAACGAACCTGCGCCAGACCAAACCCTCGGGGTTGTCCTTATAGACCACCAAATGATAATGTCGACGGATGTGATTGTAAACAGGGGTATATACTTTCAAAATTAGGAGGAAAGTGCATCAAAATAGAAGACTGTCCGCGTAAGTATATGTTAGGTACTATTAATATACCTAAGGAAGAATTTTAATGATTAGGACTCTGATATTATAATTATATCGTTTCTAGGATTGTTTTCGCTCCCGTTATTCATTATTTCTTCTTTTTTTTATAGTTTTTTTTTATACTTTGCCCCTAACTAATATTTTTCCTGTATCGAGGGTACAGTTTACAAACATACATCTCACATGAACACACACCCAAATCAGAAATAACAGACTATCATGATACAAATAATTGCTCCGTGCGGGGTTCGACCCCGCGGCATGTAGCGTAGAAAGCTAATCGCTTAGCCACTGCGCCAACCGTGTCGTCGTATTCTGTGAATGTTATCGAATAATATAACTGATCTTTTAAGCAAAGCGATTCAAAATCAAAATTGTTTAGCCCATCTAAATCATTGGGCTGCGTAATTGTATTTTTGCTACAGATTGTTCAAGAACGGATTATCACTTCTTGTTCCATGTTCCAGGCAATTTAGGTTGTAACGGCGATCCTAACGCTATAACCAAACGGTGTCCCGTACCATGCCCATCTACCTGCAAGGTACCGGATGCTTCTCCTTGCAAGAAAGCGTGCGAACCCATTGGATGCCAATGCAAACCTGGTTATATACTTTCCAATGTAACTGGAAAATGTATCTTACCCGATGAATGTCCAGGTAAGTAATATGACTGGTTTATATTAAGAATAGAGGCATCATTATCAGATTCTAAGACTAAAAAAGAAGAAACTTAAAGAAAGACAAGAAGGAGAACACTTCTTATTATCTATAAAGTTATTTGATCGTACTGCAATTTACCGTGCTTGGCCCTTACAGGCACAAGGAATTCGCTCATATATTTTAACACTAATAATATAATATCAAGTCGTTGAATGGCAACAGGCTGCCATATTACGAGTGAGCTTGTTCTGTGAACATCTACTTACTGTCATCAGGGAACTGTTTTTCTGGTTTCTGGTTTATTAATGGCGGCAAACATCTACCTAGTCTTTAAGGGTATTTTTTTTTAGGTGGAAACCCTTGTGGTAAAAATGCGCACTTCGTCGACTGCAAAAGGAACGGCCCACGAGACTATTGTCCAGAAAACGACATCAGAGATGTAGTAATAGGCAATCATCCCCCTCCCTGTCTGCCTGGCTGTGTCTGCAATCTGAATCACAAAAGAAAAAGCAGGAAAGATCCGCGTTGTATCGTGTCTTCCGATTGCCGTAAGTGATTTTTAATGTTAATTCCTTTTTCTATTTCCATGACCACAAATACAAAAATAGTTATATTGCTTCATATATGAGTGAAAGCAACACCATAACAAATAACATTTTAATTTTACAGCTCCGGTTAAATGCACAAGGCCTAATGAAGAATGGTGTTCCTGCCCATCAGCGTGTCTAGCAGAGGACTGTAAAGATGTCAACAATCAGCCAACCGTTTGCAATCCTTTAGTGTTGAACTGTGAGCCTGCTTGCATCTGTAAGAAGGATTACTTCAGGAATGCAACTGGAATATGCATTCCCGCTAAAGATTGTCGTAAGTTAAACTTGTAATTTTACTATCAAGTATTTTTTTAGGATAAATGTCATGTGTTTGATCTTATTGCAAATGATTAAGTTTATCCTTGCCATTTTAACTTAATCATAAAAAACTAAATAACAAAGGTAAGTCCTTAGTCCGCCAACTTGCACTAGGCCAGCGTGGTGGACGAAGGCCTATTCTTTCTCATCCTGAGAACACGTAACCAGCACTAGGACAGTAATAGGCTGGATATATTTATACAAAATTAATCCCCCATATCTTTACCTTATTATAGCTTGTCCGATTCCCGATAAATGTAAACGAACCTGCGCCAGACCAAATCCTACGGGTTGTCCTTATAAACCACCAAAAGATAATGTCGACGGATGTCATTGTAAAGAGGGGTATATACTTTCAAAATTAGGAGGAAAGTGCATCAAAATAGAAGACTGTCCGTGTAAGTATGGTTTACTATTATTGAAAGGATGAATTTTAATTATTATGACCTTGATATTATAATTCAAATTCTTTATTGCATTTATCGTTACATACCTAGGTGTAATATTTATTATATAGGTATCTACTGCATATTCAATGAAATGGTTAATTAAAAAGAAATTAAATTAATGGTTTTTGATGTAGTAATTTTTATTGTTAAAGAAAGTAAATTGTTTTTTTTTCTTATTATTCGTTTCATTCATTTTGTTTATCAAAACATGTTACGGTGGGTAGTATTAATTTATTTTCGAAATATTCTGAAATAGAGTAAAAGCAATTTTGTATTAAATATGATTTTAGTTTTATTTGGATTCTTGTTTAATTTGTTGTGGAAGTTAAATATTTTGACTGCCATGTAGTATGAGCTATGATTTAGCATTTTAATTCGGGATTGAGGGAGATATAATCTATTTCTAATTATATCGTCTCTAGGATTGTTTTTCCTCCCGGTATTCATTCTGTGGATATTAATGAAGTAATAATATAACTTTTCTTTTGGCAAAAAGTCCCATTCAAAATCTTAAATATTTTGCCCATCTATATCATTGGGCTGCGTAGTTGTATTTTTGCTATAGATTTTGTAAGAATAAATTATCATTTCTTGTTCCATGTTTCAGACAATTTAGGTTGTAACGGCGATCCTAACGCTATAACCAAACGGTGTCCCCTACCATGCCCATCTACCTGCAAGGTACCGGATGCTTCTCCTTGCAAGAAAGCGTGCGAACCCATTGGATGCCAATGCAAACCTGGTTATATACTTTCCAATGTAACTGGAAAATGCATCTTACCCGATAAATGTCCAGGTAGGTAATATGCCTGGTTTATATTAAGAATAGAGGCATCATTATCAGATTCTAAGACTAAAAAAGAAGAAAGTTAAAGAAAGACAAGAAGGAGAACACTTCTTATGATCCATGAAGTTATTTGATTGTACTGCAATTTAGCGTGCTTGGATCTTACAGCCACGAGGAATTCGCTCGTATTTTTTAACACTAATAATATATCAAGGCGTTGAATGGCAACAGGCTGCCATATTACGAGTGACTATGCTTGTTCTGTGAACATCTACTTACTGTCATCAGGGAACTGTTTTTCTGGTTCCTGGTTTATTAATAGCGGCAAACATCTACCTAGTTTTTAAGGGTATTCTATTTTAGGTGGAAACCCTTGTGGTAAAAATGCGCACTTCGTCGACTGCAAAAGGAACGGCCCACGAGACTATTGTCCAGAAAACGACATCAGAGATGTAGTAACAGGCAATCATCCCCCTCCCTGTCTGCCTGGCTGTGTCTGCAATCTGAATCACAAAAGAAAAAGCAGGAAAGATCCGCGTTGTATCGTGTCGTCCGATTGCTGTAAGTGATTTTTAATGTTAATTAATAATAATAATAAAAAGTGTATGTAGTACCCATAGTCCTCTCCACGACAGGTGTAATTCCCAACCATCTCCATCACAGCCTGAAACTAATAGACCTCAAAGAATCCATTTATATATCCCTTCAAAAAGCCGCCATATTAAATACCTGCAGAATCGTGAGAAAGTTCATGCAAATAGACGAAAATGAAATCGCAGTTCATCACATCACACCCTCATCGTAAATCATACACACCACACGCTACATTTACTTGGTACCCAGCCCGTAGATGTAGCAAAAACCAGCCAAGAGCTGAGAAAAAGAAACTTACCCGTTAATAATAATAATAAATTCATTTATTTCAGGTTAAGTCAGACCCATAGCACACAAATACAAATTAAAAATTATGCAAATTATAGTAATTATGAAATAAAATTATACATTAGATTAAATTAAATTAAATTAAAACAAAATCAAATTAAATAACATTAAGATAAATTAATTCCTTTTTCTATTTCCATGACAACAAATACAAAAATAGTTATTTTGCTTCATGTATGAATAAAAGCAACACCATAACAAATAAAATTTTAATTTTACAGCTCCGGTTAAATGCACAAGGCCTAATGAAGAATGGAGTTCCTGCCCATCAGCGTGTCTAGCAGAGGACTGTAAAGATGTCAACAATCAGCCAACCGTTTGCAATCCTTTAGTGTTGAACTGTCAGCCTGCTTGCATCTGTAAGAAGAATTACTTCAGGAATGCAACTGGAATATGCATTCCCGCTAAAGATTGTCGTAAGTTAAACTTGTAAATGTGTTTGACTTTATTGGCAATGATTAAGTTTATCCTTGACATTTTTCACGAAATAACAAAGGTAAGTCCTTATTCCGCCAACTTGCACTACGCCAGCGTGGTGGACAAAGGCCTAACCCTTCTCATCCTGAGAACTCGTGACCAGCATTGGGACAGTAATAGGCTGGATTTATTTATACAAAATTAATCCCCCCATTTTTTTACCTCATTACAGCTTGTCCAGTTCCTGATAAATGTAAACGAACCTGCGCCAGACCAAATCCTACGGGTTGTCCTTATAAACCACCAAAATATAATGTCGACGGATGTCATTGTAAAGAGGGGTATATACTTTCAAAATTAGGAGGAAAGTGCATCAAAATAGAAGACTGTCCGCGTAAGTATAGTTTACTATTATTATAATAAAATAGAATTTTAATTATTATGACCCTGAGATTATAATTCAAATTCAAATTCTTTATTGCATTCGTGGTTACATAGGTGTAATATTTTTTATATAGGTACTGCATATTTAATCAAATTATAATAATATGTAGGTAATGTATCGAATGGTTAATAAGAAAGAAATTAAATCAATGGTTTTTCATGTAATAATTTTTATTCTTATAGAAAGTAAGTAGTTTTGAATTTTTTAATTATTAGTGTCATTGTTTTTGTTTATCAAAACATTTTACGATGGGTAGTAGATACTAATTTATTGTCGAAATATTCTGAAATAGGGTAAAAGCTATTTTGTATTCAATATGATTTTAGATTTTTATTAAATTAAATAAATTTGGATTCTTGTTTAATTTGTTGTGAAAGTTTGTTAAAGATTTTGACTGCCATATAATATGGCTTATGATTTAGCATTTTAATTCGGGATTGTGGGAGATATAATCTATTTCTAATTATATCGTCTCTAGGATTGTTTTTCCTCCCGTTATTCATTCTGTGGATATTAATGAAATAATAATATAACTGATCTTTTAAGCAAAGCGATTTAAAATCAAATTTTTTTAGCCCATAATCATTGGGCTGCGTAATTGTATTTTTGCTACAGATTGTTCAAGAACGGATTATCACTTCTTGTTCCATGTTCCAGGCAATTTAGGTTGTAACGGCGATCCTAACGCTATAACCAAACGGTGTCCCCTACCATGCCCATCTACCTGCAAGGTACCGGATGCTTCTCCTTGCAAGAAAGCGTGCGAACCCATTGGATGCCAATGCAAACCTGGTTATATACTTTCCAATGTAACTGGAAAATGCATCTTACCCGATAAATGTCCAGGTAGGTAATATGACTAGTTTATATTAAGAATACAAGCATCATTATCAGACTAAAGAGAGGAAAGTTAAAGAGATACAAGAAGAAGAAGACTTCTTATGATCGATAAAGTTATTTGATCTTGCTGCGATTTAGCCTGCTTGGGTCTTACTGGCACGAAGAATTCGCCCGTTTTTTATTATAATAATAACCTAACACACTCGCACGACATCATGATGTCCTTATTCGCACAATTTTTAACCCCCGACAAAAAAAGGGGTGTTATACTAGTAAGTTTATTGTGTGTATCTGTGGATATATGTATCTGTCTGTGGCATCGTAGCTCCAAAACGGATAGACCGATTTCGATGTATTAATTTTTTATTGAAAGCTAGTTTAATCGGGTATCATCTTAGCTATGTTCCATGAAAATCTGTTCAGGGGTTCAACAGTAACAGCTCTTTTTCTAGTTGGAGTTGGGGGTTTTTGTCGGTTAGGTTATTATATCAAGCCGTTGAATAGCAACAGGCTACCATATTACGAGTAATTATGCTTGTTCTATGAACTTCTACTTATTGTCATCAGGGAATTGTGTTTCTGGTTTCTGGTTTATTAATTGTGGCAAACATCTACCTAGTCCTAGTATTTAAGAGTATTTTTTATTTTTAGGTGGAAACCCTTGTGGTAAAAATGCGCACTTCGTCGACTGCAAAACGATCGGCCCACGAGCCTATTGTCCAAAGGATGACAGCAGACCTGTACATAAATGCGCATCTACACCTATGTGTTTGCCTGGCTGTATCTGCAATCTGAATCACAAAAGGAAAAGCCAGAAAGATCCGCGATGTATCGTGTCGTCCGATTGCCGTAAGTGATTTTTAATGTTAATTTCTTTTTCTATTGCCAAGATAACTTTTTTTTATATTTCTGAGCTGAACCACGCCAGCCTCGAGGTTAGACTCACGATGAACATGTCTAAGACCAAATTAATGACGAACAGCACAAAACGCAACATAGAAATTGGGGGTGTGGGGATTGAATAAATGAATATGTCCATGAATACAATATATACCTCGGCCAAATAGTCTCCTTCCAGGCGAGACAAGATAAAGAAGTTGCTCGACGCACCGAAAATGCCTGGAAGAGCTATTGGTCGATGAAAGAACTACTGAAAGTAGGACCTCTTTCACTTAAAAGAAAACTCATGGACATGTGCATTCTCCCCACCCTCACCTATGAAGCGCAGACATGGTCACTAACGCTTGCCAACGAGCTATGGAACGAAGCATCCTGGGAGTCAAACTTACGGACCGCATAAGAAACTCGATGCTTCGTTCCAAAACACAAATTGCTGACGTAGGCCAAACATCTGCCAAATTGAAGTGAAATTGGGCTGGTCACATCTGCCGCATGTCGGAGGAGCCATGGGCTAAAGTAACCACAGAGTGGGTTCCGAACGGCAGGAAAAGACAACGCGGCAGGCCCAAAAAGAGATGGCGGGATGAGCTGGACATTTACATAAAGGATTGGCCCCAGATCGCAACTGACCGTGAGAAATGGAAAGAGGGGAGGGAAGCCTTTGCCCTGCAGTGGGATATTACAGGCTCATAATAAAAAAAGACAACTTTTTTTTATATTGCTTTATTTATATATGTATAGAACAACACCATAACGAATAACATTCTAAATATGACGTTGTAAATGTACCTAGACGCTACAAATTTTCGACAATTGTAGATCCCGAATTGTAGATGTGTTTCCGTTACAGCTCCGGTCATATGCACAAGGCCTAACGAAGAATGGTGTTCCTGCCCATCACCGTGTCTTGCAGAGGACTGTAAAGATGTCAACAATCAGCCAACCGTTTGCAATCCTTTAGTGTTAAACTGTGAGCCTGCTTGCATCTGTAATAAGGATTACTTCAGGAATGCAACTGGAATATGCATTCCCGCTAAAGATTGTCGTAAGTTTAACAATTTTTATTGAACATTTTAGTATGATTTTTCTAGCGGCTGGGAATTTAAATCTAATTATCATTTATTGTTTCAGCCTGCTGAAGACGAATAATCTTGTTTATCATGTAGTTTAATTCTTATTTTGATTTCTCTTTCACTTATTATATTTCTCTTTTAACTTGTTTTATTTTTATTTGAAACCGATTTATGAAAATTGCTATTATTACTGTCTTGTCAAAGAAAGTCTTATCTAATTCTTAATAAATAAATCTACATTAAAAAAAGAACGGTATTTTTTTACAAAAATTATTCTTGTTTTCCCACATTAAAAGAAAGGCCTCATGAATCAAATCAACACTACGAATTTGTTCCTCAAAAGTTTTTTGTGGTTCAAAAGGAATCGGGGCCATCCATCTTACGCAGGTTTTGTTTCCAAAAATATCGATAGTAGTAACTATGTTGAAGGCTCAACTGTGTTTGTAGATTGAGCAAATATTTGTACGATATAAAATGTATGAATATACAATTTAGAGTGGAGAACTATGGTCAGCGTAGGCCCAACATAAATACATAGTGGGTAGATATTTAATCTTGCTGGCACCGTTGTATGTTGATATTTTTTAACCTTTTTGAGCTTTATCGTTTGAAATACATTTAGTTTCTATAATTTCGCTCTCACGGTGAATAGTTCTGCAGTACCTCCTTATGAAACATGATACTCATTAGGGTGATTCACCGTAGTAGATAAGAGAAAAAATAAAAGTTTTTCTATCTCTTTGTAATAGTGAAATTACGTTGCCCTTTTATTCGTGGTGTACTCCTCAATGCACAACTTTTACTATGGAAACAACCCTGTAATCGCGAAAAAAATAGCAGTTGTTCCAAACAAAGAAAATCAATATTACTCGACTAAATGTATCGAACAGCTGTTTTCTTTCGCGATTTCAGCATTAGTCCCATAGTAAAAGTTATTCATAATGATGACTACAATAATACATTGCTAGACAAATCAAACAAAAATACTGTCTAGCAGAACGCGGTGTAATTTTAAATCAAGTGATTTATAGTTTTTGAGTAAATTATCATGACAATAGAAAAAAGTGGCAATAATAATATAGCAACATAAATAAAAATATTATAGGTAAAAAAAAAACTATAGAACACGCTTTAGTCATCCAAACTGAACGTGTATGCAAAATTTCAGCTCAATCGGAAACCGGGAAGTGGGTCAAATTTAACTTCCAAGATTTTCTTACATAGTTACAATTAGTGAAGCTAATAAAAGCGTGTTATAAAGTGGCTCACTAAGGGACGAAAATCTTTCCCTTTGCTAAAATAGGCATTATTTGTCTATTGTTAAATACATCAGCGTCAATTAGTGATCATCATAGTACAGTTTACTTCAAAATTTAAACTGAACCAACTTGATATTTAATCAAGTTTGAAAATTTCACGGTGACACCTCTATTCTTGAACGAAATAACACTCAATAAAAGTTTTAATACCTTGGAAGTAAACAAACTTTGACGGCACAAAATTGTTATTTTAATATTTCCTTGTTGTCAGTTTGAATCGAATTTTAAAGTAATCTTCGCAATATTTAAGTTTACCTACCCTTGAATGCAAAATATTTTTTTGTTCCATCTTGTGTAGTTAATAATGCGTTTACGAAGGTTTTAATAAAGAAAATTGAGTATGCCTATAAAAATTTGGAATTTTCAAAGTCGAAAATTATGCGAATGATGTTAATTAATTCTTTCACAATTATGTTTTATTTTTAGAGCTTTGTGCCTAAATATGCTTAGATATCATTTTATTAGATAAAAATATCGAGTTATTTGATTAGGGTTTGCATGAAATGGGTTACGATCCGGTAGCATCCATTACAGAAATCCATTAAAGGCTATAAAATATAAGCTTTTAATGGTTTTCTCTCAAATTTACATTGATACACACTGCGCCATTAATAAAGCATATCATACATATTTTGGTTCTTCGTATCCATCGATAAATGCTTCTGTATAATTAGTTTACAGATTTTAGATTATTATGTTTTCATAATAATATTTAAAATAATATATTTGGTATGCCTGTGATCCTTTAAGGTTAGGTTCATTATTTAAGCATCCTCTCACAGCCAACACTTGGGCTTGTTTGAACACGTAGCAATTACTGTCGCACGTTTACGCGTAGATGCGCAGTCATGCTGCACTGACATCAGCATAATGACGCGCGTAGCTCACGGCTACGTGCGTAGCAGTGCTTTCCGGTAATATGCTGCACTTTTTTATATTGACTAGGCTTGCGTTTGACCACCGTCTCACCTGATGTTAAGCGATGATGCAGTCGCTGATGATGCACTCGCGAAAATGAAAATTCCCAGGGAAACAGATGCTGGTAAGGAATTCCACTGTTTAGCAGACACGGCTTGCTGTGACAATGCAGGTATAGCGACGATTGCTTACCAATACGACTGATCGCGGCATAAAACGTTAACAGTAAACAAAAAGGGAGCTACAAAAAAAACCTGAAAATTTCTAAACCATAAACTATATTCAGTTACGTCATCAGGTATCAAAATAGAAGAAGAAAAATGGAACAGTATCTACGACTCGTTTATAAGCGAAAAATCTCTGCATTGTGAAGGGAGGTTTTTGTGTGAACCATAAATCAATCCGCGGCCAAAAGATTCGCCTAAAGTTTTTGCTTCTATCCATGTTCAGATATAGAAAGATAGCAAGTTTTTAAATAATATAGCTACTGTATTATTTTACAAGAAAATGTTAATGATTTCAAGAAAAATCTATGGGTATTTTTGATAAATAGACCATATTACACAGTACATGAATGACTGACTGTATGAACTGACAGTATGATATAGGTATTTCAAATATTTATGTAAGCTCATCTTTTATGTATGTAAGTTATTGAACGCTTAACATGATTGAGCAGTGAGATTAAAAAATGAGTATTAAAAAATACTTTAACTTTGACTGACTTAATTTGTATCTGCTTATTTAGAAATAATTTAAAGTGTGCAAGAAAAAAAAAATTATGAGTTTAACCATAAATAATTATATTTATGTCGCTCCAAATTTCCCTTATTCTGTCAGAGAAAACCAGTGTAGAGATAGATCCACATATTCTTTTACACCCACTATCAAAACTATCTATCTATCTAACAGAAAGTCATAAAAGAAAACCTCTTCAAGAGACCGCTTAGTCTGTACTAGGCCGACCGTCAACCAAGTAACGTTCGATTAATTAGTCTTATTAGTTCCTCTAACTAAATAATTGGTTACGATAAATGTTATTCTGCGAACTGTAATTGGTTTTCGTCTTATTTGTTTGTTCGCCTTTGATTTTTCTTCTATTTCTTTGTTTGATTATTTTGATGTCTGTGTACGTTGTTTTTGTTTGTAAGTCTCTTGTGATTTATAGAGTGTCGATTGCTTTTGATCTGAGATCTTAATTTGATTTTCACTCGTTTTTTCGATAGTGTTCGTTCATTTCTTTGATTAAAAGTTGCTTAATCTGTACAGAAAACTAAAGGATTCGTTTTCTGTAAGGTTCAGAAGAGATTGCATATTTGGTAAATAGTGAAACCTTTATCTTGAGAAAATTATAGTATATATGAAGCGGATAAATGTATGATAACTGAACTATTGTATGCGATGACCGCATTGTTCGTCATGATACAATTTTAGGGCAATAAATACGTATTTCTCAAGAAATTGGAGGACATTTTTTATAACGTTGCCTCTTATTAGGATTTCTCCTATATCGACGGTATAGTTTACAAACATACATATCTCCTGCACACACACCAAGACCCGAAACAACTATCTGTAGATCATAAAAACATTTGTTCCGTGCGGGGATCGAACCCGCGCCACATAGCGCAGAAAGCTAATTGCTTAGACACTGCGCCAACCTTGTCGTCATATTATTGCCCAAGAATTGGCAATGTCAACATCCCCAGTTTATTATATAGGCTTTTGCTTCGTTGTCCTGTATCTCATACTTGCTTAGTTATTATAATAATTATCATTCTATTATTAATAATAATTAATAATGACACAGAAACAAGATACCTACCTAATCTTCTTTGTAACAGTAATTATTTGTAACCTATTTATTACATTGAATGAAATATTAATTCCAGTCTGCTTATTATTTAGATTTACGAGTTTGATTAAAACATAGCCTTGGCAAATAGATCTTGTAGATTAAATAAATACGAGTACTTAATATTAATTTATTGGACAAGAATAAAGATCTGTGAGGACCGTAATAACTAATAACGCTGTTATTAATATGCTTTTTGATGTCAGTCATCTTAATAAGAATAATTACAAGTAACAAATAGAAAATGTTAGTGCTGATCTTAGTGTTGACAATAAGCTTATGGCCTAATTGCATTGAATACAAATACAAAATATACGTATATGTAATATGTAAATAGGGTTTCTTTTACGGTGTGTTGTGACTTGTGTAGGGCGCCACAAGGCGGGCGTGAGAGCTTGAACGGCTCAATTTTATTTATTTTTATATCATAGATAAATTGACGCCTTTATAAAAATTTCTTCAACATGACCTAAAAAATAATAAAGCCTATCTTTTGATACAACTTTTACATGGTTTCATGATAGAATATTAGCAAGGTACACTTTTTAAAAATCTTTTTGAAATTTTTAATTAATCTTATTCATGTTTCTGCCTTCAGACAGCACTTGACCAATTGTTGATAAGACTAAGACGAATTCAAGCAACTGGACTAAAAAATATCTAAAGATAATCATGGGAAATGTCTGCTGGTTTTCCGATCCGATGGCTGCACTTTCCCATTCGCCGATTAACGACAGTCAACACGATACGCATGTCCGTGGCAGTAATGAAGTCAACTGAAAATATCAATGCCGGCGACGACATAGTGTGAAAGCGCTTAGTCAGAAATGCCTGAGATTTTATGTCCATCGATGATATAGTCAGCGCGAGCTCCGAGGAATCGGGGGCTGAGGAAATGGGCACTGTGCGTTGCGCCCGACCGTCGCTCATACCCCGCACTGTCCCAGTACCGTTGTGTCGGGGTACCACTGGTGCTGTGAGAGTGCGGGGTATGAGCTTCCTTAGCCCCCAATTCCACGGAGCTCACGCGCGGACTATAGTTATCGGTATCGGTCCGGTACCTACTGTCTAATCTGAAAACGCTTATAAAATTTGCGATGATGCTAAAAACTAATCATATTGGACGTCTGAAATGGATGCAAGCAACTTGTAACATGTAGGCATATTAAGATTTGTTAGTCTATGTAACTTTAAGATAAACAATGACGTAGCTTAAAATTACCATATCTAAGCTAGCGACTGCTGTTACTCAGTTTAGTGACCAGTCGTCCAATAAACCTCGTACTAAGAACACGTTTTTCTTTGCCGTCCTTCTGACTAACCACAGTGGCGAAGGGTGACGGTTTTAAAGGGGAAGCCGTCCCAAAAATGCCCTCTAAAAATTGCTGCAAGACAAAAATCCATACCGTCTCTTGTAATCTATATACAGTCATGACTGGAAGAGCTCGATCTAACTGAATAACAAGCCTTTTTTTTGTCAGTTGGACGAGTAAATAATGTAATATTAAGTTGGTCTACGCACTAACCAATTCCTAAAGGGAAGCCGATGGGAATCGGTTTGTATGGACTCTTCGCCACTGCCATATACCCACACCTAAGTGGTACCATACAAAGGGCAAAAACTGAATTTAAAAAAAATAATTAAGCAAGCTCTTTGAAGTTTATGTTGATTCACCCATTTGATAATCGAATCAGTACCTCTATACCGAGTTTTTCTTGACCTCGACCGTAGTTACCGGCAAGCAAAAAATGTATAAAAACAACGTGCGCGCACATTTTAGTGGACTTCTATCGAAAATGCACGTAAGAAATAAGGTCCGTTTACACTATAATTTAGGGTAGTTTTACATAATAATGTCTTTCTTGTGTTGCCAAATTATGAAGGAAAGAAATGATGGAAGGAAAGAAAGAAGGCAGAGGAGGAGGGGGAGGATGGAGGAAGGAGATCATGAAGAAGTACCTAACAGTAATTCTTATCCCTATGTATAAACTTCAATAGAATTATTTTTCTTAATAAAATGTCTAGGCAAAGGAATAAAGAAACGGGATTTCCAGACACAATGACGTTAAGTTAACTAGCAATTACCTTCACAAGGATATACGCAGCTAAGAACGTCATTAGGAAAACATATTTTCCTTTTGAAATCCAGGCTACTATTATATTATCTTCGCCTACAAAGAAAACCTAACATAAAGGAAAAACAACTCACGATTTTAAAGAGGAAATAAAAAAAATCTGACATCAAAATTTCATATTTTATTTTAATTAATCATCTTCCTAGATAAATAAGCCGATTTTTCTGCTATTAGGACTGTCCGCTGGTTTAAGTATAGCATGTAGGTACTTACACTAGTTTTTCTTAAAAATGCATAGGAGATTAATTTACCGATAATAATTAATAAATTACAGTCTCAAATGTGACGGGAATTTCATAGAAGCTTCGCATTTTGAAGAATAAAATTAAAATTTTGAAAATGACAATCTTATTAGCAAAAAAATCTGACTATACTCGTATCTCCTGAGAAGGATGATTTTTTTACGACGCCTTATAAAAATAAGTATAATATTTAATTATTTATTTTTCTGGCATTGTAAGGTTTTATTTGATCAACGCGGCTACACATTACCAATAATTAACATTTTTTTAATTTATTCAGTCAATAGATGATTTTCCGTAATAATTTAGCAAGCTGCGAATGGTCGCCAGCGCCCGCAAAAATAGATTTAACACTGTGTCTGCTTCACGTCATTCGACGGGTTAAAATTAATGAGTTTCTACAGAAAAACACTTTTTCATTAAGCAATTTTTTTTATCTTAAGATTTACTAGATTTTATACAATCCTTAGTCATCAGTCAGTCTTCATTATTTATTTATTTATTTATTTAAAATGCTTCATGTACAATGTACAAAGGCGGTCTTAATGCCGTAGGCATTCTCTACCAGACAACCTTAGGGTGATGCAGAGACAATGAAGGTAGATGCACCAAAAAAAAAAAAACTTAAATGAGAGATATAACTATTATACTTAAAAACAACTACATTACATTACATTACTCTACTCACTACTACATTACATTATCTCTTATAATTATCTCCAAGGGCAAAAACTTATTTATTCAGTAGGTATTTTTTCTTGAAATTCCCAAGTTCCATGAATTCCCCTCTTGGAGTTCGCAAGAAAACATTTCCTGTAAATAAAATAGAAGGTCCTGTTATGAAAAAAAAAAAAAAAATCCTCGTTAAAGTTTTTAAGGTTCTGTATAAAACAGTCAGACAGTCTCATCAAGATTATTTATTGCAGTCCGTACTCATACAAAATTTGATATACATCTATGTTAAAAGTTGTCTTATTTATATTTCTAACAAGATTTTGCCTTTGTCCAGTACCAGCCTTTTCAAAAAGAAGAGGGTACTAGTAGTGGCGGGCACAGACATTTCTTACAGGGTAAGCAAAATCAACTTAGTGTAGTATTGTCAAGTTAAATGATGTTTGTGATTGGCCACCTCACCCTAAGACTTAAATTATCTGATATTACAGACATATCAACGTTTGTATAACTTAATAAAAAAAAAAATGGTAGGCAGTGTCTTTTTGTCTTTATGGAGTGCATGCCATAGAGTACTAGCCTGGTTGGGGAAAAAAGATTTTGATACAACCCAACTCACTTGGAACCGTGCACCTAGAATCACGACATTTTAAAAATGCCTGCAAAGGCCCATTTGAAATAAAAACCTTTGACTTTGATAATAAGCACCTTGATGGAAAGAAGTATCATAATTATGATAAAAAAATTATCATGTCAAATGATTTATCAGAAGTTTTCCAACTATCAAAATAACCAAAGACAGGAAAACTGGCTTGACATAAAAACGGAACGTTCTTGTAAAAAAAGAAAAAAAGTATGAACCGCAGTGTTTGTGCCAATTTCACACTTAGCCAGTGTTATAATTGTTGTTTCAACAATACTAATTATAAAGGTCACGTCTCGAAATGTCCTCAGAGATTTCTTCAACGAGGTCGTTACACAATTTCCTATCGTTCTAGGAATGTAATAGCTATCACAGAAATGTTACACAAAAATTCCTTGAATACATTTCTAGGGAAATCCAAACTTAATTCTAAAACAGGGTTAATGGGAACGAGAATATTTAGAAACAAAACAAAGGAATATTATAGATACTAATAACGGTTTTCCTGAATTACCTCGTGGTTGCACAATTGAATATAATACCTAAACGTTTTGCATAACTATTATACACCGCAGTATGACTATACGGTTATATCATGACTAATCTTGTAGGATACTAATATTAAACAGGGTATTTTTTATGTAGTGCGCAAAATTTGCAGTGTCATTCAGTGTCATGTCAAATGCAACCGCAATACTAAAATTCACTGCAAAATAAAATAAAAAAATTCATTTTGTATGGCTTGCGCTAGTATCTTAAGCGTGTCCCCTATACTAAGTCGAATTTTTGTTTTATTTTAAAGTGTAGCCCAATACTGCGGTTTGATTTAGGAACACAGACTGAATCATTCTACAAATTATGCGCGCTACATAAAAAAATGTTCTGTATAGAGGTATTTTTTGTTTGTTTGTATGTAGGGAGTAATAATATCTGGAACTACTGAACCGATTCGAAACATTCTTACACTAATAGAAAGCTAACACTATCCTCGAGTGATAATAGGCTATAAATAACTGACTTCACATATTTCTTAAAAATAATTAATAACGATATTGAGTGCACTGAGCTTTTATCTAAAGTCTATTTTAATGTCCCACATAAATCAATTCGATACAATCCACCCATATGTATACCAAATGCATCAACGAATTATAGGCAAAATAGTTATATGGTGCGTGCGAGCAGAAACTTTAATAAACTATGTAAACAGCATGATATTGATCCATTCACAAGCAGTGTGCCCTCAGTGAGGAGGTGTTTGAGCCTTAACTTTTTCAAATAAAAAGACTGCATGCTCTGTTTTTAGTAGGTAAGCAATTGTTATTGTTATGGTAAGGTGTACTTCATTCCCTCACATTAAATTTTTTTAGTCTATTACTAGAAGTGAAAACTTGTTATTGGCTTTCTATTGACTAAATTGTTGTTATTTAAGTTAAATTAGCTGTAAGTTTTCCATGATCTAAATAAATAAATAAATAAATAAATATTTTGATGGCACGGTTCCATAGATATCCGTGCACGGTTCGCTTAGTGGCTAAGCGATTGGCTTTCTGCGCTACGTGCCGCGGGATTGATCCCTACACGGAACAAATATTTGTATGCCCAAGATAGTTGTTCCAGATCTGGGTGTGTGTGCACGTGACATATCTTTGTAAACCGTACCTACGATACACGGGAAATCATAGAGTGGGGCAAAATAAATATAGTTTATTTTTATTTTGATGACAATAAAACTCGTGGGTGAAAAAGCGGGCAACAGCCCGCGGTTTCACCTGTTGCTAGTAGGATATCATTTATTAATCACCTATAATTGACGGTATAACCTATATTTGACGACAAAAGACCACATATTACTGTTCACTTTTACCGTAAGTAACACTAAGTCGAATTTGCCTATTCTATAAGTAATGTCAATGCACGCCACTGAATGAGAACAGGAGGATTACTACAACCTCTTAATAGCAGTGCAGAAAATGAACTGCCCAGAAATGTCCAGTGTGAGCTGACCTCGCACTGTATAGGCTTTTCGTACAATGAAAGGTCAGCTTATACTGGAAATTCCTGGGCAGTTCAATTTCTGTCCTGCTATAAGAGCTCATGGTATAAGCCCCCAGTTCCTTGCTATGAATACTTACAGCAATCAGCAGGTAAAATACACGCCCCTAACCCATCATGGAACACGTAGCCAGTCTTGCAGTCGCAGCTGTTGTACCGACAGCCGCTGAAGCAAGTTTTGTTGACCTCCTTGTAGTCTGAGCAGGAGTTGCCGCAGTGATTGCCGCAACCAGATGTCGCGTTGAAGTCGGCGGCGCAGCTGGCTGCAAATAATATTGTTTTTTAAATAAAATATAACAGGGTGCCTATGACAATAGGACACTTGATGTAAGGAGTTAAGTATTGTACTGATCATAATGAATTTTATTTACTATGAGAACAAAATAAAATGGCGAAAATAAATTCTGCTATTCCATATATTTAGTCGAATAATTCTATTGAACAACTGATTTCTTTTTCGCGATTCCAGGGTTGATCACATGTGGCAAACAAGCATACGGCCCGCCTGATGGTAAGCGGTTACCGTAACCTACAGACACTTCACTTCCCTTACAAAACCAGGGGCATCACTCGCGCGTTGCAGATCCTACTAGCGTTATGTTGCCCCCCTACTGCCAATACGACGCTTCCCCAAGGAGAACTGGTGACCTAGCTCACCGTTACGAACACAACACTGCAAAGGAGCAGTGTTATTTGGCTACGATATTCTGCAAAGTGGAGGTACTTCCCCAGTTGGGAAGCCCCAATTTTGAACGGAAAGTCCCGCTATTTCTATTATATCTCAACGATTTTTCGATACTACTCATATGAGTAGCCCTAAAGTATCGATTCTTTTCGAGTTGATAGACTGACATAATACTATTTTTGACATAGCGGAAGAAGGTCCTTTTTTTTAAGACATTCACACCCATTAAGTAGGTACCTATATCATATAGTATGTTTTATAAAACAATTATGTTAATGCTTGATGAATCGATGCTCTTTAGTTTTATATCGTTTTAGTTTCGTTGAGTTTGATTCGATTCGATACCAAGTACTTTCGTTTCGATATCACGTGAGTATCGCAAGATTGATTCGATGCTCAAATTACTAATTACTTAATTACACTGGATATGTTTTGCAATTGGAAACAGCACATAAACAATGTTTGCAGTAAACTCAATAGATTTGTGTACGCACTTAGAAAGCTTCGTATAATTTCCGATGAAAAGACAGCGCGTATTGCATACAGTGGCTATGTTGAGTCAATTTTAAGGTATGGACTAATAGTGTGGGGAAACTCCACAGATATAGGTAAAGCATTCATTGTCCAAAAGAAATGTCTTAGAGCTGTTTGTGGTGTCGCTCCCCTTGATTCTTGTAGACCCTTATTTAGAAAACTTAATATACTAACCTTAACCTGCATGTATGTGTTTGAGGTATCTATTTTTGTGAGAAAACATAATGATTTTTTTAAATTCAAAGGTGACAATTTTGTAAAATATAGACCAAGAGATCCAACAAAAATCATAATACCATTTTGTAGGACAACATTAAATAAAAAAAATGTATTCCATATGTGTATAACAATTTTTAATAGATTGCCAAAGATGTTAAGGGAGCTTCCATTTAAATATTTTAGAATTAGGCTGCGTAAATGGTTGGTAAATAATTGTTTTTATAATTTAGAAGAATTCATGCGACATAAAGATGACATGTGTAAATATTAAGAAACAATTGTAATGTAATAATAAAATTAATAAATAATCTGTCTAAATTTGCATGCCTTAAACAGGCAGAATGTAGTATTGTACATAAACCACCAATGTTATATCTGGTAACACCTGTATTCTATGCAAATAAATATATCTTATCTTATCTTATCTTATCTTACTTGGTATCGAAAACAAAATATCGAGTAGTTACTCGTATTTACTTGTATCGGAACGACCCTAACAAGCACTAAACACACTGAACACACTAAACAAAGACATGACAATTTGTTTTGACGCTTATCTATTTCATTCGACCACATTGATGAACAGTCACTATACCAACTTAGTACTTATACAACTCTACGTACCTAATACCCGCACCCACAGACCACAAACTTGACTCACTTCTTAGTTCTTACTGGTTCTTACCGACTTTAGGCAACTTCAATAACAAACTTATCCTACAGACTTGCTTGTTTAATTTGTATTCAAAATTTCGACTCCAATTGTCTGTATGACTTCTCTATGTTAATAAACAGATGGTATTTAAGACTTTACACAGGTAATTTATTAGGTACTTATATTTATAATGTGTGAAAATTTATAACCTAAAATAATATGGTAGATGAAGACTATCAGGCAACGAACATTATATTGTGATTGTGGAGGAACGAGGTATGGTGTTTCTCCACTGTAAAGGGAGGATCCTTCGAGTATGCGAGGTGATATTGACTGGCAGGCCGTAGCCTAATGGTTCTGCCGTGCATTCCCCGAAACGCAGTAACAACCTTTTTGACGTTTTTTAGTTAATTATTTAACCATAATGGGTAGGTACATCTGTCATACAGTTATCTAACCGGTTTGTTATTTGGATAACTACAAGATAGAAAAAACCAAAAGTGTCAAAGCAGTAACTAAACTTCACATATCCAAAGTTTATCTTAATACTATTTAAAATGCAGTGATAGCAGTTACGTCTACAATGACCCATCGCTTTCCCAGGTAAAACGCAGTAATCTTTGTTACCGTAAAAATCTGTAAACTACACTTTATAAATTATTTTTACCAAATTATGGTAACGGGTTGGTAACTACTATGATTTCGCGAAAATCCTTTTTATTCGTAATGTTTATTACTAGCTTCCGCCAGCGGCTTCGCCCGCGTGATATATTTATAAATTATAGCCTATATTACTCACTGATAATGCAGCATTCTGCTGGTGAAAGAATTTTTGAAATCGGCCCAGTAGTTTTTGGGTTTATCCATTACAAACAAACAAACATACAAAAAATCAAATCTTTTCACTTATTCTAAATGCGGTTTTTTTCTTGTGTAGGTACTCGTTCTTAGTATTCATTTAGTCCTACTGGCAATTAAAACGTCTATCATACATAATTAGTAACATAGAAAAAAAACAGGATCGAAAAGTATTTTTGCGATTATTTCGAAACCGCGTTTTTCTCTGACTGCGTTTTAGGGCCTGCACGGCAGGATTGAAGGCGGACAGACAGTTGTATATATGTTAGATACCGATGATAATATTTGTCCTTGCGATGCAAGCTTCGTAATCTGATTGGTCGAATTTTGTACTTGGCTTGCTACGTTGCCACGTAGTTCATATCTGTGACGCTAGCGCATCTAGATTCTAGATACCGCTACAGGATAAGCCAATGAGGTTGTCCGTTATTTAAAGTAATGTCTTATCAAATAAGGAAAACTGGAAATAAAATCAAATACCCGACGTTTGTTATAAAAAAAAAAAAAAAAATGTACAAGGAAGGAAGCCTTGTTTATTTATTTAATCATTTATGCATACACATGCAAAGACATAGAAAATATTAAATAGGATAACAAAGTACAAAGGTACTGCTTATTTCACAAAAGAAATCTCTTCCAGCAGACCGGCGAGAGGGGAATTAAGCCTTGAAGGAAGCCTTGTTTTGATCAGAGCATTCCGTTTGTGCGCACTATCTTGATGCACATCACTAATTATTAACTACACTAACTCGTCTAGCGTAGACGCACCTTAAAGTGTTGCAAGAGAGAGTCGAAACGCACGCTAAGCCCGTGGAATTATTAATGTCAACACGCATTTTCTTAATTTACATACTAATTATAGTATGTCACAAAATAAAAGGCACATCGTGAATTTTCGATCGCCGACAATACCCGAAGCTAAACCAATTTATAATGAACCTTAAGCAATGCCCTTAAGGTGTACAAATTGATTGCCGTACCATCTATTTCGCTCAGTGACTGAAGGTTACGTCGACGGCGCCAGCGATGATGGTTTTTGATTGGTTGATCAGTTTCCCGCATATTTAATTGTGTTAACTGCGCAAGTACATTGGTAAGCCATATAAGTTGTGTCGTACTCAGTACTTTTCAGATTGTCTTAGAAATTATCGAGGAGTTTCGTGTGAAGTTGTGAAAGATCACTAGTTTTTATCCATTTATAAACACAATCTAAAGATACCCTTATTTTTTTTTTGCAATATTGGTTAAATTCAGGTAAAATTTTAGCCGGGGCCGCTCCTGCTGCCCCAGATATTATTGTACATTTGTTATATGAAAAAAAACAATTAAAAAAAAAGAATAAAAGAAAAAGAAAAGATGTGAAAAAAAAGAAATAAAAAAAAGAAAAGAAAGATGAAAATAGTATCAATGGAGTTTCTTGCCGGTATCTTCTCTAGGACCAACCCACTTGGAGCCGTGCACCTATAATCGCGACGTTTAGAAAGTGCCTGCAAAGGCCCAGTTGAAATAAAAAAAACTTTGACTTTGTCTTTGACTTTGAAAGTTATCCAACCACTCATAAATCCAACTTACGGCACTCGTTCTTCGGTATGCAAGTTCCGTTAACGTCCCGTACAAGGCCGTCCATGCACACACATTCCGGTTTGCACAGTGACGTGGCTCCTCCGCACCGGATCGGGTGTCCCAGGTCCTCACAAGTCTTCGGCCCGCAGTGCGCACACTCCACGTTCACTTCGTTTTCTTTGCATATTGAGCGTTTGACGACTGGAAAATGAATTATGATTAGATTGATAAAAAGGCTTGAAGTGAGGAATTGGAGTTTTTTATTGTTATTGCAATTTACATTTATTTTATAAACTCCAAGCTAAATTTTCTTGTATATATTAGTACATACAAGAACTAGGTTATACAGGCAAATCAGAAAAATAAAACTATACGGAACGACTGTTACTATACGTAGTCGGCAATATTTCCGGTCGACCATCCTTCAGGATAAAATCGTTTGCGCCCGGCGTCCAAATGCAGAGTTACTAACTCTAAGCGGGCCGCAGTCGTTCAAATCATTTTGTTTGCGAAATGTATCACCGCGAGGTATCGTGACTGTATAAGCGCAGTTTTGATTTGTACCTATTATTAATCTAAGCCTAGCTAAGTATAAAAAAGTGCATGTTCCCGAGCTAACCAAGTGTTACCTACCAACCATTACGTACATCATCATATTATAGTAGTTGGTGTAGGATATTAGAGCCCGTTTACACTGTATCTACGAGTACAATCGGTTCAAGATTGCATGAATGGCAGCCCAACTATGTTGTAAAAAACAGTAATCCTACCACATTCTCCACTTTATATGCCTGTACAACTCTTCCAAGGTAAATGTGCCATGCTGCTTGTTAAAAATAATTGTAATTATAGTTTAAAAAAAAACTTAAATACACGCTTCCATCTTTGGAAGTCCGCCGTATTGAATTTAGAGTGACGTCATTTTATTTTTCGCATTCTTCTCGACAATCCCTTTCATTTGATACACAAATCGTGATGGTTGATAAGAAAAAGAAATCCGCCATCTTGGGGCGTCCGCCATATTGGATTTATATGACGTCACTTAGCTAACCATGCATTGTCATCCAAACTAAACGTGTATGCAAAATTTCAGCTCAATCGGAAACCGGGAAGTGGATCAAATTAAAATTTTAAGCTAATAAAAGCGTATTATATTATAATCGGATCTATAATATCGATTCAAAACAGATTGATAGGAGTGAAATATTTATTCAAACATCATATTATGCGCGAGGTCAAATTGTATTCGCAAACAAGCATATTCGTACTATCTAAACACAGCTTAACTTAATAGCACGTTATGTTACTCAGTGATAATATAACATTCTGCTGGTGAAAGATTTTTTTAAATCGGTCCATTCGTTTTTGAGCAGAGCTAAAAATATTAATATACTATTATGGACTATGTTATAGACCACGTATAGTCGATATCGAAGTAGCTGGTAATTCTACAAAGTTTTATAGAAAGTAAGAAAGAATTAAGACGTGTTTATTGGCACAAAAAATAAAAAATAATACTAGAAATATCCGAGAAAACATGTAAAATATTATAAAGTTTTTTATGAATGAAAGAAAGAAAGAAAGAAAGAGAAAAGTATTTATTTGACACAGCACAAAAACAATGAAAAATTACGGATTTTGATACTTTTTGCTATAAAATACTATAGTAAATAGTTTATCGACTAGTGTAATGGTTATTATGAACAATAATATCATCTACTTACGTCCCCATTTTAAGAAACTTCTCGACTTTACTCGGTTTTATAAATCCTCGAGATCAGATTCCCTCATAAGTATGTATCTCAAATATTTGATACGGAAAGCGTGTTACGTGTTTCGTGTTCTTCCTCATAAAAATGCAACATGGAAAAAAAAACAACTGGATATTGCAGCTAAAACTTTTTTATTTGTACCTGATATTTCTCAAGGTTTTACCTTTTTAGTTCTGATACCTTTTGAGGAGTTATTGTATTCATCATTATGAACAACTTTTATTATCGGCCCATCCCTGAGATCGCGAAAAAAAAGCAGACTGTTCTATACAAATAATTCAACATTGAACTATATGGAACAGCAGATTTTTTTTCGTGTTGTCTTGTTTGGTCCTATAGTAAAAGTTGTTCATAATTATGAGTACAATAACCCATGCACTTAATCGTCGATATCTCATTAGATTTTCTATTTCTTAGCAATCATACCTTTTGTCTAATAAGAGCGTTAATAGGCACAGTTTCAGAAGACAGCTTCTTAAAACTATACTCCGCGCGCGAGCTCTGAGGAATCGGGGGCTGAGAAAGCGGGCACTTTGCGCTGCGACCGACCGTCGTTCATACCCTGTACTTTCCCGGTACCAGTGTCACGGGGTATCACTGGTTCCGGGAGAGTGCGGGGTATGAGCGATGGTCGGTCGGTCGCAGCGCAAAGTGCCCGCTTCCTCAGAGCTAGCGCTCGGAATTTAGATACCCATATAATTAATAACATACAAAGACACCAACTTACCCTCACTATGTATAAAATAAACCCAATAAGTGGTCACTAGAACGATCACGAACAGCTTGGACATTTTAACAGTAAACGTCCGTTACAGCCGTTGACCACAACACGAGTGATATTTCAAAACACTTTTAATTCCGTCCAGATTCCACTATGACATTCAACTTTTTCCTTTTGAATGAGTAATTCATGGGATTACACAACTGACTTGACATTTTCCTTCAATTCATGACGCGTTTCAAGTTCTATGACGATTTAATTATTTAGTTAATTATTGCATGAATAAAACTGAATTGAATTTGTCTCGTCTCCGTCATTGTTTGGGTTAAAAAGGATAACTTCGTTGGGAAAGATTTTTGCTCGTCTTTTGTTTTTGTGTGGTTTTTTCCTTGTGGCTTAAGGTAATTTCCATTTCATAATATTTTATAAGTTGTCCGTTTCCAGTTCAAGTATTTCTTATGATAAAATTGTCTCACACTGATTCAAATTGTGTTGAATAACCAGTAAAGATACAGCACAGCTCATTTGTAACAGATTCAGTCTCCTTTAGAAGTGATTTTTATTTCTTTTCTCCTCAGTAGAATTTCGAGGGTACTTTTCAAACATACATGTCAAATGCACACACACCCAGACCCGAAACAACTATCTGTAGATCATACAAATTTTTGTTCCGTGCGGGGATCGAACCCACGGCACGTAGCGCAGAAAGCTAATCGCTTAGCCACTGCACCAACCGTGTCGTCACAAATATCTAATGCTAATGACTTATTTGAATTTAGAATTAGTTCTAAATTCAAATAAGTCATTAGATATGTCTTATCGAAAAACAAAATACGCAAATACTGTCCGAAATCCGGTCACGAAAATTCGCAAGAAGCAAATATGAAATCCTCAAGAATTGTCCGCTGACACAATATCTCCGGGCGAAGGCAGCTTCCCCCTCAATTCCCTCTATTTGTCTCAATATACTCTCGGCGTCTATCGGATTTCTTTTCAAAAGCCTCTTATCCCGTTTCCTTCGTGTTTATAGTTTTTGCTCGGGTTGTAAAGTGTTTGAGTGCTCATATCAATTCAATTTTTCTTCTATCGTTGGCGTTTGATCGTAATTTAATATCTGAATCTGCAGCGGCAGGGATTTTTATCTCATGATTAACTTTTGAAGCAAAACGTCTTTTTATATTGAATTGTGAGACATGAGAGAATGAACTAAGCGTTTATTTTTTTATCATTTGTTTGTTGTTTCTCTACTGTCCTTTCATATTACGTTCGTTTTTCCACAATGATCCCGCTGAACGGACATTCTGTCTACAATTAATAATTGCCCAAGGTTTATCGATAAAAAAAAAACGCTTAATTTCTTGCTATGTTCTGTAACACTGTGTTAGCAACAAATTTTGAACGCTGCTTAAGAATATTATTTGGTTTCAAAATTTTATACAAGATCACTCATTTTTTTTGAATATTAGCTCAATTTAGGGAAGAATTTTGATAGAAGCGTTATCGAGCTGCATGAATATAAATAACGCTAGTAAAAGCTGTTACAAACCACTTAACTTTTTAGGTTGGTGTAATCTATATTAGCTGTACGAAGTAGCTAAGTGTACTCAGGAAACTTGAAGAAAAATAAATATCGTCGAATAAGAGTTGTTGGAGCAACTCGGAAGTTGAGCGAGGAAGTAGTTTGAAATATACGAGTGTTCATTTAATGAAAACAGGTACACTATTCTCGTGTGTAAAGAGCTTTCGAACCGGTTTTGTGTATGTTTAAAACATTTGTAGAGTTCTAGAAACTTCGATATTTGAGTGAGCGATGCGTTGTTAATATTCAGAGTTGGATCAACTTTTTGGTGCCGACTGTAAATAATATCAAGTGTGGTGTATTCAAATTGATGTATTCAAACATGTTTCTGTAAGAACTTAGTTTGGAGATTTGAATTACTTTGCCAGATACAATATTATTACGTACGTAGAATAACATTATAATCAATATTTCAGTGTTCCTACGCGACAGTGTTTCTTGCCGGTTCTTCTCCATAGGATCTACTATTTGGAACCGTGCACCTAGAGTCTCGACATTTCACAAGTGCCTGTATCTGGTTTACATGAAATAAAGATCTATTCTATTCTATTCGACATTATTTAACTGCTTTTTTATAAAAAATATAAGGAAGACCTACTCATTCATACCTTAATTATTATAAGAGAGGTAGGGCATGGTGGAACTTTCCGCTTAAAATTCGAGCTGCCCGACTGGGGAAGTACCTCCATCTTGCAGAATAATCTGGCCGCTGCTTTTTTGCGGTGTTGTGTTCCTAACGGTGAGCAAGGTTGCCAGTGCTTCTATGACGCTAGTAGGTAGTAAGATCGTCAACGCGTGAGTGATCCAGCTGGTGTTGCAAGTGTCCATAGGTTACGGTAACTGCTTTCCATCAGCCGAGCAGAACGCTTGTTTGCCATCTGAATAGTATAAAAAAAGATGAAGAAGAAGAATAACTGTGACTAGACCAAGAAGCTGTAAATCATTTCCATAGAGTTGATGATCCATTACCTGATGCTGATTATATTATCTGTCATGGTATGCGTCTGCTCAAGCATAATTTCATAAAATCGGTTCTTCGTATGTCTGTACGGTAGTATTTACTTTGTTACGAAGAATCGATTTTATTTAGAGGAGGGAGCTTAAAAAATGGGACATAATAAATTATTATTATTACTGTTACTGTTGGCCTGCATCATCTCGTAGCTGAACAAAGGTGATCCGCCATGATTCCATGTGCACATCACATTCATTATTGAATTTATCAAGCTCGTCTCGCCATCTGCTTCCATATTCAATTTCAATTTCAATTCAATTATGAATTAATTTTATTCGTAAATAAACAGATTAGTATTAGATTTCAAAACGGGGTATTTTCCATGTTTATAGATTGTTTTGAGTTTATCCGTGACCATGGCGCTTACAACAGTGCCGAAATATCGGAAGCTCAAAACAATCTGTATCATGGTAAATACCCCGTTTTGACCTCTAATACTAATGTTAGTGACCATGACAGTTTAAAAACTTAAATATAAAGATGTTGAGTACCTACATAATATCGCTATGTCCCGCCCAAGGGCATAAAAAATTATAAAGAATTTAAATTTCCCAAATCAAACAACCTATAGAATAAAATAATAACAAATTAAATAAATAAATAATTATTACAATTACCTATTAGATACCTAGTAAATTAATACAGTTGGAAGTTAAAAAAAATATTGCATAAGTAATAATTAATGGAAATTATTATTTCATTAACTAATAAAAAAACTACTAATATAAAAAATCCTAATTTGGTTTATGTTTTTTTTTTTAATCTTTATTTGAAGAAGGTTTGTTCATACATGAACATGTCACCTCCATAAAGCAACAAAAACAAAACTTAACACTTTGGAACTAATATTAAATTATAACTAACTTAAAACTATAGAGGAACGATTTTTAATGCCGATCTGCGTCAGCTTATACACTAATTTAGCTTCCTCTGATAGAGGTAAAGACAAAACAGTGTTACACCATCCCACGTCATAATGAACCACATCAAGTTCGGTTCGCATATGATGTCTAAAAACTTCGTTCCTGGCACATTCCATTATGATATGATAAACATCCTCAATCACCCCACATTCATCACAATCCGATGGTTTATGTTTACTACTTAAAATGTATATTATTGTCCAAGTATAAATAAATAAATTTCAACTTATAAATAAAATAATATTTCTTTTTATAGCATTTTCTGGTCATTATAGGGATAAATAAAATAGAATTAAGGAAAAATTTACCACTTAGGTAGTTATAAAAAAGGTACGAGTATTAAAGCTTCGTGCTCCAAAGAACTAGGTACGTTTGTACACTTTAAAAAGTTGTCCGTACATGGTACAATTCTCGTAATGTTTTCCAAGAATTAGTATAAAGGCACCTTTTGTCTCTAAATTGAACAGGAAAAGTCTGGTTTCTAGTTGTGCCACATAATTTATTTCCAATTAGTAAAATACTTGGAATTCAGAGTGGTGTAGTTTCCTTGTCTTAATTGAAGTGCGCCATGCAATTAATTTAGTAAAACCTGGAATGAAAACAAAATCTACCTATCTATACAAATAAATAAAATTGACGTCTCTGTTTGTAATTTCAAAATAACAGCTTTTTACTATACTCCGTTTACTATAGCATTAGAAAAAAGAGGCTCGTAGAAGCAGTAGTGCAATACCTTTTATTTCAAAGTTAAGTTATAACTTTGTTGGACTACTAAATACTGAGATAAACGAAATAAAAATCATTTTATTTTAATAATGCTTTATTTATAATAACATCTTCATCACACATTACAAACTTACAACAAAGGGAATGAATGAAACAATAACAAAATCACAGAATATTTACGTCAATTTCACAGACGACATAAACCGGTAAAATTAGAAAAACCCGGCTGTCACAGCTTATGAAGGGACTAGGTGACATTTTAGATTTGGTAGAATTATAGTGAAGCGAAAAAAGTTCTCGATATTGTTCACTCCTGCTTCTTTTAGGTTTTTAGCATTGACACTTTAATTTTAAGTTGGAATGAAATAATATATCTAAATAAAAGCCACTTAATTTCATAAGATAAATAGTGCAAATGATTACAATGAAGTGTGATAGCTGGTAGATATATAAATAGATTAAAACTTTTGACGTTAATCGTAACTGTAACAAATTTAATGTACTTTTGTGACAAAGTGTACATTAAAAAGAACCTTTTTTAACTTCTGTCTAATGCAAACGGAGTATAATTATATAATATGCTTAGATTATTGATTGGTTGTCGCGGCCGCTCCAACTCATGGGCGAGCCCTACTTATTATTTCTATGCTCCAACTAGATACCGCACTACCTAAGAAAAATGGCTCCTTGAATGCGTCAACTCATGTATTGACATGTGATTGTCATTTATGGTTTGTTTATTTAGTGTTGAAATTATGAAATTATTTCGGAAATTATACAATCTTTACTGATGGTACATATCCCAGTGTTTTTTAAATTTTGGTTGTATTGTTTTTGCACAGTTTTACTACGCAAACCGGCATTTTAATCTGAACGACTCACTCGAGTACGCCTATTCTTGCGTAGTATGTTTTGCCGCATTTTATTAGTACGCCGGCGGAATCTATTTGGAGCGGCTGCGACAACCAATCAATAATCTAAGATAATATGAAAATAATATAGGTACACAATAACAAAAAAAAGTTCTTTTTTTTCTGTTTCTATGTTTGTTCCGGCTAGTCTCCGAAACAGCCCGACCGATTTTGACGGGATTTTCACTGGCAGATAGCTGATATTATAAAGAGTAACTTAAGTAAATTTTACTTTTAATTTAAAGAAAAAATAAATTTGCTAAATTCTACACGGACGAAGACGCGGGCATAACTAGTAGGTATGTAAATAATAAATGCGTCAGTGTGATACATTGGAATTCTCTATAGATACACTGTTTTTAGGTTTCATTGTTGTTGAGGTAGCTATTATAATAATTGGTTTGTTTACCGGTTTTTGATAATGATTTTTCAATACGATGATGATTTGTTTTTGTTTTTAATTATTAAAATAAATATGTATACCTACTGTATAACTAAGGTACTAAAAGATAAAATCTCGATCAATTTGTACATTCCAATGTATTTCTCACATATCCTTTTATACACTTAGATCCAAGACGACAGGGCTGCTTCTCATCTCAATTTTACGAGATGTTGTAACTAACTATCCCAATTCTGCGAGAGAAGTTTTTACAGTTACAATATTCTTCGTATCATGGCCTATGTTATATTTATTTATTTAGATCCATACATTAAAAATGTTGTCAGTGTCAATGCCAGTTTAATTTTAGTTGCCTACCATTTCTATATTTTAGTATATTGTGTTAGTTTTAAGCGTCGTTTTAGTGTAGAATTAAATATTTTTTTCTTCCTACAAAGGCAGTCTTAATGCCGTAGACATTTTATACCAGGGACCTCTCAAACAAAGTGTATCAGAAATGCATGGTTATTATATTTTAAGGGTGTGGATCATACCATCAAACTGAGCAATTTTCTCAATTGGACCAACATGGTAATCGTGATAAAATAATCGGTTGTCCCATACAAAACTTCAATATCTACTCGACCCAAACGTATGGGATATCGCGACCTAACCTTAAACCCCCTTTGTGGGTTGTTTGTTTTTTATAAATAATTTTTCTGCGATTATGAAATATAGGGTGTATACAGGGTGTATACAGGGTGGCGACGATGTCCTCAAATTAAATGAAACTACGCATTTAGTATCACGTTCTGTGACCATACGCAAAAAATCTATCAAATCCAATCAGTAGTTCAGCTACAGGAACTAATTTAAAATTTCATAATTTTACACATAGGTAATTATCACGACCAACCTATTCTAACCAAAATTGTATTTGTTTACATTTGTAGAACAGATAAAGTTTAAATTAAGTTCTACTTTGATGTCCCTTCACCTAGATGAATGATAGCAGAGTGACATAATTATTATGCAAAAATAACTTACTACAAAAACCTCAGACTTTTTCAGTAGATACGCTTTCAGAATATTATACCAATATATTATTTCAATTTAATATGATAGAGTCACCGCCAACCTTGTTTTTAATCAAAATGCAAAGTTTGTTCTCGTGACAATAGAATAATATTGAGAATATAGTTGTTACCCTAGAATTCAATTGGATCAGCAAAAACAGCAGAGCGCGCAATACCCGCATCGTATATCATTGCTCTGCGAAATCCACAAGTAAGTATTGTTGATTTGTTAGTTGGTACATGTTCACCGACGATTTAACAGAGGTTTAACATGAAAACGGCTGTTAGACTAAATATCATGTAAAACTGGTGATTTTCTCTTATACAATGTTATATTGTGAATTTGGGCCTAATCCAGACTAAATTATTATTTTATTATTATCTATTATTAATTATTTTTAAGTGTAGTAGTAATTTATTGAATTACTTATGTTTATCTTAACTTAAGTTTAGGCAAGCTGTATGCACATCTAGTAGATGTCAATTAAAATAACGTGTAATTAGCTGGAATTAATTGTAAGTGAGATTGAACATCAGTTTTGTGAATTAAAAAATTCGACGTTGTATTATTTTGTTGCAAATGTTAAATATTATACAAATATATTAAGCATGTCTGCCTTTTATTTTCCACGGTGCTTATTTATTTATGTTATTAGAAAATATTGTTTAACGTTAATATTTCACATCTGGCTTTTTTCACATCCGGGTAAAAACTATAGCAAATATAAACAATCGGATTCACTGAACCAAAATCACGTAGTTATATAAATATTAAAACTATCTTGTATAATTTAATAAACCTAACTTTCAACTTTTCTCATTTAAAATTGTGCTCCGGTTACAAAATTGCATAACTTGATGCAATTAAAGATGACTTGCGCTGTAAAAAATCTAACTCAGCTCTTTCAATATGAAACTTTATTAAGAGAGATGGAAAGTTTTAATAATCCCCAGCGACAAGCGCCGGCGCGCCGAGGACGTCCGAATCGGGATGGTGTAACCTCATTTCACACTGGCTGAGTTTTGTTCATTCATTTTTAAGGTGATAACTAAGTTTATTATTAATGTTCTCATTTATTTTGTACCTCTGAGATTAACGATTCAAGGGTAAAGTCCAGAATTTAATTTAATTTTAATGTTACTCAAATATTCGGCGTTTTTTGTTGTATTCCTTCTAGAGTTAAGTAAGGATTTTACATTCCTTTTTTGAATAATCATTTGTGATTAAAGTGAAATTTTTTTAGACGAGGTATCGTGTCTTTCATTCTTGCCGGATCTCATTTGCAAATAGCAAAAAATATGGACTTGTTTTTATATAGCAACCTAAAAATTATGCCAAATCATTGTAAAGTGCCATTTCGAGGTCCATGGGAACATTCAATATTATTATAATATTATAATCGTGACAACTTTTGGCTCTATGTGGCTACATAGCGTGGTCGAAAGTTTATTTTCATATCACAAAAAAAAAATACATGTTTTTAAGAAAATTTATAGTTAATAATACGTTTAAAATTTTGGTCAATTTATTATGCTTTGGAGTGCGTGTGTTCATACACATCTGCGAGTGTGTAATTTTGAGTATATAGTGATAATGAGTGGATCTAGATGTGTGTACATCATGCTAGTAAATACGTAAAACACAATAGTTTACGACAGTGGTTTTAGAAAAAATATTGCTTCTGTAGATTTAAAAAATACATACAAACATTTTTCAAAAATTCAAACCGTCTCTTATTTCGAATCAACTCCCTTTGAGCGCCATGTCAGTTACCCGTGAGGACAAATAATAAATTTTTCTATAATGTCTGCTGCGTGGTAGTCAATACATTAAACGTTTCCCTCACTGCTTTCAACTAGTGAACATCCCTGTCCCAAAAAGTTAGTCAGAATGATGGACGTACAGTGTTGGACGGTTAATAAGAGTAACTAGCTTCGCCGCTGCCTCGGACTTTCACTCGAAGTGGGAAACTATATTAGAGATGTTCGTCGCATTTTTTAAACTTTTCGCATCAACCAGCCATTTTTTTTATAAACAGCCAGTGATGTTTTTAGCTTCGAGACGTTTTTATTTATAACCAAGTAAGAGTTTGTTTTGTTTATCCAAATTGTGGAGGTAATACTCGTATATAAATCGCACAGATATTGGGTAAGTTAGTGTGAGCGTTAAATCTGTATCTACACTTTTTTTGTTTGTATGAATGTAGGGGTAATTTCTGCTACTACTGACTGACAACATAAAATCTTTCTATCATAGAAAAAAATTGTGTTGTCCACTGACAACGCACATGCATTATACGGTTCTGCTAGTGGTAGCAGAACCGTATAATGCATGTGCGTTGTCATGCAATGCATGTGAGATGTATGTTTGTAAATGGTACCTTCGATACAGATAGTACGATCCACGATGACGCGCCCCACTATTCTTCGAGAGCATCTTTTCCAGTTGACTGTGACGCTTTCTCGTGATTGGACAATTCATCTTATTGTACGTATGTTGACCATAGATAATTAGTGTGTAAAAATAGAACTAACACATTAGCAGAACATTGCACACTTGTACTGTAAGCGATTACGAGAAAGGTTAGGGCGCATCTCCGTGGATGGCAATTGGCACTATCTGTACAAGAGAAATCATAGTGAGGGACAACGTTGTTCGGTTTTTTTTTTAAATTAGTTGTAGTGATGTACTTGAGTTACCCTTTTGCCTTAGTTTTGATCAATTTAACCAATCCTTAGTGTCCTCCATCTCCCAATAAATCACCTAATCTGTTGACCGACATCTTCAACTGTTTCCTTAACACAATTAGTTTGCATAATTGAATAAATTACACTGACTTGATCGAATTATTGGAGAAATTGGGTTGCATGGTTAGAGCTTCGCGATTGACGACACTTTTTTTTATTTGCGTAGCAATTAACGTTATCGAGGGTGTATGTAAAATAAATAAAGGAAATATTAATATAATAACGAAGGAGGCCTGAATAAAGTAGGATTTTTATAATAAGGACCAAAAGCTTAGGCTTTTGGTCCTTATTATTGGTTTTTGGTTTTGGTAGTTTTAGCAGATCACGAGTTTAGACTCGTGATCTGCTAAAACTTATAAATAATATATATTATAATACTTAAGTTTTAGCAGATCACGAGTTTAGGCTGTATCATATATTATGTCTATTCTAGGCCATACTTCAACTGGATTCAAACTTTGTCATAAAAGTATAAAGTTAATATAAAAAATCATTTAGATAACGGACAATCATGTAATTATCGTCCCTAAGTCAAAAGACTCTAAAAGGACTTTGAATTTCTTGTTTGTTTATATCTCCCTTCACAAAATTAAAGCTTACTTATTTTTAATCAAACGACTTTGTCGTTGACATCATAAAAAATCCACTCCTCACTTTCAGGGTAAACAGTGTCTTATTTACTTTCAATATTATGGTGACCAAATTTGTGATTTATTTGGACGACACAAGGTTCGAAATTGAATGGGGTTGACTAATTCTGGAGGTATTGTTTCATTTTGATTAAGTGGGAAGGATAAATAAACAGGGGAACACTGCGGTTGATTTGATGCAAGATACACCGAATATATGGTTGAGGAGATAAGGAGATACTCCAGTTAGTGGTTTCTCTATTTTTATGTTCTTGAAGGAATTGTTATCGTATGACAATGAGAAGTCATGTAAATGTTTGTCATTTGGAGAATAACAAACATGTGGTGTCTTGAACAAGTTCAACCATGGATGGTATTGTCGAACTTTATAAAGATACCAGTGTTCTTGATAGCTGAAACAGTCTGCAAAAATATTAAGAGTAAAAGAAGAGAGAAACTTATTTAATATAAGTTGCTTACATACACAACATTGATTGAAATACAAGATGTACGTGACATCGTGACGAAAATTGATACATTGGATTCTATACATAATTCTAGATGCCTAAGAATGAGAAATAAATACGGAGGAGGCCTTTTAAAAAAAAACATCGCATTTTATACAACTAACATCTAAACTAATATTAAAAAGAGAAAAGATTTGATTTTTTGTATGTTTGTTTGTAATGGATAAACTCAAAAACTACTGGACCAATTTTAAAAATTCTTTCACCAGCAGAATGCTACATTATCAGTGAGTAACATAGGCTATAATTTATAAAGATATCACGCGGGCGAAGCCGCTGGCGGAAGCTTATAACTGACAATCACTAGGTAGGTACGCTGCCAATTGACAGCGACTAGGAGGAGTACTTTTACGCCTAAGTGTTTCAGTTTTATATTCATATTTTTATTTTTTTTAATAATAAGGTTGTGTAAAGTATATACCTATAAAATTAATGACACAATCAGACAAAAAAAAATCTAATTAATTAATTTACGAATAAAATAGTTTTTTTTTTAAATGACCTTTGCCGTGTATCCCTATGTGATCCAGAATCTTGTATTTTTATCAATTCATGGTTTCAGTTTTCGTTACGATGTCACTAACACCCATTATTTTTATAATTTCATCCGGTTACCTCGATATTGTAATTATTTCTATGGATGTGAAAGATTGAAGTTATTAGCAGGACTATGGCTTGAACTTTCTATATGGGACCAACATCGTAATCGGGGAAAAAATATCTAAAGAAAAAAAAACGTTTGGGTTGAGTAGGACTCGAAGTTTTGTATGGGACAGCTGATTATTTTTTCGCGATTACGATGTTGGTCTCACAGAGAAATTTGTTCAGTTTGATGGTCTGGAGGCTTATAGCAGGGCAGAAATTGAACTGCCCAGACGTTTCCAGTATGAGCTGACCTTTCTTTGTACGAAAAGCCTATACAGTGCGAGGTCAGCTTATACTGGAAATGTCTGGGCAGTTCAATTCCTGCCCTGCTATAAGAGTTCATAGTAATCCCCTGTTCCACACCCATATATATGACCACGCATTTCTGATACACGTTATATTTATACTTAACTCAGTAGGTACGATCGTGCCGGGTTTGTAGGGGAAAGCAAAACTTATGTCCCAAGCGACCGTATTGCATGCAGTTCGCGACATGAAATTAAAGCGCGTTCCAATTTTGAATGCAATCTACTGTTTGACTATCCTGTCCAAATATCAACGTATCAACGGTCTATCAATCAGAGGTGGCAAAACCATTTTATGGACCATTGTGCTAGTAACGGAAAGACGTTAATTATCACATTCACACACACAAGAATATCACATGTTTCATTCGCATTTCTACAAATATAAATACTTAGGTAGGTATATCGAGTATTGCATTAATATTATTATGTTAATACTGTGTATCTGTTTTACTTGCATATTGTACGGCCGCCACTTGAGGCTTCAGATGAAAATCAGCGTTGCAGCTAGCTGCAGCACTTTGCTGAGCTGAGGCCTTTTAGGCAAACAATGCCACGTTGAACCTACTATACTCCGTTTAGAAAAAAGAGGCTCGTAGAAGCAGTAGTGCAAAACCTTTTATTTTAAAGTTAAGTTATAACTTTGTTGGATAAATCTGAGACTACTAAATACTGAGATAAACGAAATAAAAATCATTTTATTTTAAATAATACTTTATTTATAATAACATGTTCAGCACACTTACAAACTTACATCAAAAGGAATGAATGAAACAATAACAAAATCACAGAATATTTACGTCAATTTCACAGACGACATAAACCGGTAAAATTAGAAAAACCCGGCTGTCACAGCTTATGAAGGGACTAGGTGACATTTTAGATTTGGTAGAATTATAGTGAAGCGAAAAACGTTCTCGATATTGTTCACTCCTGCTTCTTTTAGGTTTTTAGCATTGACACTTTAATTTTAAGTTGGAATGAAATAATATATCTAAATAAAAGCCACTTAATTTCATAAGATAAATAGTTCAAATGATTACAATGAAATGTGACAGCTGGTATATAAATAGATATTAATACATTTGGCGTTAATCGTAACTGTAACAAATTTAATGTACTTTTGTTACAAAGTGTACATTAAAAAGAACCTTTTTTAACTTCTGTCTAATGCTATTGTAAACGGAGTATAGGTGAAATAATTACTGAAAATAAAAATAAAATAACTCGACTTTTAATTTAGTAGTTAGTAAGTTTTTATTTTTCGTTTTTATAAATTATGTTTACTTGTTTGGTTTTACGTGTTTTGTTTTTTATGTTTGTGGTTTTGTGCTGTCTAATAAACGTAGTTATTCTTTCTTTCTTTTATCTATTTCTCCTCAAAACTGCAGGGATAGCACGGCTGGTGGGCAAAACCGTTTTCTTCATCCTTTGTGTCCTTGACAGAAGACAAAAGGTAAACAGATGGTTTTGTCTCCGATTTTCTTTCTTATTTTTTTTTTTGCCGTGTTAGCCCTGTTGGACAAGCGTAGGTGTGCAACTAAACAAAGCTCTCCTCTTATTGTCATTCTTATTCTTTATTGTATGTACAGTCAGCATCATATAGTAAGTGACAGTCAAAGTGACCAAATATTTAGAAACATCCAAAGTGATCACTGATATCGTGTCAACCATGGTCGTCAAATTGTTCAGAACACCCATCGTCCACAAATAGATCGGAACAACAAAAACGTCGTATATATGAGGTCATTCAAACCGTCATTATTATGGTAGCAAACACAACGCCCAGTGGTTTCCAAGCAGTCAAGGTATTCAAAAATATGAAACACACTAGTAAAATGAACTTTATTTTAAACAAAAAAGGGTTCAATTTGGTATGATTTCAAATTAAATATTTAGTGGACGTAATGTAAAGCCTCCTACACACTAAACCGGGCGCACAATATTATCTATGTTTTGTGTAAGATCGACATGGTTTTTCCAGAGAGACATCCATAGATGTACACATAAAAAAATAAAATATATAAAAGGAAAATACATGTACATAGGCGAGCTTAACTCAAAATTGAGTTTTCTTACAGCAAACCGAGTAAAAAGTGAATATAAGAAAGGATCAGAGGATAGACTCAAGAGCACAACAAAAGACAAACATACTTTCAAACAATATAAAATAATATACTCTTGTGTCTTGGATGCAAATATCTCACAGGCATAGGACTAGACACTAGACTGGAACAAAACCTATAGGTCTTACAAATATTTATCCAAACCTTTCCGATAATGACCTTTACGGGTTTATAAACATATACTTTCTTTAACTGGAAAATTCATTGAGCATTTTAAGAGTCTCTAGATATTTTGTTAAGGTTTCCAATTTGGATTTCCAAGATGGATACTTTCTACAGTGTTACCAACTCTCAAAAATATTTATCCCCAAAACTAAAGTTAAAAACCCCTAAAATCACCCAAATAAAAAAAAACTCTGTAGAATTAATAAATAAATTGTAATAATATAAAATAATTGAAACATTTTCAAAACGTTTACAGGCAGCTGTGTCACAATCATTATAAAGTTCACAGTAAAAGTCAAGAGTAAAAAAAACCCCTAAACAATTCAAACCCCTAAAAAAATCCCTTCACACTTATTTACCCCCTAAATTTGGGGGGAAAACCCCTAAGTTGGGAACCCTGACTTTCTAGATTGTACCCTTACCAGTAATACGTTTTGTACATACGAAGCAGTTAACCAGAAATCACTACATAATATAAAACAAAGTCGCTTCCCTCTGTCTGTCCCTATTTATGCTTAGATCTTTAAAGCTACGCAACGGATTTTGATGCGGTTATTTTTAATAGATAGAAAGAAAGAAAAACTATTTATTTTATACACAAATTACGACACACAAAAAGTAAAAAAATATATATATAGAGTAATTGAAGAGGAAGGTTTATATGTATAATACATATTTAATGTAAGGATAATAGAGAAATTGCACCCGGGCGTAGCCGGTGACGGGTTGCTAGTAAGAAATAAAACTAGAAAAAAAAAATGATCACAGTACAGAGAAATGAATTGCCAGTGTTCTGTGGATTCGATTGATACTTTTTCTTAGAACTTGTTCGACGAACGGATATTAATTTTTTAGGAAAACTGTTTTCGGTCATCCCAATGAAATATTTTATTTGGAATATAATATATTTTATTTTATTCAGAATTGGGTATTTTTTACCGATCTATTGATAATGAATGCGAGAAAAAAAAAAAAAAAACCGTAAACTACGTAGATATAAAGAATATTATTAGAACCTTTGACATTAGAAAGATAAGAAGTCACAAGTCCCAACCAATAATTGGACCATCTATCTTTTATATAAAATACGAGCCAAAACTTCCACTGAATAACATTTGGACCTATTATCAAAATTATAAATCATCTTTATCTTGCGTTTCGTCGATTTTCTCCTCCTATTGTTTGTAAGATCGACGCTTTGTCGACTATGAAATGGCTGTGATTTTCTGAAACCACCAAACCCAAAGGAATTTCTACTGTATTCTCAAAGTAATAAAGTCCAAAATTTATTATGTGCACACAACGTGTTTGTGGCAACTTCCATACCTAAATGCTGGAATCCAGCGAAAATTGACGTATGCCAATAGATTGATATCTATCGATATCTATAGAGTTGTGATCACACCCTTCCGAGAGACAACCTTTGAAATGTCTTGAAAGAAATCTAACATAGGTATAAAAATGAATGTTTGTTTCTTCGTTTTCTGTACGTTCCTATACCATTCATCCAATTACTATGAAACTTTGGTGAGTAGTGTAGAGCGAAAGGGAAGGATATTGAATAAAAAAAAAAATGGCTTTCAGAATAGAAAAGAATAGATCTTTATTTCATGTAAACAGATACAGGCACTTATGAAATGTCAAGGCTCTAGAAGAGTGGTTCCAAATAGTAGTTCCTATGGAGAAGAACCGGTTCACGAGCATGATGCAAGGCATGCAACCGGGAACGGCTTGCTTTATGGTAAAACTGTCTTTATTTTAGGTATTCAAACTATTTTATTTCTCTTTTAGGAAGTCTAGTTCGAAATTCTTCAAATTCTGAAGATGAAATTGTATAATATTACAGAAGACAGTTGAGGCTTTCGTAGTTAAACCGTTACTAGTTATAGTTCATTGCCTGTTTCTCAATATTACTTAAGTATGTTGGGATCAAATCCCAGCTTCAACAGCGGGTCTACCGCGTAACTAAGATGGTAATGAACATCGACTCAGGAAATAAACTGCAATACGATCGCGAGAGACTAAACCGCGAGCTACCTTGTATTTTTTTTCGATCGTATTGAAGTTTATTATTAGAGTCGATATTCATTACCATTTTAGTTACGCGCTAGATTCCCAGATACGGCTGAATATCTGTAATTTACACGGAGCGAGTTCCATCACAGATAACAGACGTTTCCCTCCTTCAATATGTCCCTCGTTCAACCAGTCATTCTGTATAAAAAGTCTCTGCTTATTACTAACAAACGTGTAAACTATAAATAATCATAGACTCAAATACGAAAGGATAAATCAATCAGTCTATGACGTAGATAATTATGTATTAAATAATATATTTCCTTTCTTTGTTTTTAAAACGTTGCCCGTCACTAGGATGTCTCCTGTATCGAGAGTACAGTTTACAAACATACATCTTACATGCACACACACCCAGACCGAAACAACTATCTGTAGATCATACAAATATTTGTTCCGTGCGCGGATCGAACCCGCGGCACGTAGCGCAGAAAGCTAATCGCTTAGCCATTGCCGTGTAAATGATGGTTTGTAATAATAACGATATTGCTCTGACGTATCTACAAGGTTACATCTGTACAAAAAACTAGATTGTAATAATTATATCTACATATTCATGCCGATGATGTAGATATAATGTTTTATCGCACTATTATTTTGGAATTTCCGTAATGAGTCAACCAATAAAAATAATACCCAAAAAAACTTGTAAAATTTACGCACGTATTATCAAATGGGGTATACCCTGTACCGATTATAGAGGTCGGTAAGTAAAATGGAATTTAGGGTTGGACGTCTCGCTATTTTTTGGACACAGATTTAGGGAGATGCCACACGGTGCGTCGACGCGACGCAACGCAGAAAATTTTCATACAAAAGTCATTGACATGACACACGGTGCCCTGCGTCGACGTAGCGCAGACCAACGCATGCAGCAAACTAGCTAAGCTCCGCTTAGCTTAGCTTACCGCTTGGTTTAGCTAAGCTCCGCTTAGCTTTGGGTGTCACAGCAGAGCGGTGTTGCCAACCCTATCGATTTTTTGGTATTTCTAGCAATATGAAATAGGTACTGACTAGTTAGGAACAGATTTATTTATCAAATCAAATCTTTATTGCTGAACACAGGTACAATTTAGTACATTGCAAGAAGGGTGAATGCGCAGTTCACTATGTTCTACCAGTTTAGGCATGCAACATTAAATGGGGTACACAATTATAAAATATGCTACACTACTTGCTCACTATTATGCTACATTAACTGCCCATCGACTGCCGGGAAATATCGTAAGTATAAAATTACACTTTGATACATTATTTACCTGAGGAGATAAGTAAGTAACGTACGTGTAACGTACTTGTCGGTCAACAATTACATTTTTCCGAGCAGCTGGAAGAGAAAGAAGTAAATGCACTCTTCCATTAAAAAAATACATCTAGTTAGGATAAGTAGTTGAAAAATGATTATAATTTTTATTATTTTTGACCGTTATCAGTATTTTTTTATGACAACATCGATAGTCAGCTATCATAATGATATGTCAATATGTCATGCCAACGTATAATTTTTAATATTCTTACTGGCTTGGTAACAGTGTCCTTTAGCAATGATTTGATTAATCTGCCTGCTGTCCTGCTACTGCTGGATAGACTGCAGCTGAATAATACCTATCTTTTATAAAACTAGATCAGAATACGCCGATTAACTTAGTATTTCCGAAATCCTAAATGTATAAGTATTACTGATTAATACCTTAGAGCAAGGACCTCCTTCCTCTGAGACTAATACTAAGTTTATGGTAATAGTATGTATATTACGATCATAGAGATAATACATAGTACCTATAACTAGAGAGCTTACTGCTATAATTAGTTGTACGAAATTTTGTGCCCACATGAAAGTCACCCGAGATTCAGCGGTGTCCCTCTCGCACACATGGCCATTACTCATCAACTTAGTAATCTACTAAATTGGTATTTTCAGAATCGTTTTTACATACATATTAGAACTAATGAAACTTCTACCCACGGCTATCAAAATAAACATAATAAAAATTATAATTGACGTGCTTTAAATATTATATTAAATATTATTATTTCCATACGTTATTCAATAAGATTGATTATTACAATATTTGGATACCAGTAGTTAAAGAAGTTTGCATGCGGGAAACACTACATCATTCAAAATGGCTTACATTGTCAACTTAGTTGTCAACCTATTGTCAACATTCGTGGTTTTCATAGTTCAGAAATAAACGTGATCAAACATTATTTTTGTGCCTAGAATAATTTTTTGGCGACAAGATGGTAAATACTTGAGTTATGATTGGGTGCAAGCGAGAATATTATCCTGGTTGTGGAATATCGTTCCATAGGTAAGTTTCATTGAGTAGTGTGACAATATATTTTTATTTTGTGGGATATAGTTGCTCCAAGTACTTATTTTAGATCGTTTCACATAACATACAGTCCACTAAGTTAAATAATTTACGTACTTTAATAAAGTGATGGGACAAAACTGCCCTGAGACCAATAACGATGTGACATATGTCATTGGAAAGGTCTTTTCAAATGCTGCAATTGTTACTATGGCCGTCCGGGTCAATTCGCTGTGGGTAAAAAGTTATGGCGTCACAAAAGTATTGCGGCGTTGAACTAGTCGTCTACATACACTATAACTGCCAGGAGACCAATAACGATGTGCCATACGTCTTCGGAAAGGTCTTTTCAAATGCTACAATTGTTACTTTGGCCGTCTGGGTCAATTCGCTGTGGGTAAAAAGTTACGGCGTCACAAAAGTATTGCGGCGTAGAACTAGTCGTCTGCATATACTATAACTGCCAGGAGACCAATAACGATGTGCCATACGTCATCGGAAAGGTCTTTTAAAGCACTACAATTGTTACTATTGCCGTCCGTAGCATTTGTTGTGGGTAGAAAGTTATGGCGTCTCAAAAGTATTGTGGCGTAAAACTAGTCGTCTACGTACGATAAATATAACTTCCCGGAGACCAATAACGATGTGACATGAGTCATTGGAAAGGTCTTTTCAAATGCTACAATTGTTATTATGGCCGTCCGGGTCAATTCGCTGTGGGTAAAAAGTTATGGCGTCTCAAAAGTATTGCGGCGTAGAACTAGTCGTCTGCATACACTATAACTGCCAGGAGACCAATAACGATGTGCCATACGTCATCGGAAAGGTCTTTTCAAATGCTACAATTGTTACTATGGCCGTCCGGGTCAATTCACTGTGGGTAAAAAGTTATGGCGTCTCAAAAGTATTGCGGCGTAGAACTAGTCGTCTGCATATATACTATAACTGCCAGGAGACCAATAACGATGTGATGTGCCATACGTCATCGGAAAGGTCTTTTAAAGCACTACAATTGTTACTATTGCCGTCCGTAGCATTTGTTGTGGGTAGAAAGTTGTGGCGTCTCAAAAGTATTGTGGCGTAAAACTAGTCGTCTACGTACGATAAATATAACTTCCCGGAGACCAATAACGATGTGACATGTGTCATTGGTAAGGTCTTTTCAAATGCTACAATTGTTTCTATGGCCGTCCGGGTCAATTCGCTGTGGGTAAAATGTTATGGCGTCTCAAAAGTATTGCGGCGTAGAACTAGTCGTCTGCATATATACTATAACTGCCAGGAGACCAATAACGATGTGCCATACGTCATCGGAAAGGTCATTTAAAGCACTACAATTGTTACTATTGCCGTCCGTAGCATTTGTTGTGGGTAGAAAGTTATGGCGTCTCAAAAGTATTGTGGCGTAAAACTAGTCGTCTACGTACGATAAATATAACTGCTCAGAGACCAATAACGGTGGGCTATACGTCATTGGAAAGGTCATTTAAAACACTACAATTGTTATTATGGCCATCGATAGCATTTCGTTGTGGGTAAAAAGTTATGGCGTTTCAAAAGTAGTATGGCGTAGAACTAGTCGTCTGCATCAATGACATTTTACAAATAGACGCGTTGCCCGCGCTCCATAATGGCAAGATAAATGCAAGGTAAACCGTAAATGCCCTGCACTCACTTAGTCACGCACCAACCAGTGTCGCGGCTGTACCTCACTTTTTAGCGTAAGTCATGCAATATTTTGCGGAAAAAATGCCTTCCTGTGTCTATAGACGATGCACGAATTATACTGCAACTGTGAGAGAAAAAAATCTTTCATTTCGTGTGTAAGTAGATACCGATTCCTGCTTAAAAATAATAATAAAAACTGATTTAATGTATTTTGTTTTAATCCGCGGTCTAATGTCGGTCGGCCGCCGCCATTACTACTCGTATGTCATTGCTACGTCACACGCGCCCTGGCCAATTAAGCATGCAGCAGTTAATGCCACGTAACTAAACGTCTATATTCATCTTTTTCTAACAACAGACATTGCGTATGGTAGCTTTCATTTTCTTTCCCTTTCTTCGCGCTCTGTAAAATTATATGTACTGCTACGTAGCTATAGTAAAAATTACGCCGTTTTGTAGTGCCTAATTGTTAGTGTATGGCCCGTCTACTTATAAAATGTCATTGGTCTGCATACGATTTATAACTGCCCAGAGACCAATAATGGTCAGCCATATATTATTGGAAAGGTCTTTTAAAACACTACAATTGTTACTGTGGCCATCGATATCATTTCGTTGTGGGTAAAAAGTTATGGCTTCTCATAAGTATTGTGACCTAGAACTACCTAGTCATCTGCACACGATAAATATAACTACCCGGAAACCAATAACGGTAGGTTATACATCATTGGAAAGGTCTTTTGAAACACTACAATTGTAACTATGGCCGTCTCTAGCAATTAGTTGTGGGTAAAAAGTTATGGCGTCTCAAAAGTAGTGCGGCACCAAACTGGTCCGCATACCTTGACCTTGGTTAGCGACGATGGCAGCCGTTGGTTTATGTACATTTTTACGTGGACGAGCCTTACTGCAACCAGTAGTTCACTACGGCTCATAATATAGGCTGACCTGACCACAGAAGTACATTTTATGAACCTAACACGCTCTCAGAATACAGAAAGTAGCAAGATTGTGTTGCCGCGTCAAATATTGTGAGTGACGAGTACTGGAAGCTCAATCCTCCTAAGCCTAAGTACCTAAGCTTGATTTATGAAAAGAGTATCCATGGAGTTTCTTGCCGGTATCTTCTCCAGGACCAACCCACTTGGAACCGTGCACCTAGAATCACGACGTTTTGAAAGTACCTGCAAAGGCCCAGTTGAAATAAAAATCTTTGACTTTGAATTAGTACGAGATACTTTCATGTAATGTGCATGTTTCATGGTCTGTTTTATTCAATAACTTTCCCAAGAAATACGGTATTTTTTATAATATAATAAATAATGTTAATTTTATGATATTTAAGATTGAGTTAAGATGTGTATTAATAACGATATTTTTCTTACATAAAGAATTTTTGGTCAATATAATGCTTACTTTACGGGGCCAGCACTACATTTGAGACGCCATAAGCTTTTACCCACAGCGAATTGACCCGGACGGCCATAGTAACAATTGTAGCATTTGAAAAGACCTTTCCAATGACACATGTCACATCGTTATTGGTCTCCGGGAAGTTATATTTGTCGTACGTAGACGACTAGTTTTACGCCACAATACTTTTGAGACGCCATAACTTTCTACCCACAACAAATGCTACGGACGGCAATAGTAATAATTGTAGTGCTTTAAAAGACCTTTCCGATGACGTATAGCACATCGTTATTGGTCTCCTTGCAGTTATAGTATATGCAGACGACTAGTTCTACGCCGCAATACTTTTGTGACGCCATAACTTTTTACCCACAGCGAATTGACCCAGACGGCCAACGTAACAATTGTAGCATTTGAAAAGACCTTTCCGATGACGTATGGCACATCATTATTGGTCTCCTGGCAGTTATAGTGTATGTAGACGACTAGTTCTACGCTGCAATACTTTTGTGACGCCATAACTTTTTACCCACAGCGAATTGACCCGGACGGCCATAGTAACAATTGTAGCATTTGAAAAGACCTTTCCAATGACATATGTCACATCGTTATTGGTCTCAGGGCAGGGTCCCCTATATTTTCGCCCATCATCCTTTGGATTTGTTTTCCATAATCTGTAATGCGTAGCATATTTTCGATGCATTTATTGTTTTGTATAATTTGAGTGATACCAAGTATAGTATAAGTATACATACAGGGTTATTTGTAAAACACCGGCAACGCTTTAAGGGGTGAAACTACTCATCAATATGAACAACTTTTTCTATGGGAACAACCATGAAATCGCGAAAAAAAAATCAAACTTTTCATACAAAAGATTAACCTTGCTCCATCAAAATGTATGAAAAGTTTGAATTTTTTTTCGCGATTTCATGGTTGGTCCCGTAGTAAAAGTTGTTCATATTGATGAGTAGTTTCACCCCTTAAAGCATTGCCGGTGTTTTACAAATAACCCTGTATTGTATATAGTTTAAGTTAATTTGTTGAAATCATTTGTTGTTTGTTGTGCCGAATAGATAATAATGTTTTTTTGTATCTCTTATAAAATGATAGACTTTATTAAAATTCCATGTTTGTTTTTTTCAGGATTCCAGCTGATAATAAGCAGAGGGTGTTATGGATAACAGCCACGAACCTTGACATTAGTGTGTAAAAGTTCGCATGTGTTTGTGGCGTAAATTTTAAAGATAATGAATTATTTAACAGCAGCAAAAATAAAATTAAAACCTGAAGCAGTTCCTTCAATATTACCATAGGTACTATTGTAATATGTTTAATAATTATCAGTTGTTGTATGTGTCTGTTGTATAATGTTGTGTGTAATTGTCTGGTCTGTAATAGTTTATACTAATATAAAGTATAACACATTGCACAAACTTAAGATTCACACACTTTGCTTATTGTTTATTTGTGTTTAATATTTTCCTATTAGTATAGTTAGATGGATTAAACTTTTACTGGATTGGATATTGTACTTAGATATTGTGCCATAATGAAGATCATTTTTGACATGACAGATAGCCACAAAAAGAAAAAAAACTGTACGTGCAAAATAAATTGTACGTGCAGGAACATCTGGTGAATCAGGGCATGTAGGATCTTGTAGTAAATGGGAAGATGTTGCAGTTTCCAGTGAACCACCAAATAAGAAAGTAAAGCAAGAGGAAACAAGCACATAAATCCAAAATACAACTATAATGCCAACACAATTAAAATTACAATCAACCATTAAGTTTCTAGCCGGTCTCTTCTCCATAGAACCCGGCCCACTTTGGAACCGTGCATCTAGAATCTCAACGTTTTGACGAAACGACGACGACCTTTTTATGCCGATTTGAAATTTAAAAAAGTTTTGCTTTGACTTTCATTCATTGTGTTTTATTGCTTAATGTTGTGAATGATGATTATACTTGAGTTTGCCAAACAAGAATATTATAATAAGTGATATTCGATTCTGCAGCACTAAGCATGGGTTACCCTTTCTGCTATAATAGGAAAGATCTCATAAAGAAAGGTCGTAAGATGGTCGCAAAGCTAAAAGAGAAAAAGAAAGAAAAAGTAGAAGAGGAATTAAATTTGTATCTTAAAATGTTAAAATCTAATGTTTCCTATGACTAGAGCTGCCAGATGTCCGGAATATTCACGCATGACATTTTATTATACACGTAATCTGTGTATAAGAAAATGTCCGGATTTTTCCGCAATGTCCGAAATTTTCTCTAAATTTTCTTTTTTATTATATAGTAACCTTGCATATGCCTATTTATATATTATGCCTTGCCTGTGACTCTAATTATAACCAAAAGGGTGTATGTATATTTGTAAGAACGTTTAGATACACTGTATGGACCGTATATTTCACTATTTACTAGGAAAAAAACAATTCTTACTATTCGATATCAGTAGTTAATTACCTGATAACTATTCTCATAACATAATTAAATATTTCTATCATGTCCTACTTTTAACTAAAATGTATGGTTACCCTATTAGACAAGGACACGGCTACCACAAAGTATTCTCCCTCAGACCGGCTTTACGGCACTATTAAGCGTTCCAGTACTTGTACTATTTCTATGATTACGATTACGTCTATGGTGGTCACAACATAGATTACAAAAATCTGCTGTTCCATACGTTTTAGTCGAAGGTTTTAGTCGAGTAATATTGAATTATTTGTGTGAAACAGCAGATTTTTATTTCGCGTCTTCGCGGTTGGTACCATAGTAAAAGTTGTTCATATTTATTACTACATTATCACCTTCAAGTGATCGGGACTAGAAACGTAGGACCTTGTATATTGTTTTTTATGTAATTGATAAAAAAAAACATTTTGATTTTCATATCAAAAAGTAGCTCTGCCATATAGATATCCAAGAAAAATTCACCTGTATATTTTGAAGAATGCATATGGAAATATCACTGGGAAATATGGATTAGTGGAAGGAGGATAGTGATTGATCACAAATCCAGCAACAATCAATTTAGTATACTATTTATAATTCTTTAGTCTGAGAGATTACTACAGTCACAGACCTAGCACTAGTGAAATCTTTAGTCTATGACTACAGTCACGGTAACCATGGTAACCGTCAAGGCATTTGCTCTGACAGGCTCTGACTTTATGAAATTATCCACTAAGATAAGACTAGATCCACTACGTTATAATAAATTATTGATTGCTAAAAGAGGAAAGATTATAATTAATATTGTTCAGTGGTTTAAAGAAGTCCCTCAGAACAATTACTAAGAAGTCCTATCAAGTGCCGTAAAGTAGACTCAATGGAAAATCTATTGTATGCGGGTAATAGCAACCGTTTGCAGCTGAACTAATAGATTATTATCACACATGAATCGCACAATGAAGCATTGGATCTTAGAGAAGAATGAATTTTTGTCCCGAAAACTTTTTACAATATCTAATTAGATCTAATTATTATTATTCTCTTCAATAACAATGTTTAAGTCCAGTAGGTATCTGGTTGTTTATGTAACATAATTTGAAATCAATAAAAGTTATCTGCATTATTATGTATTCATTTTGAAGAAAATATAAATATATAGGTATCTACTATGTATTTCACAAAAAATCACCACTACATTTTGCTTATGGCCTGAAATCAAAATATAGGACAAGTGAATTTTTTATACCTACCTAACGTGTTTGTAAACTTAAGCTTGGCGAATAGTTAAAGATAGATCTATAATTGAAAACAGAAAAGTTGTGTGAACTCATTGCTTGGAGTATTCTTGGTTGGGTTAATAAAGAAATCAAATTGGTGTTGATTATTTATTTCAATACAATGCAATCACATGATATTTTACACACATTTATCACCACAAACCCATTTTCTGGTCAATTATTCTACAATACCTATAGATATTGGTACATATATACGTAAATAAATGAATCATGAACGTGTTTCATAAATCGGTTTGCCATTCGTGGTGGTTGTGGCAATATAAAGAACCCAAGCCCGTATTCGTTGGAGTCGCTTTTGTCCAACAGTGAACGTTTTCTAGCTGAAGATAAGAGACACCAGTAGCAGGCTAGGTTTTCTAAACCGTAACAGATTACAAAAGTTACTGAAATACCATCCCATGACTTTCTTCTGCGACACTTTTATACATCGACTCCATCGCGCCGAATACATAACTACACGCCACTGGTACGCTGCCAGGCACTGCTCCAAGTAGTTCTGGTCGTGGATGATTATTCCATGGGCATTGTTTCGTGATTCTCATTAATATAGATAAAACACTGGGCAGGCACAATCACGTTGACTGTAAGACGGAATGCATTGAAAATGTTTCTATCTTATCGTCTATTTCCAAGAGAAATATTATAATCCTTGCGGCCGTAGTTCAATAGCAGCCATTTGTGTGATAGGTAGATAAAAACGCGAGTAAAAGAAAAATATTCGCCTTTCACGAGCCATATTTATCGACTGAGTGCCATTTGACAGTGACAAATCGTAATGACATAACGTGCGTCGACGCGACGCAGCGCAGATTTCTGCGCTGCGTTGCTCGAACGGACCCCGCTCGCACCTCGCTCGCGTCACTCGTGTGGCACCCTCAATTTTGCGCTGCGCTGCGTTACGTCGGCGCAGCGCAGCGCAGCGCACCGTGTGGCATCACCCTTAATTATGGGCTTCAGCTTCTTAATAACTTATTTTTTTTCGTTATTATATTTACATTTTCCAGGAAATGTACACAAACAGCTATTTAGGAAATGTATAAAACAGATGCGATATTACATACATTTCCTAGGAAATTTATACAGTTTCTAGGAATTGTATATGAATAATAAAAAAATATGAATAGATATGAAATGTATAAAAATTATGAACACAGACACAACTAATAAATAAATAAATAAATAAGGTCGTCGGTTCGGTCACCTTTAATCAATTTATAATAGGTAGGTTCAACTGAATCATGACTTGATCTTGGTCTTTTGTGTACGAACAGGTTTTCCTTAGCAACTCAATGTTAGACCATACATACAAAAGTGGTATAACACATGGAAGCTACCTTATGATTGTGTACATTAAAGAAACCGATTAGGGGAAATTAGTTATGCCATCTATGCAAGAATTCGAAACCTTTGCGGATCAGAATTTGATTATCGCTTAAAAGCTATAAAAGGCAATAAAAAAAACTAGATTGTGTGTGTAGTTCGCCAACCATCACCAGGCCAGTGTGGTGTATTAAGTCCAGCTAGTGGCCGTCCAGTGGTCGAAATTCGACCGTAATTTTAGCTTTCTGCATTCTTTCTCCAAATAAACTTTAACTATGCCAAATCTGACACTCCTCCGTGCACGCAATATGCTTAAAAAGGGGTACAAAGTTTTTTCTTCGCGTATTAATATAGTACTGTAGGTAATCTACCGAGTTTTGGCACAAGACATCGCATCTCCGCCCGCAGCACTGCGTCTCCGCGCACCGCACCGCTTCGTATGTTATTCACCTAATTCAACGTAGATATTTGTATTGTTTTTGGTCACAGGTGTCCGCACGATAGAGTTAAGGTCTAAACCCTTCGTTCTGAGAAGAGGCCCGTGCCCAGCAGTGGAACAGTAATGGACTGAATGATACTGATACTAGAAGTACCTCATCCTTTGATACTCCTCTTCAATTTAAATCAAGTCTTATATTTCGATGCATTCCAAATCATATCATAATTATTAACGGTTGCCCACGGTTAGCCAATGTCGTTCAAGGATAGTGTAGCTTTCTATTTTTATTATTATTATCAGCCTCTGCTGTCCCACTCCTGGACAAAGGCCTCTCTCCATTTTCTCCATTTCGTCCCGCCATCTCTTTCGTGGTCTGCCGCGACCTCGTCTTACTATCTCAGGGCACCAGATAACATGCTTTCTATTAGTGAAATAACTTTTTTAATCGGTTCTGTATTTCCAGAGATTTTCCCCTACATACAAATAAACAAACTAATTTTAATTTCTTTTTATTACTAATAGTATATAATATAGATTTTCCTATTTACAAAAAACCAACTGAAACCTAATTTGTCAAGTTAGACTAAAAAGTTCAATTAAAACTTCAGCTTCTGGATGTAAAATTCTTATCTTTTCCATTATCAACATAAAGCAAGAAGGACTGCAGCTATTAGCGGGTCTCTGTGGCGATCTCTTTAATCTTGTTCAAGCTACTTAATAGCTGCAAAAAGTATTACTAGAATAGAACACTGCACTGCGATCCAGCTAAAATAAATACGCCTATTAAATGCTGCCCTATCTATTGTAAAACGAAACGTTAGAAAGTTTTATCCAGAAAAATTCTAAATAGAAACATGTTTTTCGATAGAAATATCTGCCACTATTTGAATAAAGAGTGTTAGTCAGAAGTAATAAAACTTTTTTTACCAGTATTGTCAATTGCTAGTGTTGTTGTTGACGACAGATACGACCTTTGCAACTTATTATGATGGGCAAAGTCACTGGCAAGAGATACGTTAGTCGCAGGAAGAAGTCGTAGCTGAGAAACCTCCGGGAGTGGACTGGAGTCTGAAGTGCTGCACAACTTTTTCGCCTCGCAAGAGACAGACAGAAATATGCGAGCTGACTGCCAACCTTAATTTATTTATTATATACTTTATTGTACACCTGAATTTAGGAGGGCTAGTCGGAGAGGCACTAAAAAAGAAGAAGTGTTGTTGTACTTAGAAGACGGCTAGCTATTTCTCCAGTTTTTCGGGGTGTCCTGTGTCCTTGCTACACAGATTTTATCTATAGGTCTTATTTTAATAATGCAAAATATTTTAGGACTCATTTTAGCGAAAACAAATAAAATAATATCAACATTCTTTTATACGTTTTCAAAATTGATTAAAATAATTGATGTTTCTGTTTGCATAAAACCTTTATTCCTGCTGAACTCGACCACACTTGGCTACTCTGACATACGCACGCATCGCGTCGACGCGCCGCCCGATCTTAATGCCTGCATAATTTTTGAATCTACTGCATCTTTAATTTGATATTTGAAATGAATTCTAATACCATTCATAGAGCCTAGCTTTAAAATATTTTGCATTATTAAAATACGACCATCTATACACGGCTATAAGTTTGATTTGGACAAATCAAGTCATAACTGTACAGAATTATGGTATTCTCAGAGTATTATAGCTTTCTTTTATGGGAATGTAATAATATGACAACCATATTCCTGGTAAAAAAGTTACAATCTTATTTATTTAAAAATTAATGCACACATAATTTTATTGTACATTTTATTGTAATTGTTGTGTTTTAAGATATTTTTATATTTTGTTAAATTTTTTGTATTTTATATTATTGTACACCCAATGGGTATGTTATAGTGACACTTGCTATTTACTATTAAGATCTTTTTTGTATTTACCTGTGACAAACAATAAATAACTATTCTATTCTATTCTATTCATAAAATACATGAGAAATATGAAGTAGGAGCATAAAGTACAAAGGTACTGCTTATTTCTAAAGAAATCTCTTCCAGTAGACCTGCGAGAGGAGAGATTAAAAAGAAGAAATGTAGACACAGTGTGTAAAGGATACGCAAGAGATGACCCAGTAATGTCAAAATCTTAGGTATCACTTCGCAATTTCTTCGGAAAATCCATTAGTGTTATGATGTACTGTTACATAGAAGACTTGCAAGAAGAGACATAACAACTTGGCTATTGCTAGGTAGCAAAATTATCTTTGGTCCAGGTGGTTCAAAGAGAATTTTAAGTTGAAATTTTGGTAGCTGAAATATAGAATGTTGATATAGCATTAATTACTAGAGTCTTGCCAACGAAAAATTTATAATGTATGAAATGATTTTGTTGAAGAGAGATAAAAGTGTAAAACTCATAATTACAAAGAGATTTATAATGACAAAGATTAGCGAAAAGATTTTGTCTGTAACTTAGATCACATAAAGAAATAACTACAAACTACGATCTACCGGCCAATATTAAGGTGCTGATGAACCTGAGCATTCTCTTGTAACAAAATATCGAGCATTCGCCGTTTTAAAATTTTGTATTAAACAGTCGCTAGAATTTAACGAACAAAATGTTACATTCGCTAGAACGCTTATTACAAGTGAATGCTCAGGTTTATCAGCGCCTTTATCAGCGCCTTTATCTTACTTCACAAAGTCTCTTCCAGTCTTGAGTTACAGCTAAGTTACATATGCTACAATTTTTCGCCCCATGGACACATTAACAGGAATATCATTTCACTAATGGACGGTTGTTTGTACGTAGGTGTAAAAACTGGCACGAAAACATCCCATAGCGTTCATTTAATATGCGGAGGTGTTGATGTGCGAAATATGATCATTATCATAACGATTGTTATGTTGAAGGCTCCAATATTTTGTTGGTGTCTAGAAATTGATTGCTTGTATTATGCTTGTGTATATAGGTTTCATATAAGTAAATATCAGTTTGGCTGTTTAGAGAATTCACAATTTGTTCAATTCAATTCAATATATTTCATAACAATTTAACATTGTGTTGAAAATAAAAATCACAAAGTTCATTAATACATCACAAAATTAATTACAAAATTCATTAATACATCATAAAATTAATTATTCACTATAAATTATACATTAATTGCACACATACTCGTATCATTTGACTATTTCTATTTCAAACCATCGATGTCACAAACGTAGGCATAATAAAAACAGTCCAAACAAAAAGTCATCAAAAATCAATTAGAATTCACAAAATGTCTGTTTAATTACAATTACAATTTTAATTAGTCGGTAAAGTCACCAGGGATTCGTTTTGACTATTTTGATTCAGTGAATTCTGTTATCTAACTAAATTAATAGATTACGTATTATGTCCTTTATTCATTTTATAATTATATTTTTAACGTTATTAAATAAATAAATAAAATAAGCCTTTATTGCTGCTTCCACAATATTTCCTAATAAATAGAAATTATTTGTTACCCAGACTTAACTTCAACATTATTTACTTAAACTTAACTTTAACATTTACTATTACTTATTCCTTAAACTTAATTTCTATAGTTAATCATGTATCGGCAATCGGTGCACTCTTTTTTGTAACAGCTTGACCTTCGACAAAGGCTTCCTCTAAAGCTTTCCATATCTCTCTGTCTCTCGCCATCTGAGTCCACTCTGGACCAGCTACTCTTTTGACATCATCTTCCCAACGTTTCGTTTGTCGACCTTTGCTCCTTTTGCCATCCCTTGGGTACCACTCTGTTATTATTTTGGTCCATTTCTCTTTATTCTCTCTTATCATATGACCTATCCATCGCCATTTTTGGGTTTTGCATACTGTTTTTGCGTCTTTGAATTTAGTTTTGCTTTTTATTTCTGTTAATCTTACTTTATCCTTTCTCTTGGCCCCAATTTCTCAATTTCCCAATTTCTCAATTCAAATTCTTTCCATACTATTTTGACAGACTTTTATTTTATTCATAAGTTGTTCCGTTAATCCATAGGTTAAACACGGCAGAATACACTTGTTGTACACTGTTTTTTATTTTTATTATATAAAATAAATAATATTAATTTAGTTTAATAATTAGTTATATTAAATACATATTATATATTAAATAAATCAATATTAAATACAAAATACACATTTAAAAACATAAAAAATAGAAACTAACCGATATCGGGAAAATCGCTAATTTTTTGAGTACGGCTTCAGAATATGATACCAACTACGTGGTTTCATTTAATGTCCTCAAATCTGCGGCACCCTGTATGCCAATTAATGATACATAAATAATAATGACAAATTAATCGGATGACCCATACTTCTATCTTAAGAAGCTCGTTTGTTTACGATATGATCTTGTCAAACAACTTGATATAATATAAAAGGCAGGCTTCCGAATGGAACATTATCATTTCCGACAGTATCTTTGACTAACGTAACTATGGCGTCCCGTGTGTTACCTATTTGTTTACTTGTTTTAGTTGTATCTATTGTTTCTGCTTTACCAGCTGATGAGAAGCCTCTTGGTGAGTTCTATTATTTGCACTTAGTTTTATATAGCATCAATGGGTTTTAATAATAGGTACTTCCTCTATGTTTAATATCTGTAGTGTAATAAATATTTATTTATTTATTTTTACTAGTGGGCGCCCAGTGGTCGATGTTCGATCGTCATTTTAGCTTTTTGCAAACGTTCTATATATAAACTTGAACTATGCCAAACCCCGCACTCTTCCGTGCGCGCAATATGCTTAAAAAGGAGTACAAAGTTTTTTCTTATGATTGTTCACGGGCCTATTCTTAGAATGAGAAAGGTTAGGCCTTAGTCCACCACGCTAGCCTGGTGTGGGTTGGTGGACTACACACACCATCGAGAACTTATGCCCGTGCTCAGCAATGGGACAGTAATGGGCTGTTTTTTTAATATGATTGTTGTAAAGGTATCTAATACAGTAAATTTTTGGATTATTTCATACTGGCATGGTATTTTCATAAATCGCTTTTATGTAGTGTTTATCTTATTTAAACATATTCGACTTTGATTTTCGAATGAACGAGTGTTTATGTATACAGTGTTACAGCATCGTTAATGTTTACGAAAGCTTATAAACATGATACACTGTTGTTACTTCATTGAAGTTTCCCAAGTTGTTTTGTCGATTTTAAAGATCAAAGATTTATCTTTAAAATCGAAAAAACATTTTTATCATAAAACCAGATAAAACATTATTAAATGTCAAAATACTTTTTATTGATTTGGTAAATGGACGGTGAATGGGGACCTACTTATTATGTCTATCGGTAAATGTTACTTAGATAAAAATGTAGCAATATTTTAAGCTTAATCGGATAATGTCGTCATTATCATCAATTATGGTCTTCTTTGACCTTTGAGTATAGAGATAATATATAGTATTGTACTATTTCTATGCATTTAAGTGATAAAAAACTTTTTTTTTAAATGGTAGGTACTAATTTATGAAAATCCACAGACCTGCCTTTGAAAATCCATTGAAAAAATAAAACTGTCAACGTCACATGTCGTTTCTGTGCAATTCTTTAATTTTCATCATGCACAGTTATAATTTCGTGTTTAATATTCCAGATTGTCCGCAAAATGAGCAATACTACAAATGTAGTCTAGAAGTTTGCTATAAGACCTGTGACCATCTGAAGAAGCCCCCGCCTTGCCCTTCAATTGCTCCTGGTTGCTTTGTACCAAGCTGTGAATGTGTGAAAGACTTTCTAAGGAATTCTGAAGGCGTTTGTGTGCCTTATGAAAAGTGTTGTAAGTAGTAATAAAGATTTATGTAGTTTACATATTTGTGATAATAACCTAAACGTCAAAAACTCCTCCAACTAGAAACAGAGCTGTAACGATTAACCTAGCTTTCTATAAAAAAAACTGCATTGAATCGGTCCATCCGTTTTGGAGCTACGGTGCTACAAACAGATATACAAATACACGGATACACAGATCCACAGATACACACTACAAACTTATAACACCCCTCTTTTTGATCGGGGGTTAAAAATAAGACTTTTGAACAGATAGGCAAAGTGTGTTGAAAGTTTTGAAGCGAGGCAAGATCAGTTCTTAATCTTCTCACACTAGATATTCATGTTAAAAGAGTATAACCATGAATATTTTAGTGCTATACGAAGACGTTTGACGTGATGTTTAGCAGAGGACATTTTTAAAGGAAAGAAAAGAAAGAAAACTGCTCCTTATTTTTTTTAACACATAACTTTTAATAGAAATATAAAGTAAAATGTGTATGCCAAAAGGACCTCAGCTCAGCATAATGTCAGAATGGCCACACAAGGTGTTACCACCTGATACTGGTTTTCCGCTGCAACCCACGGGTACCATACGCTCGAATGTGCTTAAAACAATGTAAAAATTGTATAAATAAATAATTATTAATGTTGATGAATTTTTAAGGGTTTTTTTAGGGTCTGGGGATAATGACTAAGCAGCAATTATTAAGGAATTCATTTTTGTTTCAGAATTACTGAGGAATGCTTCATCCATGGCCTTCTTCAGGAGTCCGATTGTTAGTTTGTAGATATTCTTAAATATATTTTATGAAAAAAAAAATTGTTTCATTTTATATTTAGGCATTCTGTAATCCTTTTAGGTTCTGATTTTTTTCTAGTTTCCATTGTAAATTACTACTATTCAACAAATTAAAATCTATTGTTCATCGTTAAAGGCATGGCGCTCAATGAGTTAAAAAAATCATTGTCAGAGAAATCATTATCTGCATTTTTGACAATATTAATTAATCTTTATATGAATAAAGACAGTCATAAATTAATTGAATATTAAACTTTCATCATAACTAGGTACCTATGTTTGATTCTCCAAGGGGCAATATTGTTTCTTTGTTTTGTGCACATAAAATGCAACAAAACCTGGTGGCATAGTTCACAAACTCTATAATTAAATGCAACCATTTCCTCTGTGGATATCATAAATTACAAAATATAATGTAGTCACAAGTTGCAACTGTGTGCAAAATGTGGAAACCGACATTATGCTCATTCTAAGCTGCCTGGCACATGTACATTCCCCAAATTAAAGTAATTAAAGCCCTCAAACAAAAACCTTGTACAAAAGAGAACAGCTACGAGTGTTTTTACAAGCCAGGGTATAGTTACAGTGTAGGTACTTTTTTTCATAAAATAACAAAATTGCTCGTTGGTATACTGGGACAAAGTAAAAAACCTCACGTTTTATCTACGCTGTGGCAAATGTAGCTGACAGTTCCTAATTCCACACACGAAGTTAACGTTTTATGTGAATTAATTTGTCATAACAACAAGAAGCCAAAAGATTTTTTGTGATTATGTTGTTTTATTAGAAAACTGTTTTTTTTTTTTATTATAACAATGAGTATCGTCCTTGATTTGCCCCATATATTTTTTTAATGTCAAAGAATAACAGAAAATATACTCCATAAAAAAAAAACATATTCGAATTACCCTTTCAGAGGTAACCGCAAAAAAACTTTTTTTTATCAACCGCCTGCCGTACAACGTTAACAGTATTTCTGTTGGAATTTCAACGGGTTTGCGAATTTTTGTGTACATTCGTGAGTGAGCCGTTTAAATATTTCGTGATATTTATAAACAGTCAGTTGTAACCATGGAGATAGTATATATACCTACCTGTTGTAACAGCCGACATATTTTAAATTGCTTCATGAATAGAAAAGGGAAGTCTGTGTGCAGAAATTAAGTTCATTTTGTGTAAGAGCATCTTCGCTGTGCTTTCTAGATGTATGCGTAAGTAGTCAACAGGTACCTTACTTTTTACTTAATAATATTATATTATGGAAATTTGTGAAGATGTTTGTTTGTTTGTGACATAACCAATCAAAAAACGGCTAAATTGATTTGTTTGGCACACAGACAATGTCCTCAGTTAACACATAGGATTCCTACTTAATATCAGGGTACATGAAGTAGTTCTCTTGGGATGCAAGCGAAACCGCTGCCTTCAGCTAGTTGGATACCTTTAAGAGTGCAACAGTGCATCAGTCATATGACTGATGTTTCTTTTTGACTGTTTAGTAGGTAATAAGAAAATTGTTTAGTTTCACATCTGGTTTCACATTCTAATCTATAATAATTTAAAAATATAACCCATAAAGTATAGTGATGACACACCGCAGTATAAAACTTAAAAATGCAAAAACCTTTACCTTTATACATATATTTGAGTGCGAAGTAAGGACCTTACTATTCTTCCTCTGAGGTGTGACCAATATGGCCATTGCATAGAAATAAATTAAGTAGGGCTCCCCCAAGAATATTAGATAGAACGGCTCCCCTTAGATAATAAGTGTATGGGCCATTGTTACGTTATATAGCTATATTCCACAAATGACAGCTGTCAAACTTACAATTTCCCGCCAATAGTTGACGGCAATGAAACGTCGCTATTCAGCCTATTTAAATTGCGCACGTTCGGATATCCATACAGAATATGAACTCCGCAAGTTTCTATTGTTAAGCCTCAATGGAGCCACGTAATTTGCATAAGCAAAGTCGAAATTTAACGAACAATGCCCTGCATTATTCAGCCTTAAAGTGGTAGTACAAGTCATGCTGGCGTTTAATAATTTAGTGCACGTAATTCGTGCTTTGTTTTATTTTAATAGCATTATAACATTCTAACTATGGTATAATTTTGAAAGTCGTACAAATTGTATCGACGCACGCGATTTCTTGTATAAATATTTGATCGAGTTATTCGGTATTAATTTGAATTGTTCTGTGTAGATTTTATCAATTTACGCGGGGCGGTGATTAGAGTTATTTTTATAAATATTTGAATCCATTATATACGATTATTTTTGTGTTATAACTTTACTTATTGTTTTAAAATTAATGTCCATATTTATGGTATTATTATATTCCTACGTATCTAATACATTTATAAAAATTCAAAGCAATCGAAACACTGTTTTGGAAATAATTTCCTTCATATTTTCGTCGATAACTGACTGTTTGTACAGGAAAATGAGGAGCGTCGCATTCTTGTCTTTGGCATTCAACGTTCTGCGTTTGTTTATGTGAATAGCATCGCGGTGAACAGATTACTTTACTAAGAATCGTCTGTATGTTGTTTTTAACGGTCACCTATGACCGCAACTGTACTAATGTCTGTGTTTCACCACTCAATAAACATCAATATAGGAACAAAAAGGTCATTATCATCATTAAATACCCAAGCCTTTTGCTATGTTTAGTCTGCTTTTAACCTTTTTACGAACGTATTCAATATCTACATCTGCTATTTTTCTGCAGTACCAGCGTTACTGCGTAGCTTGTGGAGTTTAGAAGCTACCTTACTTTATGCTTTAGTGTCTTATTATGAAAGATATGGAGGCTTCCTTGAAAAATATCAAAATATAGGTGAAAACCGCATCGAAATATATTCACGGGTTCTGAAGTTTATCATAATTACACAAATATTAGTTTGCTACATACAGAAATAATATTTTATTTATAGAAGTCAAAAAGTGTAAGTACCTATATCATTTTCGTCTGACAACTTCTAACGAGAGTGAGATGAGAATCGGGACATAAGTACATCGTTACAAATGTCGTTGCGACTGGTTGTTGCGACACGCTTTGATAGATTATAAGTTTGGGTCGATTGGATATAAGTAACACCTGCAAGATTCGTTCCTGCAGAGGCATGAAAACTGCAGAATATTAACAATCTGAATTTTAATAAATTGTAAAATAATTTGAATAAAACAATAGAAAAACAAAAAGGTAATTTGAAACTTTACAATGCTTTCAATATCAATAAATATACTAAGTTAAAAAACTTACCAGACTATTGGCAGCACTTAAGTTAAACAAACTTGAAACGCAAACATCTGAGAAGCACTTATAACAAGTGCACTTATGCTTAGTTATTAAGTTTCTCTTTATTCCACATGTTTGCTTCAATCAAACAATATAAGGTCGAAGCCCGTTATCATCAAAATATATTAACTATACGACCATTGCGCTTGTAATCCCATTAGTGGTAAAGCAGAAATGTATTAGTATAGTGATAGTCAGTTCTTCAAATTTAAAAAATACCATTTGACAGCTGTCAAAACTGTGACTTTTGACAGCTTTGACAGCTGTCAAAATACATTTTTTTAGATTTTAAGAACTTTATCATAGGCGTGAATGTGGGTGAACCAGTTTCTATCCCCTGGGAAATGGTAAAATTATTCCCGCAACAGCAGAAATTGTGACAGAAAAACCAGTATAAGGAGGACGTCGGTCCAGCAAACTGTTAGGGTAGACCTTACGGTTTGCTGGACTGCTGGTTTTGCTTAACAATAAAAAGAAAGAAAATGATTAGAGGATTTGAATTCTAGTTTGTTACTAAACGAATAAAGCCACATCGACAGGTAGGTATTGTTTGTTTATCCTGTACACAACACCCTGTTTCGAGTTTTTCCTTACACACTAGAACAAACAGTGTACATAATTCTATTTGTTGAGGAAAATGGGTTTATCAAGTTGCTTTGAAGTGATAAAGGCGGTTTCCATTGATAGTGTAAGATTGAATTTGTTGTGTTTTTATTTGTTTGTTTGTTAATAGAGCCTTAATTCCTCAAGAAATTATGGTCTCTCAATAGAAAACTTTAAAATGCTTAAGATAAATTCTTAGTAATTTTAGTGTTTCTACTCCATGACTGAGTTTATTGGAAATAAATTGAATTAATAATTTTATTTTGATAAAGATAATTACATCATAAACCGATGACTTGTAAATTGACTTTTAAATATGACATTGCTATTTGATAAAATATGTATGCCCACGGGCAGAATTTAGTGATCCATATTGTGAATATATGCTACATTGACAATTTTTTTTTGTATTTGATGTTTTTACAACCGTGTTTTTGTTAAATTGGAATAGCTTTGTTAGTTTTACTGTATTATTTACGGCTCGTATATCGTGGGTTCGAATCCAGGTGGTAGCTCACCCAGTCAGGTCAGGATTTTTTATGTCTCATGTGCACTTTATTCATGACCACATAATAATTATTTGAAGAATTTTTTGCATGGCTAAAGTTACTTGTGACAAATATAATAATTTTTAATAAAAAAATCGTCGCTGGGCACGGAATCTACTTACATTTTCTCTAGCTCTTATAGCAGGGCTGAAATTGAACTGCCCAAACATTTCGAATATAAGCTGACCTTTCATTGTACGAAAAGCCTATACAGTGCGAGGTCAGCTCATACTGGAAATGTCTGGGCAGTTCAATTTCTGCCCTGCCATAAGAGTTCGTAGTAAGGACGCGTGGATGTGGGAGTACAAGCACGTAAGAAAGTTTAGTAATAACATATCAAAAAAGTTTACGATAAAAGCGTGAAAACAAAATTGTGTCTTCAATATCTCCTTAACCAATCCGATCCCTGGTATGACCCAATACAAAAAGAACTTCGTGATGATGGGAAGAATACGTGGCCGTCGGTTTCGTTAAGGCATACACCCGTTATACAAGGTCCAACCTTTCTACTCCCGATCCCTATTAAGGGGTACTTACTCATCAATATGATCAACTTTTACTACAGGACCAACAATAAAATCGCGAAAAAATCTGTTGTTCCAATTTTAGTTGAATAATATTGAATTATTTTTCCTGATTTCAGTGTTGATCCCATAATAAAATTTGTTCATAATGATGAGTACAAAAACCTTTAAACGGATCGGGACTAGAAAGCTTGGGCCCCTATAATTAGGCAAAATATAAATAGTTACACGTGAATTTTAAATCGTCACTACTTTAAATGAGCTGATGTTATGTTAGAATTATTCCCCTTAGATTTATTTATTGGTTTCCGCTGCCAGAAACCAATCAATAAATCTAAGGCCATAACATTAAGCCTGATTTAATTCTACCCATACTTAATGCACAGTAGTATAATATTAGAACTGTAATATTGTCAAGAACAATTGAAACAATAAATTGAATATACAGTTGGGTGAGATTTACGCCAATACTCACGCGTAATAAACATACCTTTTGGAAGGGTACCTCTCCTTCAGTACTAAAAATCGGAGCAGACTTTATAAAGCAACACTCAAATCGCGTCCATGTCTGGTTTTGTCTTCAACTTTAATCTAACCGGCTTTGAAAGTTTTCAATGGATAAGGCAAAGGCGATGTTATCGCGTTAGTGTTTGGATATGAAGACAGTAAGGTTTATCTTTATTACCTAGTCGTTATAAGTTTCCCCTTTAGTGCCGAGAGGTTTTCTTTTAAAATTAGTGCCGTAATATTTAAGCACGTGAAAAGAGATAATAAACTGTTAGGTAGAAAGGTTATTCGAGTGTATAAATTTTTTACAACCCTTATTTAGATCCATAAATATTTTTGATTTTAGTTTATTCTCTTTGTATTATTTTTTGTAAGTACGAGTACATAGCGTACATAGAATAAGCTGAAGGAATTTTAAATTCGAATACTGTATTTTTTATCGATAAATAGTTTCATTGTCCAGGGTGCGCTGGTTATATACAGGATGGAGGTTAATAATATAATAAACTGAATAGATCAGTGTGAGGTACTGTGATTTTAGTATACTTACATACTTACTAAGGTATGTTTTCACAAAAAATGTATGGGAAATAGATTTATGTATATTTTCTCAGTTTCAGCAAGTACGATTTCGTTGGTTGTTTAGAACAAACATTCCTGATGGGAAGTAGAGTTCTATGAGCCCCAAAAAAAGATTTTTGAGAAATGACAGTTTTCTTGCTGACCTGTACCTACCTTTTTTCAAAAACCTAATGAGCGATTTTTAATATCTTCAAAATTTGCATAAAGTTTCCTAAGACCCTGAAAACCCTGTCGTAAGTTTGGAAAAAAAAAAAACTTTAACAGAAAGGGTAGCTACCCTTAATGCCCCAAAATTTTGCGCTATCCTGTATATTGCGCAAAAAAGCCTCCGTTAGTGATGATACTATCTTATTTTATAAACGATTAGTTTAGTACTAGTTAAATAGAAACTAAAGTGTTTTTATTCTCTGCTCTACTTTTAGTAGGTATGGGAATAAATCAGAAATAGGAAAAGAAAAACTGTGGTTTCATACAAAAGTGAATAACTAACTACACTCGAGAGCAATGAATCCGGTAGATTAATTACCGGGGTAGATTAAAGTGTTTGTGTGATTTTTTATCAAGATTTCGGAGTTGGTCCCGTATTAAAAGTTACGTAGAATGAGGTCCAGAGACGGCCATAAAATTCTAGTACCTACTATTAAAATTTGATGGTGTATAAACTCCATTACTGAACTATAGTCAATTCATATTATATTCTGTGCAAAACAAGAAGGTTCGTTGCTCTTCTATTCTCTGTCATGTCTATTTTTAGAGTCCATATCAACTCTAATATATTTTCAAACGTTCATAATATAGTATGACGTTCGAAAATATTTGTTTGATGGAATATGTTTAATCTCGGTAAAAGATAAAGTGCATTCAAAATGGGATTGGGTCTTTTGATGTTCTAAAGACACTTTGTTTATATATCTTTATATACTTATATAATATTATATACATTTTGTAAAGAATCGACGTCACATTGTTTTAACCTTCTGATAAATACCCTTTTAACGAATTATTGTGATCGATAACGAATATATGTGAATATGGGCCATTTTCGTCCCATAGTAAAAGTTGTTCATAATGATGAGTACAACAACTTCACGAAATTCTTACAGTAAATTTTGTAACGCTCGTATAGTCTTGCTAAGGTCGTTATATACGAAATTTAGATGAAAGATTTAAAATAACACTGTTGTAAGAGATGACGGTAGCGTACAAACCTATATTTTAACATTAAAATTACAATTATCGAATAATTGTTCGAAACAGTTCAATTACTGTACATTTAATGCGTTATTTCAATTAGTTCAATTACGGTAATTGGGTAATACAACGTAATTAGGTTGTCTCTATTCAAATCACGTACTGGTTTCCCCGTCTTGCTGGTAACGGGGCCTTTTCCATAATGGCGGAAGGTCTATTTATACAGCCATTGCGGATGTTAACTGAAATATTTGTAGGTACGAACATTGTTTTGATATTTTAGTAGGTCTTGCCCAAGGCATGTTTGGGATTGAATGAAAATATTTAAATGTCAGCCTTCTTATGATAATCACGAAACTACAATCGGCAGTTATTCCGCACCCTAATTACCTACGTAAAAATCACCTGACAGCGACCTGACGGTGCGCGCTCGGTCGCGCACTGTCAAGAAAATTCATATTATGTACGGCATTCGTCCGCCTGTGGCTGCTTGTCGCGTTTGCAGCGCCAAGTATGCACTTTAGTTCGTTTATTGTCAACCAGAGGGCGAACCCATAAGCGGTGGCTGTCAGCAAATACGTAATGCGAAAGTGATGTTTGACAGCAGCTACGGCGCGATTTACGCCTGTCGCAAACTGTCCGCTACATCGGTAATCATCCTTAAGGCTAAAATAGTTTGCGCCCGGCGTCCAAATGCAGAGTTACTAACTCTAAGCGGGCCGCAGTGGTTCAGAGCATTTTCTTTGCGAAATGTATCACCGCAACGTATCTAATCTATACAGGCCTACAGGTTAAGGTGACCAATTAAAAATATTGTGGCAGAGATGTCAGTTTTCTTCAGCAATTACTAAGCATTCGGAACTGATATTTATGTATTTCATTTATTATGTCTTTGACTTAATTTTGTTAATCTTTATATGACTCGTTAACTTCTAGTGCAGATATTTATTATACTGCTTTTTAATAGCATAGATTTTCATTTTACAGGGAAACGAGATCGATTTAACTTTTTGATTCGGACAAGTTTATAGCAAAATGGCAGCAAAATCGGATGGGGTTTAAAATGCTAACGGCGGGGGGAGTAATAAAAAAAAAATGTTTATAAGTTTTGTGTATAGATTAATCTAAACACACATTTCAATATGGTAAGTCTCAAATTGGATTTCATAAAATTAACGATAGTCTTTATTTTAAACGACAAATAGATACTGTTTTCACCGGCTATACACACAAGCTAGCGCGCGCGCGTTTTTGCATGCAGCTGATTTCAGATTAATTATTTACCACTGCGTCGCCTTAACTGAGACGGTCGGTGCTTGAGTAGTTCTGTGGTGCGGGAGGGGTAAGACGCGAGATGTCAGTCACAGGTTTCTTTTTGTTAGCGCTTATCTCTTGCATGTGGCTCAGGGGGCCTTATCTGCTTAATCGGTCAAGCGGCGAGAATGCTTCCAGTCAGGCGAAATTGTCAGTCGGAAGCCCCTGGCACGCACCTATTATAAGTTTATGCATGTACCATAAAACTTAGAATACCCAATAGTAGGCGCGTGCTCCCACCCCCCCTCACTGCGCAACTACCTCAAAACCTCAGACCCCAAACTGTCTGAATGAACTGGTAGGATTGTAGTTCATAATATGATTTAAGTTTTCACGCTCACATGAAGAAGAAATTGTAGGAAGATGTAATCTACCATAAAATAGGTAGGTATAAGTTAATGAATACTACCTAAAATTGGTGACTATTGACGATAATATGGTATGGCACAGTATCCAAGCACTTGGATTTCTGCACTACGTGTTGCGGGTTCATTTTAAAATAGTAAGAATACAGATAGTTCCAGATTTAGGTGTGTGCGCATATGAAATAATCTGTAAACTGGATCTATGATTTAGGAGAAAAAAAGCCCACCATTAAAAAAATATTGTAACCAGCTTGTTAATGCACCAAAAAAACAACACCATATCGATTCAATAGTATACTGCAACATAAACATATTTCTGTCATATCGAATTCTTGTTTTCATCAAAAATAAATAATAAAATGTCCTATGAAACATGAACTCGTGAAAAAAACAATTTATTTCGCTTTTCATTGCGAAAGCCGATTCGTTTTCCCAGTTGTTAATTGATATTAAATTTTGTAACGACATCCGACGAAAGGCTACAGAATTGTGAATTGACCTCTATAAAACAGACAAAGGTTTTAAGACAGGGGTAAGGATGATATTATTGCCAATAAAATTAATATAACGCACTTGTATAATGGGTTTCATAAAATAGAACCATTAAAATGTTGGCGAGACAGTAGTTTTTGGTGAACACAGGATGTAAGTGACATCGTAATGAAAACTGATACCATGGATTCAGTATATGATACTGACCCAACAGAGCTAGAAAAAGAAGAATGCCTTTAAAAAAAAAATGATTTGGATCGCAGTTTTTATATGTAGTTATAAAAACTGAACAAAATCGCAAAATTTTTGGAAAGACCGATTTAAATTTCCTGCTCTCTCAGTGTATTTATTTTTTTAATCTTGCATTTTGTCTATGTTTTTGTTTTTTAATATCGCCAGAAGGTGGACACGACATTACGTGATTGCGTCATACCACCCACGGACGTCGGTCATCGATGAAAACCAGCGTCATTGGTGCTACCAATGACAACAAGCTGATCGATGCCCATTTTCTTGCACATGAGGGACACACACTTCCATGCTTTATTTTTCATTGTTTTTATTTTAAGTAATTTCCTGGTTTTTTTATTTTTTATGTTTGTTATGTGTGCATGCTCGGTGTCCTGTGTGCAAAAAATAAATTGATTTTCTTTCTTTCTTTCTTTCTTTCTGTAGGAAATTTGGATCGGTCTTTCCAAAACACATGGTGCGAGACGCCGTCACCTGGCTGACGACAGTCCAGAGGAATCTGAAGGAGAATGAGATAGATGCACCAACCGCTCTGGGTACAGATAAGTGAAGAAGGCAGACAAGGACAGCAGACCCCAGATAATAGGCATAAGGCAAAGGCATTATTACGAGTAGAATTTTAATTATCATCATACCTATATACATACAAATAAATAAAATAAAATTATCTGTTTGTAATGTCAAAATAATAGCTTATTACAAAACGCATTTTTTTTTAAATTTGTCTTTTTGTTCCGGCTAGTCTCCAAAACGGCTGGACCAATTTTGACGGGACTTTCACTGGCATATAGCTAATATTATAAGGAGTAACTTAGGCTACTTTTATTTCAGAAAAATAAAAATAAATAGGGTTCCGAACAAAAAAGAAATTGTTAAATTCCACGCGGACGAAGTCGCGGGCTCAGCTAGTTGTGTATGAAAATGAAAGTTGCGGCGGGATATATACTCGTAGCTTGTAGAAACTGGAAAAGCAATCAATTCAATTGAGACTTGCCTGGATTTTGATTGTCATTTAACGTTTCATAACAGTGCTTAAAATCATTTAATTGGAATGATAATCGAATAGTATAATTTATATTATAATTTTAGGTTTAATTCCTAGGTATTCCACAAAGGGCACCGATTTGAATAGCACTGAAACGAAAGCACCAAAGCTGTCCCACAAAGGGCACCAATCCAAATCCTTATTTGGTGCGATTCGTGTAACCGTAAAATTATAATTAGTAATTTTATTTCACGAGGAGCACCACTACGTAAATTTTAATTTGTTTTCGGAATCTTATTGGTGTAGCATCTATTCAATCTATATAATACTAACTTTTATTCTTAAACCCAACTAACAAACAAAAAATGAGATAAAAACTTTGTTTAAAAGTTAGTATGGAATGAATGCTACCATTTCCTTAAAACAGATTACAATCCCAACGAAATCATGACTCTGAAAACATGCAACCTACTCCACTTAGAGCCGGATAAAGTTAATTATTCATCCACAGTGTTCTAAACCACATTTTAAACGTACCGCTGTTAACTAGAACATGTTGAAAGAGAGAGTTAAAAACAAATTACCAACTTAATTCCGGGTACCGTGGGCCATTGTTAGTTTTAGAAATTATAGTTGCAGCCCTTTTTATCCCCCGACAAAAACAGAGGGGTGGTATAAGTTTGTAGTGTGTATCTGTGCGTCTGTCTGTAGCATAGTAGCTCCAAAACGGATGGACCAATATCAATGCAGTTTTTAACCCTCCTAGCTGGCCTGAGTCACTGCAGTGACCTCAAATAATAATGGTAATAAGAAGGTTAGAAGAATAGAGGAGGGTGGATGATGAAGTGGTCCATTAATCTATACATATAAAAACACTTGTCCTGACTTGCCTCAACCGCGGGGGCTAGATACTTGAAATTTTGACAGTACGTTCTTTTTATTATGTAGGCATTCACTAAGAAGGGACTTTTGGAAATTACATCCCTAAGGGGGTAAAATAGGGGACGCAAGTTTGTATTAAAATCCGTGATTTTTTAAGTTAGATCCACTAAATTTGGTACTTGGCGTTTTGGTTAAAAATAAACAAACACAAGTTTCAGAATTTTCGAAAATTCTACCTCTAAAGGGGTAAAATAGGGGATGAAAGTTTGTCTGAAATTCTGTCATGTTTCAATGAAATTTGTAATATCGACTTCAGCGTGAGCAAAGCCGCGGGATACAGCTAGTACTTAATATAAAGACGGACGAATATACCAAGGAGTTCACTGTCCAAAGTGTCCAATTGTATTGGGTTTCATTGAATATTATTTAGATTGTAATAAATAATTTAGTATAGATTTCCAAAGTGCTTGAATCCTCTTGAGCTTAGGTCTTACAGAATCCAGGCAATGGTTATTCGTAAACAGTACTTACAGAGAAGCAAATAGGTACAAATTCCGATAAATATATAATAACCTTGCCGTTTATGAATAAAAGAGTAGGCTTGGATGAAACATTGGCCAATGTTCGCCCAACACGCCAACGCGGTTTTCTTAATAAACACAACTACGGGACAGTAGGACTTAATAATTGTATGGAGAGTAGTGATGGTAGCCGCATTGAGAGATAAATGAAAATTAATAGTAAAAAAACATTTAAAAAAAGCATTTATTTAAATACTAAGAAGAAAATAAAAAAACCAAAAAAAAAAATCAAGTTAAATAAAAGCTTGTAAAAAAACAATCACCACTGGATGAACGATATTTTGGGTGTTTTTATTGAATACACGATAAGTTCTGGCAGGACACGGTATCTAGCCATACGCAGATAAAATGTAGTTGAATATTTTTAGGAGTATCCTAAAAGAACCGTAGTAATGTAAGTGGCAAAATTCGCAGTTCAGAATACGCCCTTAGATCCGTATCAAAAGCGCAATAAAGCCATTTCTGGGCCAATAAGGGTGGGCCATAAAACTTTCACGTAACATAGGGGGTCTGTTGGTAAGCTGCAATTTTTATTGTCTTCACAGTGATCGAGTGTTTGTTTAGACATATAATGTGGGTAAGCCCTTATCTGTAGTGGTGGGAATGTGTCGATTTAAGAGTAATATGTGTCTTCTTACTAATGGCCCGTATTTCAGAATAACACTGTGGGGATATTTACGTGAGCACTGTTTTGAGTTTATCATTTTATGCAAATCTGTCACTAAAACGCTACTGAGCAATCAATTAAGGCTGAGCATAGTTTTAAAAAACATGAAAGTATTCTGGTTTTCATGCAATTTGAGTTCAGAATATTTCGTTATTATACAACTGGCTAAAAAAAACAAAGGCATAAACAGCCTTCGTTTTTTTTTTAAAAGAATGAAAGAAAAAATGTTTATTGCCACATTAACAAAAACAAAGAAAACTTAAAGCTCTAATACACGTCTTAAAATTATGTAGTATGGCAATAGGAGTGGGCTCAGCGGATGTTGATCCGTGTGCAGCATGGCTACAGCACGGATCAACGCTGGTTTCAGTATCATCTATATACAATACGGCCTATCGTAGTGGAAGTGGTCAAGGTGATTCACAGACAGTCGAGTACTATATGGAAATAAATCTAAGTATATAAGTACCATACACATTTTCTTACACTTTCGTCCGTAGGTAATAGTATCAAAATGTTTTCGTCCCAATAAAATATTTTCGAAAGTAAAACAATGGAAGCATTAAAACTCGACATGGGTCCGATTGTAATTATATTCCAAAAAATGCAACTAGCACGAAGACTAAATCGGAAATGTGAATCATGATACTTGCTATTCGAAATAATTTTAAAAGGTTTTTAGTTTTCAAACGTTTATAAATTCAAAAACGATATTTATGCCTTCACAAATTTAAGACAGTGGTTTATTTTATTAACAGCACAACAAACATTTGAGACTAGCTTGAAGAAGTAGCTGATAAGATAAATAGTACCACAGAACATAAAGAGCTATTTGATAGTATTCAAACTTCCCAAGACGGTATTAATTACTAAAGTACAGACATTAAAGCTTTGAATGTTCAGAAGATTGATTTCAACGTAGATATTGTCTACTTTAGTTTTAACCAGTAATCCCATTACAGGCTTATCATAGTCCCATTTGTACCAAAAGCCTCTTACTCAGTATCGGTCCAACTATCGGAAATCTGTCCTAACCACCGCCCAGGACATTTCCATATTATTTTGAGCTCGGAAAAACACTGCGAAAAATAAGGGAAAAGATTAATGTCGTTTGTGTAAGAGTTAGATGTCGGTTAAATTATTACTGTTTTCATTATTATATGGATAAATGATTATTGTTCTTGGAATTTATCTTTATTTCTGTGTATTTTTTGTAATTATACTTTTTTTTTAAATATGTCATTCAATTATTTAAAAACATTTAAAAATAATTAATTCTTCTTAAACCCTAGATTGGTCTTTTTTAAGCTTCTGAAAAATTTGAGATAGTTTAATTATTTTTTTACGAAAATTATTACTTTGTTTAATTTTATAATCATGTACTTTACGGGTTAACTTCGATATCGACGTTCCTAAGAGCTGAACCCTATTCTGTGACCTTTTTATGATTGTTTGCGTACGGAAATAGAAAACCATAACTATATTGAATCCATTTCCTTCTCAAGATTGGCTGTAGACATCGCGATTTCTCAGATTCGACGAACAATATGACCGTATCTTATACAATGCGGGGGTAGTTACACTAATATTATTTCGAAGAACCGGATAAAGGCCTATTCAGACCTAAGCGGTATTCGCTACCGTCTGCGGCAGAGAAAACCCAGTGGGTATGCGGTAATATTACTGTTCAGACCTAAGCGGTATTCGCTACCGTCTGCGGCAGAGAAAACCCAGTGGGTATGCGGTAATATTACTGTTCACACCAAAACGGATTTCGTTATCCCGCGCGGTATGTACCTCTACCCACAGCGGCAGCGAATATCGCTCAGGTCGCTCTAGCCGCGGTACTTGATACTAAATACCTAAGCGAAACCCGCGCGGTATGTACCTCTACCCACAGCGGCAGCGAATATCGCTCAGGTTTAAATAGGCCTTAATGGCTTGGACTGAAAACATTTTGCGTAGGTGGATTTTTTACTAGCGTGAAATCAATAGATTTCAATAGTGTTGATTTCAAAATTACTTTTGCTTATTTAATACTAGTTAATAATAATACTAGTGGTCGCCCATTGGTCGAAATTTGACCGTAATTTTATCTTTCTGCATTCCTTCTCCACAAATCTCACATACCTCCGTTTGTGCAATCTGCATAAAAAGGGGTACATAATTATTTTTCTCTTCACGTATTAATTAGATAGATAAACACGAACTTTTTATAAGTAAATTTAAATAATAACAATGAAATATTTATTAAGGTCGTAATTTAATAGCGGAGGTTTTTTTAACGGGTTCTATTACTCATCACTATGAACATCTTTTACTACAGGACCAAAGCTGATATCGCGGATTAAAAAACGGCTGTTCCATACAAATAATTAAATGTTACTCGACTAAGGCCCAATTTCACCGAAAATATAACAGATGATTAATACAAAATCACCCGTTTACCATGAAATTTTGTATGGGTAAACAGCGTTGTCTTATTTATATGTATGAGAGTGGAAAATATTAATATTTATTTACGCTTTTTTACCGTCTATGTATCTACAAGTATAATTATTTTAATTCGCTCCACTCTCGTGCGAACTAAATTATGGTAACAATCTTGATCTAGACCAACCAAGCAAGTCATTAGGGAGAGCAAAAATTCTAGAAATAATAAATTATTCAAACATCGGGTAAGTTATTTTCATAATGACAAAATTTCATACATATTTCTACCTAAGTATAATATAGATTTATGATAGTATACAGGATATTTTTTATGTAGTGCGCTTATTTGTAGAATGATTCAGTCTCTGTACCTAAATGCAACCGCAATAATTGGGATACACTTTAAAACAAAACGAAAATTGGACTTAGTATGGGGGACACATACATAATCAAATTTTTATTTTGTTTTGGAGTGAATTTTAGTGCTGCAGTTGCATTGAGGAACGGACACTGAATCAACCTGCAAAATTTTGCGCACTACATAAAAAATATCGTATAATATGATAGGAGGTACTCATATATATTACATTATCTTTACTTAAGGTCACATAGGTAAATTTACGAACATGGGTCTCCCTCAGCCACGAACGATCTACGTGAACGATAATAGGATTTATGACGCTACTAAAATCCAGCTAGATACTGCCCTTCATCCTCTTGTTGTGTTTGACCGTAGATAATCCCTCATTCATGTTTTACGACCCTTAGGGAACGTAATGAAGTCTATTTGCTAGCACACAGCACCTTATTTGCCTATTAAATTTTGATAGCATGCTAAAATATTGTTATTTCATACTAACAACATGCATTCGCATCCTCTTCAAAGATTTATGTTAGAATAGACATTACAGAGCAACATGTAGCAACAAGCGCTCCGCCATTAAAATTTATGGTAAACATATACAACCAAGCCGAGATTTACATACGAAAAATGTGCATAACCGTACATAATTTGATGTCATCGTGAAAATTTTATACGTCATTTTGTAAAATTACACGACTTTCAAGCAAATTTCGTATAAAATGTAAATTTCTTTGGAGGTGTGATCATTTTAATACAATGGCAACATTTGGATCAAGGACCTTTAGTAATGACGTAATTACGATGGCTCGTTTCTTTCTTTCTTTTCGTCAAAGTTTTCACAATGAAGAGTCGTTGGAAATAATTTTTGCATAAAAGGAAATGTTTAATTTAACGTGCGGTTTGAGTTCTATCCACGCAAATGGGGGTAAAGATCATTTTGTGCCGACTTATTTTGTGAGATTTGCGTTTTTGTAATGTAGTTTCAAGATCCCTTCTATTTGTTGTTGTCATACTAAGACACCCCACTGAAAGCCTTCATGAACTGTCGTCACTGGTCACTGCCCTCTGTCTTGCTCCGTCTCCTCTAATTGGCTCATAATCTAGGTTTAAATTATACTTATTGTCATGAAAAATTTACATTTTATTAAAAAATTGTCATCTAATGACGAATCATGCAGATAAACTCATTCTCGGTAGAAAGAAAGAACAATAGTTTATTTACAATAATGGCTGAGATTATTTTTTTCATTAAAAGCAAATCTAAGATAACATAAAATGAAATGACTTATTGTGCCAAAAGGCTGCAGCTCAGCATAACGTCATGATAATACAATGTTACTGATATTATATACAGGGTGTTTCCAAATTAGGTACAAATATTTTAAGGGCTGCTCAAATACATCGAAACAATCCCGTTATGCATAAAATAAAAAAGATTTCATATTAAATTACGTAAAAAAATTTACAAAATTGTTCATATTATATACGTAAAATAAGTACATCATTCTGTGAAAAATTCACACCTTCAACTAATTTTGGTTTTTATTTTGTGCTGAACGCGATTGGTTTTAGGTAAGTAAGCAGCCCTTAAAATATTTGTACCTAATTTGGAAGCACCTTATATATTCAATGATATTCAATAAATAATTATAGTCCAACATGTTTACATTCATTATGAAAGTAATAAACATATAAATCTGCCGTGAAAAATTATCTAACTTATGGTGAAAACTGCTTCAAAATCCGTTGCGTGGTTTAGTAGGAGTTAGCGGATATACAGACAGACGCGGAAAGCGACTTTATTTTATTAGTATAAAATAAAGTCGCTTTCCGCGTCTGTCTGTAGCTATCTCTACATAGTTGTAGAGATAGCTTTCGAATAAATACAAAAAAAAAAAACTCATGTAAAAAACAAACTTAACCCCAAACCTACCAAGATGCCTAGTGTACAATTTCATGTCGAGCTCTGTTTATTCCAAACGATAAGCTTGAGATTACTTCCAAAAATCTTCAAAAAAAGAATGCTTAAAAAAGGGACCATGATTATACCGATGAGGCAAATCAAGAGCCTACGCAGAACATTAGAGTACATTGACCTGCTAGTATCAACGGTGGAACTGTGATTGCGTTCGTTAAAATCCGTCGCGTCGTTTCACACTGCAAATTGCATCAAAAGAATTCCGTTCATTCGAAATTCACGTCTTTCAATCCTTAGGGAGTGAATTTTCGATTGAATATCGTGCTGGTGACGATAACTATGTCTATTGAATATCAATTTGGATAATAGCAGATATTTTGTGGAGGATTTGAGAGATTGAGGTAATTTGTTTAGATCCTAAAAACTCTCGAAAAAGAAAAAACATGCGTCCTCTAGAGTCACATTTATTTTTTATATGTAGAAATTATTGTTAAGATCCTATGTAACTCCATTTTAAGTGAAAAAATATAATCTTATCTTATAAATAATACATTAAATAGGTATTTACAATGGCAGTCCTGAGGCAATTTTTTTTTTCTTAAATTTTCTTTTGTATTTATGGAGATTTGATTCTAATTTGATTGCTTGATTATTCATCTTTACTTTCAAATTATAGTAATAATTTGCTACAATAGTGCCAAAGTTGCAGATCTTTATGAGATAACGAGAGTTCAATTCAACAAAATAATGGATCCAATAACGTGATATCGGGATTCGGTTTTAAATTATAGTCTTGAGTTATGACGTCGCCAATAGTAATCGGAATTGACTCCATTAATATCTGAAACAATAAAAACGTCACATAGAAGATTTCAATAACCATTAAAATTGATTAATAATAATAATCATTCATTACCAAAAAAAAATATACAAAGTTGTTTAAATATTTCCTTAAAAATCTAGTTAATTTACAATTTAATTTGGATAACGAAATGTTTGTTTTTTGACCTCCACACTAGGTTGAGCCTGCCTCGTGGAGCCCTGTGATTGGTGAGAACTATTTAATAAAAAAAAATAAAAAAAATTGATTAGGCTTACGGGACTTAGTAAATCAATCTCTTGGCTACTGCATAGCAACTACTTTAACTTACTGTATAATTTATTCAATAAGTGAACATTGTTCGTTCGAATAAAAAAATAAAAATTAACACGATTAGCATAACCAATAAGGACCCATATCGACTTATATCCGTTAAAGTGATTAAGAGCACTCCGGGATGACCGTTTGGTACGTGAGAACTTTTTTAATAAAACCGACTTTTTCTTCACCCCACGGAATAAATTTGGATAGCGGAGCCTTAGGAAAAACCCGGGTTTTCAAATTTATGTTTACAAAGGACCAGAGTTTGTGATAATTAAAGGGTTTTGTAAACAAATTGATACTTAAAATTATTTGAAATTACATGTTAACTTAAATTTTGTTTGTGAGCTTTTGTCAAGGGGATTATAATGTAAATTCTTGGTAATTGAGGTTAAACAGGTCGTCTCTGACAAACAATGGGGTCATCGTATTATGGGTTAATTTTAGTTCATTGTATATTATCCATATAAAGCGACTCATTTTGTCTAAGTATCTTCTTGGAAGTATGAAAACAAACATTAAATTAATTCTTGAGATACAGATGTTAGGTTATTCATTACATTGAACGAACTAAAATCTTGTATTTTGGGCGAGGACATAAATATAACCAAGATAATTAATTAATGCGTATATATTTATACAAGGTCCTAACCTTTCCGATCCCTTTATGGAGTTATTGTACTTATCATTATGAACAACTTTTACCATGGGACCAACCTTGAACTCGCGAAAAATAAAAACCTGTTCAAATTAATAAATCAACATAATATAATAATTAAATATATTATATGTATTTTATCTTATCTGTAGGTATTTATACTAATACCTCATTTTTTCAAACTCATCTTCTACTGACCCTCGATAATTAACAATCTTTATCCTCGTGAGTGTCATAAATGTAATTTCTTAGATCACAAAGTAAGAAAAAGTAATTTGTCATCATTAAAATAACGTTCATCTCCATTTTAAATGTGGAATCTGTAAAACAAAACAAATCAAAGAATAATTAAACCCTGCTTCGTACTTGTCTACATTTCACGGTTGAAAGACAGAAGATTTATATTAATCTTAGTATTCAAACTTAAGTAAACGAAACATTTCAAGTGGTTCAACGTTCTAAAGTATGATTATATCTCGCCAAGCAACGTTCATGAACAAGTTTTTGTTTCGATGAAAACGATATTTCAAACAAACTTATTAATTAGAGGATAAACTTACATAATATTTTAGAAAGTACATTTCCGTGAAAATCTTCAGTTATTAAACTTTAGCGATTTACCATAGGATTATTGTTATCGCTCGCTTCTGTAATATTTACTTAATTTTTGTGAGCTTGCAAATTATATTTCATGATGTACGAATTTGTGTTTTGAGTTTGAATTTGAGTTGCGTGGCTGTTCTGTTTAAGTATGGCAAGGAAATCTGGAGATTTATGAAATGATATCAGCTTCCAGATATCCAGTCATCCATATGTTAAAATTATTAATTTATACAGAAAGGTAAGGATGTTTCGTGTTGTCATCAAGGAAGTTTTCTGAAAATAAATCCAGTCTATTACTGTCCCACTGCGGGCACGGGCCTCTTCTCGGAATGAGAAGAGTTAGTTAGAGTTAGAGTTAGCTACTTTTTGTCTGATCAGTGAGTGTACAACTCTATTAAACGCTGTGTCGATCAAATTGTTCATGGAGCTATTCAAGAGGACTAAATAAAAATAAATCCACGCCATTACCGTCCCATTGCTGGGCACGGGCCACTTCTCAGAATGAGGGTAAGGCCTTAGTCCACCACACTGGCCCAGTGCTGGTTGGTGAACTACACACAACATCGACGACTTTATGAGGTTCTCTTAGGTGTGCAGGTTTCCTCAAGATGTTTTTCCTTTATCGTTAACATCAAAATGCGATCCGCATATAAATTCGAAAAGTCAGAGGTGCAGGCCGGGTTCGAACTCAGACCCTCTTACATGTAAGGCAATTGTTCAACCCTAGGCTATTACTGCTAGGCTATATCCTTATAAATTAACAAAAATGTGTAGTATGGCAAAAGGGGTGAGCTCAGCAGATTCTGATGTTGATCCGTGTGCAGCATGGCTATTATACAGCATGGATCAGCGCTGGTTTTCAGCCCGCTCCTTAGCCTCCTTATTATCATTTTTACGTCAAGCGCTTAATGCTCAGCTTATGCAAAATTTTATTATTCTAAAAATGAGAGTTTCTTTAGCGTCTTCGCAGTAGTTATTTCTTTGTCCATTGAAATTGAATAAAATTAACTTAAATATACATAAAGTCTGTCATATATTTACATACTATATTCCGCAATATCAAACTTTCCCCACACACCTCGATAAAAACAATATGGATGCATCAAGTTGCAAATTGCATTAACCAAGTGAGTTACAAAGAAAGTACACATACTTTTATGCAATCGAGGAAGTTGGGTGAATTTCCTTGGGGTTTGGAGGTGACAGGGAACTGCATCGCATATACTAAAACTAAGTGTCAAAGGACATTGGGCAAATTTCATACAAAAAAAACCCAGCACCAACAGAAACAAAATCTATCCCTTATTATCACTCATGTTACCCTTATATATTTTTCATTATTTGTTTGTTTGATTCTTCTGTACGGTGAGAGATATGAGGCAGTTTTAATTTCCCTATCAGTAATTACCAAAACAACATTAAATGTTTTAATTAACCCCCGACAAACAAAGAGGGATGTTATAAGTTTGTAGTGTGTATCTGTGTATATGTGTATCTATGTATATGTGTATCTGTCTGTAGCATCGTAGCTCCAAAACGGATGGACCGATCTCAGTGTAATTTTTTTAATTGAAATCTAGTTTAATCGGTTATCATCTTAGCTGTTTCATTAAAATCTATTCATCCGTTCAAAAGTTATAGCTCTTTTTCTAGTTGGAGTCGGGGGTTTTGTCGGTTAGGTTATTTAATATTAATTAACCATCTAAATCGACTATTACCGTGTCCATAAGTGCTGCAGGCTGTTCTATGCCTACATGTCGAGCGTAACCTAAGTAATATATCACACTTATTACATGAGAACAGCTTCCCAAACTGCTTGTGCGCATACCGTGAATACAAGAGCAATAGTAGTTTATTGTCGCATTATGCCCGCTTTCAAATGGGTTACACATAATATAAGTATAAAAAGTTTTTGTTCGATCATGTCTTGATTCGATTTTCGCCTTTACCAAAACACCAGACGTTATTTATAGTTATACGCTCTGGATGCCTGTACAATTCTATATACTCCACTTCGTCGCACGTGCTCCCAACAATATAACCTAGCTATCTTGAGACAGTAAGTCCCAACGGCAAATAAAAACTATCTATTTTTCTAGTAACTACTTTCTAACTATCTATATATTTCGCTGAAAAACTATCTATTCAGTTGTTATATTTTAAAGTCCTCCTTTAGAAGCGGAGATTCTTTATATAAGCGAAAAGAAATCGTTTGCGTCTAAAATTAAAATTAAAAAATAAAGTTTTATTAAATGTCGATTTAATCATGCGCGGTCGAATCTTTTACAATCTGTAGGTAATCCGTTGAGTCTTGGCCCAGGGCAACGCGTCTCCGCACGTAGCTATTTCGAGGCGCTCAAACGCGCACCGCAGCTGCAGGCGGCGCGGCACCGCTGTGTGTTACTCGCCTTAAAGCGGTCGTCTGACTAGACTATGGTCTGCGCAGGACTTTATTGGACCCGATTCCCAACTCCTATTGAAAATTTCATAATAGAAAAACCCAAATACTACTATAGTTTTATATTTATTTATTTTATTTTATGATTTATATTTATTTTATTTTATGATTTCTTTATTTAATAATAATTAGTGTACATATTTAAGTTTATATTTTATGGTTGTATATAGTTATGTAAAATAATTCACTTAATTACGTATATTGTATAATACTACTTTGTCCAACCTGAGACATTGAATCCAAGACCACACTCCTGCACAGTATCCCCTTGCAACAGTCCCAGGCACGCAACACAATGTTTACTTTTTTCCCTTCGTCATTTGCGTGATATTGTTTACAAACTGTAATGTTTTTTGTGGGAATTTCGTTCGGAATAAAGATCAGCTGTTTGTTTGATATTTTATTCATAAAAAAATAAATATAATAAAAGATTTTGTTAAAAGGTTTCGGTTTGTTTTGTGTAGAATATGTTGAAATATAAACGAATTGCTTTTCAAATTAAAAGTTTGATTGAAATGCATCTGGAGCTGAATTGGGAGTTAGAATTTTAATGACAGATCATTTTGATTTGTTATTTTAAATCCGAGCACGTTATCCCTATATCTATAAGGTCTTACTTTATTAGCGGAGGTCCTTTCAATGGATTATAGTACTCATCATTATTATGAAAAAAAATTGCTATGAGACCAAAACTGAAATTGCGATAAAAAATCAACTCTTCCATACCTTTAGTCGAGTAATATTTATAACTATTTGTATAGCGATTTTAGAGTTAGCCCCATTGTAAAAGTTGTTCATAATGATGAGTGCAATAGCCCCTTGAAAAGGACCACCGCTATTAAAGTATGACCTTATATTAATAACAATCAAAATCAGGCGAGATTTTTTAAGTGTATTTATTGAACAAATAACATTATCAAAAGACGTTGTAACTATTCCATATTAAATACTCAAAGACTCACGCGTTCGATCACTTTCGGATATATGAAGATGTCCAACCAACATTATTTTATTTTAGTTCCAAAATATAATTAACAAAGATAAGTGGGTTTTCATTCCTTTTTCTTTCATAATTATATTTTACAAAACACTTCTTAAATTAGAATTAGTTAGATAAAAATCTTCTATAAAAATCATCAGTAGAATTAGATTCTTTTCCTAAAAAAATTCATCCCTCATATTTTTATCTTATCGCTAAGAACTTGGAGAACTTGCGATGAGAACCAATAATCCAATTCAGGCCAAAGTAAAAGAATGATTTGGCGACGTAAAAGCTAATTTTAATAAAGTGCTCGCGCTACTCTGAAACATTGTCAGTTGGATTGAAAAGTATACTTTTCACTCAGACTAATTTGGCAATTCCATAGATTTACGCTTACTCGAAATCACTTTTAATTTGAAGGGAATATCAATGGGACAAAGTGTTAGAACAGTTTATTTTGGCCTAGGTTTGGTCTCGTAATCAGCGGGCTGTACTTTCCTTTTAAAAAGCATGTTATAATATTTATTTATTAAATACTTTTTCGGTCTAGAGCCAGCGTGAACCATTCGTTATTAGTTTTATCATGTTCGTCCTGCCATCTCTTTCGTGGTCTGCCGGGTCGCCTTTTCGCCATAACAGGGCTCCACTTAGTGGAAATCATAGGGGGAGGCTTTGCTCAGCAGTGGGATGATGCAGGCTAACAGTAACAGTAGGTATATACTTTATTGTACACCTGAATATAAAAGAAATTGTAAGTAAAGGAGATTACAATAATAAAGTACAATGGGCGGCAAAATCATCTTCAATATTCTCATTCAATGTTTCCATTATTCAACCAACCTGTCTATACAGGGTTATTTGTAAAACACCGGCAATGCTTTAAGGGGTGAAACTACTCATCAATATTAATAACTTTTACTATGGGACAAACCATGAAATCGCGAAACAAAATTCAAACTTTTCATACATTTTGATGGAGCAAGGTTAATCTTTTGTATGAAAAGTTTGAATTTTTTTTCGCGATTTTATGGTTTGTCCCATAGTAAAAGTTATATTGATGAGTAGTTTCACCCCTTAAAGCATTGCCGGTGTTTTACAAATAACCCTGTATACGTTATCTGATATTCTACAGTGAGCTGATCTGATTTGATACCTACAGTGTAAAAGCGATATGACCCACGCCTACTTGTTTTTAAATCCCGAATAAAAGAGGGATGTTATAAGTTTGTAGTGTGTATCTGTGTCTGTCTGTGGCATCGTAGCTCCAAAAAAGATTTCAATGCAGTTTTTTTAATTCAAAGCTAATTTAATTGGGATGGTTCTTAGCTATGTTTCATGAAAATCTGTTCAGCCGTTCAAAAATTACAACTCTTTTTCTAGTTGGAGTCGGGGGCTTTTGATGGTTAGTTTATGTAACACTAATTCTAGTTTTACATAACCTACAGTCATTCGACTAACTACAGTTTTGACTTTGGTTAGTACACGTTCTAATAGTCTACAATACGCTCATCATTTCTCGTTCTCGCTCGTAATGAGACCAAATCTTTCAGCTATAGAAATTAATTCGAGAGGATTTGGCTTTTATATTAACATACATGTATGAAAGAGCTGTTATTTGAATAAGTTTGTTTCATACAAAAGGTACTTTCAAATGATGGATTTGTTAAATACCTATTTAAAACGTAATAATTAATTAAAACTTTTAAATAATGCCTGTAACAAGATTAAATAACCAAAGTTTGTTTTTAAATTGAGAAATAATTTTAATAGCGTTTGTTTAAATTAGCTTTCAGTTAAATTTTTATGGTTTCAGAAAATTTATTGTTAGCATGTTAGCAACAATGGATTTATGTTATTATAAATTATTTTATTTTAATTTAGGTAAGATTGGAAGAAAACTAGACTGAGTAAAATTAATATATTTATACAAAACCGCCTTTAAAATATGTTCATTAAATACCTGTGTATGTGTGTATACCCATTTTAGTTGTAAGTTTTAGCTTTGTAAAGGTTTATTTTTTCATTTTGCCAAGTGCTTGGTTGTGCACTCTATTGTATTGAATTGTCTCTGCTGATATGAAATCTCTTTTGATTCGAATTTATCTAGGAACATAAAAATCTTTTGCAGCCATAATGGCTGGTTTGTGTAGTATTTTTTTCCTGGGAATCATTCAGCACACCGTATGGTTCAAGCATTTAAAGGACAGAAAATTCCAGCCTTATTATTTTGGATGGTTAAGTAAAAGATGACAATTAAGGGCTTATGTTGAGAAGATTAGCAGCGGTATCCTTCTGAACTATCGATATTATGTATTAAAAAAATACTCGCACTGAATGCCAATACCAATTCCATTCACCAAACTGTTCCAAGCCCATCAGGTTTTGGTAAAGTTCCCATGTGACCGTTTCTCTCTGTATCAGTAGATGAGTAGGTACCAACCTGATCTAAAAAAAAACACGCTGGCCATTTTTTAAGTGGTAACCCTCAGAATATTTACCATTATTGACTTATTCTAATTTTGATCTAAATCTAATTTTATTATAATCTATATATTAGTACGTGAAGAGAAAATTTTGTACCTACCCCTTTTTAAGCATATTGCGCGCACGGAGGAGTGTGAGATTTGGCATAGATAAATTTTATATGGAGAAGGAGTGCAAAAGCTAAAATTACGGTTGAATTTCGACCACTGGGTGATCACTATTTTATTGAATGTACGTAATTAACTAATTTACTAATATGCTTAAAGTCATTACTATAATTTTTTGTTGTTTTTCCTATTAGGACTATCTGCGCATAATTTAGTGCATGCAGTGCTCTTCTTTAAGTAATGACGCCCTTAGACTTTTTTTTTTTTTTAGACATTGCCCCTCTCTAGGATTTCTCCTGTGTCGAGGGTACAGTTTACAAACATACATGTCACATGCACAGTGCACACACAACCAGACCCGAAACAACTATCTGTAGATCATACAAATATTTGTTCCGTGCGGGGATCGAACCCGCGGCACGTAGCGCAGAAAGCTAATCGCTTAGCCAGTGCGCCAACCGTGTCGTTAAGTTTGAAATGTATAATTATATATGTAGCGGTGCACTCATTGTTGAGGAATCAAATTGATAAATCTATACTTATAATAAAATCGTAACGAGGCGAAAACTGTACATTGAATTTTTTTTTTGTAAAGTAATTGATACGTGTACTATAATCGACACTGATGCCAAAAATATAATTTTTATAATTTTTGTCTGTTTGTCCGTTTGTCTGTTTGTCTGTTTGTCTGTTTGTCTGTTTGTCTGTATCTATGTCCGAGCTTCACGGAAAAACCGCCGAACAGAATTTCATGAAAATTTATATGAATGTTCGTTATAAGGCTGGTCAACATATAGGCTACAAATTATTACGCTTTTGCCAAAGGGGGGTAAGCAATAGATCATCATGTCTGTTTACAATTATAAGTCACGGTAGAACTAGGCGACTCCTTTTGAAATATTTTATTGTTGTAGTTCATAGGTCCGGTCAACATTATTTTATGTTATAGAAATCATTACGCTATTTCTGTTGGGAGCTGAGCAAAATAATTGTTCGTAATTTCTCCGTAAATTTAAATTCCTTAATAGAACCAGTAAAGGCGGGTTCCAGTGACACACAGTACCTAGGGTAATGGTATTAAATATTAACTAAAATTAACAACCTACTAGAAGTTCGCTCATTGGCATCTTACTTTTAGAAAATTACCTAGGTACGTATTTCACTCACTGTCCTGTTCCATAAATACAAAGCGTGATGAAATTAGTTTTCTCAGGTTGTTCCTAAACCATTAGAGATAAGTTTTTGAAACGAATTACGAGCTTTTTCTATTCAGTTCTAACCATTTAATTTTTAATTTCGACTTTTTGAAACAAGATGGCGTTAGTAGTAATTTTAAAGTGAGTTTGTAGTATTTAAAAATGAAAAAAAGGAGAATTTTTGTTGGATATTGCATCCAAACAGACACCTGAAGGCAGGGTTTTAACAATTTATTACATTTATATGTAATTTAAATCAAAAGGTTTTCTAAACCAGTCTTAATAGTAGTAGTGGGTAGTCTCAATGACGACGGCTAGCTTGCTGTTTTAATTGGTCGCGGTTCATGACTAATATAACTTGGAAAGTGGTCAAGATTGAGCAATGGTTATACCTCAGCCGTGACAGAATGTTAACATAAAAACGATTTTTTAAAAATCAACAAATAATCCACGCATGCAAAAGTAGTAATCGTCGCCATCGGTCACGGTTACACCATGTCGGTCAATCCCCGACTGCTTCAAAGCGACCTCGCCCAATATAGTTTATCCTACGGCTAGCACAGCACCTCTATAAATTCATAGCGACGCCGACATTGCAGTCCAACAACAGAAATCCACTGTTAGGCGCTTAATTACCAATGCAGTGTTCAAAAAGACGGCACAGCACCTTTCCTTAAAAGAACGAAGGCAAAGGTTCCTCAGCCAAGGACTGTTAAACCGACTCCGGGCCCAAGTCCCTCTATATCGTCGAAACAGCGACAGGATATAGATGTGGCGTTGTCCCACAAACAATGTCATCTACTTCCCTGCTCATTGTGTTTCTACTCCTTTTCTAATAACTTGAATAACAATAAAATGCCGTATATATTTTAAAACCAAAGTGTTCCTTCATTATTATCTTTATAAGTGGTAAATATCCGAGAACCTACTAAAATAGCGTGAAAGCTGTAGTCTTAGCGGTGCACCGTACAATTAATTAGCGATAAGGATCTGTAAATAAAGCATAATTATTAGAGTTCTCTTGCGGTCATTTCGAGCGGTAGATGTCTAATGTTATGGTTACACTAGGGCCCAAAGATAGGTTATGCTTCACATACAGTTTGTGTTTGATGAAGTGATGCAAGCTAGAGACAGAAACACGATCGGCACGGCGCGGCGTGGCATCCAGGCGAATCTGCCTATGTCTCTTGGTGGTAAATCATTCGCTGATGAGTTTCTCTTACTAAAATAGGTACAAGACAGTAGGTAGGTACTGGGTTAAATGTACGAACAAATAATTTTACAGCACATAATACGAACAAAGTTTCAGGTTTCAAAAGTCTCACAACCGGTTGACCGTTTGTGAGACTTTTGCCTTTTTGATCGACTAACTATTACAATTATCATTTATCATGTATTCTTTTTTAACTGTCGTGAATGCGAGCTATCGTGCTCTTTGAGGTCCGGACGGATTCGAAGGAGAGTAAAGAACTCCCATCTAAGCAACGCGTGTTTTTACTTCGCATAGGAAAATTCTATGTTATTATTTTGGATAATAAGTAAAAAATACAGCATTTAATTACATCGATCTCATGTTTTTTGTAAGTTTTTGACAATATGAATGATGAAGGATAACTCCACTTTTTCATGGAGGTCAAGTTAAATGTTGTGAAACTTTCGCGACTCTTACAATGTGGAGTCACTTAACTTAGATTAATCGAAATATTGTCACGTGGGCAAAGCCGCGGGTACAGCTAGTAAATAAATAAATGAGAAGGTCAAATTTTCGATGAAAAGATGTTTATTACGGGTTTTGTTATGGTAGAAGTCAAACGTGCTTATTTCATATGCACTGGCGCGTTACTTGAACTAGTCACTCGCTCTAATTAGACGGTAAACGGGCGTTTTTAATTAACATAGGTTAATAAAAAAATGCCTGTGTGTATTTTCAATTAAAACATTTTTTTTAGTTTTCATACACGCATGGCGCTGTGAATTGAATGGCGTAATTGGCTGCTTTTTCTCTGAGTTATTGGGTCAAAATTCCAGGTCAAGAGTGATGTATATTTAATTTCTGTAGTTGTCATGTAAATTCAGATGTGATAAATTATTTTGCTGTGTTATTATTATACGGAAAATATCCAAGTGTTTTAATAGAAGGATTTTTTTTAATTCAAAGCGTATGTTGGCAATGCTTTATTATCGCTTGGTTTTCAAGCCTGTTGTATCTTTTGTAGAAATATGATGTTGTATTTGTATCTGATAAAGAAAGAAAGAAAGAAAGAAAAAGTTTTTATTTCTACGCCCAGTATGACGCACAAAACATAAAAATATCTAAGCTTAATTAATACAAAAAAAAAAAAAAAAAAATATTCATTGGTCTGAGAGGCTGTATGTTCTGATCTAGATAAAGCCTCTTTTAGCCAAGGGTGTTCTTGCAAAGCCCACTGTGTGCTTGTCATTTTATTCATCTTGACAAAGACACAAAATGAAATAATTGAAAAAAGTTAAAAATATGGTAGAGTGCCACAAACTTATCTGACCCGGTGACCAAAATTGGAACTAACGTCGCTACAGAACAGATGGAGATAGACGGAGATGACATTGGCAAAAGCGACGGCAGCGACGCCCTGACCGGGTCAGATAAGTTTGTGGCACTATAGGTAGGTTTTTTTTACCAGTAAGTTAGCATGCATGCTTACGGCCCGCCTGATGTAAGTGATTACAGTACAGATTAGAGTGAAGAAAGAAAATACCATCATACGGAGACAACACAAAATAGTTTTAAATTAACAAAAGGAGAAAAATAAAATACTTGAAACTAACATAAACTAAGAATGTGTGCCCCACGGATGGCGCAAATAGGTCAATTGCTCAATTTTTTATTTTTTTTACCAAATATTTCTTGAATTGTTTCCCTACGTAAATTATTATGACGTGGCTTTCAAACTGTACTGAATCATCAAAATTCAAGGATACTACTTGCCTTGCAAACAAGCCCAGCGTGTACATAAAACGCTTCCATGAATTCGTTAATCGGCTGCCGCGAGCCCGTGGCACCGCAAAAATAAACTAATGAAATCGTAATTAGGGTTAATGTTGGCCAGATTCTGCCCGGTTTCGTCTGTGGTTAACCTGTACAGAACTACTCGTTTAGATTTATAGGGTTTTCATACAAGATTTATGACTATCATTTATTATTCACTATCTGCGGTACAATCAGGATTTATGACACACTTTTCGGTATGGTTTTATACGAATAAATAAACTATTTTATTGTAATATCTTGCCGTCGCGTATGATAAGTGTTTTTGCTTTGCTGAAAAAAGGTATAAGTATGTGAATATTTAAAATGTTGAAATGCAAAGCCTTTTTGGATTCGCGCTGTAAAGTGATGTATGTTTGGGACGGTGTGGTTGCTGTTCACAATTTTTATTAAAAAAAATACAATATTTTTGCTCTCTGTATTTTTTAAAGGAAAATGATTGCTTGTTTGGGGTGGGTGTATATTCAGTGTGATGGAAGAAATAACATTGTAATTTTTCGCAAGATTAATTTTACTGACGTCACTGGCCTTATTGCTGGTTTTGTGGAGGAACGAGGTATGGAGTTCCTTCATTGAAAAGGAAGGATCCTCCGACCAGGCGAGGTGATATTGCCTGGCGGGCCGAAGCCCGTCAGTTGATGTCGGACAGTTGTATATGTGTTAGATACGATTATCTTTTTCCTTGCGTGATGCAGTCGTAATCTGATTGGTCGAATTCATATTTTCGCGCCACTGCAGTTAGCTTTGTTGCCTTGCTAAGTAGTTCTTGTATGTGGCGATAGATGTTGTTACAGTTTCTTTGCTTTACCGCTCATAGTTAGGAAAAAAATTATCATATTCGATTGTTAGTCCTTCGATTCGTAAATAAAAACCTATCCTATATAAACCTCAAACTCAAAGAAAAAAATAGCATTGCTCAAGATTCTTGGATCAATCGGCCTATTACAGTTGTCTGTTGGACAGACGTAGGCCTTTCCGCAAAAGATTAGTATTGCCCATTATCTCGTCTTCCAAATAAAACTCATGAGACTGATTTTCTCGGTTAACTTGTCAAATTATTACCATCAATTTATGGGGTCCAAAGAAGGCACCTTCACGATTGACAAAATATGAGTTCGTTTGGCGGACTTTTGACAGTCAGCGACGATAGCATTAGTGCTAGGCTATAATAAATACGCATACCCTCACATACATAGTTTTTGATTAATTATTACAATATTGTGTAACAGAAACTTAACGGTTGTATTAAAAATTGAAGACGTAGAAACTCCGTCCCTTAAGATACAGGTCTGCGTACCTAGTTTAGGGGCCGGAAATTAGACAATTATATGCTAAGACTCTGTTGTACAACCTGCTGTATACATGTGCTCTGTATCGTGTTTTTTCCTTATGTACAATAAATTTTAATTTTAAAATTAAAAAAAAAAAAAAAAAAATGTTTTATCACGTACTGAAGCCGCACGCAAAAAATCTATGATTTTCACACATGTTATTTTTGCATAATTTTTCACTCCACTCTTAATCATCTAGGTGAAGGAACATCGAAGTAGAAAATTATGTCATATTTATCTATTCTATACGTGTAAATAAAGATTATTTTGGTAAGAATCGGTTACAGACTTTTCAAATTTCGCCTAGAGATCGTGATACCTCTATTAATGTTCTCATGGTCAATGTCATGCATATCTGTTATTTGTATGACTGCTAGAATGTCTTTTTGGTTGTTATTTTTATTTGAATTATTGTAGTAGTTACATTGTTGGTGTGTTTATTATTATAAATAAATAAATAAATACCTGTGTAAAATTATGAAAATTTCAATTAGTTCCTGTGGCTAAAATGCTGATTGGATTTGATAGTTTTTGTTTTGTACAGTCACAGAATTTGATACCAAATACCTAAGTACGTGGTTTCATTTAATGTCGTAACGTTGTTACCATCCTGTATAAAGAGAATTATTATTTATTCGTTCACTACGAAAATATATTTAATTTACGGTTTCCTTTTCAGAAAATAAAAAAACGTTCTTTCAGGTACCTGAATCACTGAATCTACGTGACATGATAACTTGGTCACAGTTTTGCAGCACCAATTTCGTTCGTTTGAAGTCGTTTTTCACTTTTGATAGCATTTTTTATGAAGCCAGTGTATGGTGCTGTGAATTACTTTCCAAAAACTGCTGCAGGAATATTTGGGAGTCTTTTTATGGTGTTGTTAGGTGACCTGAAAATTGAACCTACAACTCCTGGGGACCTCAAACTTTTAGCCTGAAGACATTTAAAGATAAAATACGTAGATTTTGACATTTTATAAAAGTCCAATTCATGACAATAACAAAAAAATCTTTCATATACCTACTTTAACAATTAATAACTTATTATGTAATTTAGTTATTACAAATCATAATAAACACGCTAAGAAAACTAAGCAAATCTTGTAACAACTGTAATAAAATACGTAAATGTACCTTTGTTTTTGTTTTCCAAGGGTTAAATTGTTTCCTGCATGTAGTGCTGTCACGAGCAGAGTCCAAAGTCTAAACTGCCTTCAGTACTTAATAGTTTCGCGTCCGTTCACGGTTAATGCAATTTCAGAAGGCTCTAAACTTTCCAAACTCTATAAAAGGAAAGAGAGGAAGCTATTACAATGTTGAAAAGCTGATATGAGAGACTCCATTGCTTTAGTTCTATTTTTACTAACAGTTTTTCATAAGTCGAAAATAATTATAATAAAAGGAAGATAATTCTGATCAAATAAAAAAAAAAAAAAATCTGGCAGATAAATCACGCATGGTGATATTTGTATAAATCTAAAGGTTGTCAGTGTACTATTTATAGATAAAAAAAATTGACGGTCTACTACAAAAAATAAAACAAAAGAATACACTCCTAAACTTCTCAACTTTACTTTTTATCAATAGAATTCTACCATCAATGAAGCTCTTCAACGGTCGTAATTTACGGGTTGAGAATATAATTTAAAAAGAGAAAAGGGTAGCTGTCACTATCTTTAAGATATTGAAACCCTTACTTAATTTACTACCGAGTGTTACGTCTTGCGGTGATGACTTAACTAAGTACCGTACGGTGATTTACTATACAGGATATTTTTTTATGTAGTGCGCAAAATTTGTAGAGTGATTCAGTCTATGTTCCTAAATGCAACCGCAGTATTGGGATATACTTTAAAACAAAACGAAAATTCGACTTAGTATGGGAGACACGCATAATTTACAAGCACAAGCCATACAAAATCGAATTTTTATTTTGTTTTGGAGTGAATTTTAGTGCTGCGGTTGCATTTGGGAACGGACACTGAATCACTCTGCAAATTTTGCGCAATACATAAAAAAATATCCTGTAGCTATACCTACGTAATTCGTATCAGATTCTACCACTCTACGATCTCTTTAAGGGGTGATTGTTCAGTGTCATCCAAAATTACAAGCAGGGATTTTATTTATACAATATTTTCATTTGATAGGAAGTTTTGTTAAAATTGATAGACCATTTTTTTGGCCGACCGTACGTACGTGTATGTTAAAAAATAAGTTTTAAAAAGAGCACATTTCACCATCACACAAAATAAATCACGGAAACAAAATTTGAAAACAAAATAAAAAATTCCGCATCACATCCAGCGCAGGTGATAAAATAAATATTTATAGTAAATAAAAATGTTCCGTATCTCTCAAGATCCCTGTGGAGAGGAAGGAAATCAATTGATAAAGTTGGAATACACAGTATTCCCCGGCAGAGCGATACGTTTTCATTTGCTTGTCGCATCTAGAATCTGTGATGGTACCAAACCGGGACATAAATTCAAGGGGAAAACATAAAAGTGGGGGAATGGTAGAAAAGGTATTCTATTAACGTATTTCGTGTAGAATTGTTGTTTGTACGAGGAAGGATTTTGTTATAATAGCATTGAGGATTACGTACTTAACCTATTTGGAGTTTCTTGTGTGTAGACTTTCGTGAAAGTCAAGGTCCTAACCATTTTTTATTCGGAAAATACTGAAATTATCCCCTTATTCATAATCATACTATTAATAATACGATAATGAATAAGGGGAATAATTTTAGTTATTAGAGGTCATCTAATAACGAAAATAGCTTTAAAATCTGTTGTCATCTCTTTTTTTCGTATAAAGGAAAAGTGACAATGATAAGTATGATTTTTTAAACGTTTATAGAACGTCAGTTGTAGGAATGAGTTTGTATTTCTCATCTGATGTTAACTGACGATGCAGTCGATGATCAAGCGCATGCAAGCTGTTATTATGATTATGAGGCAGCATAGGATCGTAACTTGGAGCCTAAGCACATACGCCACAATACAAGGTGTAAATGATATCGTAAGAAAAACTGATACCATGGATTCAGTAAATGATTTTGGACGCCGCAGCAAAAGAAATTGAAGTCAGTCATTTCGAAAAATTTACGATTTTGTTCGCTAAATGTTTAGTTAGTTATAAAAATTGCTGACTCCAATTTCTTTTGCTACGGGATCCAGAATCATGTACTGAATCCATGGTATGAGTTTTTGTTACGATGTAACTTACCCCCTGTATATTACATTATTAACATTACATTACATTATGGAATGCAATAAGGAATTGTTGAGAGATATTATTACCAAAGACAAAAGAAAAAAAAAACTTCTTATTTTACATCGTTCCAATCTGAAATCGTTAGATCTAATCCTTCTGCCAAACGCAGTGATATGGGGAAGACCCATGTCTTATAGTGAAAAAAAAAAGACGATAAGAAAAGTTCCATAGGCGCGCCGAGGCGAGGTTTAAATGAAAGAGAATTAATGAAGAAATCTCGCCGATCCATGTCCAAAAATAATTGCTATTGCTTACCGGTGTTAAAGCATCCATAAAATTATTTGGCACTTTTATGCAAACTTTTTTAACTTGCCTACGTAATAACTTCTTCAAAATCAATTAACTTTTTCAATTTAATCCTCTCTTTGTAAACAGCTGAAATGTGTACTAAATACAATTATGAGATCGGTTCACACGTACGCTTTTTACTGCAAAAGGAGGATCGAACGTGAGATAAATTGCTAATATCGGGGATTTGTGGCAAAGCGGTGCGGTTTAATTTCCCCGTGGGAAATACGAGTACATGTAAAAGTACATATGTAAAGTGGGGTGAAACTATTAAATTGGTGCTGGATTATTTATTGCGTGTTGGCTATTTTATCTGTTCGGTGTCGATTTTAGTCATTTTGGGAACGAAATTTAAGAATTTATGTGTAATAGACGATGGTAATAGTAATGGTGGATGGTACGTATTATAAAGTTTCTAATAGATATAAGACAGATAAAATGTGAAAGTGAGTTTTGTAAAAGCGGCTGGTGTAGTTAACTAGAAGGTCGCAGAATCGAGTTCTGCTCGTAGTTGAATTAATATTTCCAATAAAAATCCACAAAAATGTTACAAAATTATTTAAAAAAATGCATAAATTAACAGGCAAAGAGTTCCACAAATTAAAATTAAATTTATTGGACTAGTAATCAAAAGCGTGGCTGCTGAGCATGAGATTTTGGGTCCGATTCCCAGGTTGAGCCAAATATTTTTTACTAGAAAACTCTCAAGCAGCTCGGGGTTTGGGATTGAGCCCAGTGGATGACAATAGGGTAGTTTTCAATTATAAAACAATGCCATAATAATGGCATTCGCAATATATGGGGTACACTGAATACCTTTGCATAATCCGTTACATACATAAATTATTTTGTACAGACAGAATTTGCATTAGTGGTTAATTTGAGTGAAGCATTACGTGTTAACTAAGGAAGATGGATTACTGTGTTGTGGTGAATAGATATAATATAAGTGTTTGGGAAACTCCGAGCCCATGATTGAACAAATTGTTTGTTGAAAGCGCACAGTCATACTTGGCTTATACGAATGTTCTGTTGAGTCAATAATTAGTAGAAAAAAAAAGCGATGTTCGCTCTTTTAATAAAAAATAGATGCTTTTTTTACGTTGGCTCAATGAGCCTTCTCCGCTGAGGACAGGGAAAAAATTGTTGCAATAGACGACTGTTTTAGATAAAGGGTAATTGAAAAAAAAATTGTTTGTCAAGTAAATCAGTTTTGTGTGCCATTTATACGGTAAGATATTCTGTACAACTTACAACATAGATGTAACACTTAAGTTACCACATTTCAAATAAATATTCTTATTCTTATCAGATTTGGATGAAATTAAGCACACCATTAGACGATGTCCTGGATTAACATAAATAAAAATAAACAAATCCAGCCATCACTGTCCCACTATTGGGCACGGGCCTGTTGAATAAAAAGGGTTAGGCCTTAGTCCACCATGCTGGCCAAGTGTGGGTTGGCGGACTACACACACCATCGAGAACTTTATGAGGTCCTCTCAGATGTGCATGTTTCCTCATGATGTTTTTCTTTCACTGTTACCGCAAGTGATAATCTAATTCTAATCCGCACATGAATCCGAAAATTCAGAGGTGCGGGCCGGGTTTGAAATCAGACCCTCCTGCATGGAAGGCAAGCGTTCAACCGCTAGGCTATTACTGGTACTATATACAACATATTAACATATAAGATATTTTTTATATGTGTACCGATATGACGTAGAATAGTGGTAGAAATCGCCAAGTGCGATAAGACCACCCTTTGTACATTTCTTTTTCTAATTATTGTATCTCTTTTATTCTATTATTGGTGTGCAATAAATTGTAGTATATTGTATTGCAGTCATCTAGAATAGCTAGTTTTATATAACCTGACGGCAACCTATCAAAACAATAAAATGGATTTATTCATATAGCCGCACAAAATCCTTCTTTGCCAGGGTTTTGGTAAGGAAAAACCGTATTTCCGTGGAGTTTCATCAAACCGGTCGTAAAATAAAGGAAGCGTGGAGGAAACTAAAGGATCTTGCAATATAGGAAAGGAAATTATAAACCTCTCTGTGATATAAGGAGTTTTGTATACCCTAAGCTAGAACATGTGATTGTATTATACAGGGTGGAATTTTCGAAGCGTACCTGGAGGAAAAGTACTCTAAATACTTCAGTATTTTTTCGGATTTTAGTCAGTTCGATTCCCGGGAGTGGCAAGCGTATTTTCAAAAATCTATAAATGCAGTTTTGTTTCTTTTTAAAAATAAAGGAATGTTTCCTTTGAGTAAAATTTGCTGTCTTCTTTTAGAGTACTTTTCCTCCAGGTACGCTTCGAAAATTCCACCCTGTATATTATTTGTTTTACACTTTTCCCCACCCTAGGATGCTTTCTGTACACACACGCAATACACCCAGACTCGGAACAACTGTCTATCTTTAGGCCATATAAATATTTTTTCGTGCGCGAAAGGAACCCGTGGACAAAAGCCAATCGCTTAGCCACTTCCCAAACCGCGGGTCTACCGCGTAACTAAAATTGTAACGAACATCGACATCGGTATTAAACTTAAATACGATCGTGAGAGCCTAAACTTTAAGCTAACTTGTATTTTTTTTACCGATCATGAAGATAGGAGTCCCAACTATATGATAGGTAATTTTTTTACAAGTTAGCTCAAAGTTTAGGCTCTCACGATCGTATTGAAGTTTAATACCAATGTCGATGTTCATTACAATTTTAGTTACGCGGTAGACCCGCCGTACCGTCAATTATGGTCTATCGTAAATCCAAAGATGGAGCCGTGTGCTATTCTCTTTTATTATTAAAATTAAGTGACGAAATATAGACATTTATTTTGCTCTCGGCCACTGACAGGACAGTCCCTTACGCTGACCTTAGTTACCTAATTAGTTCAGAAATACTTAAGTATTCCATAATCAATAATTGGCGTTCGCTTCATTTTGTCTGTCTTGCAGTGGCGAAGAGTCCATACAACCCGATTCCCATCGGCTTCCCTTTAGGAATTGGTTACTGCATAGACCAACGTAATATTATATTTTTTACTCATAAAACTGACAAAAAAAGGCTTGTTATTCAGTTAGATCGAGCTTTTCCAGACATGACTATATATATATTACAAGAGATGGTATGGATTTTTGTCTTGCGGCATTAATTGCAGCAATTTTTAGAGGGTATTTTTGGGACGGCTTCCCCTTTTAAAACTGTCACCCTTCGCCACTGCTGTCTTGGTTATCAAAAGACCATCATATTATTTTCTTTAGATGGCATGTGAATGTATGTCTATCTGGCCATATAGAGCCTGAAAACATAATAATATATGAATAAGTAAATATCAAATAGTCCGTCTGTAATAAACTATCGGCAAATGAGCGGGCCAGATTGACCTCATAAGTGGCAATCTGGCTGACCGCGATTGATAAGATCTCAAGCTAAATAAATGTTTGTACAGACCTCAGAAATAAGGCGTAGAAGAAAAATATTTTTCTTTATTTTTCTTTTGTCTTTATTACACAAAAGCGTATGTAATAAAGTATGAATTTTCTTATATTATGTGTACTTTTTCCTTAAGGCGTATGTAAGCGGTATCAAAATGTTTTGACGTTGCTTATGACATGTGCAGAATAACATGTTGGGTTTCATAGAAAGGTACATACCTATTATACCTTATGCTGAGCTGCGGCCTTTTGGCACAATAACTCATTTTATGTTTTTTTTTATTTGTTTTATTTATTTTTTATTGTGCTAATAAACTCTTTTTCTTTCTTTCTTTCTTTCTTTCTTTCTTTCTTTCTTTCTTTCTATTACTTATAATATTAGGACTAAATTGTAATTGTAACGAAGACTTCATTGTGATATAATATTATATACATTACACAGTTATTACACAGTATTATATACAAGGTGCTCATTAAAATAGGACACCTAATTTAATGGGTAATTGTACTCATCATTATGAATAAATAACTAAATACAGGAGGAAAGAAATGGAGAAGAAAAAACTGCTGCTCCATACAAATAATTAAATGTTACTCGACTAAATATATGGAACAGCAATTTTTTTTTCGCGATTTCATTTATGTTCCAATATTAAACAACTTTTACTAGGTATGGGACCAACACAGAAATCACGAAAAATATCAGCTCTTCCATACAATTTAGTCGAGTAATATTGAGTTATTTGTATGGAACAACAGGTTTTTTTCGCGATTTCAGAGTTGTTCTTATTATTATTTCGTTATTATGGTGTTAAAGCAGGTGTCTTGTTTAAATATACAGCCTGTATATCTAAAACTTTACTTGTGCGCGTCTTACTTAATTAGAACTAACTCGTAATGTAGGGTTACAAGTTACACACTTGACTGGGCTTTCGATATTCAGTCAGAAACGTCTATAAATAATACAATTTCATCACTACTTTTAAAGAATTTAAGTTTTACTTTGTGAATATTACTTTGAGTTAGAATTTATCCAATAAAAAGGTTCTACTCACATAAAATAAGTCCAATTCTACACTATTCTGAAATATGATTAGAAAACTCTTACAACACTCAGGTCTTAGTGTAAACTTAACCCGTGTGAACAACGAGAAATTCTCACGAATTATATAAAGCCTACAAAATGTACTCATAAAAGTTTCTTACTAACTCGTGCTCACACACGACCGCATGAACAATAAACTCTACGTTTTTATTTAGCAAAAATAAAAGGCCGCTTTACATTCGACCCCGATAAAAATAATTTAATGACTTAATATTTTTTATTCTGTACCCCACATATTCGTAAAAGTGTACAAAAAATTTGCCCGTGTAAGTCACAAAATGTAAAATTTACACCTAACATCACCGCTTTAGTCTGTAATATACCCTTATACGGACTCGTAGCTCCGCAGTCAGTGTAGCGTTATCGCGATCGAGAACGGACGTCTACGCCGTAGCACGTAGCACCGTAGTTCGCGCTACGAAACACAATCGTACTATAGTGACTATTAAACTAGTAATATATATCTTAGCATTATTGTCAGTAATTCGTCGTTTGTCAGTGTTGTTTAGATTGTGTTGTGTTGATTTCGTTCCAGATTTTTCCATGAAAGTAAGTATTTAATGAGTTTGTTCCAAGTTTTTATTAGTTGAAGTTTTGTTTGTTATGGTGTCGTCGGAGACGCTACATTATTTGTTTTAGTGAACAAATTTTGTACATATTAGACAAAGGTTATTATAATATATTTTATTTTGTTCATAAAGTACCAGTTTTGTTAAGATTGTTTGACCCCAATATATTAATCGATAACCATAAATTCTCAGCCATTGATCATATTTCATTCATATATCATATTAGATTTATTTCATATTTTATTATTTCATTTTGTCTATGCACCTGTCCTCTTCTTAGTATTTATGTCTATCATTCTAGTGCGTCTTGTGTTTGTGGCAAATAAATGTTTTTTCTTTCTTTCTATTTATACATAATTATTTCAAATCTTATGTGCATTTCAATAAATTATTGACTCTATTATTTATTTATTTTCAGCCTGGGTTGTCCCACTGCAGGGCAAAGGCCTCCCTCTCCTCCCTATTGACTCTATACTTTAAATTAATTCTATGTGCACCTAGAATCTCGACATTTCTTCTGTGTCTGTATCTGGTTTACATGATTTAAAGATCTATTCTTTATTCAACCGTAATATTGACTTTTAACATAAACACGTGTTAAAAATTGGTATTCAAAAGTTACCAATACATGCAACCATCTTTTTGAGAGCATTACCTACATAAATTTACAATGTTACAAATCAAAAGTATTTTATATTAAACATTTTAAATAGATTATTAAAAAAATATAACATAAGACATACTTATTTGATTGTCCTGAACCTGTGCATTATTATAGTACATAAGAATATAATAATAAGATAGAATTTAAAAAGATTTAATAATAAAGTTTCAATAATAAAGAAGCAAGGCCTAAGCCACGTTACGGTGTTCCATTTATAATTTTTGTTAATTAAATTAGAGACGCGGTTGCCAAAGTAAAAGTCAAAATCAAAATGTTTAATTTGCGAATATAGGTGAGTTGTTATAGTAAGGTAAAATATAATCAACGTACGGAAATCCACAGTTTAAAAAGAAAACAGCATCCCTCATGCCTGTATTATCCTCAAAATGCTCCTGATAAAATTGTCCCAAAATTAATAACATTACTGAAATTAATGAATAGGCAAAGGCATCCAACATTTCAATCCAATCAAGCCCTTACTACAGAGCCCCTCTTAATCACTACGTAAGGTCCTGAGGTAATCCTGTTCACGACTTCTTAACACGGAACTCTAGAATAATGACATTAATATACCCCGAGTTGATGACTCGTGTTCCTTGAATGGCAATTTGTACTAATTTCATGTGACTTGGACGAAGTTAATGTCAAACGGATATGTAATTAAAAGTTAAAATACATGTCTTGAATTGTGTTATATAAAGACACATATTTACGTCTGTGGTTTTGGCTATAAATTGTTATAGGATCGCTTTTCCTAGTAAAGGTTGCCGCACAGTTATCGCCTCAACAACGCAAGCGGTTCAGTATTCTTTGTATTGAACTCCATACTGCAATGTACATAAATCGGCATCGTAACGGTATCGCCTCACCTCGGCATAAACAAGGCAACGGCTAGCGGTGAGTGGTCAACTCGCCGACGCGACGCCGCACCGTCAGTCATCGCGCTTATGCCTCGCTGTCAGTGCGTTTACGTCTCGCCATCGCCGAGGGACGCGCGGATTGTCTGTGGTCCCTGCGGTTGCATTTTAACGCCATTAACGAGTTGTCACCCAGCCATCGCCGCGCGGTTCCCTAGCCGACGCCGCGCGGTCCCCCTGGCATAAGTGCACCGATACCTCGACGACGCTGAGCCATTCTCGTGTGCTTATGTCTCGTTGATGTCGGGCCGATGCCGATCTGGCACTGGGGTGATACGTGTGCAAAACCTTAATGCTGCACATAAGGTATTCATGATATAATCACCTTAGCATTTTCCCCAAGTATGTGGCATTCGACTGAATACCTATTTTATACGTAGTGACTACTATCTACTATGAATCTTAATATGATTCATATTATGAATGTCAAAATATCTACTTAATTGAGGACTCTTAATATCATCCGCATAAGGTTCATATTCAATATTCATCTGTTTGACAGTTACTAAGCAGATCATTAGATGAATTGCTCAATGTGGCCTTTTTAGGCCCCCTGACCTCCGTAAACCAGGGAAGATACCGATACCCAAGGTTAGACTGGTTGTCAAGTTTTTCGGGCTCTGAGTGCCCGTAACGATTGTCATAGGCATTCGTAGATCAACCGGGTCTTCCGAGACATGATGGGGTCTTGATATATAAAGAACTGTCAGTCATTCAAGGACTGACCGCAGCAAGTGCAGCCTAACCTCAGAGATTGATTGAAATGCGCGGTAGCCATTTAGCTTCAAGCTCATCAAAGGAGATAAATGTTGACTGGTAGAATTATCCATCTAAATATAGCTAGATAGATAGATAGACTTTAATACATAGTTTTGCTATTGTGTAATAATTTGAATTTAGATTTTTTTACATCTGAGTTCGCTCTTTCTAATTTCAAATTACTTTTTTTTTTTTTGTTTCTGGATGTGGTTTCTGGCTTCCAAAGATAGAGTAATGATGTGGTCTACAATTAACAGAAGGATCCCATCTCTTCATAAGCCACTCAAATCAATGAACCATTAAAAAGGTTGACATGTCCGATTTCCTGTCAGTCTTCATTAGGTATCTGTCCTTTGATATGGGTCAGTTCAATTTCAAAGTGTCTTCGGCAATACGCGTGTATCAATAAAATTCAGTATTTTATTTAGCTCGTATATATATATTCTGCAAATAGGTTGATAACAACTCTTTTATACGTGAGGTAGTAACATCGCTAGATGGCGGTGTTTTTAACGAAATGAATTCTTGATAATAAACGCTGTTAAGGATGCTAATAAATAAGCTTGTACAGCTATGGTTTCACATTTACTTTATTGTAGTTAACATTATTAGCACTGAATAACAATACTTAGGTAAAATAATTAGGCGCGCAGATCTGCGCTCAGTGAGGTTGTAATAAAGATGGCCGGCGCGGAGTGGCGCGGGCGACGCGGCGCGCTGTGAAGGCCGCTGTCAGTGTTGCCAACTTCACGCGTTCGGTGCGTGAACATGCTCCCACGCCTTGAAAGCACCAGCTTTCAAAGGTCTTCCATTGGCGTTGATTCTTCGCCTGGACAGCCATAGGTTGCTGTCGGAATCATACAAAATTTATTGATTGCTCTCTTAATTGTTCCTTTTATTGTGAAGAGGTCAGCTACCCGGTTGACACCATCCGGTCCGGGATAGAGTTTTGTGATGCGACCTAAGCGCCAACATAGTGGAGGCAAGTTTTCTTCTTTTAGAATTACTAAGTCGCCGACATTGAGCTCCTGTTGTCTTCTCCGCCACTTCGTTCTTTGTTGGAGTTCAGCCAGGTATTCGCGGCGCCACCTCTCCCAGAACTGCTGCCTGATTTGCTCGACTCGTTCGTATCTGTTGGGTCTCGTTTTGTTAATTGGCAGAGACGGGACTGATGTGAGAGGCCGCCCGATAAGGAAATGCCCTGGAGTCAAAGGAAGTGTATCGGATGGATCGGAAGAGAGAGGAGATAGAGGACGTGAATTTAGTATGGATTCTATTTGTGTGAACAACGTGGTTAGTTCTTCAAACGTTAAGGCAGCGTTGCTTGCTACTCTTTTAAGATGGAATTTTGAAGCCTTTACGCCAGCTTCCCAAATACCTCCGAAATGCGGTGAGTATGCGGGGCTGAATTTAAAACGAATGCCTTCTGTGCTGCCATAGTCTATCACAGCTTGACGGCTAGATTTAAGGACCCTACCCAATTCATTGTTTGCACCTACAAATGTCTTGCCGTTATCTGAGAAAATTTCAAACGGCTTTCCCCTTCTCGAAACAAATCTACGTAGGCACATAATGAACGCTTCAGTAGTGAGGTCACTTACGACTTCTAAATGGACTGCTTTGGTTGTAAGACAAACAAATAAACATAAATAACATTTTGATACTCGGCTACCTCTGCCCTTTTTATTTGCTATCATAAATGGCCCTGCAAAGTCAGTACCACAGGAATAAAATGCAAAACTGGAATTAATTCGGACATTGGGAAGGTTGCCCATTATAGGTTGTACTGTTTTTCCTCTAAAACGTATGCATACAACACAATTTCTTAATATATGTCGAGCCAAGTTCCTGCCTCCTATTGGCCAGTATTCTTCCCTAACAGAAGATAATAATAATTGTGGCCCGGCGTGAAATAAACGTATATGCTCGTGTCGCATTATTAATTTCGTTAAATTATGTTTAGAATCTAACAAAATTGGGTGTTTTTTATTATAATTATAGTCAGAATTCTGAATGCGACCACCTACCCTAAGAATACCTTCAGAATCTATAAATGGGTTAAGTGACAACAAACTTGATTTATGATGAAGCTCTTTTCCTTTTTTGAGTGATTGAATTTCACTGGAAAATGACTGAGATTGAGAAGATCTAATTAAGATTTTCAATGAATTATCTAACTCATCTGTGCTTAGAGTACCTGTTAACTTATTGTAAGTTTTAACCTTACTATACTTATAGACATGATTATTTACAAATCTATATACATAGGCCATCAATCTTTTAAGTCTTAAAAAACTAGAATACTTAGAAAAATCAATTAAGTCATTAGTTTCTACGCTAATGTGAACTTTTAGTTCTGGTAGTTCTAAAGGTGTCATAATAGCACCTTGCTGTGGCCATTCACTTGGATCCCTTCTAAGGAATGAAGGTCCCTCCCACCACAGGGATGAGGACTGTAACTGCTGTGGAGTGACGCCTCTTGAGGCCAAGTCCGCGGGATTACAATCGGTAGGCACATGTCGCCATGAAAAGTCTGATGTAATTTCATTTATTTCATTAACCCTGTTGCGAACAAAAGGCTTCAGATCTTTGAATTTTATCTTCAGCCAGCCGAGCACTACTGTGGAGTCGGTCCAAATAGTTTTACTAATAATATTACAACGTACTGACTGAAGGACCTTTGCACACAACCTGGCTCCTAGTAAAGCGCCGCAAAGCTCCAAGCGTGGGATCGTGGTTGGCTTCAAGGGTGCAACTCGAGCCTTGGCACACAGTAGCCTAACTGTAACTACATTATTATTATTAGTTGTACGTAAATATACGCAGCCGCTATATGCGCTCTGCGAAGCGTCAACGAAACAGTGTAATTCAATAGCTATAGGTGAATCACAAATTACATTTCTCTCTACTTGTATAGAAGATAGGCATGGTAGGTTTTTTATAAAGTTAGACCAGATATTTTTTATATCATCGCTTACTGGGTCGTCCCAGTCTAGTTTTTCACACCAAAGACGTTGTAAAATAATTTTAGCTTTTATAACACATGCACATAAAATACCTAATGGATCAAAAATCTTACAAGTTGTTGATATTATTGTTCTTTTTGTAATCTTTGACATGGTTTCTATGTCAGTTGGAAATTGTAATGAGTCCGTTTTAGGAGACCAATTGAGACCTAGAACACTTGATTGTTTGGTTAGGTCCAATGTGTCGTTTAATGTAGGCTCATCAGCAAATATTTGAGGACAATTAGTACGAATTTTACGTAATGGAAAAAACGCTAAACTTAATATTTGTGTCACAGACTTATAGATATGTACCAGTTCCTTTTCAGTAGCTGAACCAGTAGTTAGGTCATCATAATAAAAGTCATTCTTTATTATATTTGCAATATATTGATCTGGACATTCTTGTGCTAACTGAAGGAGACACCTAGTACTTAGGAAAGGCGCAGACGCTGTACCATATGTTACAGTGTTAAGCTGCAAGACCTTTAGTGGCAGGGTTTCATCTTCCCTCCACAGTATAAGTTGTAGATGGCGCTGTGACTCTACAAGGCTAATTTGTCTAAACATTTTTTCAATATCGCCCGTGATTACAAATTTATGGGTGCGAAATCGTAACATAATATTTAATAAATCATTTTGTACAACTGGGCCTATCATCTGGATATCATTTAGCGACTTTCCAGAGGATGTTTTCGCAGAAGCGTCAAAAACTACCCTAAGTTTGGTTGTTTCGCTCTTTTCGCGAATTACTGCATGATGTGGAAGGTAATTACCAAAGCAAGGACGTTTTATTTCTTTCAAATGACTAAGGTCTGAATACTCTTTAATAAAGTTACAATATTGTTGTTTTAAATTTGAATTACTCTTTAATTTTTTCTCTAAACTAAAAAACCGCCTTTTTGCTAAGTTATATGAGGCACCCAGTGCTTGCTCTGGTGATTCTTTGAGTGGCATTTTTACAATAAATCTACCATTGGCTAGTCGGCTTGTATGTTTTACAAAGCTATTCTCACATGCTTGTTCTTCCAGGCTGTAAGATATTTTATTTGGGGGCAGTTCATCTACCTCCCAAAACTTTTGTAGTGCATCTTGTATAAAATTACAGTTTAGTGTCTGTAATTGGGTGTGAGCATTTTTATGACTCAACTTATGTCCGTTCCCTAAAGGGCCCGACACTAGCCATCCTAGTTTCGAATTTTGTAAGATGGGCTTGTGTACACCTAACCTTATTTGCCCTGTACCTACAATGTCCCAAAAAACATCTGCCCCTAGCAGAATATCTATGTCAGAGGGACTATAGAACCCTGGATCAGCAAGTTTAATATTTTCAGGCAATCCCAGCTCTTCAACATTTACTTCTAGATTCGGCAAAGTGCCTGTAATTCGTGGGACTACTAAACATCTAACTTTTATATCAAAGAAATTATTTGTGCGTGAAGATAATTTTAAACTACAGCGCTCTTTAATGTCACACTGTATATTATTGATACCTGAAATCCGTAGTGGTTCAGAATATTGAGTAGGTATAGCTATTTTATTTTTAAATTTTTCACTAATTAAAGAAGTTTGACTCCCAGTATCTAAGAGAGCTCGTGCAATGTAATTAGTATTGTTTACAGGATTAACAATATTTACAAGTGCGGTACACAACAGAACCTGTCCTGCAGAGACAGTAGAGAGTGACACCGGTGACGTATTTGTAGATGAGTCATTAGTACTTGTACTTACATTGGTAGTTATATTCTTACTTTCTGTATTATTATTTTTGTGCACTAAGCTATTATGTTTCTTGTGACAAATCCTACAAGAACCCTTCAGTTGACACTGATAACTAGTATGTCCACCTTGCAGACAATTTAGGCATAATTTCAGTTTTGATGCTGTATCATATCTATTTTCAGGTGACATTTCCCTAAACTTTTTACATAAATGTAGGAAATGATTTTCATTGCAAACAACACATGATCTTTTATTAGAGGTATTACTGCAAGAATTGACAAAGGCCTTAGTAGTAGCTCTTTGCTCTTTGTAATGTGTAGGCTTATGATGATCATTTTTATTCATTTGATTTTGTGTTGTTTCTAATACATCGGCTCTGTTTCTCAAGAACTCATGAAATTGGTCAAGCGTGGGTAAATCTGATAAATTATTTTTAAATTCTTCCCACTTTGTACTAGTAGCGACATCTAGTTTTGTTGACACCATATAGATAATCAAAGCATCCCATTTTTCAGTCGGTTGTCCTAAAGAATTCAAAACTCGTAAATTTTTTGAAACTAAATCAATAAGATACCTCAAAGCTTTGTGAGATTCTCTATTTAGTGACTCAATACTGAATAACGCTTTTAAATGATTGTTTATAAGTAAATTTTTATTGTTATATCTTTGACACAGTAAGTCCCAAGCCACTTTGTAATTATTGGATGTAAATTCTATAGATTTTATAACCACTAAAGCTCCTCCCTCAAGAGATGACCTTAAATAATGAAACTTATTTATATTTGGGATTGAATCATTAGAATTAATTAAAGAGTCAAAAGTATCCCGATACTCCAACCATTTCAAATAACTGCCATCAAATGTAGGCAATTTAATTGTAGGAAGTTTCACTGAATTAAACTTATTATGTGTACACCTACTATTACTGTTAGAGCCACATTCAGAACCAGCTCGCTGGTCAACTCGAGAGGCATTGGCAGATTCATTCAACTCTTGGGCTTGAGATATAAGAGTAAAGAACTGATCCTCAAGGAATTCTCTTTCTTTTAATTGTTCATCTAAATTTAAACTTAATAATTCTATTTCGTTTTGCAAACTATCAAATGCGGAAAGCATAACTTGAAATTTTTCAGTTTTCATCGATAATTCTTTAGATTGCAAACTAGTTAGGTCTTTATATAGTGATAATTGATTTAAGTAATCTTTAAATTTTGTTAATTGACCTTTAATACTACTACGTTTTTTGGAAAGACATTTTAATTCTTGTTTTTCTGTAGCATTTAATTCTCGTTTTTCTGTTTCACTGTCTGGCATTTTGATTTGTTTTTAAACACAACACTCTCTATATTATAATAAAGTAATAACTAATACCAAACAATAATGAATTGGGTATGGTTATAATTTACGTAGTGTAAATCAAACCGTTAACTCACGACACCGTAGAGCTGTGATAGCGCGATGTATGCATGCACAGCACCGAGCGCCTGCCGCGGAGCCCCGAGGAACGAAGGCCGAACGCCTACGCACCGCGGTACCCCGAGGAACGAAGGCCGGCCGCTTGCGCCGCGAAGAGAAGCGCGTAGGTATCTAGTGCCCAACTGATGCACACTCACCGCTTCTGAAATAGTCGGCAAGCTTTGTTGAAACAATGGAAAATACTATCGTTCTCTGGACACTGATATTTGTTAGTAATTAGGCAATTAATAATAAGTTTTACTGTATAGGCGTAGCGTAGGCATAAACTTTCAGTTTATAATGAAAAACATAATAGTTTGCTTATGTTTGCTTGAAATGGTTATAATAGTGCGTATCGCATTAGGTACCTATCTAGGTAAATTCCTAGTTTTGTTCTAGAAATAGTAATTCTATGGAGTTAGGTAGATGTGTAGGCTCTTAGGCAGGCTACTTAGTCATCTCCTTTTTTAAATATAGGCACAACGAGTACCATATAGCAATTTGTTAGGCATGCCTCACGCACGTGCTCGGGTTAGGTTATGATGTAGGCAAATAGCGTGCCCCATGCCCGCGTGCTTAGGCTAGGTATATATAGGCATAAACTCGGATAATATAGGCAAGCTGACCCAACCGCTCGAAAAAAACCAACTCGGCTATTCACACAAAAGAATGCACACAAAAGAACAAAGGAATGGCAAATAGGTAAATGAAATAGGTATAGGAAACGGGCTACTTCCCTCGAGATAGACCTCTGTTGTAGTCCAAAGGCTCCGTGGGCTAGGCAGCAATCGCGTTCTTGATAGGTAGGTATCCTTTTGTTCTTTCTTCGAGCATGTTAGATTCGATCAACTCATTGTTCGCCTCCGAAGATTGTAGAACTTTTTGTCATAGTCGGTCGCCAATTTGTTAAGGATGCTAATAAATAAGCTTGTACAGCTATGGTTTCACATTTACTTTATTGTAGTTAACATTATTAGCACTGAATAACAATACTTAGGTAAAATAATTAGGCGCGCAGATCTGCGCTCAGTGAGGTTGTAATAAAGATGGCCGGCGCGGAGTGGCGCGGGCGACGCGGCGCGCTGTGAAGGCCGCTGTCAGTGTTGCCAACTTCACGCGTTCGGTGCGTGAACAAACGCCGAAACAAACTCAGGATCATTGTCTCTTTTATTTCATTTTTTTTAAAGTTGAAACAATTATTGCAGTATTTTTAATAGGAATACGGTGCAAGGTACTCTAGGATTTTGAAACGACGTAAACTAATATGGTATTTGTCAGGATGGCGCGATGGCGGGTCAAATTCAAAACTTAGTACTATTACTTTTTGAGGTCAATTAGACAGCAGAATCGACACCAGAATAATACCCAGTACATTAATAACATTTGGGTAAAGTAGTAGTAGTGAATGGTGAAAGAGTGCCACCTGTTAGGACTGGTCAGCTTGTAACTGCCATGGCAATCTTATTCAGAGGCTAATCATTACTAATCTATTCTTGTTTTATTTATTTATTTAATGCTTTATGCACAGGTAAAAAAACACTGCACAAAGGCGGACTTAATGCCATAGGCATTTTCTGCCAGTCTACCTTAGGGCAGAGACAAACATGGTGGGTGCAACGTAAAATAAATGATAATTGGAAAGAAAAAAATAAAATTCAAGATCAAGGAATAAATACATAGATACATACATATATTATTATAAACCATAAAAGAAAACATACATATTGATAATTATACTGCGCTCAAGATACACAAAAATACGAATTAGTGAAAAACTAATCCAGCAACACATTAAATTACATTATTCTCGCAGCTTTTATCACAACATTGTAATAATCTAGATTGTAATCTATTATTTCAAAAGAGTTTCCATGGAGTTTCTTGCCGGTTCTTCTCCATAGGACCTACTATTTCGAATCGCGCACCTAGAGTCTCGAAATTTCATTAGTACCTGTATCTCGTTTACATGAAATAGAGATATATTCTATTCTGTTCTTAAGTAGTGGATTAGTATAATCCCTCGCTACTAACAGCCTAATTAAATTAAAAGGACGTAATAAAGTGGTCCTATTATAAGTGTTGAAATACGCACGTTCATAACCTAAATTATTTTTCCTGAGGACTGTAGTATCCACAAAATTGATCCATTTAGGTAAATATGCCTAAGTCACGGTGAAATTAGGCGCACCCTCTAACGTTATTAATGAGTTTCCGATATTGCCTCCACTCTGCTTCTGAATTTAATAACCTACCCTAAATTTTAGAAATCGACATATTTTCTTTTTACTATCAGCTTTTTTAGATATTTCCCCTGCGTTGGACGCGGACTTAATTTCGGAATCGGATTTACTTTTATAAAGCATTATTTATGAGAATCGGATAAGATGTGCTTACGCATTATAAATAATTTTGTTCATAATGAGCCGGTAAATTGAAGTTTCGCCAATCCAGATGTCAAGATTGGTAATTATGAAAATATTCCTTTAAAATAAATTCATTGAGCCTGCTGTGATGCCAATGCTCCGCAATGTCTCATTTTCGGCGTCAGCATTGCCATTTTTTGAGCGTTCACATACAGAAAAGCGTATAAAATGATATTAATAAAAAACTTAACAGCTTTTGAAGTTGATGCCACTGCCAAACTAAGGTGCATTGAATAATTAAAGGCACCGATCTAAAAACTTGACAGCACTTCTGAGCTTTTAAGTTTTTATGAATATTATTTTATACGATTTTTGTACTATTTTTAAGACTATATTTGTTTTTCTATTTTGAGTGGCATAAAGTAAACATACATATTATATACGTATAACCTACATATAATACAAGTTTAGCCCGGATTAAGCTCAAACAGGTGTTTAATCGGAATTTTGTTATCATTCGATCGAGAATAGGCCTTAGCCTGTTAGTGCGACCCTTTTTTGGGATCTTTCGTTCCATCCCTTTTTCGGATCATCAAATACCCTTGTAAAGGTTCTAATGGATCTCCATTAGAATCACATGGTATCAATGTTGCGTGTACTTATTATACTTAAAGCTGTCGTTTGTCTCTCAATGTCAAAGGACCGAACAAGTTTATATTATTATGTATGATATAACGACCTACATTAATGTATTTAGTTATACAGTGTGTATCTGAAATGCGTGGTCATATTGAGGGTGTGGATCGGACCATCGAACTGAACAAATTTATCTATAGGACTAACATCGTAATCGCGAAAAAATAATCAGCTGTCCCATACAAAACTTCAATGCCTACTCGACTGATGGCTGATCTTGATTTATTATTGGTACCACCATGTACCTACTGTTCTCATATTTGCAAAATAAATTATCGTTAATGAATTTTCATTCGTTTATCTTTAAAAAAATTACATTAAACAAATTAATTCGTTCAAAGTAAATGTCGGGTTTGGTAAATGTGATAATTGGTTGGCAGAGCCCGTTATGTCACTCCACAGTATACCTTCTAATTTGTATAAAAGATTATTTACGCTCAGCTTGATTAGTATACAAGATGTGGTATACAAATATTTTGATTTGATCAAATATATTTAATTAAATTCCCAAAATACCCGTAATGACTGTTTGAACAAATACAAATAAATTGTTATTGAGAGTATCTGAAAATACTTCAAGCTTATATTAATACTCTATTTAATCCAATTAATGATAATATGAAGAAAGGATTCCTGAAGTATTTAGTAAGTAATAAATAATATTTTAATTTAATATATTTGAATTGATTGAGCAGTAGGTAGTGGTTGCTATCTAAGTTTGAAATCGGCCCGCAACTTTAATTTTTGGAATTTTAAGCGGATCGTAATTTAAATATCGCGTTAACGGTGAAGGAAAACATCGTGAGGAAACCTGCACACCTCATAAAGTCCTCAATGTGTGTAGTCCACCAACCCGCATCTTGCCAGCGTGGTGGACAAAGGCCTAACCCTTTTCATTCTGAGAAGAGGCCCGTGCCTAGCAGTGGGATAGTAATGGGCTGGATTTATTTATTTTTATTGAAAGAAAACACACTGTATTCCTGACCGCTTTACAATCCATCTATCCATTCAGACCATGTCTAACCATTACTGAATATTAAGATCTTCTCTGTTTACGCTTGTTTTGCTTATTTTAATTATTCAATTATTGAATACTGAATCAAATATAATATTATTGATAATTATGATTTTATCGTTTAGTCTTGGGCAGATAATATTATACTCCAATATTGCAAATGTCCCAAAAGGTTAATTAGGTTTAGATACAGGATTATTGAGGTGGGCATGCCCTTAATAAGCTCTAACAGAGGCCGATCGTAATTATCCTATTCTTATTTTTTATTCACATTAAACGACATTATTCTCGCAGCTCTTACCACAACATTGTATTAATCAAGATTGTAATCTATTATTTTAAAACAGTTTCCATGGAGTTTCATGCCGGTTCTTCTCCATAGAACCCACTATTTCGAACCGCGCACGTAGAGCCTTGACATTTCATAAGTGCCTGTATCTGATTTACATGAAATAAAAATCTATTCTATTCTACAGCTTCGGCAATTATCCGTATTTTCGTCATGTCGTCGTGATTCAGTCTCTGTTCCTAAATGCAACCGCAGTATTGGAATACACTTTAAAACAAACCGAAAATTCGACTTAGTATGGGCGACACGCATAGTTTACAAACGCAAGTCATACAAAATCAAATTTTTATTTTGTTTTGAAATGAATTTTGGTACTGCGGTTACATTTGAGATCGGACACTGAAACACTCTGCAAATGCGCACTACATAAAAAGATATCTGTTGTTACCTTTAATATAACTACTTGAATTATAATGGATGACATCATTATCCATTATGAACTTTAAGATTAAGACAGTGTAAAGATAGTGTCGGTCCTCTATCCAAAACTTACTACGTTGGTCAAAGGCCCCTACGGCTTCCACAGTTAAGATGGGCTTACACTTAAATCCCGGTGACTTAATAAATCGTTTGTTTGAGTAGAATATGTTTGAGGCGTCCTCAGTTTAATTTTCCAAGACTTAGTGGTAATGGTTTTAGGTCTTTATGTCTTCGTCTTACTTTACAAAAGCCTGCAATCTGTATGAAAGTTCAAAGATTAATAAATTTTTAGCCGTAATAATATAGCGGGAAATTCCGTGAAGGGTTAATTTTAGTACAATTTGTGACTGCATTACATTCTTCTTATTTCCCTTACCTTATCTCATTATCTGGGATTGGCTCTACTTGTCTGCCTTATCCACTTATCTCTATTTAGAGCACTGACTGCACTACATAAAGTTTTTTTGAATAACGATGCCCTTCATTTATACTGCTCTTGTAACGTGGGTGCAGTTTTTTACTTATATAAATAACTAGCTGTTGCACGCGGTTTCAATCGCATCCTAGAAGAACTACTTCATATACCCGGATATATAGTATCTTATCTCCTAATCATAGTCCTAATCATGCCATAGCAAAGCAAACATTCCACAAAAAAAGATCCCTTTTAACAGCTAAAATTAATACAAGCATCCGGAAATTAATTAAGACATATGAAGCATAGCCATATACGCTTGTGAAACATGTGAATAAATCAAATCTTTTCTCTTTCTCTTCTTTTAGATGGAGGATCCTCCGACCAGAATTAAAGTGATATTGTCTAGCGGGCCGAAACCGACAGTTGATGTCGGACAGTTGTATATTTTTTTTTATAAAACTTTGCCCCTCACTAGGATTTCTCCTGTATCGAGGGTACAGTTTACAAACATACATGTCACATGCACACACCACGCAGACCTGAAACAACGATCTGTAGATCATACAAATATTGGTTCCGTGCGGGGATCGAACCCGCGGCACGTAGCGTAGAAGGCTAATCGCTTAGCCACTGCGCCAACCGTGTCGAATATGACGTATTAGATACGATAATCTTTTTCCTTGCATGCTGCAGGCTTCGTAATCTGATTGGACGAATTCGTATTGTATACGCTCATTGCCGACCATTGTAGTTAGCTTGTTACGTTGCTACGTAGTTCCTCTTTGTGACGCTAGTTGTCGCTACAGTATGTACACACTACATTTGTAGGTCATAGAAATTTTATTCTGTGCGGAAATGGAATCCGTGATATGTACCGCAAAAAGCTAAAAGCCAAACGTGCATTCAATTGTGTTCGCATATACATGATGTATTTACGCGTACGTATATTGGATATGTTTGCTTTCTCGAAGCGTGTAACGTTGCACAATGCACGCTCGTTCAAAGTGCCCGGCGTTGTATCCATGTTTCTTGTTGATGCGCGTGTACCGTCTCTATTGCAGCAGCTGCAGGCTCGCGGTGCACTGTAGAGCCTCATAGAGCATACTATACATCGTTGTCAAATTCGTATGTTTATCTCATCGACTTAATATACTGCTACTTAGTAGTATATTAGGTGTATGGTTTATCTAGAGTAGGAAGTAGTTTGAGACAGGTGGCTAGTGTTTAATAAAACAGAGGTAGTCTAAAATTAATATTTTTTAAAGATAAGTTTCATTCAACTCCATTAGAACTTTAAATGTTCTCAAAGTACTCACCGTATTTTCGTTTTCGATAAATATATAAACTGAGCAAAATTAAATACAATAATTTAAATTAAAAACTTCTAATATTAATTCTATAAAGTACCCAAAATTTAATTTATGTATGGGTTTCTTATCTTTTTTGAACAAAATAATGCAGTACTTTGAGAACAACCCCGTCAGTGGCGCAGATACAATTTAAAATTATTATTATTTATTAGCATTATTATTTCTTTATTATTTATTAGCATTATTTTCTTCTACATTATATTTCATTCACTTTTGATAAATATTATTATTCACTAACTCGGTCGTGTAATAAATGAGTTTTCCGTTACCTCTCTAATTATAATCATACTAATATGTTAATGTTTATTATTCCAGAATTGGGATGCACCAGAATCTAGAATATAAAAATATGAAGGTGAGTTACGAAGTCCTTCTTCATCATCATTTCATTACTTAGTACTGGCAATCCACTTCATCACTGGCCACTTCATGTTTTCAAATTTCTATTTGAATTAAGATAAAATTGTTGAATGCTTTGTGTCCAATAGAGAACACGTTAGTTCAAAATATATCCCATTGTAAAATATGGTAAAAAAAAAATTACTTGCTTATTTAGCTTATTGACTACGGGTACCTACCTTCGTTTTGAGGATACTTATGTCGAGCTATGAAGTTACCTTCTATAGGTAACTCCATAGCTCGACATCGACTCTATTTTCGACATCGACTTTATGAGAACTTGAGATCGTTTGGAGCCTGGGTAGTCAGCCCCGCTACTACCATTGCTGATGTTTTCAACACGTAATGACTACCTTCACCTGAGGGGTACCTTACCTTCGTTTTGGGGGTTCTTAGGCTCAGCTGTGGAGGTACCTATACATAGACTGTTGACATTTACTTTTTTGAGAACTTGAGATCATTTAGTGCCTGGATAGTCAGCCTGGCTACCACTATTGCTAACTGGCTAATGTTTCTACTATGGCATGAGCGATTACCCCTTTTAACTCGTGTCAACATGACAGATGGTCGACTTTATAATATATAGTTTAATATGAACTAAAATAATAGGTTTTGTCATCCAAACTAAAAGTATATGCATTTCAGCTCAATGGGTCAAATTTAACTTCCAAGATTTTTTTACATAGTTAGTCACAGGTGAAGCTAATAAAAGCGTATTATGAAAATCGTAAACCAATTCATTCATCAGTTGATTTTAATTTACGATTTTAATTATGTTTACGAAATTCTATGAACCGTAAAATATTATCGCCAAAAGTTAAAATATACTGAATACTGATAAAATTACGCTAATGAAAACTTTTAAGCAGGATATATTTAATTATCACGCGCCAAGAAGTTTTATAACATACTTTCCTTATTGGCGGAATTGGCGGAATTGGAATGGAAAATGTTTACATGCTTAGGAGTTCATTAATTTTGTTAAGAAATTAAACTTTATCTACTTAATATACGGAGTTTTACTTCTTTAAGGTTGTTTAGTCTACTTTATCTTGTGCTTATTAGTAGGAGCACGAACGGATAATTTATTTGTGATTAGCTTCTGCTCGCGATTTCGCCCGCTCTGTCTTTGAACATAAAAAATATCCCGTTTAAGATTTATATCACCTATGCCTAATTGCCAGTTCAAAAAACATAATAAAATATTATAGTTAAAAAAAAAACTATAGAACACGCTTTAGTCATCCAAACTGAATATGTATGCAAAATTTCAGCTCAATCGGAAACCGGGAAATGGGACAAATTTAACTTCAAAATTTTCTTATAGTTAGTTGGTGAAGCTAATAAAAGCGTGTTAATAAAAATGTGACAACTATTGCTTCCCCTGTTACATTTGAAAAATAAAATATTATAGTTTAAAAAAAACTATAGAACAAGCTTTAGTCATCCAAACTGAATATGTATGCAAAATTTCAGCTCAATCGAAAACCGGGAAGTGGGACAAATTTAACTTCAAAATTTTCTTACATAGTTAGTTAGTTACAGGTGAAGCTAATAAAAGCGCGTTAATAAAAATGTGACAACTCTTGCTTCCCCTGTGACATTTGAAAAAAAAAATCTTTAGCCTCTTTTGTCGTTGATCTTAGTACCTATTTATGTTTACACAATGTTACTGCAATACATCGGACAGAATATCTTTATTGCTAACAATCATTGTGAGATGACCTAGCATATTCATAACCGGAGTCTACGCGGGTTTACTTTGTTCAATATTTAACTTATGATTTCCCATAGGAAATAAGCGGTTGTAAACATGCTTTTACACGAAGCTAGTACAAACATTATACGTATAATAAAGTATGGGTCTTGAAGTTGTACGAAGTTTGGACAGCTACCTTGTTATAATTACGTGAGAACTTTGGTTTTACCAACTTTCTAAAACTTTTTGAAGTGATCGAACCCTCGTTATCCTCACACACGAAGTAGTCAATTGTTTAGAGCATAATACGAGTGTCACTCTAAAAGGTCCGGTGTGGCCTGGTGCGTACAGTACGCGTATTGTAACTTTGCCTCTGTGAAGGTACCTGCGCGGACCACACTGACTGGTGAACGATTCCATGAGCGCTCGGCCTCCGCGTCCCCCGTAATCCATTTAGTCCTATAAAGCGACTACTGCGCAGCCATTTGTTGCTTACTTCAGAAAAGCAAAGTTATAATACGCTTACTGTACGTAGTATACACATAGGTACAATTTCACCCAACGTTTAAGACAAAATCTGCCGTTTAATAATCATGAACATTTGTTCGGGTAAACAACTGTTTTCATAGTAAAATATCTGTTATATAATATATTGCTGGTGACTAACATGGCTCTTAACCGCCAAACAACTATCAGTTTTATATTCACTATCCAATATTTCAAGGTTCTCTTCTCCGTCTTCTGCCTTTCATCAAAAAAGTTGTTTTTCATCGCTATTGCTTGTCACGTTGGTACGATACAGCATACTTTAAATAAATATTTTTTTATTATTGAACATCAAACTATTTACAACCTTAATAAATAAACTTAAATATGTACACTAATTATTGTTAGATAAATAAAATAAAAGAATAAGCATTGCCATTCAACGTGGCAATGCTGCCAGTCTTCTGGGCACGCTACCAATTGACAGCGATGAGGAGGAGTACTTTGACGCCTAGGTGCTCAGTTTTATATTTGTATTTATTTTATTTTATGATTTATAAATAAAATATATTGTCACGGAGAGTAATACGTTTTAGAGATGAGCGTTTTTAGATTAACGATGACAGGCATCGATGCCACTTACAATATCGGATGCCGTGTCATGTTGAAAATGGATGGCAGTGCCATTTAGTTGTAGTAGATATCGTTGTTGTCGGTTGGATGCGTATTGTGAACAATATCAGCATTGTACCGCAGTGGACGGCACGAACATTGTTATAGTAGGCATCGATGCCAAAAATATCGATGCTGATATCGGATGCAATTTTTGATATCGATGCGCGTCGATGACAAAAATATCCAAAATTATCTAATGCGTTTTGACCTTCATTTTGATTAGTGTTAATCCAGTCCAGTAGTTCTACTGTTTGTTTAGTACTTGTGTATTGATACACCATTTTTATGCTAGGTATTAGTTTACTTCTATAAGAATATTTTATCAAGATAAGATGCTTTGATATCAGAGAGATATTGACACAAAAACCAAATGGAGGCTTTTGACGTCGCCTAAACAATACCTATTTTAGGTCACTCTTATTTATCCAGGACAAAGAAAACATAAACAGGATTAGGCTTACAAATACGGGTCTTTATATAGACTACAAAAAGTGCTCCAAATATTATTATTACTGACCACAAAAACAGGCAGCACTCGGGCGCAATTAAGTTAGATTAAAAACTTATATCGCCATATGGTAAGTGTATTAAGGAACAAGGGAAAACTCTTACATGCCATCTCCTATTATATGATACAAGCCAGAACACTGGTGCTGATTCTGTTGTTAATAAACTTAGTCTCACTATGTCTCTTTCTAACAAAAAATACAAGAGAAGGATAAAATATATTTAATCCTGGCAAATTACTCCACTTGCTTGTTATCAACGTGAATTTAGTCGCCATCGCCATAGGTCGCGTCTATAATATAATATAATTTCCCGTAAATTACAAGGACATAGACTAAATTTACAGTTCCAAATATTTTATGTCCTTTTTCAATTATGTGTGTGAGAAAGAGAATGATATAGTCTGAAAATTAGTTTAGTGCGATGTGCAACAGAATCGGTGCTACTCTCGTACTTCTTACTATTGTAAACGTAATAGTTTGAGAAGATGTTTAGATGTTTGTAATTCAATCATGCATAAACGGCTGAATGGATTTGGATGAAATTTGGTACACAAATAGACCATGTCCCGGATTAATAGATAATATACTTTTTATCCGCGTACATGAATTTGTTACCCTAAGGGCTCAATTATGGAGAGGCGGAAGTATCGCGGCGCAAAGCGGCGTGTCGTTGTCTCGCTCGCTCTCCATGAACGGAGATACGCGCCTTTCTTCGCGTTGCGCGCCGCTTTGCGCTCCGCGCGACTTTCCGCTTCTACATAATTGAGCCCTAAGATACATGAGAAACCGCAGGCTACAGCTAGTAACTTATAGTGTGGTGTTGTGTAAAGTGCTTTCGATTTAGTAGTTAGAAAAGCTAACTTGTACCTTTAACTTTAGTTTTATCAAGTTAGTAAAAGTTTCTGAAGGTTGCTAGTCTATGATAAATAAAGGTACCTGTAGCAGGTGACTATTTTTTTAGGTTAAATGAGTTAACGGTAGTTATTTCTAGTAAAGCGACGACTATATAATAATAATAGCCCATCACTGTGCCACTGCTGGGCATGTACCTCTTCTCAGAACGAAAAGGGTTTTAGTTAGTTCACCTCCCTGAACTGGTGCGGGTTGGCGGGCTACATACGCCATCGAAAACTTTATGACTCTCTCAGGTGTGCAGGTTTCCTCACGATGTTTGATCCCCACATAAATTCGAAATGTCAGAGGTGCGGGTCGGTTAAAAACTCAGACCCCCTGCATGGAAGGCAAGCGTTCAACCACTACGCTATCATAAGTTACTTCATCTATTTGAAAAAAAAAACCAAAACTATTGAGCTAAAATTTGGCAGATAAGTTATTTGAAACTCGGAAAAGGACAAACCTACTTTTCATTCCAGATTTCAAAACTTTTCTCGCGAGTCGCGGGTACAGTTGGTCACGGCCGACATTTGTTCTGATTATAGATGTTTGTGTAATTTTAATAAAACGTACTTAGCATCTATTAAGGTGGTTTGAAGATAGTTTGAAAAGCCCATGACCTAACAGAAATTGAAAAATCCTCCATCGCCCGTGTGTCACTGCAAGAGTGCCAACTGAAAATGAGAGCTGGGTTATGCCCAGCAAATTCTGAGTTGGCAAATTATTCGATACTGGCATGCCGACAATATAATAAAAATATATATAAATATATATTTTTAAATTTTAATAATGTTGTTAGTTTTAATTTTAATTTTTGATTTTTTTTTTTTCTCTAATTTGTTGTTTATAAGTTTAAGTTCTTGTAATTGGTTGTATATTAGTTTAAGTTCTTAGCTGTCGCATTAGGGTAAACCCTGTAATGATAGTTTAAGCAGTTATAAATAAATAAATAAATAAATAAATAATACATGGTCTTGTTAACTTGTTATTATTATTTTATTATTAATCTTTGTTCTTCTTATCTTTGTGCATTAGTTTATCTAGTCCGAATAAATGATATTCCTATTTCTCTTCGTTTAAAATTCAGAATTTCCTTTACGCACATCTTTGTAATTCATTATGAGCTCATAAACGTTCATTGCTGGACATGGGTTTTCTAATAAATCACTACAATTAATCACGTACAATGTACATACAGTACGAGATAGTATTCTTAGGAAACGTAATGCTTTCAGAAGAATGTTGCTGCTTATTTTCTGTCACTTATTATCAATTTTGTTTTTCGTTGGGAAAGACACCATGCAACTATGAGCTAAATATGGTGAACTATTTTTTATCTAAAACCACATGATAAGAATTTAAAATAGCGTTTTAAGCAAGAAAAGGTAAATTAGAATGTGAGATGTTGTCTTTTTTTAAATTTATTTATAAAATTTGCATTTTATTTTAGCTCTGTTGAACATGAAAATGAATAACTATTTCACGTAAAGCCGTGACGTAAATGAGTTAATCATACTCGCTTCAAAGAGCTATTTATTTTTGAAACACGAGTATGTCATGAATTTGTTTAATGCCATCATTATTCAAATTGAATTATGTTGCGAAAAGATTAATTTATGCAACAATGATTTCGGAATTTTATTAAGCTTTCATTAATGTTTTTATTTTATCTATTAGAATAAATAATATTTGAGTATTAGGTATTTTACAGATCACTATTATAAAAGGGAAAATAGAGACGGAAAGAAAAAGAAGAAGACCAAGAAGAAATGATTGACTGTTCTTAATATTTCATTGTAGTAGTAATCAGAATCGTGCGCATCGATGTTAACGCACAATTCACACATGCACACTTAACAAAAATTCACGCAACTGACGGAGACAGAGACTGATGGAAACCACGGCATTCCTTAATCACCACGATTTGTTCGCATTTGCGGGAATGCGCCAAATTAAGCGAGGATCAGCAATCGGTCACTGTAGTGGTACTGTCTGCCACAAACAGTGACGTAGTTGCCAATCGCAGATGCAAAAGGAAGGATCGTGGTAGCGCAGGACATTTAAGTAAAGCAGTGAACATGATAGTCCCATAGACTGCTATGAATAGCATCCTTTTGGTGTTCCTTCATAATTATAACGTTCGCAAGGTGAATTGGTAATCTAAATAATAATAATCCAAAAATATCGCCAACAAATCATTTAAATTCATATCCAATTAATGAAATAGCAACCGAGTCTTTACAATAAACAATCGACCATTGTTATGGCAAGCACAGTCATTCAGCAAGTTAGCGAAATTTCCAGAACTGTGAATCCCAAAACAGAAAACCATTGTTCAAGCGAAGGAACACCAAAGTTATGAATACGCTCCACCAATCCGGTAAATGAGGCCCATTTTCAGCAAGTGTTTACTTTGAGTCCTCATCAAAATTTGTTGAGTGACTTGTCCTGAGATATTTGATACCAACTTAGCAATCCTATACCTATCGAAATATAAAATCCTTTTGAAGTTACGAATTGGAAGCGTTCGGAAGCTGGTTCTGAATTTACCTTTATTTGCAACAGAACTTCGGTTGGTCTGACGGATAACTTGGAAAATATTATTGCAGCGCCGAAAAGTTGGTTAAAGAATATTATTGTTATACTTTTGCGATTTCATGTCGTTGTGGAGAGGGTGGTCTTTGCCACGATTAATGAGAAGAGGAGTTACTTGCAAACCACTTTCCAAAATTATGGACATGCATGGAGGAAATTATTTTGCCGTTTTATAAAGGACTGATGTGGACATGAGCTTAAATTTGTGTATGAATCTCTAAGTGTATAAGGTGTGTATGTAAGGTATAATTATTTAAGCATGAAAATTGTAGAATAGAATACATCTTTATTTCATGTAAACCAGATACAGGCACTTACGAAATGTCGAGACTCTAGGTGCGTGGTTCCAAATAGTAGGTCCTATGGAGAAGAACCGGCAAGAAATTCCATGGAAACTGTTTTAAAATAATAGATTACAATCTCGATCAGTACAATGTGATGTATTACTAAGTTTAGTTGTTGACGAACAAAACGACGTCTGACTATCTAGAAACAACTGCTTAATTCACGCAGACAATAGTATTGTTCTCGGTCATAGGTGTCCGATCATTAGCTAATGAGATAAGAATTCACTCTATAGTAGGCGCTTTTAGATTTTATACTTGTAATTTAAGTAACGCAAACACACACCTCAGTTAGAATATATTATTCTAGATAAAAGCATAATTCAATAATCAAAACACAAGATTTTTAAAGTTAGCTGTTATTTTTAAGAAAATAGTTCTTACCCTAGCACACAGCATCTAAAACTTCTCTTCTTACAGCATTTAAAATCGAGTGTTATTGTCTTGAAATCAGATTTAATTTTCTTTGGCTCAATCAAGTGACGGATCTGATAATTTCACATTAAAAAAAACTGTTAAAAGTAATTAAAATCGTTTCAATATTCAATTATGAACAAACGATATTCAAGTTTTGCGTTTATTTAATAACACCGTGTATTTTGTTTAAATCCGGCTTTCTTATTCTTCTCTTTACATCTATATCTAATACCAATAAATAAAAACAAATAAAACAATTTTCAAAAAAATTGTCTTTCTTTTTCTCCCTCCTAATCTCAGAAACGCCTGGACCGATTTCGACAGTACTTTCACTGGAAGATAGTTGGTGTTATGAAAAATAACTAAAACTACTTTTACTTTTAAAGAAAAAGAAAAAGGGATACGAGAATATATTATACATATTATATAATCTTTAGTAAACACCAGTAACACAGCTATAGGAATGCAAACTAATTCAAAAGTTCTTACAAAAGTAAGTGTAGATAAGCAAAAGACGCTCCGACAGACTTCCGCCCTCTTTGTACCTACTTCAATCATTTCCTCGACTATTCTCTTGGACTTGTGAAGTTTCAAACTTACGACATGTAATTTATACTACTTTCGCAGTTATTTGTTCTGGCTAACAATACTTAGGGACCATCCATAAAGTACGTCACACCTTAAGGGAAAGAAAGAAAGAAAGAAAAATTGTTTCTTTATGGAAAACAACAAATTACACATAATTCTGTACTTCCGCCAAACTGTAAAACAGTTTGTTGGCAGATGCAACGCCCCTTGCACAGTCTACTACAAATATCAGGATAAATAATAAAATTACAAAACTGAATCACATAAAGATTCCAATGAATGAGGGGGGAGGGGGTCGACGAAATGTGACATTATGTGACAAGGTGTGGGAGGGGTCCTAAGTTACGTGACGTCACATTTCAAAATCATATTAAAAAATAATTTCAATGGAAATAATACTAATTTCGGAACTGCTGTTTGAATTTAATAATTTCTAGATGTAAAATTGCAAAATATGTGACGTCACACTAGGGAGAGGTGGATTTCACAAATGTGATCAACTGTTACAAGGACGGGGGAGGAGTTAGTCACGAAATTAGTGTGACGTACTTTATGGATGACCCCTTAAGAAGGCACTCTGATGTTTTCTTTTTATCTTTTCACTCCTACTTTGTCACGAAGTCGGCAGTTATCTCATTATTTAACACTACGTTTTGCAGGTTCTATTATGAAATAAGTTCGTAGTTGCTTGTTCACTGTTCACGAGTGCGTCTTCTCGGGTGGAGACGATATCTGAACTGCCTTGCCTTTTAGCAACCACTTTGCGGTCGGCTCCCAGTGCCCCCCCACTCCCACTTCCCAGGTGCGGCTGCCAGTCTAACCAGGTGCGGCTGAATATCAATATTTTACAGGGAACGACTGCCATCTGACCTCCGCCACCCAATTACTGGGAGACACTGATATTAAGGTTAGACCGGTTGTCAGACTTTTTGGGCTGCTGACTCTAGTAACGACTGTCATAGGTATTCGACTTCGATTGACAAATGAGACCAACTGCTTAACGTACTTTCCGAGGCACGGAGCGGTCTCGTTGTTTGAAGAAACGGTCACCCATCCAAGGATTACCTGCGGCAAGCGCTGCTTAACCTCGCTGATCAACTGATCTGCGCGGTAGCTACATAATATATTGCTACGAGCTCTCTGATATCTGAATCCTTCTTTATAATATTTCATGTGAATTTAATGAAACAATATGGTATAGTACGACACAATTAAGAAGTCGATCGAACAACCAATGGCTGTCGGCACTTAGATAATTTAACAACAAATTTTGTCAGCAGCGTAAAGATCATGTTTTATTGCAGTACTAAAAAAACATTCGTGGTCTTGAAGTCGCACTCAGTTCGGAAGTGATCAGTTTTACGAAGTTTGCCGATGTGACTCTTTAGTTTTGTCGTAGGTATTGTACATAAGTTATATCTCATATGAATTGAATGAAACAATACTTTACGTAAGTTACCACTGCAGTTTATATAATTCATTATAATAAATTAAATCGATATAATTTACATTTATGTACTACCACAAAAGAAAAAAATGTTATTTATGTGAGGAAATTTAATTAAGAAACAGGTAAAATATCTTATTCTATCTTCAAGTCTATTTGTGTCACTTTAATTAAATAACAGACGTTATGTTAAAATCTTTAACATTTATTTTGATGTTTAATTTAGTCATTTGTTCATGACATTAATTTAAATTAAAGTCTTTCATCCATCAACTAGTCAAATAAACAACTTTTGTATATATTCTTGGTTAAACTATTAGCACTGCTCTATTTACAAAGGTCTCGAAGCTTTATCCCACGGCGGGCAATCTATCAGACGCTTCTGTTATAAATAGGTGTACTTCTGTATACTGTTTTAACCTCGTGTCTGTCGTTACAGACCTAGATTAAAAAGATTATGTACTTAGAGGGATTACATGGTTCAAATACAGTATGTTAAAAAAGTTTTTTGATGAATCCTTGAGTATATTACTCATATAAACGATATAAAGCTATACTTATGGACATCACGGAACAATTGTTTTGAATAATATACGTTTTATAAAGGATGATGCCAGGATTTGTATGAACTCTGGTCCCACCCTCCAATAGCTACGTGTCATACATCGTTGGATAGGTATGTTTTAGCTGAACAAAAAATACTATGGCGCCAAGTTTCAAATATTGATTGATGTTTTTACTTTATTTTTCAAATGCATTTGAAAATAACTGATAAAATCCCAATTTTTGATCGATTTTACGCTCGCGGCTCTCTATTGTCGTCTCATTTGCTCACCTGATGAAATATATGCTGCTATCCCATTCTGGCAATATAATGATTGTACTGTGTAGTAGAGAAATTGCACTCATGCGAAGGCGAGGGTGGGTCACTAGTTATTAATAAAATTATGTGTGTACGGTGTCCTACCTACTCCCTACTGGTAAACACCCATAACCGCTTATGAAGCATTGAGAGGCTTTACCACATTACTAGATTTATGAGTTATGGTCAAAGTTTCCTCAAACTTGTTACTCAACATACCCATTTAATATTTCAGGCCGTTTTACATAAACTAACCACTAATGCCTACCAATGTACTTACTAACATCTTTAGTATCTCGAAGCAAACGAACTTGGGGTATTTATTCAGCCGAACTTTAGTTTTGCGAACTTTTAAAGTACTTCCACTGTTCAGTTCGTGTAACAAAGGTAGTTTGGCGAGTTGAGTCTAACAAATGGGCATCGGACGGAATTAAATGGTGGGGAAATGGGGGTCCCGCATCTCTTGTTATGCTAATATTTGGCCCCGGGAGATGACAAATTGTGATGCATTCTATAAAAACTCGAAGGACGGCGGAGACTGTGACGGATGTAGTTGTACCTACCGGAATAAAAAGTTCCTATCTGTATCTGAGTACGTCATCGTCTCCCCAAGGGATTTCTCCGGCAGTACACACTAGTTTTTTTTCTTTTGCTGTGTTTAAGATTTTTGTGTTGATGCAAAACACGTGTAGACTGCCAGTCAGTAATTGTATTTTATGTACGGAACGTCTAAAGCTCTCGATCCTGACAAATGTCACTGAGCGTCGTCATTTCTTAGTAAGATTGACGCGGGGAACTTGTGAAGACTTTTAAGCAGGGGCAAAGAGGTTTAACATAGTAAGTTATGACTACGAGTTGGTATCTCGATTTTGGTGTATTTATTTTCACATTATGTTTAATTTATTTCGTATACGCGTACGCGTTTATTTCGTAACATCACGAATGTCGGGTATACTCAAACATTTTTGCGGCGCAATTATTATCTGTAGCCCATTTAAATAATTTTCTTCATCTTTATCTTCTTTACATCCTATATGATAAAGTCGCTTTCTGTCTGTCGCAACGGATTTTGATGCGGTTTTCACCTTAATTTTGAGTATTTCTTCTGGAACGTTTATATGTTTACTTTCATATTTAATGTAAGAATAGCAAAGAGATTGCATCTGTGCGAAGCCGGGGACGGGTCGCTAATGTTAAAATATTTTAAGCATCATCATTCGTCAAATTATCGGGTTTTGGGGGTTTATTGTTAATTTCTCTCAAGGTCGAGACTTAAAGAATTATACAGCTTAGATTTAGTTGACTAGATAATATATGGATTGGTCTATAATGATTAAGTCATTCATATTTCAATCATGTATAATAAATATTTAAATAATAGTTCAATAATGATTACATCATTTCATATTGTAGATATGTTTAGTATTGGATAAAAATATGATGTAAATCTTAATAATCATTAGTACAGAGGCTTGTGATTCAAATCGTCCATTTATCTTTTAGCTTTCTTGAAACTAATGAGTTGTAAACTAAGCAAGTTTTATGACTAAACGCTGATTTACAAAGGACATCTAGTACGGAATAATCTTAGAGAGCAATCACTGTCATTTGCGACCCTGTTCATTTCAGCGAACAAAAGCGAAGAGTCTTTGTTACAAAAGGGTCTGGTAATCTAGAATATCTAAGGAATCCTAGAGACGAAAATATAATTTATTACGCTAGAAGAGTACTAATTTCAAAATAATTATGAACACAGAATATTGTCACATCTATGTAACTTATTACACTTATTGTTACTTATTTATATGCACCACAGTCTGCCCCATAACTTGTTTGTCACTTTATTCCATCCACTGGTTGCCTGGAAGAAATCGCTTTATTTATTTATAACAATCTTACCTATACTATCATTACAGATCTATGATCCAATGCGACAGTGGCCTTACTAACTAAATCCTAAATCAACACCTTATACCTATGCAGTAAAACAAAAAAATATCTTAATCTAAATAACTTATTACATATAGTGTAACTTTTGCGAATTCACTCAAGTTGCACCACAATACATCAACCCTCCCGGTGTACCTTTATGCGATAAGGCCGCCCATTGTACTTTAATATTGTAATCTCCGTACTTACAAAATTGTTATATTCAGGTGTACAATAAAGTATAACTTATTACATAAACTATCATCAAGGTACTCATATTTGTTTGTCTAAGGACCTATAAAAGAAAGTTCTAATAAGGTAGAATGTTGTACGTGTATTTTTCTAGTTAATAAATCTTTAACATTGGCATTCAAATATACTGTTTCGTCTTGTCTCTGATTCGTAAACATTCATGAAGAAACTCCCGCAATATATCAACACGTAATGGGAAATTTCGGCCGATCAAAGTGCCTCGAAAAACCCTTAAAATGTAGCCAATTTGTTTCGTTCGCTCGATTTCATCTACTGTTTTTGCATGTTTTAGGATGTTTCTTCATTTTTCGTTATAGACGTGAGTCGTTTTGATTTATGAATTATAAATTTGCTGAATCTATATTGAAGCTAATCTTGAATTAGGATTAATTGTGTAAGTTGTCGTTGGTAGTAAATAAATCATCGGAAAGTAGTACAGTGTAGGTACACTTCACTCACTTTTACTGCACCTTTAGTGGTCAGATAATGCTTTTAATTGATCAGGCTTGCGTTGGATACCTGTGTTGTGCGTTTGATCCACTCAATACGTCCACTGTCCGACAGAGTACCTACTGGGGGCTTACTACGAAACTCTTATAGCAGGACAGATATTGAATTGCCCAGATATTTCCAGTATGAGCTGACCGCGCACTGTTTAGGCTTATCGTACAATGAAAGATCAGCTTATTCTGGATATTTTTAGGTAGTTCAATTTCTGCACTGCTACGAGAGCTCGTAATAAACCCCCTGCACTACTGGGGTTAACTCACGGCTTACGACAGTATACCAGGATCTATAAATCGCCAGTCTTTAAAAAATATTCACATTTTTCAAGTTGTCTTTTTGTAATCGATAAATATGTTTTTAATATCTACTGTACACTGATAGAAATAGGTTATTGTATCGGTACAAAATCCGATTTGATCACGAAATTTCATTTGGGCACGAACTGTAAACTATAAAGGTACATTTTTATGTTCAATCACGTGCGAAAATATAGTCCAAGTTTGAAGCACATCGTGAAATATAGTTTGTTTTCGTATGTGGCCGAAATGTCTTCTAATCCTTGACTTTAGTTGGCAGTTGCCCTTATAAAACGGGTACGAGGCGACGAATAGAAACGCTTCTGAAATCCCATTTGGGGTCCCGCAAGAATAATACATGTGGATTGTGGGATACTGTCACAAACTGCCAACTTCGAATGCCTTGCCAAGGACATCGGTAGTTGAATTTTTGCGTAGTGTTGTTGTGAATATTTTGACCGCACTTTGTTAAATTCTTTGCAAATATTTTGCTGACACATGAGTAAAGAAACTAGTAGCCTATTTCATGTGATTCTTGAAACAATTGTTTGTCCTTTCCAAATAAGAATCATGTGATTCCAGAAACTGTATCGTAAGTCCTCTCTAAATAGGAACTGTTTTTTTAGTATAATAAAACTTCACGATGTTGCGATCAGGTGTGTTTGTTGGGCTATTGCCTCTTGTTGTTTTACAATTTCACAAAGCAGTTGCTACTCTCCAAAAAAAACAAAAAAGCTTTCAGTAACATTCTTTAATACTTTCAAAAATTCTTTTGTTTACTGCGTAAACAATGCCAAACTTTTTGGCCGCCTAAACTTTTCGGACCGTTTGATAAATCATTTTTCTAGGATACCATATTTCTCAATAAGGTAGGGTTCATATTTCATAGTGCCTAAAGCTTTTTTATCAGCACTGACACGTCACAGGACTTATCCTGTGACGTGTCAGGGCTAATAAAAAAGGAATATGTGGAAGTAAAGCCGGGGCCCGAATCAAGTAGCTCGTAGCGAACGGAGCTCGACACGAAAATAATCCTCTTATCCTAATATGAGACGGTAGAAGCCTTTTTATATAAGTAGATATATGACGTGCCGTATACGGAATATTAGTGCACTGTATACGTTGGTATACTGTGATACATCAAGCATAAACAGCTGTATGTTACTCCAGCGTCAGTTTTAAGCCAGGCCTTATGAGGATTTTCTCGAAAATGGGTTATATTGCGCGCCTGTCGTCGTTCATTCTGTGTCGATCTTTACTGTGTATGAACGTAAAATAGCTAAGCAAGTTTTTTAAAATGTTATTTTTTGTATGGTAAGCTTTGGAAGTAATAACCGAAAAATTTTTGTGATTTTTTTTACAGATATTCAGTCGTTTCCACAATCAACTACTCGTGTTACTGTTTAACGAGGTACATGCACTATGTTTTTAGAGAAACGCCAATTACCATCAGTAAAAATTTAAATATCAGTTATTGGGTTGAAACATTTTAAATACTCTTTCAGCTCGATAAGATTCAGCGCTTAGCACCAAGTTTCTAGTGTTCTTGTTAAATAATTTCGTGTCACTCGATCTATTCACTTTACGGTTAGTTCTTGCACTTCGCAGGTGGCGCTATCTATCGCCGTCTGTAGATATTACGTAAGTTTAAGATTTATCACACGAGTGAATTTCCTTACGGTTTCTTCGGAGAAAGCATGACATATCGAATTGGGTTAAATGTTTGAAGGATTATTATAACGTAATTTTATTATGAGAGTTTTGTGTTATCCTTATGAAACGTAAGATATGAATGTCTATACGGTAAAAACGACTTTGCAGATTCCATCCGACTCACGTCATTCGGTTGTAAATAGCAGCAACTTGTTTATTGTAGGTGTTACGTAATTTTAATGTAGATATTATGTTAACTTTGCGGACTCCATTGGAACCAAGTATTCAGATGTAAATAGCAATAATTTGTTTACATATTTCTAGCCATTACGATTTTCCAGTGCTCTTAGCTTTATAGCTACTGTGCAGATCAATCAAACAGCGAGGTTAAGCAGCGCTTGCGGCGGTCAGTCCTTCAATGGGTGACCGTTTTATCGAACACTGAAACCCCTCCGTGCCTTGGAAAGCACATTATGTAGTTGGTCTCGGGTTTCTTACGAATATCAATAACAGTCGTTACGAAGTCAGCAGCCCAAAAAGTCTGACAACCCGTTTAGGTTTCGGTGTTTCTCAGTAATTGGGTATCGGAGGTCAGATATGACCGTCACTCAGTGTAAAATACTGATATTCAGCCGCGTCTGCTTAGCTCTGGGAGCCGACTCCAACATAGTTAAAAAAAGTTTAAGCAAATGAGGACGTTGTAGTTCACCTAAAAAGGTGTGGATATGTTCATAGTCATTTAACTGGATCAGAACGTTAAAGCATAGATTAATAAATTAATACAACGTAACAGATACTACACTCCCTTGAGCGAAATACACTATTTTGAGCTCAATTTCCGCGCTGCTAAAGTTCATATTGCTTCGCTCGCTATCGGGCAGTCGGCTACATTGCACGTACCCGCAGCGCTGATTTTCAGCTGAAACCAAACAGACCAAGCAAGCACCTTTAAAAAAAATCTTTGAATGCAGTATTACTGACTTTTAAAATAAAATATAATGTATCCATGGAGCTAAATAACCTTTCTACAATTAAAGTACTTTTCCTCCATGTTCCATAGCCGAGGGACGCTCTGATAGGTATTATATTATAGAAAATCTAACTAAAGAGACCATCAAAGAGAGCATGAATCTAGAATACAAAGAAAATTATGGTACCAATTAACCAGTTAAATTGCAAACTGTCTTCATTGATCTCTTTCGGTCCACCGTTCATAATAGGTCTTCTTGATTTTACAAATTGCCAATTATGTTTACACGAATGTAATGAAACCCTTTGGTAAATATCTTTTTCAAGTTCACAACGACGAAATTACCAAAGGAGTATATTCTAATGTGATTCATATTAGTTCAGAGTATTTATTCTGTCTAACGACAGTTTTTCTTTAGACTTTGAGAGACTTATACTGGGTTATTTTTCTGAATATTATGGGACAAACTCGAAATCAATAAAATGAAAAAATACTGCTATTACATAGGTACATTTAGTCCAGTAATATAATTGAATTATTTGTATGGAACAGCAGTATATTTTTCGCCATTTCAGAGTTTCTATCATAGTAAAAGTTGTTCATAATGATGAAGGATCTTTCATTAATAAGTCTAGAATTCTTTATCAAAGAATTGGCTTAGGGCCCAGACAAGGTAGTGTATATCAATAAAAGTGTTTCAGGATAAAGTAAGACACATAAATATAAAATAAATTGTAAACGAATATTTTTTAAAAAAATACGGCATATATTTCCCAGTTAGAAGCCGTGGCGTTCGATAACTGAATGTTTCTACTCAATGGTTCCGCCTCAAATGTCTGCTTGAGGAAAAAGATTTAAATAATATTGTAATTCAAGAAACAATTGATGAGAAGAGCAAAATCCTTAATGCAAAAACAAAAAGAATAATTGTCCAATGTCTAACAGAAGGCCATTTAAATCTTGTAAAAGATTGCACAAGCGCAAAACAAATGTTAGATACCTACTTTCTAGATTATTGAATCAATTTAAACAAACAATACGATCTATCAATCCATTTTTCTGGTCCAAACTCGAATAAAGAAATCGACCAACGTAAGATTCGATTCGTATTCACGTCATACCGGTACTGCCAACATAACAATGCGTTAGTTAGACCCTTTGACCTATGAGGGTGCGAAGATCGACCACTGTCCCTTATCTAATAACAGTGAAAAATTGTTCCGATATGATTGAGAGGTTTCTTGTGTCAATATTTATTTTTATTTATCCGTCGTAGATTTTTTGTGTATCGTAAAATATTTTATAGAAATATGTCCAGGATCTTTACTGATCGTTGGAGAAGTAGGTAAACGGTAGAAGTATAAGACACGTAGCTAGCAAGACCTGAAACAAAAAGAAAGAAAGAAAGATAAATAATTTTATTCCGTACGGGATAATGACGGCGCAACATAGGTATGCAACATGCCTACATATGTACCAAAATATGGGAACATTCTCATCATCTTGATGGTTTGAGGTCTATTACGTTTCACGTCACTTTTAGCCTCGTACATACGAAGAATGTGGATCCAATATCCTCAGCGTTTAACCCAACATATACAATATGAGGACCTTCAAGAAAGGGTGTGTCTTTGTCAAAGGTTGGCAAAGCACCCGTGACTCCTCTGGTATCTGGAATATTAATAGGCGGTAGTGATTGCTTGCTACCAGGGGGCTAACAAAAAAAAAAAAAAAAACTTTTTTGTCAAAATAAGTTTTTTTTTTTTTTTTGTCTTCTCTCTCTTATTTTGTCAATATGTCTGTGCTGAATAAATGTTCTTTTCTTTCTTTCTATATTTAATTTTATAAATTTTTAAGACACCCTAGGTACTACTTATTCCCCGTTATCCTGTGAAAATAAGTCACTTATAGGCTTGCGCGACATTCACAGTAGGACTATTACATAATTATCTTTTACAAAATCATAACTTAAACAACACGGATTATTTACGATGACGTTCGAGACTTACCAATACAATATTATAGTAATCTTACTTTCAGAACGTTATAGAATCTACTAAATTTCGACTTAAATTTAAAACAATACTGTTGAAAGAGATGGTGGTAGCCCCAGGTGACGATAGGTTTTTTTACCACCTTATTAAAAACGTTGTTAGTCTATAATAAAAATGGTACCATTTGTTAAGAAAATAGTAGAAAATTTTAATACTTATCTTCATAGACACAAGTTTAAGGTACATTTTAGATTTTCCATCGAAATGCAGCACAATTGCCCTGCACCAAATTGGCATTGCTTGAACCGAATTACAGTAAATGGCACGAGTTTAAATGTGCCTCAGCAGTGATATATTACTAGCCCGTCGCCTACAAACACACTAGTACCTAACACATTACTCCTAATTCAGCTTTATCGGTATTTACCTATTTCTACACGTTAAATTGTCTGCCGTCATTGTCTCTGCATCACCCTAAGGTTGTCTGGTAGAGAATGCCTACGGCATTAAGACCGCCTTTGTACATTGTACATGAAGCATTTTAAATAAATAAATAAATTTTAAATCCTACTCCGACAAAAAAGAGAGGTGTTATAAGTGTATCTGTGTATAATATATGTGCATCTGTGTATCTTTGTATCTGTCCGTGGCATCGTAGCTGCAAAACGGATGGACCGATTTCAATGCAGTTTTTTTTAATTGAAAGCTATGTTTCATGAAAATCTTTTCAGCCGTTCAAAAATTACAGCTCTTTTTCTAGTTGGAGTCAGGGGTTTCTGACGGTTAAGTTATGGATACGTTAACTAATGATTAAACTTATTTATAGAACAACTTTCATCTACCTTCCCTTTTTCTCAATTACATTTGGGGTCTAACCAGATGCGGCTAAGTATTAGTATTTTACACAAAGCGACTACCAAGTACCACCTGACCTCAGCCACCCAATTACTGGGAAACCCTAAGGTTAGACCGGTCGTCATACTTTTTGGGCTACTGACTCCCGTAATGACAGTCATAGATATTCGTATAACAACTGCTAACGTGCTTTCCGAAGCACGGAGGGGTCTTGATGTTTGAAGAAACAGTCACCCATCCAAAGACTGGCCGGTAGCTATGTCGCTACGAGCGAGAAATGAATAACTCTGTAAAAGAAAAATTATACACCGTGAAACATTTATTTGACTTCACATACGAACTCAACCAGCTGATCCTTAAAATCGGGAAGCCGAATGAAAAATTTGCATGCAAAAGTTTTTCCTTTTGCAAAGTTGTTCAATAGAATACAATCATTCGATAACGTATCCGAAACGACATAAAATTCACCGTGTATATACAGGATAATGTTTTATGCAGTGCGCATAATTTGTAGAGTGATTCAGTCTCTGTTCCTAAATGCAACCGCAGTATTGGGATACACTTTAAAACAAAACGAAAATTCGACTTAGTATGGGGGGGCTACACAGAACAAAGACCGCGCACGGTCTTATCGGCATGAATTAAAATTAGATAGTGTATTGTGGATATTTCTTTGTTTCTTGAATTAATTTGTGTATTGTTTCCTCCCAAATTAGTGAAAAGTACTATACAAATCTGGGCTGAAATAGCAATTAACAGCCTCGTTTAGTTAATATGCAGTCGGCTAGCACGCGCTACTATGCTGAGTCCAAGACCTTTTTGTCTTTTATTGTCTTGTTTGATGTAGGTATCCCCTTGTTCTTGTATCTTCTATTCTATTTTAAAATCACTTCGGAAGTACTCGGCTTCACTTCATCCTTCCAAAATGACTCGGCCGTCAATTGCTTTATTTCAGGCCTGGACTATTAGATACTATTATGTAATATTAATTTTAGTTAGCACTAATTTTCTTACTGAGTGTACCATCTAGTTTGACACTTCGAAACCTTTTCATCAAAGTAATACTACTTTATGTTCCATGTCTTAGAATTATACAGGGTGTAACAAAAATCGTGTAAATCCCTTATAACACGTTCTCTACTGATTATTATGAACAACTTTTACTGTGGGACCAGAAATCGTGAAAAATGAATCTGTTGTTCCATAACTTTTCGGCATGCTCGACGGCACATTTTTAATTAGAAATGTACCAATTTCTCTTTTTGCGATTCCTTTATTATAAATGTTGTGCTGTCATTATCACGTACGGAATAAAATTATTTTTCTTTTTGAAATACCTATTCAATATTACGCGACTATATGTATCATAGATTTAGGAGGGAAGCGAAAATATTCTAAGTTTATGATATGTATGGAATATCAGATTTTTTTTTCGCGATTTCTGCTTTTGTTTCAATAATAAAAGTTGCTCATAATAAGCTGTAGAGTGCGTGGTTCAAAAGATTCTTCCTAACTATATAGCTACATGGTCTAAATATGCTAGAATAGTTCGCTTAAACCGTATATCAATAGTCCGATAACGCGACGCTGGCTACACGACTAATGCATTACTTCGCCTCGAAGCCTTACAATACATGTTCTAGGTGTTTATACCTGCATTAGTGTGGGTAATCGTGTAATAGGATTATTTCGAACTGGAGACACGAAGGCCGTTCATTTTAATTACCTTAATAAAAAAAAGAAAATGTAACAAATTAAGTGCACACCCTGAAAGGAGTTTTTTAAGAATCGGCTACTGATTATACTCCCTCCTCCAATGTCAGTCCCTCAATGTTGAGGATCGTGACCCCTTCCCATGATCCTCATGATGCTTGCTCTCCATTTGCTGCGGTCTGTGGCTTGATGGAGTGCCACATTCACCGGTACTTCCATTTGGTCCGACACCTGGCTTGACCACCTCTTCGGGCTGCGTCCTCTAGGTCTCTTGCCCTCTATTTTGACTGATTATACTACGTGTATCAAAAATGCGAGGTCATGTATAAAGGTGTGGATCAGACCATCAAACTGAACAACTTTCTCTATGGGACCAACATCGTAATGGCAAAAAAATAATCAGCTATCCCATACGAAACTTCAATACCCACTTGATAAAAACGTATGGGACAGCTGATAATTTTTATTTTATTCCCGACTCGGGAATCATACCGAGGACGTCAAGCACCGCACTCGATTCATCAATACATAATGAGGCTTTTATGAATTCCCAATCTTTAGTTTCTATTACCCCCTTGAGAGAATGCGTGCTACTATAGACCGATGTTTGTAAATCGGGTCTGATTGATTTCGAGCGAAGGCATACCGATTCAGATCAAAGGTTTGACTGTTGTTCTAAATAATGGGCGGCGAGCTGGCAACCTATTCGGCAAACGTGGTTCGGAGTATTAATGGTTCCAATTAACTAACTCGACAGTGATTCTATACATACAGGATATTTTTTTATGTAGTGCGCATAATTTGTAGAGTGATTCAGTCTCGGTTCCTAAATGCAACCGCAGTATTAGGATTCACTTCAAAACAAAACGAAAATTTGCTTACTATGGGAGACACGCATAATTTACAAGCGCAAGCAATACAAAATCCAATTTTTATTTTGTTTTGGAGTAAATTTCTGTACTGCGGTTGCGTTTGGGAACGGACACTGAATCAATTTGCAAATTTTGCGCACTACATAAAAAAACTAGCGTCGTGCATCTATTACTGTCTATGTTACTCATAATATAGATAATATAGTTGCACAATAGATTGTGTTAAGAACAAGGTTTCGTCAGATTAAAGATAACAATGTAATCTAAATTCTCTATATTAGGTACAAATCCTTTCATTCGGCGTAGCTTACAACGTGTCTTAACGTATTAACTTTATAGAACATTATGTTAATTCATCACGTTATAATCATTTCCATGCGTATAATATTTCTTGCGACGATAAGGTATCGTAATAATCGGCATTTTCAAAAGGGTATTACGAATCAAAAACTTGTTTCAGTTGTACTTATTTCGTGAGAAAATATCAAAGTCGAAGTTTATTATTTTATCTGAGTGTTTACAGACTCTAGGTGCACATTCCAAAAAGGTCCTATGGAGGAGATACCGGCAAGAAACTCCATGGTATCTTGTGTTTATTACATACCATGCAACCACCCTTATGGGTTTTGGCCTGGAGAGGCCAAAACCAAGTGACGTCACCTAAGATTGTCCGGCACACCCTGATAAAAGAATAGAATATATCTTTATTTCGTGTAAACCAGATACAGGCACTTATGAAACGTCGAGACTCTAGGTGCGCGGTTCCAAATAGTAGGTACGTCCTATGGAGAAGAACTGGCAAGAAACTCCATGGAAACTCGTTCCGTTATGAACTTTGCTGATTGGCTGCTTATCACCACGCGTATGCGCTTATGGTGACACTACAGAAGACGGATCACCTATTCGAATTCTGTGAATATTATTGTAAGGTAAAAACTGTTATCCATCGATGTCTATAGATACGCTCTGTCATACAAAGGGAAGCTAAAAAAATGAGACGTATTTTTTGAAGACGTCAAATTTTAAATTCAACAATGTTCGAGTTATATATAAATAGAACAGCGATACATGCACTAATGGAATAGCTACTGTTATTATATATTTTTTATTCAATACACAAATTAATAATTATGTTTGTAAACGGCATTTGACTGGTGATCAACTACTCCATTTTTCTGAAAATGGAGTACCTGACACGTCTCACTTTTTGAGTTCACTAAGCATATCTATAGACATCGATGCTGTTATCCAAATCTCAGTCGACCAATATCGATTCTGTTCCTAAATGAATAAAAAATCTGGTGATTTTTGCCAATTTTCTACCAAATTTGATCGTAAAGTTGTTTATGAAAGCTATCAATTATAACTACCTATAACAAGCTATTATGCTACCTATACCTGAAAGTCTTCAACGCAGGTTAGTTCAACCTAAATTCGAGGAACCATAACAGCAAAACGTCAATCATTTTAGTGGAGCACGCTGAAAAGGGCTTCCTTCCAGCCTAAGACCCAGTTCTGACAACTATAATGCCATATACCTGTACCTACCACCACTAGGTAGTTCATGTTGCGGAATTGAAAAATACTTATCGTTTTCATTTTCACCTATTTTATCAAAGAAAGGAAGATAATATTTTTATTTAATATATCCGTTATTTATTTTAAATACATTTATATAGTTTACATTTATAAATACATTTTATAAAATAAAATACATAAAAAAATAAGGACCTACCGGCATCGGGAACAGGGTCCAACCCACCGGGAGCTAGAGCTCCAGTGAGAGGAACCTCCTCACAATGCGTGCTATGTTCAGGAGTACCTATCGCCGTGTATCAAGCCCGTGATCCATCCCCCAACGAGAAGCTCATCACTAAAATTGCTGAGTCCACATCCCACATAACACGTTATTTATTAGTTCAGAAGTTCCAAAATCATTGCTTTATTACTCTCATCCTGTTAGAAATAATGATCATATCTGTACATACAATAAAAGGTTTATGCGATGAATCTTGGATGTCTGTCTGTCAAGACTACAAAGATTCACCGCATCAAGTCTGTAAGTAGTCAGTCGGTCGGTTTTAAAGGTCAACAATGCACCCACAGAACACAGAAAGAACACTGTTCTGTGTTCTGTGAACACACCCGTGAGTCTTCTGGTGTTGCGAATGTTCATGGCTGGCTGTGACCACTTACCATAAGATGAACCGCAAGCTCGTTTGCCCACAATATGATTAAAAAAACTCGCCTCATTCTAAATTGACTACCGCCATCAACAATCTTGGTGAACAAGAGTAGTGAGTACATAGGATTGCCATAATTTTTGTGAACTGATACGGGACGTCTAAATGCGAAATAAATAGACACTGAAAAAAGCGGGTAGTAATGGTTTGTTATTATAAAATAATAAACAAACAACAAAAAACAAACACTACAGTTGTAAAGATGATCCACCAGGAAAAGGTACCAATTTTTTTACACCCCCCCCCCTCTCCGAGTATTCACGCATATTTTGATGAAAAACGGGACAAAAGAGGGACAAGTATCAATACGGGACTCAATAATCAAATAGGTGACAGTCCCATAAATACGAGACGTATGACAACCTTAACGATACAACAAGATTACATTTTCTGTTATCCTTAGAATCAAAAATACAGTAATTATTAAAAGAAATAAAGATCAAACTGTAACACGTGTTTGTAAAACGCCAAAAAATTTAAGAAAAAAATATACATTTACGTAATTTCAGCTTTGTACTCGTGCGATCTGCAAATAATGTTCTACAAAAACCTTCGTACGTTATAATTACGACCGCCCGTGGTTTTCTACTGTAAATATTACATTACACAGCTTTTCGCTTACATTTCGTTAACATTTCATTTCTAATACAAGGTAAAGTCAGGTCCCTCTTTTTACGATTTCTTCCACGAATATTTGCTAAAAACGACGAAATAAGATGTTTTTTATTAAAATTACATTCCTTTTCAAATATTTATTACGTGCAAATCTTTTTAGCTAAACTGGAACATTTCGGTTTATCATTATAAGAGTGGAAAATTATTCCACTTCTGTTATATTTTATTCAAAGTTTATTTATTTCTTGACATACAAAGCGATAATTTTATCATAATCTTTTTGAATATAAATAACATGGAAACCATATAAAACGTAGGTACCCAAGGAAGACGAAATATAAAAAATGTATCCAGGTCATTACTTCCCACGATCAACACGCTGGCTTGGTGCGGGTTGGCGGACTACACACACCATCGAGAACTTTAAGAGGTGTGTCTCAGGTGTGCAGGTTTCCTCACGATGGTTTCTTTTACCATTAACGCAAGTGATAATCAATTGCGATCCGAACATAAATTCGAAAAGTCAGAGGTACAGGCCGGGGTCGTTCTCAGACCTTCCTGCAGGGAAGGCTAACATTCAACCGCTAGGCTATCACTGCTTTTAACGAAATGTATCTGATCAAAATTCTAACCCAGTCCGTCACATGCGTCGAAGCACTAGCCAATCTAGCCGTAGATTTGGAGAGTGATTGACTTCGTTGAGACTTTGTGTGAAACATAATAGAAGACCAACTCACGCTTGACCCCCGAACTATAAACAACATTGTCATTTTTTTCTGATGTAGTTAATAACAGAATCTCCTTGGCGGTTGCGACCCGAGAATTCAGTAAAATTCCTAAATATTTATACCTACCGAAGATGTAACGAAAAAGCTGCGAAAAAGCAATTACTGTTTGTTTTCTAATAGCATAATATACATGCATTCATCATACATACCCATATTAGGCGCTATATTAAATGACATATTTTTCTCCATCTACCGCGAGATATGTATTATTTTTTATTAGGTACCTATGTAATATATGTATGTATGTTTAAACGTTATTCAACTAAACTAGCTGTTAAGTCTATTTCCATCTCTATTCATTGACGTACAAATGACAAGGGCAGATATAATTTAACGTTAGTGTTTAAAAATGACAAGTTGTTATAAATAAATAGTCTATGATTAAAAATCAAGCTTTTTATTGTTTTAATCCAAAATACAAGCAATTTCTTGATTCTCGGTTTTTATTATAATAATATCAACAAAATGTTTCACGCGAAGACAGTTTTTGTAAAAACAGTAACACAAACACACATTTGTGCAAACAGTATTAAAAATATAGATAGGTAGTAGTCGCGTAGGTACATAGATTGTGTCATACTTTAAGTCGGTGGTATCCAAGAATTCTCTAAAGAATCGTTCCAATGCAGATGTAGGCTCCCGATGGCGGCGATAAGCAACGCATTTCAAATGAAGTCGTTCGTATTCCCTCGGATGCGTTCGACTCCGACAAGTTCTCAGGTTGAAACGTACGCAGAAATGCGGACAATAGTGAGAATGTATGAAAAAGGATTACGTTGCGAGAGGTTTCGATTCTAAAGGGCCCTTTCGTTTTGAAGTACCCTTGGACGCTTGGGTGCGTGTGTCGACTTGTTTAGAAGGATTTCCGTGTAAATTTGATTATGGTCTGAAAGTACGTCTATGTATGTTTTTGTCTCTTTTTTTAATAGAATGCGGGGAAGTCTTTAGTATAAATATTTTCAATGTAGGTACCTACATTAGGATTACAAAATCCAAAAATAACCTGCGTTTCTAGTTCCGATCCCTTATTATTAGGGGTTATTCCATAGATTTATTCGAGTAATATTAAATTATTTATTTGTATGGAACAGCAGTTTTTTTTTGCAATTTCAGACCTGGCCCCATGGTTATTTATAATGATGAGTATAAGATCCCACCTTTATAGTCCCGATCCCTTTAAGACCCCTTAAAAAGAAAAAAAAAAAAAAAAACAAAATAAAAAGATAAGATTTTTCCTTAGAAAGGAAAAATCTTAGTCATAGTCATAGTCAATTTATTTGTAACAATAAGATTATACGTCAGAAGAAATAATTAAAAATACAAAATAATTAAAATTTCACAATTATAAAAATATAAATAATTACACAGTCAGAATAATTAAAATTAAAATTACAATTCGGTATAATATAAAAAATTACTTATACCTATTATTAACGTTTTCACTTGGAATAAATTAGACTTCTGCCTGAGATTTCTTAAAAGATTATTGCCATCACTAACGGTGATATTACGAGATATTTTTGTCCAACCAATATAAGTAGCCTAACAACAATATTTGAGAAGTCTCTTTTTATATTTCAGACATCAACGACGCTAATCCTGCTTCTCCACTTATCTCTTCACACAGTCGACGAAGGCCATGCCATAAATCCGAGTAAGTATAAAAGTACTCTTACTTTGTAAGCTTATTATCATTTTGTTTACTGCGACCGTCATTTGTAACTTTTGTGGCATAATAAAGGGGATTTTCGCTTCTTTGAATGTCATAAACCTTAATCTTAGGATCTTCAAAATGTTCGTCCATTGGCACTGGATTAGGTTTTCCTTTGGCATCGTCGGATATGTTTTATGTGGTCAAATAGGAAAGAAAGAAAGAAAAGCAATTTATTTGACACAAAAATTAATACACAAAAAAAAAAAAAACAAAATAAGATGTTTACTTTCTGATCAAAGAAGCAAAAATTATAAGTTCTGTCTTTCAGTTTGAAAAAGACTATAATTATTATTAAAATACAGTCATAATAAGTTATTACCCGAGGCCTATTCAGACCTAAGCAGTATTCGCTACCGTCTGCGGCAGCGAAAACCCAGTGGGTATGCAGGTAATATTACTGTTCAGACCTAAGCGGTATTCGCTACCGTCTGCGGCAAAGAAAACCCAGTGGGTATGCGGTAATATTACTGTTCAGACCTAAGCGGTATTCGCTACCGTCTGCGGCAAAGAAAACCCAGTGGGTATGCGGTAATATTACTGTTCAGACCTAAGCGGTATTCGCTACCGTCTGCGGCAAAGAAAACCCAGTGGGTATGCGGTAATATTACTGTTCAGACCTAAGCGGTATTCGCTACCGTCTGCGGCAAAGAAAACCCAGTGGGTATGCGGTAATATTACTGTTCAGACCTAAGCGGTATTCGCTACCGTCTGCGGCAAAGAAAACCCAGTGGGTATGCGGTAATATTACTGTTCACACCAAAACGGATTTCGCTATCCCGCGCGGTATGTACCTCTACCCACAGCGGCAGCGAATATCGCTCAGGTCGCTCTAGCCGCGGTACTTGATACTAAATACCTGAGCGAAACCCGCGCGGTATGTACCTCTACCCACAGCGGCAGCGAATATCGCTCAGGTTTGAATAGGCCTTTAAAAAATCGCATTAAAAATCGTGGGTGAAACACTCACGATTTTTATTTTTATCAGAATAAAATATTGACTATATCACTCAGAGATAGTGTTAGCTTTCTACAAGGAAAAGAATCGGTTCAGTAGTTCCAGAGATTAAGTACCCCCTACATACAAAAAAACAAACAAATTTTACCTCTTTATGATATTAATTTAGAAGTATAGATAAAAAAGAAAATATATTACTGTCAATCTTAATATAAAAAATAACACGATAAACTTATATAAAAAAATGTTAGGGTTAATTTATAAGGCTTTCACTATAACATTACACAGTGCGAAATGAAAAATATTCTTCTTGTTATAAAAGATTCTACTTACGTACTTTGGGATGCCAAATTTTACTTATAATTTTAAGCATACCTAAACTAAACGTGTGCTGGTAAAAATGAACGCGCATTCGACATACTGAGAAGAGGAGAAGTATAAGCATAGCGGGACTTTCCGCTCAAAATTGGAGCTACCCGACTAGGGAAGTATCTCCATTTTGCACGATATCGTAGCCAAATAACACTGCTCTTTTGCAGTGTTGTATTTTTAACGGTGAGCAACGTCTCCAGTGCTCCTTGGAGAAGCGTCGTAATACCACGCTAGTAGTAGGGTCGGTAACGTGCTAGTGATACCACACTGGTGTTGCAAGTTTCCATAGGTTACGGTAACCGCTTACCATCACACGGGCCGTATGCTTGTTTTAGTCGTACTTATAAAAAATAGCGAAATATATAATATATAGGTATTATATAATAAAAAAAATTAAAAATTGATCATCATCATCATCATTCTCCTGCCCTTATCCCATTTTATTTGGGGTCGGCGCCATATGTCTTTTTAATTATTTTTTTAATAATAAAAAAAATAAATCTCATAAAATTTGAAATAACACGTAAATGGTACTTATTGATTGCTAGCACTTACTCGTACCTATTACCTTTCAATAATAATTTGGTATCTATAGATATCACTTACTGACAAAAATATTAATCTAGCCTGAGGCAAAAATATCGGTTACAACGATAATACAATTTGGCTAAAAAAACTTTGACAAGTATATTTTCGCCGAAAGATATTTACTTTTATACTAATATTTTTTTATGAAATTAGGTATACCATTACCGTTTTTTTGGGCGAAGAACGAAGATAACGGAGTCTTGTTTCAGATTATTAAAAATACGGTGACTACGGACATAACCTTCAAGTTCAGCTGTGGACTGTGATGGGCTGAAATTCTTGCGCAATACAAAAGGGTATTAGACTGGTATTTTTTATTAACAAAATTGAAGTTATTCCAAAAAACTTATGCAATAGTGTAAAAATAAATTAAATATTTAAAATTGCTTATTAGACAGCGATCTTGTGACGTCAAGTTTCATTTTGCGGGAAAAGTATGGATAGTGCGTCATACCTATAGAAATTTCAAAACACCGGCAATTATTCACCGATTTTAATCAATTTTTCAACTATTGTATTCATTATCTGCCTACTTTAGAGGAATATGAAATATTTGTACATTTTTAATAGTAGTTCAGTATTCTACTGTTGCAACTATATCCTGCTCGCTCACTTTTCCGTCTAGGGTATCTCTATTTAGACGTTTAAAAACGGGACTCCGGCGTGCTGAGAGCGCAGCGGTAACGAACCTGATTTATTTTTATTGATTTTCCATTGAACTTCTCTTGCTTCGGAGTTTTCCCTTGGTATACCAGATTTCATAGAAAATGGAGTCACGTAGAAATAAATAGTAAGTCTTTCTAAAGGCAAACATGGAAAATGCGAAGATACACAAATTCCAATGAATTCTATGTACTCGATATCAATGATCGAACTTCACTTCAAAGAGCATATCTTAGCAAAACATCAAACATTCATTATTTCAAACTGCTTCTTCGATAAATTTTGTGATGTCAAACAAGATTTTATGATCCAATTTTGTTTGGATTATACTCTCGTCAATGTGAACTCTTTTATTGCTGACATAAAAGACTCGTAGGAATCTTTCAATATGATATACCACAAATATGACTTGAATTAGAAATTTCTGATTTATTGTCAAGCAAGAGAAGAATAATTTGATTAGAATTCTAATTTGAAACACTCAAACTTTTATTGATGTCTAGTGATTTAAATATCTCCAGAATTGTTTGATATACATTGACGTAGAAAGTGACTTAGAAGCACATGGACTTCGGGTTAGCGCTCAACAATGTCAGAACCGAATGTAGACTAAAAACGTAGACTAATCGCGTGTTACTTTTTATCTGGGCGAGCGAGCAACTACACGTTAATGTGTCGAATCTTCGTATGGTGTCTAAATTAGGCATTGTCATAACGGCTTAAGATTTAAATTAGTTTATTGGTATTTCTACGTTTATGTATCTATGTAAACTCAGGACACTATTTTCGTGAATTTTGTTCTAGACCCTTACTCCACGTATTTCTAGGTCGATGTTGTGATAATATTAATTCCGTTTAGAAATAACTCATAATAAGAATAAGCAATAATAAAACTTTAATTCAAGACAATAATAATATATATATAAACAGATATAATTGTGTAAAGTTCCATTCCATTTCCCACTAGACGAACGCAATAACGTCAACATGAAAATCGAATAAACACAAATTGCTGCATTCAAAATGCACGCATGTGGATAATTTAATGAGATAATACAATAAAAGATTTAGTATCAACAAATGATCAACAGTATACATTATTATGAACTGTGGATTGTTACGTTCATTTGAATAATTGGAGCAAATTAACACTGATTTTTTATCCGAATATGTTGAACCGGTGAAAAGGATTGTGAATTTAACAGTTTATGTCTCAGTTCATGAGTATACGAGGATCACTATGCTGCAATGATTATGCCATGCATTTATGGTTTTTTTTAATGTTACTTACTAATGTGGCAAAACAAGCATACAGCCCGCCCGATGGTATCAAGTTACCGTAACCTCTGGACACTTGCATCACCAGGGGCATAACTCGCGCATTGCCGTCGGCATTAGCGTCGCTCGACGACTCGAACAAGACGATTTCCCAAGGAGCACTGACGACCTTGCTCACCATTAGGTTCACATTGCAACAGAGCAGTTTTATTTGGCTACGATATTCTCCAAGATGGAGGTACTACTTTCTCAGACGCGTAGCTCCAATTTTGAGCGGAGAGTCCCGCAATGCTTCTATCTCTCTTAAAACTATTTATGTGGCAACTCTGGACCAGATGGATGGGCTGAAACATAAATAAATGAGTAAATTTCTGGGTCGTTGAGTGTTGATTAATAAAAAACAATCAGAACTGGCAATAGAAACCAAATGTGACAGCTTTCTACCTAACCCTTTCTGGCATTTCGAGACCGTTAGACCACGTAATGCCCTTAAGGCTTGTGATTAACGGAAAACAAAAGCTTCATATTCATAGCTATTGCCCGCGGCTACAAGTGCATAGTGAATGCAAACGTGACTAATATCATCGTGTTCCGCTAAAATGATTATGCGTGCATAGCCCCATTATATTTGGTAGATTAGTCACATGTACGATTATTATACTGGGGAAATTAATGAGGGTCTACAAATATCTGATGCTCATGAAAATCTGATAGATATTTAATGTTGGATTGGGCAAGAAAAGAAAGATTAACATGCGGATCAAAGATGATTTATTAAGAGACTGCGTGTGTAAACCTATCCACTTCATCGTCAGCTCATGATTATGAACGATCAGAAACAAGGTGAAAGCGTTACGTACTGTATTTGCATATAGTATATTACTGTTGTCTGTCTAGATCTGTATTTGAACATTATATTATTATCACACGGTCGTTAGACCCTTGCATTGGTCTTCCCAGAGTAGCAAAAAGCCATCATACCTATTCCGGCTGATTCATATGCTACATCTCCAATCGTGTTCCATAACCGGATCACCAACTAACCTACTTGGTGATCCTGTTTCATTATTTGAATTTGAGTTACGAATGAGTGGCTCTGAGTTTCAACCGAACTAGTATAAGTAAAAAGTGTTTCTGACTTTCATTACATATGCGCTAGGTGAGTAAACATGGCGCATTTCTTGGAAATTATGCATGAAGGTGGTAGAGCAAAAGGTACCGGTCGTACCTTACATAATACTCGTAGGACCTATAGAAAAAAAGCATGACGTTGTGTGTATTTTTGTTGTTTCTATAATAATCTTCGAGGATGCTTAGAAAGAAAAAGAAAAAACGTTGCCCGTTATGCTTTATTATAATATCGTCCTTCCATTTTCTTTTTCACGGTTTACATTAAACAAAACCTATTTGCAAAGATTTCTCCACCGAAAAACATCCAAGTAGAAGCTTGAGTACCGGCAGCCTGATTACGGACGCACCTGACAGTTTGCGACAGGCGTAAATTGTACAATTGTTGCTGTCAAACATCATTTTGGTATTACGTACAATACAAAAAATGATGTTTGACAGCAGCGATTGTACAATTTACGCCTGTCGCAAACTGTCAGGTGCGTCCGTAATCAGGCTGCCGATCATTGTAATATAATATCTAAAATTATCATTTATTCTCAGACGATTATGTAGGTAGGGCGTCAAAACATTAGCGGGATGTTTTCCCCAAAAATTATACCGCAAATAAAATTTGGTGTAACGCAAGTTTATCTTCAATTTTGCTCAAAATAACGTCTTGAATATCTCGTTTGACATCGTTGAAGATTACGGTGAACTGGCAAGTCGGCGCCAGAGAATTTTTACATAAAATATTCATCATTGCTAAAGCCCCGAATCGCGTGCGTTCGTCACCTCTTTTCTGACGGTTTATTTTTTCGCTCTGTTTCATTAAGCATTGTCGTTATAGCTTTTATTATATCGTTGAAAGGTAATTACGTTGTACAATGAGGGCTTTTGTGTTTTTTGTTATTTTATTTTGAGGTGGCGAATGTCACATGTTTAGGACAATGGATTTATATTTGGGTTATGTGTTTTTTCTTCGAAATCATTTTTTGTTGGTCTCCACTGTTACGCACCTAAAGTGGTTGAATGTATAAATATATGGCTAGACTTTTTTTATTTTTTTTATGCTTGCAATTATTTAAGGTTTTTTTTTAGCTTTTGCATATATGTATTATATCATCATACCCATTCTCTGGACATTCTTTAACAGTATATAATATACTAAGTTAAATACATAAGCATAAACCTTATTCTAATGAATACCTTCTATACTTTTACTTTGATGGGCAAAGTTATTGAAATGATCAAGAAAATAGATTACCTCGTAAATCTGTCCAAACGGCAAATAAGTTGCTATTTCAGTGAAATGAGGTCCCTGAACATACTTTGATATTCTTGGGAAAGGTGATTCTCAATTTCACAGTGAATGGACGTTTTATGACAATCTAGTTATTGCCCGCGACTTCATCTGCTTGGAAATACATACTTATGTTCATAGCTGGCGTGAACTGTAACGTACAAACAAACGAAATAATAATATTAATCGTTTCGAACTGACATTTTTATTTTTCTAGTTAATCTCATTTTACATCTTTTAGTATAATTTATTTTGTTTACCAGGTTGTACCTGCATTCGCTTCACGTCGACATACGGCAAGGAGCGCGGCACGTTCAGCAGCCCCGACTACCCTCGCCCTTATCCGCCACGCATCGACTGTCTCCTTTACACCTTCGTCGCCGCACCCCACGAGATCGTCGAGATCATCTTCACTGATTTTGATATCTACAAAGGACACCTTGAGTAAGTACCTACATTAACGTCATTAACGTCAGAGTACAGCAAGCATTGCTGAACATAGGCCTCTCCAATCATACGTCATTGAGTTTACCTGTGGAACCTTGACAATAATTTTTTTTTTTGGTATATCATAACCAACGAATAGCCCGCGACACAAAGCTTTCGGTAAAGCATTACGATTTTCGCTAAATAAAAAAATAGTATCGCAGCTATCGGTAATATTTCCTATGCTTGATCTATCCTATTTGATACAATTGGGCGAATAGTTAGTGAAACTAGAAAAATAAAACTCATAAATGAGATTTTGGTTTGTACTGTATATTATGCTGACACATAAGAATTGTTATTTCAGATACAAAATGTGTAACTTGAAGTATTTATGGGTTTGGTATCATCCTATAAATAAGAAAAATTCATATCAGCCAATCAATTATTGTTGGAATTGCTTTTAAAACCATTATTGTTACATGTTTCCGTCATTCGACTGTTATAACTTGAACAATGTTTTGCACACAGTAGGTATTTCGCTCCAATTTGCGAATAAATGAACGTTGAATTTTAAATTTCCAATTTCGTGGTAATCTAAAGCTGGTATTAGGACTGGCTACTGAAACCAATTTGTAGCTAGACTTAGAAAGACCAGCATAAATTGAAATCTAGATCGGTGGCATACCCCTAACATCCAAGTTTAATTTATTTGGTCAGTATCTACATAAACTGAATGTTTTTGATGACTTCTAGAAATAACACAGACATTGTGACAACTTCAAATTTTATTTCATTTCTATTAAATAAGTATAGTAAAATAAAATACAAATACTTTATATTGTACCCCTGATAAAAAAGGAGCAATGAACATTATAATAATTATCATTTAAAGATTATACAATGGGCGGCTTATCGTAATCGGTTATTTGTAAGACAACTTTTAGATGTACAGTATTTAAAAAAACCGGCCAAGTGCAAGTCGGACTCGCGCACGAAGGGTTCCGTACCATTATCTATAAAAACGGCAAAAAAATCATGTTTGTTGTATAGGAGCCAGCTTAAATATTTATTTTATTCTGTTTTTAGTAATTGTTGTTATAACGGCAACAGCGATAGGTCATCTTTGAAAATTTCAACTGTCTAACTATCACGGTTCATGAGATACAGCCTGGTGACAGACGGACGGACGGACAGACAGCGGAGTCTTAGTAATAGGGTCCCGTTTTACCCTTTAGGTACGGAACCCTAAAAACGAGAGTAGCTTGCGGTATAATAGCTTAAGCCGCAACTTCAAAAGTTTTAATTTTTATCCTTCAACACTATTTTATACATTATTATCCAAAATTTTATATTTAATTTAATTTATAAATCCAATTTTTAAGCGATCTACATAAAATCATTGCCTCATTTCTAATTTCCTTGAACATGTGGAGCAGTAAACATATTAGGTACCTCAAAACAATAATTTAGTTATTTTTCTGAGGTAGGTACACTGTGTTGAACAAGAAAATGGTACACAGAAGTCCATCGTCCACATATATCAAAGTAACTCATTATCTCAACAGACTCTTTGACGTCGTACGTCTAGCAACTAACACACATGCGTGCCTTTGATTCTCAGATCATCATGGAAATTCCGACAGTCTTCATTAAGCAAATGAAAGGGAGGCAAACGTGGAATATTACTGCCCTTTAACTTTAACTTTAACTTGACAGTAACCAGCCGGAGAGTCCAAAGAAATAAACGTAAGGACGAATTTACATTTTCGTCACATTTGTAGCAATAAAGTTGCCGATGTAAACGTTTGAAGACAGCAGTTTGGGAGCGCAATAATGCTCATTTAAGTGTAAGGAATCCCTGAATACGCGACTTTGAAATTATACGACCGAGTTTATTATTGTTCGTGTTTTTACGTCACTCTATGTAAATGATAAAGACTCAAATCGAATCCGAAAGCAACTGGATAATATGTTAGATAAATAATTGTAAGTTTAGTGTTGGCTAATGTTTTTGGTAGGAGTCAAGTAAGATAGTTGAGTTTTAATCATAAAGCATAAGGATTATCATCAAAAAGCAAACAGGTAACCTCAGTAAGAAAATATGAAATTATTTTTTTCGGAAATTGGTGTTATTAGTGCTATTTTCTAAGATTTAAAAGAAGTGGGTATGTTAAAAATAATATCAATGTAGGTACTCAAATAACAGATTTTTGATCAGGCATTTTTCATTCGAGCAAATTCTAAAAGGTATCCGAATACCTTTTAATAATAAATGAGCAGCTAATCTCTTATCCCAAAATACAAACCTCTGTATAGTAAATAAAATATCAAACAAATTTCCATTCCCGTAAATGAATTCAGAACCCAACTCCTAATTCCGGTAATGAACCAATATCTAAAATCAAAGGCAATCAATGTAATTGCGAACGGAGAAATGGAGGAAGAAAAAATCGTACGCTTAAATACTACTGATGGCGTTATTTTAATCTCACCTCACAATAGATACATCAGGAGCAAAAAATCTCATCTCGAAATTGCTCTATTCACTTCGTATCCTGAACCAATTACGACGAAATTAATGTTCCCTACAAATACAGTATGGGATGAGTTTTTACTACCAGTTCTCCCATATTACTCGCATACATTTCTTATGGTCAAATGTTTTGAGTATTATACCAACTATTAATCATGTCAGAAAACAATATGTTTCAATTTCTGCCATTATACTTTGGATAATTTATTGAAAGGCTAATCTCTACTAGCAGATTTAGTGGTTTTAGAGTTAAATGATGTCAAATCACTATTTATAAGCTATTCCACTGTTAACCTTTAGATTTATAATAAAGATTCCCTTCAGTAGCAGTATGTATAATTTGTTCTCCGCCTTTAGTATTCCTTTTACCCCTTCGTTTACTCCATTGGTTTGAATTAAACACTTCTATGTAATTTTAAGTTATTAATATTTTTGATCTAAGTTTTGATTTCAACTATCAAAAAAGTTAAGACTCGTGTACTAAAATACTACTGTGGTACTTATAAACTATCTTTTGTTTGGCCGTCGTTTGTCCCTGTCCGTGTACCACTATTGTTGGCCATAAATATAACGCTCTCACGTGGAAGTAAGTGGAAATTGTTCAATGTGTTGGAGACAGGAAGATATTTTTCGGTTGAAGTATTGCATTTTTAACAGATTCAACGCTTATTGTGCGCTTATTATTACAAAAGGTCGAGACTTTTTGTTTATGACTGTTGGGTTTTCTCGGAAATAAGAAAATTCTAAAGTAGGTTCCATATTCTGTTTACATGGAAAACTAGTTGGCAAACAGATATTTGTACGGAGTTTGAATGTTTGTTCAAGTCGTTTTTCTACTTACAAAGAATATGAATTCAAACGTACTCATACGTACGTACGTACGTACGTACGTCTCGTACGTAGTAATTTCCTGGTTTTTTTATTTTTTATGTTTGTTATGTGTGCATGCTCGGTGTCCTGTGTGCAAAAAATAAATTGATTTTCTTTCTTTTTCTTTCTTTCTTTTTCTTTCATACGTTTACTAATATTTACTTGCCCGGGTTTTTGTGGGTCAGCAATAATTAAAGACTGGTTTGAAACCCCTAATTCGAAGTTCCTACATTTTGTGGTTTTAATTATAAGTATTTTTAATGTGCCTATCCTCGCATTGCTTCTCCTTCATAAATATCTGAGAGATAGGTATTGAAAAAATTCATATGCTTGTGCCTAACTATTTAAAAAATGAAGAGCATGCATGAATCGCAAAAGCTGAGCAAACCAAAAATTACTCAGATGGCCAAGAAAGATTGTTTCGCGTTCTGCCTTATATTTTTGCAAAAACTTTTTACTTTAATAAACTATCGGTGATTTTGTCCCAAGTAGTTTTTGGAAGAAAAAAGTATTTTTCACAAGTTTGTCTGTCATCAGTTGAAAGATTTACCGTTCTTTTGTTTTATTCGTTTGCAATAAAGTATGGCAAGATAAAAGCTGAAGCAACAATTTGTTACTTATAAGTTTGTTTCCATATTGATCTAGAGATGAACAAAAACAGATTTATCAAGCCGTGTCTTCGCAATGTGCAAAGTGTAAAACTTAATAATAATATACATTAGGTATTAAGGTTACCTTTTTTTTCTCCAAAAAAGAGTCCGATTTTATTTTCTTGTATTCTCTGTTTAGGACATTTTGGTACAGGTTCTCTTTAGCTTCATTTATGCTGATTAAAAATCGATCATCTTTGATTGATATGGTCTAGCGTGTGCTCACATATGAAACTCTTTTTGGGTAGTTATTATTAATATGTAGGATTGTGTTGCCAACCACCAAATTCCATACATAAAATACCCATGAAATGAAACGGGGTGATCTATTCTTGACTACAGATCATTCGAACTTATCATAATACTATCAGCTATAGGTTAGCAAAATGTCAATACCAAGCGATTTAACGATATTTCAAACCTCAAAGCGGCAGCTTTTAGAGCTTTGCACCTCGAGCAAAATATACGGGCTGTACATTCATACATATTTCTGAAAAGATGGATTCACGGTTAGATCGGTGCCGTTTCAGCCCTACTTAAGCGAATAATACTGGGATTTCCAAATCCAACCCTCTTTCTTTTTGAATAATTTTGACGAATTCGTCCAGAACCGTACCATTAAGGATTTAAATTGCTTTTATCTGTAGAACGTTATCTTTCGGAAAATTATTCGGGGCCAATTTTTTCTTAAGCTCTTCATTAGCTATAGAAGTAATTTGACGTCGTTTCGCCATTTTCTCTCGTCAGAATTATAAGGATATCTTGCAGGCTTCTGATATGAGACTTGTATTACAGTTATGGTTGTTGGTAAGTTTAAGTACACTCTACGAGGCCCAAAGGATACGACGACTGGTCGTAATTTCTAATTGAATTACTATGAAAGTACGTGGTAGTGCAGTGTGTTACGTCCTAGAGATGGGCTGAGCGATGATTATATTATCGATATCGATGTTGTCATTGTCACGTAGTCACATGACAATGTCAAAAAAATATCGATGACGGGAACAATGAGAATATCATCAATTTCAAGATTTTTACTTCAGTATGAATATGAGTAAGTGATTTATGTGCCCGTCATTTAATCGTCTCATGAAATTATGAAATGCTAGATGAAAAGTATTTGCAGTAATCATCTCTCCCTGTCGAATCTAGCTCTAAATTATTGTATTTTGTACCACTCCCTCATGCACAAAATGTCGACATGAGTGAGGCACGTGTGCCATGACATGCGCCGTTCGCCATTCATTTAATCGAATCTCTCTCTCTTTATTAGTCACCGCATTCACGCATTGCATATTGTCACGGCGGCGGCGGCGCTTGCCGAGGCCGAATTTCGCGTTCATTCAGTCATTATCGAGTGATGATTTTAAGTATTGATGATTTTGTCGGTGGCATTGCTTGACGAAATTATTTTAAAATATCAATGATTTATACATGTGACAATTGATATCGGACTCATCTGTATTACGTTATAAACTTGTATGTACTTGTACTTTGTACTTGTGTAATTGTACTTGTATGTATAAACTTGTTCTGTCAGCCACCTTAGGTTTCAGCTGAAAATCAGCGCTGTAGTGTTACTGCAGCATATGCTGAGCTGAGGCCTTTTGGTCAAGCAATACCACACCGAGCCTAATTTAATGTCATAGCTTACATTTATGTGCGCAAGTAAGCCTGCTGCAATGTGCAATTCTTGCTGTGTCACTCCCAGCTATTCTGTTTCTTACTGTATATGGTGTGATTTAAACATGTATTGTGTTGACCAATAAACCTTATTTCTTTCTTTCTTTCTTTCTTTAGATTATCATGTTAGGATGCTTACTATAGATAGATTATAACCTTCATCGCTGTAGTTGCTATGAATAGTACTTAATATGAAAAAAACTTATTTCAATAAATAAATTATCTGAAAATATATCCGAAATTAAATTCATATTGCAAAGATTTCGTATCGATATTCACATAATTCATGTGTTTCAAGAGATTGTATTTAAAGACTTTGGCCTAATGCTGTAGCATAGCAAGTAGCTTATACATTTATATGTGAAGAAATGTTTACCATCTTCTTCTTTCTCAGACATTCTTCACCATAATGCTGGAGTAGGCCTGGGATTCACCCAATGTTTACCTTATTACACAAGGTTAGTCGGAAAGGTTCAGCCGAAAGGGGGATATCGTACTTATCATTATGAACCACTTTTATTAAGGAACCAACACTGAAATAGCGGTAAAAGAAACAGCTAGTCCATACGAATAATTTAATTTTACTCGAATTAATGTATGGAACAGCTGATTTTATTTTCAAGATTTTGTGGTTGATCCCATAGTAAAAATTGTTCATAATGATGAGTATAATAAACCCCTTTCGGCTTTACATACTCTTTTCGACCTACCTTGTATTCGTAAGGTTAGCTAGGGAGCAAGTTAATTTGCTTAGTTACTAGCAACATGAATAAATCGCAATTATTGATCTTTCTTTCTCATAAACCGTTACCATACACCCACACACCACCCAGTCTCGAGAGGATTGAGTTGCTTAAATAAGATCATAAAGATCTATTCACACATGACGTGGTTTGTAAAAAACTGCTATTACAGACGCAACATTGATGAAATAAAGACTTATCCAACAGACATTTGTTGGATAAGTCAAGTTCCCAATAGGAAACATAAGGAATTACAATTGGCTTTATTTTTTATTTATTTTATTTTTTATTTATTATTAAGCTAATGGTGGTTACCATTTGCATTTTTAATAAAATATTATAGTTTAAAAAAAACTATAGAACACACTTTAGTCATTCAAAATGAACGTGTATGCAAAATTTTAGCTCAATCGGAAACCGGGAAGAGGGTCAAAAACTTCCAAGATTTTCTTACATAGTTAGTTAGTTACAGGTGAAGCTAATAAATTCGGTTATAATTTGTTTTTAGCGCCATCCGACGGGCCTAAAGGTTAAATAATAAATTGTCTCTAAATAATGTTATTCATGTATTGTTACATCAAAGTATGTATTCATAGATCACGTCACGTGCTGCAGTGACGCGACTGTCGTTACGTCGTTGCGACTAATCGCGTGGAACTAACAAACGACGCGGTGTAGAATAGGCACGCTTGACGCTATTGTGTGCACGCCTTTACACGGTGCTGTTTGATATATTGGTGTGTGTATAAGTTATTCGAGTGAAGTTATAGGGTGGGATAATTTCATCGGGTATACACTGTATACAACATAGTTGGGAGATTTGGGTGATTACCATTACATTTACATTCCAAGAGATTTAGTGTTCAATTCAATGCACACATGAAATTTAATGCTTATTCACATGATATAGAGATGAAAGGCATATTCTAGAATATATTTTTTGCGATAAAACGCTCCTTCAACTGGAGATCACATGACTATGTATTAAATAGTTGAGTAACAACGATTACGATAGCGATTTTATTTATACTAATTATAATAATTAATGTGTAAAAGGAACAGTAATTAATGTATTTTATTTATAACTAATCTGATATCTGGTTTTGCAGATAACTTTACCATGTTATATAATCCGCATCTTAACTTAATAATGTTTAATATTTGTACACAAAAAATGGTGAAATTCGAAGAACTATTTTGAATTTAACTGTAGGTACTTGAGGGAAGCGAAAATATTCTAAGTTTATGGTAGGTACCATATGACATCCTAATAAAATTACATGATTAAATTAGAATTCGAAATCTGGGTAATGTTTGGCTTATAGACTACAACGTGTATCAGAAATGCGTGGTCATATTTTTATGGGTGTGGGATCAGACCATCAAACTGAATATGTAACTTTCTATAAGGGACCACCATCGTAATCGCGAATAAACTAAACCAAATAAACTACGCGCCTTAAAATGGTTAAAACAAAAATCTGGTTCGAAAAGGCAAAGCCACAAAACGTTAGTGCACGCTGTCCAAAGCCCGCTCCATTATATAAAGCGAAAGTGCAAACCCATTCTGCTGTCAGTCGTTACCAGTTTTGTACCGCACATTTTAGTATTTTTTCGTGTAGGGCTTTGTTCGACTTCATCCAATATTGTGGAGTCAGCCTAAAAAGTTGATCGGACTGATTGAATTTCTCATGTCAGCAGGCACGGGAAAAAAGGGGAGAGAAAAATCGATGAAAAAGCCATTTCTATAACATTTTCTTCCCGATTGTTCGTTTCGTCTTCTGTCAAAGAGACAAACAGTGGAGAAAACGGGTTCGTCCATCTGCCATGCTTTCCCTGCAGTTGTTGAAGGAAACGATTCTGTTTAAACCCAAGTCCTAATATCAAAACAAAAGAGATACTCTGTCTGTCTATGTTTATCCTCATCAAGTCTTCAGCATCTTCATTGAGTCTTTGTAAAAACTGAAACATGTACGTACAGGAGTTGTTGTTTCCTCATTTTATTTATGCATAAAACCCCTGAATACTCAAAAACATCACAATTTTAAGTTGCCATTAACGCTCGTGCTGTCACTTATATTATAAGGTGGACATAGCGACAGAATGCCTATTAAGAGCGTCTTAAAATTTTGTTATGTTTCTGTATTCGGCGGTAAGTTCCTAACACATTTCCATTCTAAATCTGAGAATGTCTCCTGTGTCTTTGAAGTAACACACGAATTTTAGTAAGTTCTAGCATAGAATACTAACTTATGAATGCATGCAAAGTTCGTTTAAGCAGTAAGCGTGAAAGCTAAAGATGAATTAGCGCGTTCAACTCCCCAAAAGTTCCATCTTGCGCGTCTTCCTGTTGTCACCCCCTTTCTATGAACCGTAATTACCAATTTCCGTCAGTTCAAAGTTTAGCTGCACCACCTACTTATGAGCAGCATCCGATACACACTTCTTTTCTTCTTTTTTACGAGCATCCAAATTGTATCCTTTGAAAGTTCGAGCTAAATTTATCACTACCAACAAAAGCTAGTCAATTTCTTACGTTACACAAATTCGTAAACTTCACGCGAGCACATTTCAGTGCCAATTTGGACTTTAAAAGAAGCTTTACCTAATGCTATAAACATAGGGGTACAGCTTTTATCTAGTCGGAAAAGAAAATAAAAGACAACACGTTACGGCTCAGGGAAGCTGGCAAAACCGTGGTCAAAGTCCGTATTCCGAACATTAATTTCGTAGTTTAAAAACGATGTACAAAACGTAAATGCGTTTTATTTTTCGTTTTGTTTTATTGCTCGTTTCGCTGAATAATAAATGAATAATTAAAGCGTGAATGGAATAAGTTTTTGCGGTTTTAACGTGATACCTGTAATAGTCGCTTTGTTGTGAGTTTGTCCAGAAGCCCAATTCTCGTAATTAATTTATAATATGACTGAAAGTTGACCAAACTGAGATTATATTATGAATTGACAAAAAGTCATGTATTCTACTCCTCTTAAAGTTCAGTCCGATTCCAGTATGATTTGGATTCAATCTTCTTACAAACTCATTTCAATCTCATTTTTGACGTTTGTGTATAGACGAGAGTGTCAATTTTATTATCTGTGTCAGTTCAAAATGTTAGCAGAATACCGATTTGCCTTTTATTCAACTTTCGATCTCATTACAATATAATGTCACGTTTGACGTTGTTTGTTAGGGTAGGAGAATACCATTTGTGACATTTATGACATTGGTAGTAGATCGGAATGAGATCCGAACTATATTTTGAACATTTTTAATTACGAGAATTGGGCCTCAGATGTAGATTTTTATGTGCGTACTAGAGGTAGGTGCGTCTACAAAACGCGATTATGTTTTTATTAGTATTCAATAGAGAGTCACGGAGCGAGCAAAATTCAGCAAAACCAAGACAACTCTAGTGTCTTCTGACAATAAGGCAACACTTGCGCATATTGAGCGCGTAATCTGGCGGAATGCCCGTGACTCAAGCGTGTACTTGAATATTTTACTCGTGCGACGAAATTGTTTACTGTTGACAAACTTTAAATAGGTAACATCTTTGATTCGTGTAGTACTGTTTATGAATTAAATTTTGATCAGCTGAAAGAAAACGCGAATATAGAAACATAATATAAAGAATTAAAAGATTTGGCATTGTATAAGACTGGGTGGAAATTCCTACACCGACAAGTGCCTAGCACTTAAATTTTGGATAGATGGGATGGAGCCATTATTATAATAAACTAAACCTTAAGGACTAGGTGGAATATCGATCGCAATTCATCGAAAATAAATCATTGATTGTCAACTTCTGATATTGTATTTTAATTTATTATTATCTAATAATTAAAGAATAGTGGGTACATTGACATAGATTAGGTAGACATTATGTTTGACTATGTTATAATTTTTTATTAGTGTGATATTGTTGATAATTTTAATAATTTCATTGATCGATTGCTTTAATTTAATTAACTGATTGGTATAATTTATTTCAACTGCACAATTTGTATGTATATTTGTACACCAGTAACTGGTAGAATGTATAGATCTACTTATATTAATTTAACACCATACTATGTAATACTACATTCTGACAAATAAATGATTCTGATTCTGATTGTTAGAAAAAACTAAATAATACAAGGCAAGTATCTTTTTACATCATAAAACCATCGTTGCCTTCACAATCTATGTGACATCACATTCTTTTATGATACCAGAGAAGGGACGTTCAGTTTGCGTGAATAATTTGTAAGCGATAAGCGTCATCCGTCATGCACACATCATCAATCATCGTCAGTTACAGAATACACCTGCGGCTGTAATTTGACTAACATACCGTCATATTTCACGAATAATTGTGTAAACGGGATGAATTAAAGCACTAATGTTGTTGACGGAATGGTTTTGTTAGTCTCAAGATGGGTAATTTTAATGACTTTCATTATTATAGGTAACTACTTGATTTCTATGAAATTTTAATTTCTTACTAGGTAATTATGGATCCAGATTGTTATTATAATAACATTGTGTAAGTAAGTTTTTTTTAAGAGCATCTGAGTACCTACCTATTTTATCAATTGAAAAAAAAACAGGTGATTCTATTACTGTTGGCTGAGATGAACGAAAAGAAAATGGCTGATCTTTAAAATTTAACTGCTTATAAGGAAGCTACTTAGGTTTACCATTAACTTTTATTTCTGTCAGTTTAACGGTTTTTAAATAGGTATTTACAAGCTTACGGTTGCTTCGACTACTGAATGTGAAATATTTAGAGTTTCCCTTTCATGTTTTTAGGGTTCAGTAATAAAAAGGTAAAAAGGAACTTTATGGTGTGACTCCGTCCGTCCGTCTGTCAGACACGGTGGCATATTTCAGCAAATACTAATGCTATTGATTTGAAATTATTAATAGTTTTAAATATTGCTTACCCAAACTAATTGCAAAGGAAAAAATGAAATGTTTTTGCTTTGGACGCAAAAAAAATGTTTTTTTTTTTATTACCGATTTGGGCGCGGTCGAAATTTCATTATTCTACTATTTCAAGTGGGGTATCATATGAAAGGGCTTTATTTACATATTCCAAAAGAATTATTTTTTTATGCCACGTACCTAGTTTTCGACTTATGATGAATAATGTGAAAATGGTAAGAAAGACATGCAAGGATTTAGACTGCGTTGTTACGTTATCACCATCAAAACTTTGACAATTCATAAAAAAATAACTACTGTTTGGAAAACATAAATATTGAAATTAGCTTCTTAAAATCACAAAAGAACAAACAATATCTGAAAAAAACTTTATATACTCGTAAGTAGGTACCGAATTACCAAGTAGGTAACTTACGAAGGACACCAATCATTAAACAATATAATCAAACGTAACTTACAGTCGTGTAGTATGTAATAAAAAATACATTGGAAAATGGAGTCTCCCAAAATTGGCTCACATCACACCACGTTTCTTCGTTATCAGAATCTGGCACCTACATAAATGTTTCCTGTATCGCTACCATGTCCAACACTATTTCTCGCCTTAACATCCCGAATAGGTCTCCAATGTTTCGAAACATGTTCGCTACAACAAATTATAGACGGGCAAGGCATGTGGCGAGAATTGTTCGAGATACCCTATTTTTATTGTCTTGTGGATCTCTCGAAATGTGTGTTCCTGGTATTGTTTCAAAAACTTTATTTTTATCTTCGCTTAATTTAGTGTTATATTCGGATTTAACTGTCCGTGAATCGCCACTGTAATAGGCTTGGTCTTAGCAAAATGGGGACGGTTAATCACATTAGTCTTTTTAGTTATATTTTAATTTCTTGGGCTAATAATGTTGCTTTTGTAGGATCACTCACATAGATTAAAATTTTAGATTTCAGAAGTTCAAAAGGGATTATTATATCATTTTTATTGCTGAAAATTATATTTTGAGTTATTAAAGAAATAAATATCTAACAGTTTTTCAAATTGAATTTATTTATACTAATATTATACAGAGAAAAGATAATTATTTTTGTATTTTTATTTGTAATGAATAAACAAAAATCTAACGGACCGTTTTAAAAAATTCTTTCACCAGCAGAATACTATATTATCACTGAGAAAGATAAACTACAGGTAATTTTCAAAAAAAATTGGGATCATTACGAAATCTCAATTAATGTAACCCAAGGTTGACCAAAATGACCTATAAAATTCCTTAAACCGCGTGCGATACGAAAACTATTGATTATAGAACAAAATAAAGTACTACAAGTTATAGAACACATACAATTATTTTTAAGGCTTTTAAGGTCCACCCGTACGAAACCGGGACGGGCCGCTAGTGTTAACTAAAAAGAAATACTTGTAATTAATTTTGATGAAAATGAAAATAGTTTAAAACGTTTACGTAGGCACTTGAAGCACCTAAAACAATAATGACTACAAAAGGTTGAAATGTGTTTAATTGAAAACCCTTTCCTTTATTACATTCCGCGAGTACCTTCTCTTATAAATCTACTAAAGATTGCTATTGAATGTTAAATTATTTTGACTTTACTCGTTTGAGTGATGGTGAAATAGGTTTTTGTAGTAAAAGATAAGTAATTTTGTACCATTTTTTCCCTATTATTCAAGCTCACACTGACGACGCCACATATTATTTTGATGAAGGTTACAGAGGTAGAATGTTTCCATAGCATTATAAATATAGTTTTAATATCGATAAACTAGGCACTTTATACATTTGAAGAGTCGCGGGCAGAGCCAGAATTGTTTCGATTATAGAAGATAGGTGTACCGCAATATAATGTTGTGATCACCAAATTAAATTGTCAACAGCAATACACTAATTGTCAATTAGGGTAGGAATTATTCCTGACTATAATTTGCAGTCTAATGTAGGGTAATTGTATTGTTATTCCTTTCATAACTTGCTTCTGAAATCCGTATTAGTAACTATAGTTTACACTTGCTATTTCTAACCAGCTTTTAGTTCTATGTCGTTTTAATAAAAAGTGGTATATTATACCAAACATACACAAGTCAGAACCACAAATTTTTGAAAACCACAGAATCGTATTGGGAAGCGTCTTCGTTAATAAAATATTGATAGAATAAACAAAAGTACTCTCAAAGAATCTTCCGGGAAAACTTTCGTATTATTAGATTTCTAGAGTGCTCTTATGTAACAGACTTGACAATGGGCCCCGAGATCTGATAATTGTGAAGGTACACAACGACCAACTTTTTATCTCCCTTCAGAACTCTTAGAACTGCGTGAAAGAAATGAATAAGGAACTGTAGTTGAGAGTAGTTTAATAGTAAATAATGTGTGTTAAATGGACCATACACCAGGACTTTTAGTTTATTTATATTTTAGGAAGACATACAGTACAACATAACAAAATCATTGTGACAATAGTAGGTCAATTACATGTCCTCACAATTACTAGCATTATGAAAAACTGTAGTCTAGTAGATGTTTATTTTACAATCTAGTGGCAAACGCTCGTCCGCGGGTCTACCGCGTAATTAAAATGGTAATGAACATTGAATCTTGTAATAAACTTCAATACGATCTTGTCCTGATCTGACCCTACTGAGCATCGATATACGCAAGGCAACTCGCAGTTTAAACTCTCACGATCAGATTGAAGTTTATTACCAGAGTCGATGTTCATTACCATTTAAGTTACGCGGTACGCCACTGGGTCCCCCTGATGGTGTAAGTGATCACTGCCGCCCATGAACATCAGCAGAGGAGTCACCAATACGTTGCCGACCTTTTAAGATGGTGTAGGCTCTTTTCTCTTTTGATTGTATGTTAATATGGCACCATTTTGCGAAATTATTCGAAATTATTAATGATATCTGTTAGCATTATTTGTTTTAGGTTCTTTTTCAAGACAAGACTCTCGCTGTGGAAAAGATTAATGGTAATAGTCTAGTGCCATTAACTGTGTTTGTAACTTAAAAGCTGTTGATGAGTAGCTGCAGATTCTCAGAACAAATAAAATCAATTTACACAAAGGTATTTCAAAGATCTCTCTGTATAACCACATCTGGCTTTGAGCTGGTAGCAATACTTTGGGTTTGAAACCTATAAAAAAGGAGGCACCTAAGATTGTTTATATTTTGTTTATCGTATGTGTTATGTACAGTAATTCGGGAGAGATCTCCGTTGAAATTTCATCCATTTTATCACAATAAAACCCTTTCTTTATCTAGACTTATTCTGTTTTCGGCTAAGTCTTCTTGACTTTGTTAGTCGTGCATATTCAATCTATCTCTTCTATCTTATTATCTATCTATCTAGTTCGATGCCTTCGCCATATGCCTACCCATAATGTAACTTCTAGTTTGATTTCGTCAACTTGTTTTGTCACTTCCGCGACTATCCATCAACTAAGGAAAGGGATCAATAATATCGGAGGCTTTATTAAGAAAGTTTATGAATATTTCTTCACTATCCACAACTGACTACAGAAACGATTCGACTTTCTTCTGATATTTATTCGTGATTATCGAATGATTGCGTACTGTCGTTTATCAGGAAGTTCGTTAGTTACGGTTATCTTTGTGGTTTGGTAAAAAATTTAGAATATTGAGGATAATAAATCTGTTTACTTAACGTTAGGTACTGAAGAACACTTGAAATTTATACCGGGTCACTGGTAGAAAAATGGAAATTTAAAAGAAGGTACTGCACTCATCATTAGGAACAGCTTTTATAGTTGGACCAACACTGAAATCACGAAAAAAATCTGCTGTTCCATACAGTCGAGTAGGGGATATTGAATTATTTGCTTGGAACAGTTGATTTTTTTGTGATTTCTTTGTTGGTCTTTTACTAAAAGTTGTCCATAATGTGAATGAGTACAATACCCTCATTCAATAAGTCCATTGTTCAGTCATCCTGTACATCAAGTGGATGCACAACAAGATCAATCTCATTATTATAGGTTCATCATGGGAAATACAACCCTTCCTCAAACAAGATGCCCTTCCTCACTCAAACTTTACGACTCTTAAAGAGATGATAAACACCTGATACAGATAATATTTATTATATTATTTATTACTGATATTATTTCATCCCCCAAACATCATGTACGAAATCCATTTAACCCCCAATTACTTAAATTTATGTACCTAACAACTATGGTTGTAAATACAGGACGTATACGGTAGGCTTTGGAACACGGAACCTCGAATCGACTATCGATATGACATACGATCTCGTAAATTTGCTGGAAGCCGCAACTGAACAAGATGGGTACCAGTGTTTACCTTCATAAAACCTGATATCTAACTTTATTGTTAGACCACAGTTTACGATATTGTTGAATAGGTGTACATAAAATGTGTAGGTGTTATAATGGGTAAACATTGTAGCAACTACAGAATTACCCGCATTGTGTGCTGTTATAAATAGATAATATTGCCATGTGCACAAATAATTTGGATTTGGAAAGATGTCTATATATTAATACGTGATGAGAAAACTTTGTACCTCTTTTTAAGCATATTGCGCGCATGGAGGAGTGCGAGATTTGGCATAGTTAAAGTTTATATGGAGAAGTAGTGCAGAAAGATAAAATTACGGTCAAATTTTGACCACCAGGCGACCACTAAGTATATTTTGTAGGTAATAATTATGATTTGTAGCGATGTATGTGGAAGGTGCGTGAACAGCAAAGCATAGCTTCATAATTTTTTTTTATTATGGAGTGGGAATGCATCTGCTTTGTTGACTGCTTTTGGGCTTTTAAAAGTTTTACATTTCTATGCCCGACGGTAGGTAAATAGAACTGCTGTCACATCAAACTTTACTTCGAACTTAAATTCTAAAATGCATTGAATAAAGATACACTTTTCTTGTCGTAATACAACAACAATAAAACATGTGAAGTCTGTTTTCTGAGGTCAAGCTCAGAAAACAGACTGATATTATGAACTGCATGAAATCATTTAAATATCGAACATAGTATGAAGTTTCTTTACCCTAGCTTTTGCTACGAGGTTGCAAGTACTTTGAAAGAGGAACACGAACAATGAGCATTGTGTCTTTCATTGTGCAATGACACAAAATAATGGGAATACTGCATAATGTGCTAAATAGAACAGCGGTGCGTATAAATCCACATACAATGCTTATACGGACGGTCCAATGCCAGAAAATGGTTATGTTTCACGCCATAGTCATGTCAGGCTGTTGGCAGTATAATGTGAAGGTCAGCAAACATTATTCAATATGAATACCTATTATATTATAATACCACTAGCTGTGCCCGTGAATGCTTCCGCATATTATACAAATATTTTTCGTACAAACTTTAAACACCTATGTCTCTCCTTAGTGTCTTTTAGGAAATCTTTATTTAGCGAATGCCTTCATCTCATAAGAATCCTATATCTAAGCCTTTAAAGTTTGTAGGCTTTATTAGTTCTTGAGATTTCGTGACCAATGAGTGAGTGAGGCGGCGGAATTTCGCAGCGTGTATCAGAAATGGGTGGTCATATTTAAGGGTGTGGATCAGACCATCAAACTAATCAACTTTCTATATGGAACCAACATCCTAATCGTGAAAGAATAATTAGCTTTCCGACCTACCTACAGACCTATTTTCCGATATACCTACTCGACCCATAGATATGGGTCAGTTGATTATTTTTTCCCAATTACGATGTTGGTCCCATAGAGAAAGTTGTTCAGATTGATGGTCAGTACCCTTAAATATGACCACGAATTTCTGATACACGCTGTATTAAATTTTTATGTATAAGTTAGATCTGTCAGCATAATTGCATGTGGATTTTAATTAGGTCAATCCATACAGCTCTAAACAGATAAAATACTAACAATGAGAGCAAAATCAGTATTAACATTAGCGTAACTACTGGATGGAATTGAGTATGTATCGAGGGAAAAGGTATTGGCAATGCCCTTAAGTAATCTGAATTGACTTTTGCTAACTTAACAGCTTCTGAAGTCGGGGCCTTAATTCTTCAATGAATCATAACTTGGCGGTGGCCCGACTTCAGAAGCTAAGCTGCGAAAATTTATTTTATACATTTTAGTTTTTTGAAATATTATTATAATATTTCAGTGACTCCAAAGTTTACCGTTTTACAAAATACCGTGGTGACAATGACATGACATTATTCCGTGTAGTACGGGCTCACATATCATCGCAAAGCGTTAATTTATGCGACACATGCCTTGAAACTTCGACAAACATTTGCTGGGTGTTCGTTTGCAACTTTCTATTTATTTCAAAGTCTTCTTCATAATTTTGCATTCCCGGTCTTATGAAACGTTCTCTATTATAACCTAACCGTCAAAAACCTCCGACTCGAACTAGAAAAAGAGCTGTAACTTATGAACGTCTGAACAGATTTTCATGAAACATAGGTAAATGATTCCCGATTAAACTAGATTTCAATTAAAAAAACTGCATTGAAATAGGTCTACGATGCTACAGACAGACGCACAGATATACACTACAAACTAATAACACTCCTCTTTTTTGTCGTGGGTTAAAAATTGCGCACAATCAGTGCCTCATCCATATAGTCAGTTTCTTTTAAGTACCTAGATTTACGCTATGTGATAGTCATTAATACAGATTACGATGACCATTTGTTAGCAGCATGGAGGAGTTCAATAGGTTCACTACTGCAGACCTACTTGGTTGCCACTCGAGGACGCTCTCAGTACTAAGAGTCGCGACACAGTCAAGACGGGGCTGACCTAGAAGCTCGCGCTATAACCTTTGAAAATAAGCATGCGCTTACTGCAGCAGTCGAGACGAAGGCGAGGCTAGGGCGACGCGGGGGCACAAAGTGTGCCGCTGCCTTGAAACCATTTTGTCATTTCGTTTTTGACGTGAGTGAGTGAAAGAAGGCATCCCGCGCCCTGAACACCGCATCGACCCCGCCTCGAACGCGCCGCGACTTAGCAGTGAGCCCGCTCCCTTACGACCCCCATGAGAATAGAGCGACTTACTTTTTCTTTCATTACCATGCATTATTAATTTCATAGCCACCAACTCCGATGGTGTTTGCGTTTACTAAGCTTAAATTTTTCCACTTACCTATTTGTAATTTCAATTTTTTTATATCTTTCGGGGTATCAAGAGATATCTCATCTGCTTGGCCTTTATCCCAACTACGTTGGGGTCGGCTCCCAGTCTAACCAGATGCGGCTGAATATCAGTATTTTATACGGAGCCATTGCCATCTGACCTCCACCACCCAATTACTCGGAGACACCTTAGGTTAGACAGGTTGTCAGACTTTTTGGGTTGCTGACTCCCGTTACGACTGCCAAAGGTATTCGTATGACAACCAAGACCAATTGCTTAACGTGCTATCCGAGGCACGGTTTTCGGGGTATCAAAAGATAATCTGCCGGAAAATGATAATATTTCCACTCTATCATCCTTGTTGAAAATGAAATTTAGCTGAGACCATACAAAGAAATCCTTAAAACACCATTAAGCTCGCTATATCGCCCTTCAATTCCTTTTTTTTTTTTTCTTCTTCATTCAAGCGTTTTCCTTGCCCATTACTGTCACAAAGTTTACTTATTAGTGTGGAACCATTGATCAAAAGATTATTTCGTCCGTGATAATAAAATTTTGAATTTCCGTGAGTTAGGTTCAGTTGAATATCAGTGCCAGGTAGGATGTCTGCGACTCTCATCAAATTAAACTTAGGCGCCAACACTTTCATATGCGTTGAAATAAACATAGTCGTTCTTATTAGTAAATTCCTCGAAATACCAATTTACTCATAGAGTCATTATATTAACTCCTGGCAAAAAGAGAGGTGTTATAAATTTGTAGTGTGTATCTGAGTATCTGTGATTCTGAGTATCTGTGCCTGTGTCTCTGTGGCATCATAGCTCCAAACGAATGGACCGATTTACATGCAGATCTTTTTAATTGAAAGCTAGTTTAATCGGGTATCATCTTAGCTATGTTTCGTGAATATCTGTTCAGCTGTTCAAACGTTATAGCTATTTTTCTAGTTGGAGTCGGGGGTTTTTCACAGTTAGGTTAAATAATCTACCTTTATATCTGTATGTCACAGTCACAAAAACCGACAATCACGGTCTTCAGATTACGCGCTCCCGCGGGCCGTGTTCAACGTAAATTTCAGCCATAAAGAAGAATGATTTGTTCTCAGTAACTTTATCACTGTCAACTTTATGTTAAAGTGGAGCTGTATAAAAGTTAAACCCGTTGATTTTCATAGTCAAGATGTTAGTACCCACTTTGCAGGTACTTACTTGCGGATAAAAGAAATCTTATGGATTTTTCTTACCGATGATGTAAATTTGTTACGACAGAAAGTATTTTGTAAGGAATTGGAATTTAAATATCAAACGAACTTGCAAAGTGAAGTTCGATACTAATTATGCGAGCAGCTTCATTCGAAGTGATTTGTTTACTTTTTGTACTTACTACATACAAAAAGCAAAATAGAAATCATCGTATGGATATTTTCTCATATACAGAGTGATACATCAAGATCCATTTTTATGGGAAAGTCTGAAAGTCTAAGAGATAGAGAAATTTGTTCGAAGAGACCATCTCGTCGACTTTAGTTAAGGGGACTTGCAAGAAAGAATTTAAAAATAAACTTTTTCCTATATGGACATAACGAAAGTTCCGTACATAATTGAATAAAATAATGAAATATAGCATGTTTTTAATTGTAGACATGTGATTCCATAGTGTAGTTACATAATCACTATTTATTCCATTTTGAAATCAAAATTGCTTTCTCTTTGTTGGTCGTGTATAGCGTAGTTGTTTTAGTTAAAACAAATATATATTTTTTATAATTATACAGTTTTGTTTAGCTACATATAAAATACCTATTGGTACAAATGTACATGTAAGAACAAAAAATGGAATCAGAAATCCAGCAAGCGTAAAATCGGATAACTGACGGCACAAGCGCGACATACCAACCGTTATAATTGAATGCTGAACCGAAAGGGACAAAAAGAAACTCATTTGTACCGGACATGTTATGAGATTAAACCGCGTGCCAACAACACAACATCCTACTGTATCGTTGTATCGTTATTTTACGTCCGACTGTAGGCCTCAAATTAACTTCAACTTGACCAGACGTGTGTGAACGATCGGCTTAATTCAGCGATGTTCGTGTTGCCATGACACGTTGATTTATTCGACGCTAAAAGTGTTGTAAACAGATACGGAATAAAACCGCTAATTGAATTTTCGATTAGTTTTTTTTTTTGGTTAGTGTAATTTGAGTTGCGTTGAAGTACTTGTATGTATTTTAGCTTTTTTATTATTATTGTCTTCTCTATTTTAAAAGACCATTGTTGCTCACACTAAATAATTAACCACACGTTACATACCTTTCTACGGAAAAATTCAAAATTAGATTAGCTGCACGGTTGCGCAGTGGCCCATCGATAGATACGTGTTACACTACAAATATCGTATCCTAGTATTAATTACATTATTAAAGTACTGCGATACTGTCAATACAATCAATATTTCCTCGATACAGGATCGCGATATCGCGTATCACGTGATAATGTTGATACTGTAACACGCATTGGCATTATGCGCTATGCACCGTAGATGCGATCCCGGCATGGAGCGATTATCATATTAAATTCAATATGATTTGAAGTAATATTAGTAAAATAATATTCTAAAAATATGCTAAAATCGATTTTATTTAACGAGATCAAATATACGGTAAAACAATAACTTTTTGTTATATACCTAAATGTTCTCGAAAATTAATTTCACTATCATTCCCTCATTCCAGTAAGTTGAGTGGAATTTAAGACAGCAGAATTATCTATTTCTTACTTCCCTAGAGAAATCCTTTGTTTGTTTTCATTACCCTAATCGACGACCAACCAAACACAATATAGTAAACTTGTTAAACATTTAGCTACAAAATAAGGGTCTCCATGGAATACGAACAAATATTCAAACAAAACAGAGGCCCAAAATATGAAATTCGAATTTTCGCGTATCGACAACTAATTTCATTAAAACTATTTGCTTCAACAAAATGTTTTCAACTCGAAACTCGGTCTTCACGACATTTTAATACTGGATATTATTTTGCTATTACACTTAAGGTGGACTATAATGCTAGGTATGGGAATACTATTTTCAGCATAAATGTGACATTAAGCCCTCTCTGATAAAACAGGGATCGAGGCAGGTAATGAGAAATATTAAGTACTTTTGTCTATAAAATACGTATCTACCTATATTAAACAAAACTAAAGAACAAAATTCAATGTGTAATCATGTTTCTGTTGCCAGTGATAGGTAGGCCCAACTCTGACTCAGTATTATTATATAATAATATAGCCCTGCGTATCCCATTGTTGGGAACCCCTGAGTCTTCCACTTATGCCTATTCTTAGCTACTGTTTTTAGGCATCAAATTCCTCTCGCTACCTTCGGAGCGGCCTTCTCTGCTTTGCGATATAAAAAGAAACAAACCAATAGGTATATATTATTATCATCAAAACGTTTTGTGATACATTTGTAACCTCTGCCTAATTTATGAACACGTACAGGTGCTTTGGGTACTAAAAAGTGTACGTGAACTTACAGTTATGTCCTACAAGCAAAATAGCTGTAAGAAGTCGTAGTCACGACCGAGCTAAACCCTGTACAATATACCAGGATTTTAGTAGAGTTGAGTGTACCAAGTACTAAACGCTTTAGTGGCTGAAAGTGTCCGGCCATAGTGTATTAGTGTAAGTTTTATGTTAAAAGTTGTACAATGTACCATCCTCTCTAAAGTAATGACATTTTACCCGCACTTACCGACTGCGAAATCTAGTGGATGTAGTAACACAATTTGTGAGCTTTACCCCCTGTGATCCTCGACCAAAAATAGGAAAGCCTGTATCTAGCTGAAGTGCCATAGAGACTACTAAGAGGTTTTATTAGGCTTACAGGCAACAAACTCCACCTGTATCAAGTTTTTAAAAGGGTTGCGGAGGGTCAAATTTTATAACACTTATGGTTTAAGCTTCTTTTAAGTGACTTGTAACGAAACCTTATTTGAGATTACTTATATATATATATATGTATTTAATCAATATAGGTACAATTGATTCAGTACATAATTCTGGTATGTTTAGAGAAAGATTATTGAGTCGGTCTTTTATAAAAATCTACGATTGGTTCGCTGTATTTTTAGATACATAATATAAAAACTGCTAAAAAAATCGTAAACTTCTTGAAAAATCCAAAATACAAAGAGAAGAGCGGAAAGAGGATATGTATCCTCTTACTAATAAAATCTTAAATTATACCTGTCCTTGTCATTTGTATGCCACTGAATAGAGATGGCAATAGACTTATATGAGCTTTTAGTTAAATGACGTTTGATTATTATCATTGATTCTGGGGGTTAGGCGCCTAAAATTTAATAGTCATGAATATTTTGTCGATTCGTTTTAATTTGGCATTAACTGCAAAAAGAATCAAAGCTAAATAAAATCATCTGAATTCATTAACTTATTCATGTCAAATCAAATTAGTTCCTAACAAACTTAATACAAATGGTATCGTTATGTATTTTAGCAAAACTAGTCGTTGTTATAGCCCGAACTGTAGCTGACCCGGGCGCAATAAGCGAAACTATATTAATAGTTGTTAGTTTTGCTTTCGCATAACCTCAACATCACAGCTAGGGGCATTTCTGCTAATGTATACCATTTGAGCGTAGTTTTCCACTCGACCTACACTGCCCGGGGGTTTAAATAAATCTGAATCCCTGTATTCCCGTTTTATAATGTATGAATTCTCTTTGTGCAATTATATGCCTTTGTGATCTTGATTTTCATTGTGTTGATTTTAAACCTTTTACTTTCCTACGAAACAAAGTTAATAAAGAAACGATTAGTTTTTTAGGATTCTTTACAAAGATTAAAAATTACTATTAAGACCTAATAATGTAACTGCCACCTGCTAACTTCCTACTGAAGACATTGACATTTTGGCAATTTTGTTTCCTTTTGAAAGAAAGAAAGGAAATAAAAATATTTATTTGACACAGCACAAAAACGATTTTAAAGATCAAACAGAAAAAAAAATCATCAAAATAAAAATAAAACCTAATTAAAATGGATTGTTCGTCGCAGCGCAGCTGTGTCAAAAAGGTTTTTGCAGATTTATCATCTTTGCGAAAGTCTAAAATTACTATTGTGCCCTAATATTATGTAGGTACCTACCACCTGCTAACTTTCCGCTGAAGACATTGTCATTTTCATTTTCTTCATCACATCTCTTGTCATAGGTGACATGTTCATGTATGAACAAACCTTTTTAAAATCTCTTGTCATGTTATAATTTTTTTTATACTAACTTTAAATATTGCATGCTCAAAGACTGAATGTGTTAAATGAATGAAATGAATGTGAAAACTAATTTATGTAACATGTAATGTAAAGCCCCATAATTATTACGCTTATAAAGAATTGAACGAAATTAAAGAATGTCCAATTATTATATTAATTGATCAAGCTACGTAAGGGTCCCGGAACCTAAAAACAATAGATTTTCTACTTTGTCTACTTTACGCTGGTTGAAGGGTTAAGTAAAGATTAAGCAATAAATATTTATAATGATCTAGAATTTTTCTCTTGAATTTGGTAATCGCATACAAAGATCAAGAATGTGAGGTGTCGCAAAAGTATGCCTATACCAGTGCCAATGCTCCTTGGGAAAATAGTAATAGGAACGACAACGCGCGAGTGATGCCCCTGGTGTTGCAATCATTCATAGGTTACGGTAACCGCTTACCATCAGGCGGGCCGTATGCTTCTTTGTCACCTCAATCGTATAAAAAAAAATCCTAACACAATAATTTATTATTCTCCAACAGATGCATCCGTGGCGACTACTTAAAGGTGTACTCCGAAGGTGGCCTCCACGGTCCAGGACCGCCCGGGGTCAACGAATACTCCGCCTGGTCCAGGGTGCTATGTGGCAGCAGGGCTGATGCACCTCCAGCCTTGTACTCACATGGACCTTTGCTAGTCCTAGAACTGCATACAGGAGCCAAAGCATCCAATGCCACTGGATTTGTTGGGAACTACAGGTTTATAGATAGAAGTAAGTCTATTTCTAATTTCTGTTTTAGTAAATACAAATTTTGACTGTTGTAAAGGTAGAGCAAACATACTAATGGGCGATAGCGTGAAACAAATAAATAGGTAGGTATAGTACGACACAAGTAAGTAGTCGCATCGGCAAACTTCGTAAAACCGATCGGGTTTACGACCAATGTTTATTAGTACTGCAGTAAAACGTGGTCTTTACGCTGATACAATATGTTGTACACTTATTTAAACGAACTACTGTCATTGGTGAAATATGGCATGGAAAGGAGGAGGCCTATACTCAGCAGTGGGTAAAAACAGGCTGTCAATGATGATGATGACTGTCATTGGTATATCGTTGTTAGTTTTTAGTTGTGTCGTACTAGGTATATCTTTTATATGAGAGTATAGTTCAAATTGCGTTAATATATTTTAGTATATCGTGAAACATACTAATAATCGCATTATATTCTAAAACACAACTCTCACATTCCATTAAAGTAACAGCTGCTCTTAAACCAGATGGCAAATTTAAACAAGTCAGAAAGCTCTCCAGTCAATAATGAAACAAACAATTAAAGTAACTATTAAAACTTTATATTTTGAGTGCTAAAGTAAAATTCGTAAATAAACGTCAGTTATTTCTTACTTCGTTCATTCGTTCCATAAAGTTTTTACTTTGTGATCATTAATTCTTATTACAGTCAATCTCTCTCGTCCTTGCCTGTCCGTCTCTGTCTGATCACATCAGTGTCTGGTTCGGTTACCTTAAATATATCAATTAATTTCGTTAATCCCACAAATAGGTTGAGCGATGGGAGAATTAGGCAAATAAATGAAAAAAAATATTCAAAAGGTTTACGAGTCTCGTGAAAAATATCGGTGGATTATTTTATTTTAGCATTGTCACTAAAATGAGGTTTTTTTTTTGGTTTCATTTCTTTGTACTCTTTTAATAGCTTTATCTTTGATTCCTCAAATTGTAGTATTTTAGAACGTAACGTTTTTAGTTTTCGCTTTTTATTACCAACTTTTACAACTTACCATCCTGGTCTTATTAGACTTTAGCAGTGCCTTCAATTCAGTTGACTTTGACATCCTCTTAGGAATCCTATCCTCTCTTAATATCTCTTCTTCTGTAGTTAATTGGTTTAATTCCTATCTTCGGGGCCGCTCGCAGTCGGTTCGCTACGATGAGGTCTCCTCTGAATGGTGTGACCTTGCTGCGGGCGTACCTCAAGGTGGCGTCCTATCTCCTCTTCTCTTCTCCGTTTTTATTAACGCTATTACTAAGGTCATTACTTCTCATTATCATCTCTACGCAGACGATTTGCAGTTGTATCGGCACTTTAGGGTGGGTGAAATTGATGAGGCTGTTGATGCCATCAATAGTGATCTTGAAAATATCAGTGAATGGGCTAAATCTTTTGGGTTACTTGTTAACCCCGCAAAATCTCAAGCTCTCATTATTGGTGGCAGATACATGTTTAATCTTTTAGATCACAGCTCATTACCACCAACTGTATACGACTCCGTACCCATCTCGTATTCTAAAAGTGCGAAGAACTTAGGTGTTCTCATGGATTCCAACCTTTCCTGGAGCGTCCATGTTGCGGGGGTGAGCAGGAGGGTATTCTGTACATTTCATTCTCTCAAGCGTCTCCAGAAGTTTCTCCCTCTCCATACAAAGATCACTCTTGCCCAAAGTCTTCTACTTCCTCTCCTGGACTACGCCGACGTCTGTTTCCTTGATGCAACAGAGGAGAATTTGGATAAGCTTGAACGTTTGCAGAATTTGTGTATACGCTTCATATTTGGTCTTCGGAAGTACGATCATGTGTCGGAGTTCCGTGCTAGATTGAAGTGGCTACCTATTCGGCGGCGTCGAGATTGCCATATTCTTTCTCTTCTTTTTTCCATTCTCTACAATCCTGATTCTCCTATATATCTTCGTGAACGCTTTGAGTATCTTATTCCCAGAGGACAGCCCTGTCGCTCAGTTTCCTCACTTCTTCTGCGAACTACTCGTCACAGCTCTAGCTGTTATGACGGTGCTTTTACAATTCGTGCGGCGCGCCTTTGGAATTCTCTCCCACACTCTATTCGGGCCAGCCCATCTCCTTACGTCTTTAAGAAAAGAGTTAAGGAACATTTCTTGTCAGCATGATTTTCCTTTTGTTATTTGCTGGTATGTATTTAGATATTTATATATTATGGTATGTGTTTAGATATATAGTTTATGTTATATAAGTAGTTATATAATTATTTTTGTTACTTAAGTTGTAATGTAATTGTATTGTACGCTTGACTTTCTCACTCTATAATATGTTCATTTCTCTTTCACCCAAAGGTTTGCTGGAAGAAAACTCATTCTGAGTTAAGCTCGCCTTTGTGCATATTTTTTTTTTAATTGTTTATTTTTTTGTATATTCAATATTTTGTGTACAATAAAGAATAAGAATTTTATTAACATTTTCAAGCCAACATTTGAGTACAGTTTCAGTATAACCAAAGCTGCATATCAATATGCCTAAGCATAAAAACACCTTTGTACCCAGTTTCTGCAATAAATGTCTTTGTCTTTGTCTTTTTTGTCTTTAATTATTAACTTCTCAATTATACTAAACAACAGAATTAGTGTAACTCCACTGGTACGTGATTTGATAATCAAGTAGATTATACACAAAACTCCTACTCAACATACAATACAGCAAACAAAACATTTCACTCACGTAACAGATCGACTTCCATTCATCGATTTCTAAAGTTTTCCAATTTAAAAAACTTGTGTCTCGTTTCCTAGGAAATTTTGAAACAGACGGTGTACAAGTAGCGGAGACGTGGTGTGATTATGTGTTTCACTCTCAAGCAAACAGACCTGCACACGGACGATTGTACAGCCCGAGATATCCATCAAGCTATCCAAGCAATGTGAGGTGTACTTACCACTTTAGCGCAAGGTGCGTATGACTTTTGTTTAAAAACAAGAGCTTGACTACTACTACAGATGGTTTTCTCCAGTATCATTGAAGGAGGATATGATCTACTATATTAACTCTTGACTTTTTAGTTTCTATTTCAATTAAACCAAATTTAAGGCACTAGGGATGTATTTTTATTGTTAACTACTTTACAAACAAAATTAATTTCTTCTTTGTCTTCTCTATCTTTATTATCTAATTACAGTGAAAAGTTTTATAAAATCTAACTTCCACAGTCAGAAATATTAAGTCTGAAGTCAAGTACGTCTTAAAAATCTAATTCCACTTCTACATTTCTAAGTTCTTTAATACTCGAAATTCTTAATGTTTTAGGCACAACGAGCGGATCAAGTTAGTTTTCGAAGAGTCGTTCCTCCAGAAAGGCGACGAGAGGTATTTAGAAGTTCGCTTCTTTAGTAAAATATCTTTTGCCTTTTGGTGTTATAACTTTTCCACTTTTCAGCTGCCTCAATCGTGCGGACATAATAAAAGTGTTCGACGGACGTACTTCGACGGCGCCTGTACTTGCAATGCTCTGTAACGAAGTCGTAGGTACGAATTACTTTCGAATTCGAGATTTCTTTTGCCGTATTTTATATATGGGAAGTAAAGGAACTTTTTATTGCTTTTGATTGTGTAGATTTGGGCTCACTTTTGTAACGTAATGATAACATTTGGAGTCTACATCTACATTGTCTAATACAAATAATAATTGATGTAGGTAGGTACCTACATTTTTGTTCATTTTTACATATAAACAGTCGTACTTTTAATTTCAAACACAATTTTCTCCTATACCTATCAAATTTTAATTGATTTATACAACAACCAAACATTTGATAAATTTTTGTCCAGGTTATGAAATTCTATCAACGGGTCCAGATTTAATGGTGCAATTCACGGCCAACTCCAACATCCCTGGTCAAGGATTCAAAGCGAGCTATCAGTTTCAAATGGAGGACGATCCTAACGCAGGTTTAGTAAGCACGTTATGTTTGTATGAAAACAGACGTCAATGGACGATTTTACGCACTTTTTAACAGCAGACAAGCGTTTCGTCATCGTATCTGGAAAATATGTGCTAAATACGAGGAGCCTTCAACTGAAACAGGCGTGCCTCATCGTCGGTCCCATCGTTACTTAACATCGGGGAAAATAGTGGTCATACTTGCGCAAGCCTGTCTGGACCTTAAAAAAGGCAAGAAGGATCCTCGTTTTCATTGACAGCCTTTTCCCGAATCTAAATCGTAGACCAAAATGTTCGTAATAAAAAATATAAATTCATCCCTAAAAGTTTTACTACAAAAATGCACGGAGCTTTCATTTCATTTTAATCAATATTCTGTCAAGCATAAATCAGGCAGCATAGTAAAGCCCGCCATATATCTAAAGGAATTGTAAGACGGATAGCAGGAAAAGGACGGACGATGCAAATTGAATACAAATTGTCAAAATATCTTTGTGCACACACTGGAATATTATTACGTACGTTCCTATATATCAGACAATTTCGAATACTCGTGATATTAATTAAACTTCTGCCCCATCGGCTTAGCTCTATCTGGAGCAGGGCTGCCAAGTGTGACAATTGAATTTTTTTGATATGGTATTCCAGTTAGCAGGAGCTTAAGGCTGGCTTTCCACCAGGGCTGTGCAAGGATGCGTAGCGAGGGATGTGTGCGATACCCATCAATAGGATCGTTTGATTTTCATAACTTAGCTCAAGTTAGCTCTGGTGGAAAAGGGTTCAAGGAAGCGAAGTTTTGTTTCATACTCGCTGAAACGAGGGATACGAGTGGTATAGCTGTGACTGCGTTTCCACCAGAGCTGAGTGAGATAGCTAAGTAGTTTGCAAGGAAAAAAATATCCCAATAGTATTACTGCGGACTTAAAATTGAACCACACATCTTACCCGCTTCGCTGCAGCACCTAGCTTTGGTGGAAATAGACACGTAGTTTCGTAGCTTGGTCTTGCCTTCGCTCACCGTTTAGCTACCTTTTACAACCCTGCTGGAAAGGCAGCCTTAATTTCGAAAGTAATTCCACACGCTCACTAGTAGGTACCACATTTTTGTTTAATTTTTAGAGGAAAAAGTGAATGTTTACTGAACTAAAAAAGACATTAGCATGAGATTCAAATTAATTTCGAGAGTAGGTGAACGATCGGGGTTTGAGCCGGTAAAGGGCAATACCTGAGGGCTTTTTTCCTGTCATGTGGATTTGCGCCCGCATGCGTGCCGCCCGCATCCTATCGTTTAATACAGTCATGCTTTTTCTGTCCTGCGTGTAGCCCGCAGCGCGCTAACACAGGCGTGCGTGCCAGACCCGATATATTATACAGGCCAGACAAGCATGCGGGTGCAAATCCGCGTGACAGGTGAAAGGCCCTGAGCCTTCCCTTAATAAGATGGAACCTTATAATATCATCATAGTGGGTGTACAAATAGTAAATCTATGCCTTATTCTTCGTGAAATTGAAACGTGAAACTGAAGTTCTACTGTTCGTATTTTCATTTTAAACTTGATAAAGTTTAATACGGTGAACCGCAATAATCTCTTCTTTCTCACCAGATGGGGATATTAATAAGAAATCAAGTACAACAGACGCAATATCCGGCTTAGGGCCGGCTGTGAGCGCCGCGAGTAAGTGCTTCAAATAATGTTACCATTTAAAAACACAACGCTTGCGTTTTTGTAAACAAAATCACCCCATATATTATTAGGAGAGCGCCATTTCGGTAAGATGCTATGTAGACACTTTTAAAATTCTGAATTTAAAATTAAAATTTAAATAAAATAATAATTTTAATTAAATTTTTTTAATGGTGGTAAAATGCGATATTTATTAGGTATACCTTTTTAAGAAAAAGCATTTTATGTTCATAAGTTGCTTAGTAACAAAAATTTCTAAGCTAACCTGACTTTACTTAAGAAAGAAAGAAATCTAGACCGTGAAACAATTTCTTAAGATTTTAAAATTAAACTTTTAACCTTTCCTCTATTCCGGCTATCTCTATTATATTATAGGTTTGTTTCATAGAATCTTGCCAAGTTGGTTAAGAATTTAGAAACATAAAGTCATAAAAATATAGACGAGACTTTATGTAACTTCAAGAGGCTAAGAATTTTCCGTAGTTTCAGAATTTAGCAATACTAGCTACAGCGCGGTACAAATATGTAGCGGTAATATGTTGTACAATATTAATAAGTAGCACAAGATATAATTATTGAGAAACCGGTTATAAGAGATCGGAACTAGCAAAAGATGTTCAATTTCGATAATGCTGCGACATCAATGCAAAGCAGACAACCTCTTCGTCACCTTATAAAAACAGATTGTCTTAAAAAATCACTTAACGCTCAGAAATGTAAAGCTTCTTACTCGTTTCATATAAACAGACTAATGTGTTCCTCCCATTAGTGAAGTCACACCTTAATTTCAGCGTCATCCTGCCATCAAGTATTCAGCAGCGATAAGAGCAAGACCGGTAAATTGACTTCACCTCTGTACCCATCACCGTACCCTCAGAAAACGCAATGTCATTACGACTTTCTGACTCGAGGGAGAGAAAGAGTTAGGTTGGTGTTCGAAGACTTCAGTTTGCAGCGAATAACAGAGAATATAATTGAGTAAGTTTGAACCTAGTGTTACTTATTTTACGTCGTTTTTTTTGGCTGTGGCATGCCGTGGCTGGGCAAATATTGAAGGATAAAGCCACTGCAAGATGACTATAATATAATGCAAGAAAAAGTTTAATAAATAAAATATATCACAAACTTTTTATATTATCTACACCTTTGTAATTAATGTAAAACCTTTGATAAATGGCAGTGGCGAAGGGTGACAGTTTTTCAAGGGGAAGCCGTCCCAAAAATGCCCTCTAAAAATTGCTGCAATTAATGCTGCAAAACAAAAATCCATACCGTCTCTACTCTCTTCTTACTTACTACTCGTCTTGTAATCTGTAGTCATGTCTGGAAGAGCTCGACCTAACTGATTAACAAGGTCAGTTGGATGAGTAACTAATATAATATTATGTTGGTCTATACACTAACCAATTCCTAAAGGGAAGCCGATGGGAATCAGATTGTATGGACTCTTCGTCACTGATAAATGGATAGAATTTAATACGTTCATTGGTTCATAAGGTAAATCTTCAGAACAAAGTAATAATATAACACTATCTAAAGAAACGGCTGAAATAGAATGTACAAAAGACATGCCCATAAATACGAACCCTCAAATAAAATAATCCAACAGCATTACCTTAAACAACATGGACAAGTATAAGCAACGAAAACAAAGCACTCCAAGCGTTATTGAATAAGCAAATTTACTTTGTTACAGTTGCGAAAGTATGGATTCTCTAGACGTATTTTTGTATGTAGACGGTCGTCTCGAGAAGATGGCATCATTTTGCGGCAACGATATACCGAAGCCAATAATGTCGAATGGACCCAAGTTATCTATCGAGTTCCGTGGAATATACTCATCCAGACATACCAGGGGTTTTAAGATATCATACTCTTTTGTTGAAGGTACTTTTTTATTTTTTATCTGAATTTTGTATGTGCGGTCATACTTTTGGTTCATTAAATTGTGATTGATATTATTTAATTTGAACAAGAATACTTCCTTAGTGTTTTTCTGCACTAGTTTTGTTTCCTTTGTTTTATTTATTGATTGATTTGTGTTTATTTATACTTCTTCCTTAAACAAAACAACAAAATTCCGTAATTTTTGTATTTTACTTGGCTTTCTCAATATTTATAAAAGCCCTAGTTTTCTCAATAATATTATTAAACAGCTAGCTGTTCAGCGTAAACACATTAGTCTTTTTCGTTGGATACCTATAGAAATGGTTTTACTCTATTCAGTTTTTTATAATAATTTTTGTTTACTGTGGTTTCAGCATGTTTGAAAATCTTTTGTCATTTCACATTGACATTCAAACCGGGTCGTCCTACCTCATCATTTCTGATGCGATCCGCGCGTTCCTAATTTCTCACATTTTTCTGAATGTTCGCATTTCAAACACGGTGACGGTGCATTCGTGCTCTTTTTATTTTTACCTTTCTTATAAATATTGTAGGCGTTTATATTATAACTGTTTTTGGCTTTTTGAGGTCTTACTTTTTAAGCTTTATCCGCCCAAAGGACCACCCGCGACGCACCTCATAAATCTCTTATAGGTAATGTTTGAAATGTACACATTATAAATAATTCACGCTGGGGAAACATAAAGTAGTAAAAACAGCAATGCTTATCGGAAGAAAAACAAATCGTAAATTAATATCTAAAAGTTTCCATTTCCGAAAGCCTCAATTACACCGAAATTCGGACATCGAAAAACAAAAGTAAAAAGTTTTTGACTTTCAGATTACGGGATCGCTACGGGGAGCCAACTTTTAGAATTTCCATGTGCCTTCGTATTTAATAGCAGTGAGAGGGGGAGGGGGATTGTGACGTCACCAAACCACCCTGGCCTCTATCCAAGGGACACAGAGTGCAATTACTTCTTCTACGGCAACGAGAACGAGAGAGTACATTTACATTTCACTTATTTCGACGTCGAAGGTGTGGTCCCGTAAGTAATTCATTTGAATGCTATTAGGTTTAGAAAAGTCTTTCAAAAGGGGGGTTCCACCGTTTTATCCCATTTCAGTGGGGGCTTGATAAGGGTTGTTCTTTGAGAAATTGAAAGATCCATACACTGGATTGTTGAAGATATGCCTAATATGCCTTGATCTAGGTCCGGTGTGACAACTCCTAATTTTAACTGTCCATTTTCATCTAGTCACTCTTACTTACTTTTGGTATTTGTACATACCTCCATATATAAAATGTTACATAGCTGAGACAGAGAAGAAGGTTGGCTGTAAAAAAAAAAAATTGTGCGATAATGTTGTGATTTGCTCATTGATTCCTTCCATAATATTACAACATTAACAAGGAACAATAGAATCATAATGATTAAAAACAGAAATAATTAATTTTAAGTTCATAATTATGGAATTGATATACTATAATGTACAAGAAAAACAAAACAAATAGATTCTGATGAATTTTCTTTTGCAGGTGTGAAGCCGTATCAGCAAGTGATTACGTCCAGTTTTACAGTCAGATGATTGAGTCGCAGAGTCATAGACACTGTGGTCAGTTAAAAGAGCTTCAAGTTACTTCAGAGAAGAATTTCCTAAGAATCACCTTTAAATCGAATGATAGGCTTGATGGTACAGGATTTAAAGCAAACTACATCTTCCTGAGGGATTCTGAGATGCATAGTATAACTATGCCGAATTCTATCAACAAAGGTTTGTATTTTAGACACGAATCTTAAAATAAAACGACACATACTTTTAAAACTTTTGAGACAGCAACAACTAATGGCGTCTCAAGAGATAGATGTGTCAATCTCATATAACTTTTACATTTTGATAGTTTCTTGAGTGATTTCGTTCAGAAAAAACTATGCTGACATCGATAAGTAGGTTAACTTTTGACAACTCTGGAGACATTAAAGTAATTTAAGTTGCCAACGTATGAAATGAAATGACGTTTACAGTTTGTCAGGTACTTATAGTGCCACAAACTTATCTGACATGGCGTCGCTGCCCTCGCTTTTACCAATGTCATCTCTCTACAAAAATGACATTTAAATGTCATTTTTGTTCTGTAGCGACGTTAGTTCCAAATTTGGTCACCGGGTCAGATAAGTTTGTGGCATTATAATTGAAATCTCTCCAAGGAGCAATGTTGAGAGATGTTAATTAATACGGGTCTGTTCAGTTCCTTAGTGTTTACTTATGATTAAGTTCGTTTGCGAGTTCAAACTTTCGAAGACAGTTTGGTGTTCCTCAGGATCCAGCGAGCATCCCTGCTTGGTGTTTTTTTTGTATCTCCAAGAAATACACCGAGGTTTGTTGCAGATTCCGGTATTGAGAAATTTACGTTGATTTCAGATATTTTAGTCTTAATACACATAAAAGCTGCTATATAGATGATATAATTATTATCCCTGGTTCATGATAATTTATAATTAATTGTCTAAACAGAGATGAAAAGGAAAAGTTGGAGACGCAAAATTTTATGTTCTTTGAAATCCGACCTTGATTTAATTTTAAAGAGTTTTAAAAAGTGTTACAAGTTCGGATTAATTTGGGACACATTTTACAGCTTTTGGAACTTTTTATCGTTTAATTCACAAAATGAATATTTTTAAATACGATATTTAACAGAGTGGCAAACTTTTTTGCTCATTTTTCTTTGGCAAATCGTATGGGTTCTGAATTATGGATCATGTCGTCATTACAAATGGGGCCTTATGACTGATCTAAATTATTGTAAAATGGCTTCTAAACTGAAATACCGTTATGATTTAATTGACAGGACAAAATTTCGTTAACTACCACATAAAAATCCATTTCTCCGAACCTTCTAATCTGATGACGTCCAGCCACTATCGCATTTAATCCGTCTCTTTAACGCTATAGCTTTTCAGTTACATTCAAATCGTGTCCATTGTACTCTCGATCCTCTAACAATGAGAATGGTGAATGTGAATTTACTTTGCAGACCAACAAAAGAATTTTACGAGGCTAAATTGGATTCGGTACCAGACTTGCTAGTTTTAGAATATATGAACACAAATTGGAAATTACTTTAAGTTTCAAACAGTCAACGAATGTGATTGAGTAATTATACAATCTTACTGAAAAGTGAAAATGCTATGAAATACTTACTTTCTGTGAGTCATGGGGAATTAAATTGAAGGAATATCTAAATAAATGAATAATTGCAATTAATATTAGAACAATACCTTTAAGCAGTATCTTTGTACTTTGTTCTCCTATGTTAATGTTTTCTGTGTCTTTTCATGTGTATACATAAATTATTAAATAAATAAATAAATAACAAGCCATCCCAATAAAACAAAACTTTTTTTCATATAGTCAAAGAGAAGATGTAATTATTATTACTAGTGGTCGCCCAGTGGTCGAAATTCGACCATAATTTTAGTTTTCTGCAGTCCTTCTCCATATAAACTTTAACTATGCCAAATCTCACACTCCTCCGTTCGCGGAATATGCTTAAAAAGGGGTGCAAAGCTTTCCCTTCACTTCACTAATTGTATTAATATGTATATATAGATAATCAATTAAGATAAAATAATAATTCCAACCAAGATTATTGTTTGTTAACTTAAGGTCCCTTACCTAGAGAAGTTGGTTTAAACAATAATGTCTAATTAATTCAACTATTGTTTCAGGTGCCGCGTGCTACACATCTAAATTCCTACTATTTGTATATTTGTGTGAAGTCATATGGAATATCAGATAGTGAAATGAACAATAACTTTGTACTCGAAGAGAAATTATAAAATAAAATATCAGTGTTACTATAAAGCATTTTAATTTAAATTAGTAGAAATAGTACCCACGAAAAGAAAACTACCTTTAGGGCCTTTTTCCTGTCATGAGGTTTTGCGCCCGTGTGCATGTCTGGCCTGTATAATCTATGGGGTCTGGCCCGCATGCGTAAGTTAGTGCGCTGCGGGCCTTACGCAGTACAGGAAAAGTATGTATGAAACGATAGGATGCGGGCGGCACGCATGCGGACGCAAATCCGCATGACATGAAAAGGGCCCTTAATGGTTTAAAAATGAGAGGGACGAATAGATAATGATAATGACAAGAGTTTTTTTTTCATAATTAGCGGTCTTACTAAGTTTCCCAAGTTCCCACTGATGGAACTCGACAGCCCTTTCTAGGAAAGAGACTTGTTCACCGTGACGTAATACACAAATCGGGCACGGTGTACATTGGTGGATCGTCACAAGTCTTCGAATGATTGTTTCTACGTCGTGCAAATTTCCTCATGATGTTTCCTTTAACCGATCCGTTGGCATCAGATCTTTCCTAACAAGACATGACCATTGGGCTACCACTGCTACTTGCTGAGCGATTTTTTTAACAAGTTGCTTCTCTTCATCATAATATGCATAATAAATATATATAAGTGTATAGTATACACTCATCGATGAACTGAGAAAGCACTATAGGTACTTCTTCTTATACCTTCCTATTCTTCTGAAGTATCCTCTCCAGAGGTTATAGGTGTAGCATTTGAAAAGCGAAAAATGAGTGATATAACAAAAATTAACTTCCTCAACGAAAAATATCAGCACCCGAGTCACGTAAAAATCGAGAGATCGAAGCTCAACTTCACTTTATGACCTCTCAAAGAAATCTGAATGAATATTTTCTTCCGAGAGATTTGTGTCTAGAAAATCTGTCAAGATAAAAGGAGTGAAACAAGTTCAATTTACGACTAGGTATATAAATTTCTTGAGCATTTTGTTATGTTTAAAAAAAAGCGAGCTTATATTTCGATACTATACAGGGTGGTGTAAAATTTTAGGGCCATTAAGGGTGGCTACCCTTTCTGTTATAGTTAGAGAGTTCTGGTCTTAGGAAACTTTAGATGAATTTTAAAGAAAAAATTAACAAACGTATGGAAAAGCTGGTTTTTTTTATCTGTTGTCAACTGTTATTTTATAATAATTATTATCCGGCTGCTGACTGGCGAAGTTGAAGTATTACAAATTCTTTGCTCTGTCGACTTTAGCAAATCCCACAGAAATAAATAATAACAGAAAAAACACAACGTAGGCTGTTTTAAATATACAACAACAAATAAAAAACAGCAATACATTTATTTTTTGAATAATGCTTCATTGAAAAATTATTAACTATTCCCAAAACTAACCTACCTAGGTAAACGGAGAGTAAACGTAATTCAGTTCAGTAGCGTTGAACCAGGAATTGGCTTTAATACAAAACGCTGGCGGCGTTTTAGAACCTTTGTGGGCCAGCGTAGACTTCAAAGTTTGCATATAATTATACCGGACATTTCAGCAAAATTTTGAGTAACTCCAGACTTAGGGTTTATGCATAATGGAAGCGGCGGAACGAGCGAGAATCCATTATTTGTTAAGTAGATGAACTGGTACGGATCTCTAGTAAAAAAATGGATATTATAGACAAACGTTTACTAGAAATCGCACTAATATCATAAATATGGATGTCTGTAAAGATGTTTGGATGTTTGTTACTCAAGTTTGCACACAGATAAGGGTCTATCTGTGTAGACAAGGTTCTCTTGGATTAACATTTAATAATTCAGTTCATGACTGTCCCACTGTTGGGCTACGCTGGTGTGATGCAGGTTAACGGGCTGCACATACCATAGAAAATTCTATGGAGCCTTCTCAGGTGTGCAGGATTTCTCACGATGTTTTCCTTCACTGTTAACGCAATTGATAATCGAATTCTTATCCACACATGACATCTAAAAGTCAAAGGTGCAATCCCAGACCCTCCTGCATGGAAGGCAAGCGCTCAAGCACTAGGTTTTCACTGCTACTGGATTAACATATAAGATAATTTTTACCATACATGAAGTAGTTGTACTTAGTAGTTGGTACCCGTAATATAACACTGCCTCTCTGAAGAATACACAAGAAATCGCTGCGCAGTTGTGGTTTTAACTTGAAATAGTCACCATCTTACCAGCCCATAAATTTCAACTGCAGAGTTTGGTACCTAGTAGCTACTATCTACAATAAATTTTCATAAGAATAATAGCATAATTAATCACTACCCTTGGCAGGATGATTGGTGACCGCAGCACGTTGATATTATCACAACAAAGAACATTACCCATCCACTAGGAAAAAACCCCAATTCGCTTCTTACTGCACCCATGGATCGAGAGGGACGAGTAGGAGAACCACACGTACGGACACTACAGTAGTGTATAGCAAAGAATACATAACATCGAATAAGTTGTTCTTCCATCGTGTCGGCAAAAGCTGCAACATGGGAATCGCTCATAGCCGTAGTGGAAAGATTAGAAAGAAGAAAGGAAGAAAGAAAATACATTTATTCAGCACGGACAGTGCCAACACACGAGAGAAAAATAAAATAAAAATTAACTTAAACCTTTAAACAGTAAAAAAAGAATTGCCAGTCAGCTATGGTGGTATCGATGTTGACTGCCCTGTGTGCACCAGATAATCTCAGGTATTCATGGAAGCTGTAAACTCACACAACTCAACACGAGATTAATGAATATTTATCTAGAGAAATTTCTATACAACGTGTATTAGAAATGCGAGGTCATATTTAAGGGTATGGATCAGAGCATCAAACTGAACAACTTTCTCTATGGGACCAACATCGTAATCGCGAAAAAATTATCAGTTATCCCATATAAAACTTTAATACCTACTCGACCCAAACGTATGGGACAGCTGATATTTTTTTCATGATTACGATGTTGGTCACATAGAGACAATTATTCAGTTATATGGTCTGATCCACACCCTTAAATATGACAACGTATTTCTGATATTCATTTTGTATGTATCCATGCTTTATTTATATGTAATAGGATCGCACTTCATAACCCGTCAAGCGACCAAACGTAGAGAAAATAGAAAAAACTATTGTTCGCAGACGCCGGCGACCGTTCGCCGTTTCCACGTAATTTAAGGCTAGAACCTTCAATTCCTTCAATTCAATACCAAATCTGCTGAAACAAGTTATTATGGAAATTAATCTTTCGAAGGACCCAAAACTTTGATTTGTAAGTTATGAAACGTTTGGAGTTCTAGATTGAGTTTGAACTGACTTTTGTTTAGCCTTAGACCAGTAGACCATACAGATAAAACTATTGAAGTTTTACAAAGATTGCTACAGAGCAAGATGTTTGGAGAAAGGGTATCTTAAAATTGGTGAAGTCACTTTAAGTTCTTCACGTAATTATTATAAGTGAAGCACTAGTAGCTTGGCAAACTTAAGATCTGCGATTAACTCTCAGGCTTACATTCAGAGACAACAGAAACGAGTCTAAGCATGAACTTACGCTTCCATCTGTCAAAATATGTTCGTAAGTTTGACAGATGGAAGCGTAAGTTCACGCTTAGACTTGTTTCTGTCGTCTCTGAATGTCAGCCTTAGGTTCTTTATATACCACTAAGGTGGCAACCAAGGTGGTGGTGGGTGGGTCCCAATAAATATTAAACGGCATGGCAGCAGACCGAGGCGAAGATGGCGGAACGAGCTTGACTCCTACCGAAAAAACTGGTCCCTACTAGTAAAAACCAGACGTGAGTGGAAAAAGGAGAGGGAGGACTTTGCTCGGCAGTGGGACAACACAGGCTGAAAATAAATAATATTAAATAAGGTAGCAAATAATAAGCAAACGACCCCCATCTGATGGTAAGCGGTTACCATACCCTATCGACATCACCTACGGGTATACGTCACGCGTTGCCGTAACTAGAAGGTAATAGGGATAGGCTAAAAAAAAAAAATAGAACTAAGCAAGATGTTTTCTATTTAATCCTGTGCGTTCCTATCTGGTGTCGATTTTATGAAGCATCATAATTATTATTTTGTGAATATCAGATTTTCACCTGACTTCTACTCATCCCATTACAAAACGAGCATGAAGGTCTAAATCGTAATAAATTTATATTCAACGCGATGACGTATATCCCTTTGGGCAATAGAATTTAATTTGAAAAATCTCTATTTGTCCATTATCGAATTTGGAGCATGAAATTCGTTGAAATTCAGCTGCGCAACAACTCATAAGCTTAGGGAGTGGAAAACGCCTTGGACCAAATAAAAACGTATCTTACTGTTCGTTTTCATAACTAAAATTGATTTGGAAAGTTGTCTTTTTCTTTAGTTATGATATGAATGAATTCTTTAATATTATTATTTTCAGGCAAAATAGTTACTTACCTATAATTTGTTGTAAATTATAAACATCAAAACTGTAATCACTCAACATTCATAACCTGAAAATTCCGTAGAAACCTGCTGCAACTAAAATATTAGCTACAAAATTAATGAATTATTCAAACAAACCCAAAACTTTGTCGCGAAACGCTCGTCAATTTGACCAAACGCTAATAATTTATGAAGGCGACGGACCGCGTCTATCGGACCGTGTAAAAGGACTGAAGGATTCACTTTCAGGGTTGTTTACACCCGTGATGTGGGAACTAGCATCTAAGCGATTTAGTTCCGAACATCGCTGCCTGTGACCGCATTGTGGCGCACAAGAAAACGCTTTTGTCTCAACGTGATGCTTGGATACTTGGATGTTCGAAGAGTTTCTATACTCCTATACAAACTGCATGGTCGAAGATTAATGAAGTTTTCACTTTGAATATGAAGTGTCCAAATATTCACCGCAGTTTGGGGTTGAGCTCTGTATAGGTATCAACAATTGATTAGTTCCACGAAGGAGGCTCCGATATTACATAATATACAGGGTGGCCAAATAAGAACTACACTTACAACTTTAATTTAATTTTATATCAAATGAAAAATACCAAAGTAAGGAATATAAGACCTCTCAAATATCCACCTCTCGCAGCAAAACAAATGCGAACTCTTTTTATTTCACATTTTCGCATATAGTACCTACTCGCAAATCTTTATGAGCCCTGAACTGAGCTATGAATTCTCTCTCTCTCTCCCTCTGGCACCTATAATAAGCGTACTAATAAGTGCTAGAGGGAGAGACGGAGAGAGTTCGAGGGCTCATAAAGATTTGCGCGTACTATACTTCCGACAGTACAGTTCCCACTGACCGAAACCGTGAGATGGTTAACGAATGGTTAACGAACGAATGGTTAATGGTTAAATTATTTGGCCATCATTTATACAGTAAATAGTGCACTGTTTGTTTTAATTCCTCAATTTAACAATGAAGAGTTCATTATTTCTGTGTGAATACATATGCTAAAGTCAAATCGTGGGTGATTGATTTATAACAGTACTTGATATTTACCAGTTATTGATTTATAACGTTGCAGCAGTATTTGCGGTTACCTGACACAAAAGCGCTAAATGATATGTAATTACAATCAGTTATCGGCATTTACCACAGTAAGTATTAATGACAGCTGATGTTTTTGTAAACAATATTGCCAGATAAGTATGTAAATAATACACATAGTAGGTATGTAACGTAAAAGACATAAGATCATGTTTGACGACACGGTTGGCGCAGTGGCTAAGCGATTAGCTTTCTGCGCTACGTGCCGCGGGCTCGATCCCCACACGGAACAAATATTTGTATGATCTATAGATAGTTGTTTCGGGTCTGGGTGTGTATGCATGTGACATGTATGTTTGTAAACTGTACCCTCGATAGAGGAGAAATCCTAAAGCGCGACAATATCTTTAAAAATTAAATTAAATTAAATTAAAATCATCTTGTCAGTAATCTCAATGCCACTACAGACCACTTAGTTTAATGCTTTATTATTATTACTAGTGGTCGCCGTGTGGCCGAAATTCGACGGTAATTTTAGCTTTCTGCACTCCTTCTCTATATAAACTTTAACTATGCCAAATATCACACTCTTCAATCCGTGCGCGAAATATGCTTAAAAAGGGGTACAAAGTTTTCTCTTCACGTATTAATATATAGATTTTTGGAAGAGGTAGGATTCCAAGCCCCTTTGCCACTGCTATCTGCGAAGATCTATTGTGACGCCTCTTGTGTCATTACAGCACTTCCTCTAGCTGGTCTATAATAAAATTGACTGATTGATCTGATTGATTCATTTTTTTTTTTTCTTGATTGTCTTGGGGTGGAGGTGAAGTCAAAATATGTTCAACGACAGTGCAAAAATAAACAACTACGAGACCATTCGGACACAATCGAAATAGCAGATTTGGGGCCCTGTGTGTCCGTAGCATTATAATAAACATTTGTAACAATATTATAATTTTCTGAGACGGATTAATTTTGTCAATTTCATTACTTTTTACGAGTTCTTTGTCAGCGGCTTCAGACTAAATTTTCTTTTTCGTCTTTGAAACTTCATTTAGTCGTAAAGAAACCTATATACCTACCTAATGCCCAGTATTTGTCATTTTGATAACTCATAAACATTTAGATATTATAAACTTATGAAGCGTAGTCTAAGGATTTGAGTCGTTACGAAAATACAAGATTGCTTGGAATAAATTATGATAATGTTTACACAAAAAAAATATTGTTTGTATGTTGTTATGGTGATTATTATTTGGTGTCACGTCAAGTCTCATAATATTTGTTGAAGAATATTACCTACCATTTTTCTTGCACATGAGGAACACACATTTCAATGCATAGTTTAGGCCTAGATTTTTCAACTGAAAAAAGCATAGTTTTTATTGTAAAATAACGTTGTCCCTCACTAAGATTTCTCCTGTCTCGAGGGTACAATTTACAAAATACATCGCACATGCACACATACCCAGACCCGAAACAACTATCTGTAGATCATACAAATATTTGTTCCGTGCGGGGATCGAACCCGCGGCATGTAGCGTAGAAGGCTAATCGTTTAGCCACTGCGCTAATCGTGTCGTCAAGTCAAATATGTATGACTACTAATGACTGATTGGTTAATTATTTGACTATTTGAAATCAATCGTGAATCCTTCCTGGAAGGCAAAGCGGAAACCGAAAACAAGTTCGAACAATCAAAACTATTTTTAGAGTTCTAAAATAGATATTAATTCGTGTTTGATTAAACACGAGTACAAATAAAAACAAATAGAAGCTTTGAATTTGTTGAGATGAATGAAACATGGAATGGAAAAGGAATTTAGTTTAATCGTATTTCAAAATACCTACAATAATTTTATCAAACTGTGCCCATTTTGAGTGAGTATCGTATCAAAAACGGAAAATATTATCTAGGAGATGGGAAGCAAATACCCTTAAAGTATTGTTCAATTTCAGAATGTAAACTTACATCTAAATCAGAATTTCATCGTATTGGTTTCTTAACCCCCGACAAAAAAGAGGGATTTTGTAAGTATGTAGTATGTATCTATGTATAGGTATAAGTATCTGTAGATCTGTGTATCCGTCTGTGGCATTGTAGCTCCAAAACGGATGGTCCGATTTCAGTGCAGTTTTTTTTAATTGCAAGCTAGTTTAATCGGGTATCATCTTAGCCATGTTTCATGAAAATCTGTTCAGCTGTTCAAAACTTACAGTTCTTTTTCTAGTCGGGGGTTTTTGACGGTTAGGTATGTGAGGACATTATTTCGTTTGGTGTTCAAATGATGCGCAGTAGGCACATTTGGCGGCGATTAAGTCATAGATTTCGCATTTATTTGGTAAATGACCGAATTCTAGGCAACGTTTGGACTGTATGAAGGTTATCAGTCTGTTCGTCGCAGATATTGGACTATTTGTAAGTATTATTAATTCGGTGGTATTGCATTAATGTCAGATTACACTCTCCTTAGCAACACATTTGTTAAATTTTGAGGGGATTACCGGATAATGATTGAACTAACTAAAGTCATTGGAATTGGAATTGAATTTGTTTTTTTCGAGGGTAAGGTGCCTATTTTATACTTTTTGTTATTTAAAAAAAAACATCTTGTTGTTTTCTTTTTTGGAATGTGTTTTACTTTTACTTTTTTGTGTCGTAATTTGTATGAAATAAATTGTTTTTCATTCTTTTTCTTCACTTTCTGTGTAAATTACCTACCTAATTCGGACGCAACTTGAGCCGTAATAAAAAACGCGCTATAATTATCACAGATGAAGGAATAAATAAATGAGGTCCGCCCGAAGTAGACGTGACTAATTAATTGATCAAAGCCAAATCTGGAAACTCGGATAAATAATATGGCACAAAGAAATGTAATTAACAAAAACACTAGAACAAATTCTGACTAGTGGAAACATCGTTTTACTTAAGAGCGTTGAGTGCTTCTTACTTTTCTCAAACACTTAGCAAGGGCTTTATTGCCTAGTATCACATTAAAAACGGTAACCCCACAGCAACATCTATTAGGACATTTCTCATTGTATATAACCCAACCGTCAAAAACCCCCGACTCCAACTACAAAAAGAGCTGTAACTTTAGAACGGCTGAACAGATTTTCATGAAACATAGCTAAGACTGATAATATCTGATTAAACTATCTTTCAATTAAAAAAACTGCATTGAAATCGGTCCATCCTATTTGGAGCTACGATGCCCACAGTCAGACATAGATACACAGATACAACAAACTTATAACACTCCTCTTTTTTGTCGGGGGTTAAAAAAACTATCAGCCGATTCCGGCTTCGCACGGGTGGATATTTAATTATAATAAACAAATTCAAATTCAAATCTTTATTTCCAAAAATACATAAAATGGTAGGATTTCTATTGGCCCCAAACTAGGCAAGCCTGTATCTTGGGAACCAATTAATTAAACATGTCCACATTGGTTGAGATGTTCGAATGTACTACATAATATTATGGAAATTAGAAAAAAAAAAACAATAAAGACAATAATTTTGATCTATCATCAATGGTTTTGGCAAGGCACGCGATGTATGGAATTTTATAAGTAATTTTTTGACACCTTGGGTTACAGTATTGGAGATTTCGCAGGGATCCCTAATTTAAAAAAAATATAACCTATGTTTTTCAGTGATACTACAGCATACTACTGTTGATACAATTTTTAAAATCGGTCGGTCGGTTTTATAAATAAAAACATGCAATTTTTTGTAACAATTTATCATGCATAATTTTAAACAAGAAATAAAGATATTTGAAAACTTAAATAGCATGGTCTCCCTACACGTACGTGCCTAATGGAGCGGGTTCAAGTTAAGTATACACCTGTATTACTAGACTCGTTAGTGATGGGTACCGCGACTGCATTCTACAACAGCCTGTATCTGTTTCAGTCTTAGCCTGTGTGTAGTACTTTACTGTGTAGTGTTATGTAAGTCACTCATGTTTTATGTTGTGAAGTGTGGAACTTAAAATTCACCTAAATACTGTGTAATCTTTGCTTCAATCTTTAGTTGTACTTACATTTATAAAGCTATTCTTTTTTCACACTGAAAAGTTTTAAGTAATTTTAATGGGTTCTCAAACAATGAGTACACTAATACATGGACGCCTTACATACTATAACTTAAAGCGAAGTGTTTCATCACTTTTAAGAGTATCATGCACTGAAAGGTTGGTCACACAAAAAACTCATTTGAGTATCACTTAAACATTATTATTATTTTTATAACAGTCAACAAATACAACAAATATCGCTCGCACCTTCAAAGTCAAAGACAAAGTCAAAGATTTTTATTTCAACTGGGCCTTTGCAGGCACTTTCAGAACGTCGTGATTCTAGGCGCACGGTTCCAAGTGGGTTGACTTTTGCTCTAAGGTTCATTAAAATAATATTTTTCATAAAAAAAATCTGTAAATATTTTTCCATCAAATATTGTATACAATCTGAAAAAACTGATTTTTTATATTATTTGTCTGTTTGTTCGCGCATCATGACAAAACGTCATGATAGATTTCCATAGAACTTTAACTGGGGTATAGTTGATAGCCTGCCTTAATTCATAAGGCCTTCATCCTCCTAATCAATCGAGTATATTCCGAACAGCTACCTCGTTTCTTCCATGCAACTTCACTTAACTAGCAAGAGTTTTTTTAATTAAAATTAAAGCAATTTATTATCCTTCGTTTGATATAGGTATTATAGCCAACGACTTAATTAATTCTTCAATTAATTATCTAGCCTGTTAAACTGTGCTATGCAACAAGTAATGGTTTAAAACAACGATTAGCCAGCAAGTTAAATACCTACAACATTTACTTGACTACCCAATTAATTGATCAACCAGTCCGACAGTCCTTACTGTATTGAAGCGCGTTCGCTTCGATGCCTGATCGAAACCCGACAAGACATTTAATTATAAGCTGGTCTCCGTTCACCGAGGCATCATTTCCTGTACTTTCCTCAAATAAATTAAACATTTATTTTAATACAACCTCTAAATAGAATGGACTTGACGAGATTTAAAAGGTCCAGTATAAATTAATTTGGTCGCTAGCCGGAAAACAACTTATCTCGTTCTTTTCATATTTAAAAATAGCGTCAAGAGGGTACTCAGTAATTCCTTTACAATATTTGGATAAACATTGATGATGATGATGATAATGATGTTAGCCTATATCATCCCACTGCTGAGCAAAGGCCTCCCCCCATGACTTCCAGGTCTTCCGGTCCAGAGCCAGGATAAACATTATTATAACTACGAGTATAATGTTCCTTTTAAAAAAATAGCAATTCGCAAAATATCTCACAATTAATATCAACAAAAAGAACTTTAGTGAATTGTCTTGTTCGTCTCTAGCAATCCGACTTGAAAGCAATGCGTCCGTCCTCCAGTTGTAAATAAAACTATCATTAATAAACAAGTTATTTCTTCATTATTAAACCTTTATTATAAGTATTTTCTTATAGTTATTTTTGTATGTCATTGGTAAAGAATTAATCCCAAAGACATAATAAATCCAGCCCATTACTGTTCCACTGCTCGGCACCAGCCTCTTCTCAGAATGAGAAGGGTTCGGCCTTAGTCCACCACGCTGGCCTAGTGCGGGTTGGCGGACTACACATACCATCGAGAACTTTATGAGACCCTCTCAGATGTGCAGGTTTCTTCAAGATGTTTTCCTTCACCGTTAACGCAAGTGATAATCAAATTCTAATCCGCACATGAATCTGAAAAGTCAGAGGTGCGGGCCGGGTTCGAACTCAGACCTTCCTGCATGGAAGGGAAGCGTTCAACCGCTACCTATAACTGTTAAAATAGAGTTGGCGCTGAAAACCAATCTAACTAAACAGTACTTACTTGGTTATACAATCGGCTGTCTCCAGGAGCCCTAGTTGTCTTGAGAACATTAACATAATACAAGTGACAAGTAATAATCTTAGTTTGGCACACAACTTAATATTAATCGAATAGAGTATTAGATGTGTGCGCATCACTCAATCATAGTTCGAGAGCATTCAGGTGGCGTCTCCGTCGCATGTTCAATCCGATCCGCACACAGTTTCCATGCTATATAGAATTAATGCCTCATTGACATTATTCCGCACTGCGAGAGGGCTTAATCTGGTGTTATGACGTCATACATACCTACTGGAACATGTAACCTAACTAGGACAAGACTCAATAAAGCTCTTTCATATTTTAAGGCTACATATATTGCATAAAGAATATAGTTGGGATGATACGTGGTTTATTTGAAAAGCAGCGTCAAGCAATTTCTGGTGCTTGACATTAAGTTGATCTGGAGACCTATTTGGTCCAACTTTGAGACACATACCCATGAAATTTTTGTTCGTTTTATTTAATTTTATGCCATTCTGTCCCTTCAAGTGTTTTCTTTGTGCTAATTCTGTATATTGTGTCTTATAAATAACTGTTTATTCTATTCTATTTTAATAGAGTCATGTAATTTTTAGAGAAGATTATCTTACCTACTTTTTGCAATTAAAAAATCGGATGAGTTGGTGAAAAATGGGCAGAGAAGTAGATCTTTTACTGCACCATCATACTGCGAGAACCCAGTTCTTTGAAACGCATCAGGTAAAGCTAAAGAATTCACGTCAATTTGATTGGCAAAATTGTGCAAGCTCACAGCGTTATTAGTTAAACAGACTCACATCATAATCAAAAGAACCTAAAAATAATTAAATGTATCAATTAAAAACCTTATTTTTATGAACAGGGCGGCTCCAAAACATAGTCGCCAAGTGCGATACGATCGCCCTTTGTACATTTCTTTTACTAATTATTGTATCTTTTCTTCTATTACTGGTGTGCAATAAAGTGTATTGTATTGTATAAAAACCGAGAGAGTCAAAATGATATAAACCTTTTTATTAACGACACATCCAAAGAAAGAAAGGTAAACAAGAAAAAAAATCCTCGTCGGAATTTTATTTGGTTCATTAAACAAAGGTGGGGCCAGACAAAGTCTGAAATGAAATACAGCGGCCGGAATGGTAACCGATTCTAATTTTCCACGCGAATTAATACCAGAGATGCTTTCGAAGAATTTCAATGGACAGGCACATTTTTTCTAAATTGAGGTGTTTGTTATTCAAGAATATTGATGTGAATGTCTCACGCGTTTTAATAATAGCAGTTTTGCATCAAGAGAGAGTTCCACGGAATCCAGATTATGTTGTGTAATTGTCTCACGTAATTTTTCGGTTATGTGCAACTGAAAAATTACGTGAGACCCGGTATTAGTAACAAGAACCATAGTTTTATAAAGTGTTTTGTGACACGTAGAGTCTTGACCATGGTGCGCACACGCTCAGTGTGTAAAGTTATGTTAACCTTCAAGGATATGACTTCAATAATACTATTTTAGTTCTTCAAATAACTATATTGAATGGGTAGCAACCCAAAGCGCTTCTTATGGAAGCCTTAGCAAATTGAATCGTTTGGAAAAGGATTTAGTTGACTGTATCGACTTTCGTATTCAGTCCAAAACATTTAACGTTTGAAAGAAAATTGTTATATATTTATCTTAAACTGTTAATACAGAATCCTTGAAGCATTTCAAAGAGACCAGTCGAAACGAGGTAAGTTTGCAGTATCACTTTACGAAGCAACCATTTAGTTTAGAGTCTCACTTAAACTGTCCTGAAGTGCACCTTGATTAACTACTAAAAAGCAAACTGTAATGAGACTCGTGATATCTGGCTGAAGTTTAATGGATGCAATCTAAAGTCTTATAGATCTGTTTAATAGTTAGTAATTTGAATAATTAATGAAGATAGTTTATAGTTTCCTTTCAACTTGGCTAACGGTGATGCCACACAGTGCGGTACGCTGCATTGCGTCGACGTAATGGTACGTCAAAATGCTAACTGTTAGGTTACCAGGATCATGTTCCGAATCCATGGTATCAGTTTTCGTTACAATGTTATTGATTATCCCCCGACATAAATGAGAGGTATTATACGTTTGTAGTGTGTATCTGTCTGTGGCATCGTAGCTCCAAAACGGATAAACCGATTTCAATGAAGTTTTTTAAATTGAAATCTAGTTCAATCAGGTATCATCTTAGCTATGTTGTATAAAAATTTGTTCAATGGTTCAAAAGTTACAGCTATTTTTTTAGTTCGAGTCGGAAGTTTTCGACGGTTAGGTTAATTTACGATCCTATTCGCAGTTTTTTAACTTACTAAAAATAATACGAACAAAATCGTATTTTTTTAGAAGACCGACTTCAAATTCTAAATCTTTGATATCCAGAATCATCTACTGAACCCATGGTATCAGTTTTTGTTACAATGTCACTGATTTTACGATTCTATTCCCAGTATTTATAACTTACTAAAAATAATACGAACAAAATCGTATTTTTTTTTTACAAGACCGACTTCAAATTCTAAATCTTAGGTATCCGGAAGCGTCTACTGAATCATAAAAAGACTGATGCTAAATTATATCTCTTAGGTATCTAGAATCTTGTACTGAATCCATGGTATCAGTTTCGTTACGGTGTCACTTACAGCCAGTATAGAAGTAAATAATAAATAATAATAATAAATCATTTATTTCGAACAAACATCAGTCCATAGAATTACATTTTACACACATTAAGAAAATAAAAGTTATTTAATTGAGACGAGCATGGCTGCTGGCTTTTGCATAGTCAGCCAGTGTCTCATGATAACACTCTCGAAAGAAAAGAAGAAGTAAAGAAAAGAAGAGGTAATTGGAAGTAAAACCCGCAGCTACCTTGTTTTTACATACATACATTAATTTGGCAGCAGTCTCGCTTACATTTATTAACTTTAAGGAACACCCTGTCTTTCGTACGATATGAGAGAAAAAGTTAGGAATGCGGGCACCACATTAAATGTGTTCGCACATTGTTTTTGTTCAAATACTTTTAGATGGAGAATTCTTGTTCCTTGAGATTGCACAGAGCGGGGCGTGTTTTAATTTTGGAGGCCTTTGTAATTATACGGCATTTAAATGACTTCTGGTAGAACATTGATATGATATAAATATTATATTAAAAGTAGTGTAAAACCATAGTGTTTATTTGGAGTTGCTTCACTTTTATAATGAAAGATATTACTTGATATGATGCAATAAAGCAAAAAAATACATGGAGCAACACCACTTTTACAATGAAATATGGAGCTATACCACTTTTACAATAAATAACACTTAAATCACAACTTTATCACGCCTAAACAAACTCGAACTAAGGGCTATAGAACACTATCTACGTTCTACGTTTACTTGTAAGTTTATTTATTATTTATTTATTTAATCATTTATGTACACACAAGAAAAGACACAGCAAACATTAAAAATAGGAGAACAAAGTACAAAGGTTACTAAAGGTAGGGTAGGGGTGGGGTAGGTAGGTTTACTAAATGCTTCTTGTTTTCACATATAGCACGAGATTTTTTTTATATTACCTACAACAACATTTTTTTCTGTGTGCATTTTCGTTATAATAATTATAATAAATCGTATATTTCGAGTAACCAGACTCATTTTTGTTAGTATTACATAAAAATATACTTAACCTATGTTAGTATTAAAATAATCGAAACAAATGCCACAATGTCTTGTCCGCGAATCACCGCTGCACCACTCCGTGAGAGATGGCACAGCAGCGATTCACGTACACACAGTCCAGCCTGTCTGTGATCATGGTCAGTAAGCTGTTGGAACTAGCCCGCACCCTGCGCACCAGGGATGCACACCGTTTTCGCATTTTCGCGTTATGATTGTCACTTACAGCCACTATACTACAATAACTACAACCTACCTGAACACTACACTAGGTCTTTACTGACCTTGTAGTATCTCACAAAACGGTGCAAAAAAACGGGCACACTTGTATAACGGCAAGAAAAACATTGTCGGCCATAAAAATTCCAAAAACAACGTGTCCTCATTTTCTCCCCTTCTTAGCTTTACTGCCATTAAAAGCAACCAAATAACGGTATAAGTACTCCAAAAGCACATTAATCCTTAAAACGGGTAATTATAATGAAATTTTGTAGCCAGACAACAACAACAACGTGTGAGAATAATTTAGTAGAGCATTACCACACCGTAAATAGTGTTTTATCCTATAATAAATGAAGCGAGCTTTATCAGATTATTTAGCGTTAAATTTGTATAATGGGAGCATTATTTCATTAAGTCGTCAACCATTATGTTGTGTCTTGGATTTCATGTGTGGCACAATTATCTCTTGGTGAATTTTGTTTTGTTGTACAGTAGTAGTCAGTAGTCTTGAAGTAGTAACATAAACCGTATAGTACGCGCAAATCTTTATGAGCCCTCGAACTCTCTCCCTCTAGCACCTATAATAGTACGCTTATTATAGGTGCTAGAGAGAGAGAGAGAGAGAGTTCAGAGCTCAGTTCAGGGCTCATAAAGATTTGCGAGTACTATACTAACCTAACTACATATTGTACAGATTATTATCGGTCCAAATAAAAGCATGTCATCTGCAAGCTACCTTATTCTCAAACCTGAAAAAAAATCGATCCCGGTAACACAATAGGCACAGCCGAACAAATAACCATCTATAACTAGTTTCCTTCTTCAGTTAGTTAGTTTGTTTCTCTTTTTTAACCCACGACAAAAAAGAGAAGTGTTATAAGTTTGTAGTGTGTATCTGTGTCTGTCTGAGATTTCGTAGCTCCAAAACGGGGCCGATTTCAATGCAGTTTTTTTAATCGAAAGCTAGTTTAATCGGCTATCATCTTAGATAATTATGTTTCATGAATCATGTTCAGTCGTTCAAAAATTACAGCTCTTTTTCTAGTTGGAGTCGGGGGTTTTTGACGGTTGGGTTATTTGACTTTACTATAGAGTCAAGAGTGCATCCACAAATAAATTAATACATGAACCACACACGAGTAGTTGACTTCCAACTTGATTCGATATTCGGGATTAAATTAGGAGCGCAAGCCGAGTAATGTATCATTATGATGCATTGGCGGTCAGTGGACGTATAAGCCATGATACATCAATACCTGTCATGACCGTCCTTGCATTGTAGGGCCGTAAATTTAACATGAAATCAATGTTGATATAGAAAGAAAGAAACAAAGAAAAATAATATATTTGGATGCTGCAAAAATAAAAAAGAAAAATAACAAGAAAAATAACAAGAAAAACAAACAAAAATTAAGATAATCCCGTAGATATTATAAAGTATGTATTTGTATAGAAGAAAAGCGAAGAGCAAACGAAGAAAGAGCGAGAAGCTTATGTCAATACACTGTCACGTTCCATCATCAGGGGCCAAGCTTTTCTGAAAGAAAAACAACTTTTAAACTAAATACATCAATAGTGCTATTGAGGGCAAGGATCTATTAATCATTCACAATTATTCGGGACCACGAATAAAATTTCTTTACAATAGAACCCAATTACACTTCGCGTGACCTGCGGGTTGAACTCAAAGCCTCAAAAGCCAAAGCGGCTGAAAGCAGTCATTACGGCAATAGACCAATCAAAGAATAAATGGAACGAAAAATCGACAATCTACTTTAAATCAACTTCGTGGTTCAAATCATACGTTTCGGCATCAATTTTTTTTAACAAAATTACAAACTGTCGACTATCTAATATTTTATTATTTGTATGGAACAGCAGATGTTTTATTGCGATTTCAGGGTTGGTCCCTTAGTAAAAGTTGTTCTGAAATGAAGCCTCAAAAAAGAAATGAATAAAAAAAAGAAATAATAAAAAAAGACTCTGACTAGTATGGTCGGACTTAGTATATTAGGTACTATGTGACAGGGACCGGATTACCGATATTTATTTATACCGATATATAAATATCGATATAATACCGATATACTGGTATTTTTTTATCGATATCTGTACCGATATTTAATTTCAGTACATAAATATCGATACTTTAATTTGTCTATATTTGTATCAATACCGATATTAAAATCGGTATTGAGTATCGATATAAATATCGATAACTTAATACCGGTACTTAAAAAAGCGATATTTTGTATCGATATTTTACCGATACTTGAATATACCGATATATTTGTAAAATATCGGTATTTTACAGCCGAATATCGATATTTCTAAAATATCGGTATCCGTCCCTGCTATGTGATGCTATATCATATAAATTAAATAACATAAGCTTCACGCCTTTTTCCCCGAAGGGTTGAAGAGAGGCTACTAAAAACCGGGTATCCAATAATTTAGTGTACAACTTCATATCGCGCGGCATATTGTTTGTCCGACTTGATTGCCTTCTGACCAATAACGGCCGGAAAATGTTGCTACACTGACAATTAGGCTAGTCCACAAATTTAAAGTCGCTCAGCGAGCTATGCTTGGAATTTCTTTGAAGGATAAGGTCCGAAATAAGATCATCTGGAGAAGAACAGGAGTCACCGACATAGCTTGCAAAACTAGCAAGTTGAAGTGGCTGTGGGACGGCCATGTCTGTCAAAGGACCGATAGCCGCTGGAGCAGACGAGTTATTGAGTGGAGACCGTAAATCGGCAAACGTAGTGTGGGAAGCTCCCCGGCCAGGTAAACCGACAAACTGAGAGTAGCTGTGTCAGACTGGATGCGGGAGGTGTAGAACCGGGTGCTATGATGAGAGAAACGTATGAGAATTGGGAGAGGCCTATGTGCAGCAGTGGGCTGCAATAGGCTAAGATGATTAATTAATTTGATTCAACGTTGATAAACGAAAAGATGCACGCTGTTGTAATACATCAGAGGCCCAATTCTCGTAATTAAAAATGTTCAAAATATAGTTCGGATCTCATACCGATCTACTACCAATGTCATAAATGTCACAAATGGTATTCTCCTACCCTAACAAACAACGTCAAACGTGACATTATATTGTAATGAGATCGAAAGTTGAATAAAAGGCAAATCGGTATTCTGCTAACATTTTGAACTGACACAGATAATAAAATTGACACTCGCGTCAAACGTCAAAAATGAGATTGAAATGAGTTTGTAAGAAGATTGAATCCAAATCATACTGGAATCGGACTGAACTTTAAGAGGAGTAGAATACAGTGATGACTTTTTGTCAATTCATAATATAATCTCAGTTCGGTCAACTTTCAGTCATATTATAAATTAATTACGAGATAGTCTGGGCTTCAGGACTAAAATGTCACTCACACGCATAGAAATAGGTACTATATATTATCTCTATGCTCACACGTTGCACAATAAATGTTACAGTGTGAATACCTGGCTTTATATCTACACATTAATAAACTTTTTTACTATTACGAGCAGCACTTACATTTAAGTAGTGTCTGGCGGTGAGTTCTAGTTACCTCTTAATATCTAGTGTAAAGGTATAGACGTATAAGCATAAAGAACCGCGAGCGTTGGATTCTGCACCCAGTTCATTACTTATACAGGAGGGTAACGACGTTATGAAAGGTTCTGCTGAAGCCAATCCACGATCCAAGAAAATCTACGATTATTAACGCATGTTATTTTTGCATAATATTTCACTCTACTCGTCTAGGTAAAGGGACATGAAAGTAGACACTTAAGTTATATTTATCTATTTTTTATACGTGTACTTGTACATTATTTTGTGGTAAGAATAGGTTAGAAACTTTTTGAATTTCTCCTAGAAATCGTGATAAATGTGTGAAATTAAGAAAATTTAAATTAGTTCCTGTGGATAAATTATTTCTGGGATATGATTGATTTTTTGTGTACTGTCACATAGTATCATACCAAAAACGTGGTTTTATTTAATGTCGTAACGTCGTCGCCACCCTGTATGTAATACTTAGCGCGGAAATATGTCAGGAACATTTTCAAATTAAACCAATCCGACTAATGTAGAACTGCAGTACAGTGTGTTATCTCCCTTTACTATTTTACGTAAAGTGTAATTGTTTCTCCTCTGGAGAATTAAAATGCAGAGGTTTTTACAAATGGAACAGTTTTGGGTAAATTGTTTCTGTGATTTGTTACGAAAGATTTACAATACTGTACAAATAATAAGCCCAAAAAATTTTTTTTTAACAGTTTTAGCATTAGGAGTACATAAACCAAACGAATCTTAACAAAAATAATTGAGTATGGGTGGTGAAAAATTGGAATATGACCAATTTTGGACTTAACATGTATACCTATACCAAACACGATAGAATTATATTCTTGTAAGGCTTTTTACATTACTTATACACCGATACAATACTGACATGGCAAGTGACGAAAACAAGAAAATATCAGTGTCGGCGAACACGCAGTGTGAAAGCGATTAGTTAGAAATTTATGAGAAAATCCAACGAAATACCTGGGCAATGGCTGGGTAATTCTTTTTAATAGATAGAGTGACTCAAGAGGAAGGTTTATATATATAATACTTTGATATTTAATGTAAGGATAATAGAGAAATTGTACCCGTGCGTAGCCGAGGATGCGTCGCTAGTCAATAATAAAATAACTTCAGTTGATAAAATAAAGTCCTCAAAAGTACCCCAGCAATACAAAATTCGTTCAACTCACGTAAAAAAGCAAAAGATTAGTAAAAAAGGAAAAATATTACAAAAATTAAAAACATTTTCACGGGACATAACAAAAATGAGCCCGCTTCCCGTCACGAAGGTATTATGTTCTGAAAAAAATGTTTAAATATAATCCGATGAAATCTCCTTTAACGGTGTGAGGATACCTCAAAGCCCAATTCCTCTTTTAAAAGGGTCAGCTGTAACAAATTTATTTTATAAAAAGTATTTTCTTGGTTATTTGCCTTAAAATATTGTATGAGATGGCTATTTAGCCAAGGGTAAAAAATTGTACTAATCGGTACGTTTGTTATTATAACAATTCTAACAAAAGTTGTTAATGTGGCCAGTATTTACCCAATCAATTATAGGTAGCTGTTCCGGGTCCGAGTGTGTGCATATGACATGTATGAAAGCGGAAGAATGTTTGTAAATTATACCCATGATACAGGAGAAAATCCAGTGTGGAGCAAGGTGTATTTAAAAAATAAAAATAACATACGATTAGAGATTGGACGTTCTGTCCGGAAATAAGAATAGTCTCCAACACTCTCTCGTGCTATAACAGGTAGCTGAAATGTTATAGTAAGTGAATAGGTATCTATCTTTCTACACGATTCAATTTTGATGGACTTAAAAACTGAAGGCCTTATTTGTACTCGTCATTATATGTTCATAATGACGAGTACAAATAAGGCCCTTCAGTTTTCGCGATTTCCTGTTTGTCCCATAGTAAAAGTTGTTACTTTTACTATGGGACAAACAGGAAATCGCGAAAAAAAAAATTTGCTGTTCCACACATTTAGTCGAGTAATATTAAATTATTTGTATGGTACAGCAGATTTTTTTTCACGATCCCATGATAAAAGTGGTTTATCCCTTAATTTGATTTTGTTCACGGTGATAAACATTCATAAAAAAAAAATATTGAGCGGCTGTTTTCTACTTTTCCTTCATTTTTATTTTACTTATAGCAAGTTTATAGTATATTTATTGGTATAAAAAACAATTCTATTAGTGACAACACATTTCACCTGTCATTATCAAGACAAGATGTCGACGAGTCACATGCCCCCTGTTCTTCGCAAGGTAAATATTTATTTTTTACATGCTTTAAATACTTATTCTAACTTTTTCGTGCTTTTGACTTACTAAACAATGATTATACTTCGGTTTTGTGTGTGTTTTGCGTAATGTTATGCGATTTTAGTAACTTTTTTTTACCGGCAAACTTGTTTGTTCATCACAGTGAACACTGCCAAATACTCGACGAAGTACCTTCAACTTGATATGTTCACTGTGGTGAACACTGCCAAATTATGGGGTATAACTTTTGTGCACAAATAGTAGATATGCTTCTAGGTGGTGGCTTTTTATGGCTTTTTTGGCTTACGTTTTGTTTTCTGCTTGTCAACAGCATAATATACCAGGTCGTGCAGATGGAATATTAGCACTAGTCCCTGTCGAGCATGCACCTTCCGACGCTAGCGATAAATCAGATACTAACAGTGATGATGAACTGCCGCTACCCTCACCAAGCTTCACTTCTTCTTCTCCGCCATCCATAAATTCCTCTTTAGAGCGCTTAAACGTATATAGTAGTCCTGAACCTGATGATTCTCATTTTGACAGTGAACAGCTGATAGTACCATCTGATTTATATCAGTCTGAAGCTCTTCAATTAACACCAGTATTGCGAGAAATATACATATACATAATAATACTCCATCTAGAGAACCAAATTATGATAATATTCCTTCACTATCTTCCATACCATCGCTTACTTCCGAGGTACTATCGCCTACTCCCGACACATCTTTTATTAGAAAAACCATAGCCAGAAGACGGATTGCTCCAGCTGCTAAGAGAACGAAGAAAGTTCCAAAATTTTATGTTACATACAAGTGGAAAAAAGCCGTTTATCGTCTTCCTGCTGTTATCGATGAAAGTGTCGGACCTTATGTCGATATGCGGATGATGACGCCCTTGATTATTTGCATAATTTTTTTCTCCCGATATATTACAGTTGCTTTAGCCACTCAGCAAAAATTAAGAGAGTTTGGCTGGGAGGTGTTAATGCGTCCGCCGTATAGTCCTGACCTTGCACCTTCCGATTTCCACCTGTTTCGGTCTCTTCAGAATTCTTTAGGCGGTGTCAGGTTATCATCACGAGAGGACTGCCAAAACCACTTGTCGCGGTATTTTGATCAGAAGTCCCAAAATTTCTATAGCAATGGGATCATGTCCCTACCTACAAGATAGCAATAAGTTATCGAACAAAATGGTACCTATATACCTACTTTAGTTAAATGTAAATAAACTATATTAAAAAATGTTTTGAATTTTCTTAAAAAATGCGAAGAAACTTTTTCCCCAACCTATTATGAGACTTTGTTTTGTCACCGGTAAAAATTCTCCCAATTGTTTTTTACACTTTCACAATAAATAATTATAATTGATTGAAAATTGTCTTTAATTTTTTACCTTTATAAGCAACCCTAATTTAGCAGTGTTTATCACAGTAAACATACCAAATCAAGTGTTGTTCTCTACAAATTTGGCAATGTTCACAGTGATGAACATTGATTTTCTGAAAACCTGTAAATGTAAGAATTTTTTTTCTATTTTTTCTGAACTCATTATGACCCTAGGGTCCCAGAAATATGCTTGTTTCCTTTAAATTCGACAATTCGGATCTCTGCCAAATTAAGGGTTATAATGATGAGTCCAATTACCCCCTTCAGTTTACAAGACCATGAAAATTTCAGCGTGTATACTCACACGGTTACATATCAAGTTATAAATTTTCAGTATAAACTGATATCTCACTGTACGGAAAGTCTATACAATGCGAGGTCAGCTTATACTGGAAATTTATAGCTTGATATGTAGCCGTGGAACAATTACGTTGTGCCACACCACTCCATATTATATTTGTAGTTTTTGCTAATTCTAGTCGACTAGAAAATCGCACATCATAATTTTCAGCCTAATGCATGAAACTAGATTTCATTAGGCTAAAACGATAGGAGGGATCACATTATTGACAAATACTTAGCCTAGCGTCAATCATTATTGCCTGAAACTGAAAGCCTTCAAATCCGGGCTGAATTCATTTCCAAACGTGATGACCTATATTTTACTTATGCAGTTAGATATGGTTGAGTTGATACACATTTGGCGTAGTGGCTAGGGCGTGTGTAATTTTCTGCGCTGCAGGCTCAATTCCTGCTCGGAACAAATATCAGTATTATCTACAAGTTGTTGTTCCAGTAACCTGTACACGTGGGAGACGATACAGGAGAAATCATATTGTACAAAGTTATTTAAAAACGTGTTTATTGCCTTGCCTAATTATGACTATGATACAGCTCGCGTCAGTCCTTTTGTCCGCGCTGAAGTTCTCAGAGTGCACTACAGCTGTGCTTGTGCTTCGTGTATGGACGTAGCACTCACACAGAGCGCAATGTGCGTGTGCTTCACGTACGGACGTAACACTCACACTAACTCGAGGGTGCGAGCGGGGTGAGAAAGCGCGCGGATGACCGGCCGCGGTCGAAGCGGCTTGCACCCGACCACCTTCTACGTCCTGTTGATACCTAGTTTTGCGTTCTGTGCATCGGCTTACGCACAGAACACAGAAAGGCCTTGCGCTATTGCGCTAAGTTCAGAGCGGCCAAAAAGATTGACGCGAGCTGAACATAGGATTTATTTTTTTGTGAGACGCGTATGACCATTTGACTACCGACCCGTCGGTTGGCCTCTGTTGAGAAGAGAGAAATACCTGACACTACATTGACCTTGGTCCTTTTATATTTAAATCTTCAAACAGAAATCTATAAATCTGAAAAATGTAGCAACTGGTTATTCTTAATAAAATCCATAGCGGCATTAACATTGAAAGCCGTTCATATGTAAAGTTTAATTTCCTGGGACTTGTGCCTTTGAGCCTTTGTCTCTGTTAGTCATTGGATTCAGATCTACGCTGCACGCTTTGTTCGACAGAATTGCTGTGCTTTCTATGTTCAGCGAATGTTCAAGCAAAATTAATACTCAATTCAAGTCTATCTGCAATGTAGAGAACTGTCCAACTTCATAATATAAGAGATATATTTAAGAAAGGTACGGCATAGCGACTTTTCGCTCAAAATTCGACCTGCCTAACTGGAGAAGTACCTCTACCTTGCAGAATATCGTAGCCAAATAATACTGTTCTTTTGTAGTGTTGTGTTCCTAACGGTGAGCAAGGTCGCCCGTGCTCCTTGGGGAAGCGACGTGCTGGCAACATGACATTAGTAGGAAGGTTGGCAACGCGCGAGTGGTGTCCTTGGTATAGCAAGCGGCCGTAGGTAACGTTAAAAAAAAAAAAAAAAAAAAAAAAAAAAAAAAACGATCCAGTCGTGAATAAAACTATAACAAAATCCGCGTGCTTAACTTAAGTAGGTATCGTAAGTGTATGCGTTTTTACTCACGTGTATATTTCGGAGATGAAATTTCGGCTCAAACCATTCCTGAGTATAAATTCACAATGGAGTAACCAAAACACTTGAGAAAAATGAAAGAAAGTTAGTTCGTTTTTCTCATATGTTCTATCATTTAAGGCTACAATATATCGATCAATAAGCTATAACCACGTACCCATTATAACACTTATCGTTTACGACAACGCGAACGGAAATGACATGCTATTGTAATATTTTAGAAATAATCACGTATGATCGTGCCAAACGTTTCTTGCATTCTGAGAGCCTGTTCGAACATCTTCGCCTTATTTCTGTAGAACTACGAATCTAGGTAGGTATATTTTGTTTGGTCTTAGGTATAAAAAAGAGTATCATATCACTTGCTGCAAGTGTTAATGTTAACTCAAGGATAATAATATAATCATCACCTCGACAAAGCCCACTGGTAAAGATAACGTTTTTATTCATTTAGACCGTACTTATGAATAGTCAGACTCTAGGTGCCATGTTCTAAAGTATTGACTTCTTACGGCGAAGAACGGACAAGAAAACCATGGTTACTCATTTTAAATTCCGTTTTGGGGGTGCTGTTGACGTCAAAAAGTACTCTATTTTGAATAACCGTTCTTGAATTTGTATTTGTTTCTTCTACATTCTTCATTATTGAATAAATAATTACGTTAGTTATTTTGAAGGTACCTTGGTATCAAAATAACCAGATACTTCAATATCAAAATCAAAATCAATTCAATATCAAAAATTCAGTATCAAAATAATCAGTGATGTGAATGCTGAAGGGGTGATTATTACACTCAAAGAATTTAGCATAAAATGTATTCACTAAACTTAAGCTATCGCAGTTAACTGTTCTATACAAAGCTCTTCTAAAGTACAAAGGGAACATTGTAAACCATCTTTATACACTACCCGTGACCAGTCTGGCATGTTTTATGGTAACCCCGCAATTTATCAGTTGTAAGGCCGTACCCGTCAGCACTTGGGTAGAAGGTATGCATGCATATTAGATTGAATTTTGGGGTTACATTTTAAAGCTAGTAAATATGCATCTGTGGTAAGATCGCTTACAAGTTCCAAATGCACGGCGCGAGTTACAAAACAAATGAATAGGCAAATGTAGCACTTATTAAGACTAGCACCTCTTCCCTTTCGGTTTAATATGAGCATCGGCCCGGCGTAATCCACTCCGCATCGCAAAAAAGGAAAACATGGAGTTATGCGCTCCTTTGGTAGATTCCCCATTATAGGAGTGGGGGTTTTACCTCTCAATCGGCTACAGATAACGCAATCGTGCACTATTTTCCTGGCAAGGTTTCTGCCACCTACAGGCCACCACGTCTCCCGCAAGTTGGATAAGAGCGCCTGCGGTCCTGTGTGTAGCAACTGTATATGCTCATGACGGAAGAGTAAAATGGAAAATTGATGATTTGATGAAATTAGCATTGGATGTTTTTTGTTGAATGTGAAATGATCAGAATTACTAATACGGCCACCCACTCGGATAATTTTATCGTCGTCAATAAACAGATTTAGCTTTAATAAATTATGTTTATTGCCTAAGGTACCGGTGTTTGATAATGACATGAACTCATCTGGAAATGATTCCAGTTGAGACAGTCTAACTAGCGTAATGTCAGCCTCTCTCAATTCCTCCACAGTGAGAACGCCTGATCGTAGTGATTGTTTGTTGCGCGTATTGTAGATAAAGCGGTGTACATATGCGACAGCACGTCTCATGCGGCGAAATTGAGAGAATCTGTGAAATGGGAAAAAATTACACTCATATGACCGTTTAGCTAATAAGGAGTGTGACACACCCGACTTAGTTTCGGGTAAGTCTTCGCGCTTCGTGTACGGTGCCAAAGGGACGTCGGCACAACTGAAACTCAAATCACGAAGGTAATTAGGGCCTTCCCACCATAAGGGCGAACAAGAAAGGTCCTCCAGTCCGACACCACGCGAAACCAAGTCGGCTGGATTTTCCTTCCCGCTGACGTGACGCCACGGCAAATCTTTTGTCAGCTCGTGAATTTCTGCTGCCCTATTTTGTACGAAAGGTTTCAATAAATTAGGAGGCATGTGTAACCACCCTAAAACAATAGTCGAATCGGTCCAAAACATGACGCTATCGAAAGAACGATGAAGTGATGTACGTACTCTGTCGTATAACCTAGCGCCAAGCAAAGCGCCGCATAATTCTAGACGCGGAATACTAATGGGCTTTAAGGGCGCGACCTTACCCTTTGAACACAATAATCTCACCATTACAGTTGAGTTGATAGTTACGGTACGTACGTAAATACAAGTGCCGTACGCTGTTTGGGAAGCATCACAGAAAATATGTAATTCTACACGTATAGGATCAATACCAATAACATGACGCGGTACATTGATAGTAACAAGTGCAGACAAACCGGTTACGAACTTGTTCCATGCTCGCATTACGTCGCACGGCACCTCATCGTCCCACTCTAACTGTAACAACCATAATCTTTGCAACAAAACCTTAGCGATTATTATGGTAGGACTAAGTAACCCTAATGGGTCAAAGATTTGAGACACGTGAGATAGAATTGTGCGTTTTGTAATTATTGAATTATCACCTTTAAATTGCGTATTAAAATAGAAATTATCAGATAAGTTCTGCCATCCTAGACCTAAAGTTTTGCACTGAACGTTCTCGCCTAGCGTTAACTCCTTTAAATCGCTGAACGGAGCTAAAGATTGATCACATTCGAAATTGAACATCCATTTTCTTAACGTGAAACAACCAGACTTCAGAGTCTCCGCAGTTTTTTCGCATAATTTCAATAATTCGTCTTTATTATCTAGACCGGTTATCAAATCGTCTACGTAAAAATCATTATTGATTATTTGTTGTATCTTTGGATCCGTACAGTCGATTGCTAGCTGTTTGAGACACCTGACACTGAGAAAAGGTGCCGAGGCTGTCCCGTAGGTCACCGTATTAAGACGATAAATACCTAATGGTTCAGATGGACAATCGCGCCAGACGATTAGCTGCAGATTGCGTTGTGATTCGTTGACTAGACACTGTCGGTACATTTTCTCAATGTCTGCACATGCCGTGAACCTAAATTGTCTAAAGCGTAATAATATATCAACTAAATCACTCTGCAGAGGTGGTCCTACAAGTTGAAGATCATTTAATGATTTTCCGGTGCTCGACACCGCGCTGGCATCAAACACAACACGGAGCTTTGTTGTAGTGCTGTGTTCACGGAACACACCGTGATGCGGCATGAAATAGTGTGGTGTCTCGAATGTAGATATGCGTGACATGTGACCTAAGTCCAGATACTCATGGATAAAGTCGCTGTATAATTTCTTGTAACTAAGATTATGCTGTAAACGCTTCTCTAATGCCATGAAACGGCGTACAGCCTGAGGATGTGTTTCACCCAAGTTACTAGGTGATTCCTTAAACGGTATTTGAACACAGAATCTTCCATCGCTATTGCGCGTCATAGTTTGCGTGAAATGATCCTCGCATGCACGCTCCTCGTCGGTGCGTGTGTCACCAATCCTCGGCAGCTCCTCTAACTCCCAAAAACGTCGTAGTTGCGCATCAATCGAATGACTAAAGTTACAATGAGTGTACCTATTATTGCGTGTATTATTAACGGTAATAGGACCGGAGACAATCCAACCTAATTTAGTGTTTTGTAAAAAGGGTCCGTTATATAACCTCATTTTACCTTCGCATAATAACTCCCAAAATATGTCTGCACCTAATAAAAGATCAATATTTCGGGATTCGTAGTAATTAGGATCAGCCAGCTGCATATGATCAGGAATATTGAACTGCGCGCTTTGTTTACATACAGCTGGTAGTGTCGATGTAATGTTTGACAACACAAAACATTTAATTCGCGTAGAGTAATTGTTAATTCGAGATTTAATTTCAATGTTACACATTTGCGTAGTATGTGTAACTGAATCACCAACCCCTCGAATTTCGAAAGTGGACTGTATTAAATTAGCGTCTAAAACTTCGCATAATGACTTTAAGATAAAACAATGTTGACTACCGCTATCGAGGAGCGCACGTGCTACGTGATAGTTATTATGTTTGTCGGCTATCTCAACCATAGCTGTAGACAACAACACAGGCTGTACATACATAGATTGATCGCGTAATAAATTATCTATGCGTGCACTATTTACCTGAACGAAAGGAACATTCACCGAGGTGTCCGCGGGGTTTACGTGTGCTGCGGGGGACGCCTGGGAAGCACTGGCAATGTCAAGGTCATGTCTGTCGACTGAGTGCAAAGAAACAGTTTTATTATCATTAGTAGTCGTAGATGCGTCGGTATGAATAAGCGTATTATGTTTCTTGTCGCATTTACGGCACGTTCCAAACATGCAAGTTTCTATGGCGTGACCTGAGCGTAAACAGTTCTCACACAGTTTGTTAGTGGCTATAAATTTCAATTTAGTGTCAAGATTTGAATTAATGAATTTGTGACATGCGTATAATGGATGAAAATTCGCTTTACACATTAAACAATGTCTTTTAAAAGTTTGTTGATCCTGCGGCTTGTTATCGGTGGACACATTACATTGCACCTTGTTATGATTATGTGTTGTCGAATATGGTTTTTTATTATCATGGTGATTAGCTTTACCGTGTGAATATGAGCCTTGTAGTGTCTCCAACATATCTGCCCGGTCATTTAGAAACTTAAGTAGGTCTTTTAAAGACGGTTTGGAATCATCATATTTTTGTGTAGTGCTTTTGAACTGCTCCCACTCACGCTCAGTCGTCTCATCCAACCTGGAGGTTATAATATAAATTATTAATGTATCCCAGCTATCAGTGGGCTCACCTAGGATTTTTAAAGCGCGTAAATTTTTTAATATATTATCGATGAGCTTCCTGACAAGTTGTGGTGACTCTTTTGACAGTTTTTGTAATGTAAATAGCGCCTTGACATGGTTATGTACCAACAACCTATTGTTATTGAATCGATTGAGAAGTAATTCCCATGCTACAGAGTAGTTAATTTCAGAAAACTCTAATGCTTCTATAATTAACTCCGCACTCCCCTTTAGCGATGATTTAAGGTAATGGAATTTCTGTATATCACTGATTTCTTTAGAATTGTGAACAAGGGATAAAAATGTGTCTCTAAATTCAATCCAATGCTCATATGCACCGTCGAAGGTGGGCATAGATATTGTAGGTAATTTTATTGACTTCAACTTGCCACTGGATGAACCAGAACTATCAGATGTTGCCGCAGAGTTAAGTAAACACTCAGCTCGAGCCAGTGCATCGTAATAAGCGTCTTCAAACACTTCTCGTTGAGTTAACTGCTGATCTAGATCACAATCACGTACGGTTTTTTCTATTTTTGTTTGAAGATCGCTAAATTCGGTGAACAAGCTCGTAGCTCCCTGCATGCGTAACTTTAAATCGATTCGTTTTTGAGTAGTTAACTGTTCACTTTGAATATTGTTGATATAATTCGCTAATTTTGTTAACCTACCTTTTATTATACCACGTGATTTAACACAATCTTTAAGTAAATCAGTGTCTTTTTCGTTGTTACTAACAGGTGTATAAGGGGATGCGTCCCGACTCTTAGTCATTTTGGCGGGCAATGAGAAGCAAGAGCACTTACGATTAACTGCAACCTGTGGAGTCAGCCGATACTAGCTGCGGCACGAACTGATTCCACAACCCAAGCGTAATCAAAGCAAGCACCAAACACACTGGAATGTAAAATAAAGCACGGTGTCACACAAATGAAGCGAAATAGGATGAAGGAAGGGTGGCTGACCGTACCGAAAGCGCTTTTTTCCAATGGCCGATGCCGCTGATGCAATGTTCGCAGGTCTTCTGTTCGTTCTTCGAATTGTTCGGCTCGAGGGACCACGAATATGTTGACGCAGCGGTGATGGTGCTTGGTGGAAGTGCAGGAATGAAAATTGAAGCGTATAAATGAATAAAATGTATTTCTCTTGCTTTTACAAAAATTAAAATTGTTAGTAGCGTGGCGAATTGCAAGCGTTATTCATAGACAAGATTTTGTTGCTTCTGTCAAAGTTTTACTTTTTAAAACGTCTATGACGCGGACTGTGTTGCCAGGTACCCAAAAGGCAAAATGAAGTTGGTCGAAGCTTGAACATGCCCCCGCCCTTGGAAGCACCAGCTTTCAATGAAGATGACACGCAGCTCGGGAACCTGGATTCATTGGTCGAGTAGGGGGCATATCTTGGTGAAGGCACGTCTGACAATGCCTGATGCTGTCTTGATGTCGGCCACCCTGGTCACACCATCCTTCCCAGGAACAATGTTAATGACTCGTCCAAGGTGCCATTTCAGCGGCGGTTGATTATCATCTTTGATGACGACAAGCGACTCTGAAGTCTGGTTGTTTCACGTTAAGAAAATGGATGTTCAATTTCGAATGTGATCAATCTTTAGCTCCGTTCAGCGATTTAAAGGAGTTAACGCTAGGCGAGAACGTTCAGTGCAAAACTTTAGGTCTAGGATGGCAGAACTTATCTGATAATTTCTATTTTTAATACGCAATTTAAAGGTGATAATTCAATAATTACAAAACGCACAATTCTATCTCACGTGTCTCAAATCTTTGACCCATTAGGGTTACTTAGTCCTACCATAATAATCGCTAAGGTTTTGTTGCAAAGATTATGGTTGTTACAGTTAGAGTGGGACGATGAGGTGCCGTGCGACGTAATGCGAGCATGGAACAAGTTCGTAACCGGTTTGTCTGCACTTGTTACTATCAATGTACCGCGTCATGTTATTGGTATTGATCCTATACGTGTAGAATTACATATTTTCTGTGATGCTTCCCAAACAGCGTACGGCACTTGTATTTACGTACGTACCGTAACTATCAACTCAACTGTAATGGTGAGATTATTGTGTTCAAAGGGTAAGGTCGCGCCCTTAAAGCCCATTAGTATTCCGCGTCTAGAATTATGCGGCGCTTTGCTTGGCGCTAGGTTATACGACAGAGTACGTACATCACTTCATCGTTCTTTCGATAGCGTCATGTTTTGGACCGATTCGACTATTGTTTTAGGGTGGTTACACATGCCTCCTAATTTATTGAAACCTTTCGTACAAAATAGGGCAGCAGAAATTCACGAGCTGACAAAAGATTTGCCGTGGCGTCACGTCAGCGGGAAGGAAAATCCAGCCGACTTGGTTTCGCGTGGTGTCGGACTGGAGGACCTTTCTTGTTCGCCCTTATGGTGGGAAGGCCCTAATTACCTTCGTGATTTGAGTTTCAGTTGTGCCGACGTCCCTTTGGCACCGTACACGAAGCGCGAAGACTTACCCGAAACTAAGTCGGGTGTGTCACACTCCTTATTAGCTAAACGGTCATATGAGTGTAATTTTTTCCCATTTCACAGATTCTCTCAATTTCGCCGCATGAGACGTGCTGTCGCATATGTACACCGCTTTATCTACAATACGCGCAACAAACAATCACTACGATCAGGCGTTCTCACTGTGGAGGAATTGAGAGAGGCTGACATTACGCTAGTTAGACTGTCTCAACTGGAATCATTTCCAGATGAGTTCATGTCATTATCAAACACCGGTACCTTAGGCAATAAACACTGGTTGATCAACACTACTTTTAATATTTATGAAAGCAGGGCTAGCCTACTTTGTGATTACATGTCAATGGTGTGGGCTCAGAACCTCCTGCATACAGCAGGAGGTTCTGAGCCCCACACCTTTGACATGTGCTGACTGCTGATTAGAATTTTATTATCACTTCCATTAACATCATGAGGAAATGGGCACACATAAGAAGGCTTAGAAGACTCAATACAACCTATTAGATTTCCACGTTAGCATTGCAATATAAGGGCATTTCTACAGTGCATAGTAAAAAGTCACTTTTACATTAGGCTTTCTTCACCCAAGACACATTATAACCACACAAGATTGATAACGCCAAACCTTCATCGACAACATTCTTAACCCTCAATGGGCTCTCTAACTCAAAAGCTTCGCTCCAGTCTGTGAGATACTCGCCTTACAATATTTCGCTCGGCTCGTCTAAATTATTCATCGCACGGGGCAGTGGCGGCCGTCCTGTCGCACTCAACTTTAGTATTCCCTCGTGTATGCTACTTACAGAATAATGTATTATGTTGCGCCGTACTATGTACGTGGACAGAGATTATTGTAAAACCGTGCCTAATAAATTGTGGATGACATTTTTGAGGGCGCCAGATAAGATTTGTGGAATTATAAAATTATCTTGGCTTTTGTTAGACCGATTACTGATATAGGTTAAAAAAGAGATGGGAGTACGATTGCTCCCCTCTCCCGTAACGCTTCATTATTATATTCACAAAACCATGTTCATCTAGTCAAGGTCTATCTAGTCAAGATCAAGGTCAAGGTCATTCAAAATTAAACTGATCAGTTTTTGCTTAATTATAATTTAATCATTAATGTGTTTGGACAATAATACCTACAAGTTACAACATTCCATTCCACTTTGTAAGACTCATTATTATGTGTTTATCAAATGATAAACACATAATAATGAGTATTTACAGAGTGGAGTGGAAAGAGATAAATATCTTATGTAATTATAATTGCCTGCCTCAATGTCCATTAAATTCTCATTTCTCTCATCAATTATAATAGTTTTAAGTTATTTATTTATTTCTGCTTAATAATAAGATCACATGGCTTTCACACCAAGCGACTTTAAAAAAATAAAATTTTACTTCCCGTGGGTCGTAAAAGGCGACTAGCAAAAAAAGTGATTCGAAACGTCTTACCAAATCCATGTAACGAAACCATAGCGCGATTCAGGAATTCTAACAACGCCATCTATCGAAGTGAGGTGTAAACTTTAAATTAGATTTTTTGCTACAATTATTGTTGACTAGCTGTGCCCGCGACTTTGTTCGCGTGGTGTAGGGGTGCTTGAATTATGTTTTGAAAATACATGTTTCTAATAATATAAAATTGTATCAATTAGTATTAAATAAAAACAGTTACAGCGCGTGGACCGGATTTGAACCTGATATTTGTCGGCTTCTATTCTACTATTTACCGTTCCACTTAGCTAGTTACGATGGGTATCGAAATAAACATTTCTAATGTTGAAAAAATACCTAGTTTCCTTCATATGTATAGTAATTTTCCGTGATGGTTTTTTACCGAAAATGTTAAATAAACACGTTTAAATCACTAATTTCTTAACTATCGACCTTAGTACTCACGGATACATATTGAGCTATAAATTTTCAGTATAATAAGCTGACCTCTTATTGTAAGGGAAGCCTATACAATACGTGGTCAGCTTTTACTGGAAATGTATAGCTTGATAGTAGCCGTGTGTACAAAAAAAAATGTTACACTGTTCAGTTCCTGTGAGCGTAGCGTAGCGTGATGATACATATTTATGTTAAAAAGTCGTAATAATATAATATATAATATCATAATTTCGTAAACACATAAACCCAATTAAAAGAACAAATAATTCGGTCCCAACGCTATCTAGGGAGACTGAAGACAAATTTAAAGAAACATAAGGTAATAATTATTTTATTATTTTCAGTGAGAAATTGGTAGCCGACAGATCATTCTAGTCATCCTCAAGTCAATGAATTTTCAGCTGCCGTGTATCAGGCAAAAGGCTATGTTGTAAAAAGAATGTTATATGAACCTAATTTGCTGTTCTCCAGAATGCAAACGATGTTAGCCCTTATCAATTTGCAATGGTAGCAGTAAACAGCAAGCACACGTCATTATAGTACTGCCAATAAGGCTTTGAAATTCATAATTACCTATTAGATTCTGAAAAGCCCATCCTACAGGTTTCCAATAACTTCTATGGATAAAAAAAAATCTACCCAATCCTAATAAAGTCTTATTAATGATCTTATCTCAATATTTACTGGAAATACAAAAACTCGGTCTTGGTTAAAAAGTCTATTAACGCCATCTAGTTTCAGAAAAAATTAATAAAATAATAATGAAATCAAAGTTACGTCGAAATATCTGGTAGCGCATTTAAAAAAGTAATTATCTCGTGGGTAAGGTATTATGTCGTATGCTTTCATCACGCTTTACCTTTTGGAACATAGCAGTCAGTGAAATACGTACCTTAAAGTAAGATGCTAAAGAAAGAACGTTTATCAGTAAAAAAAATACTGGGCATTACTAAAAATACCAAATTACTAATTTAAGAACGGGATCAAGTGAGGAGTTAAAATGAACACAGGAACTGTGAAACTAAAACGAAGATTAATTTTGCTTAGCCCCCTAGACGAATAGGGTGATGATTTATATTACATATTTTGACCGGACCTATGAATCGGCTCTTAATAATGAAGTGGTTGCTCAGAATAGTACACAGGCATAATGCACTTTAGCTCACCCCCCTTAGATAATAGCGTGATAATTTATAGCCTATATGTTGACCAGCCCTTTGACAGATATTACTGCAAAATTTCAACTAAATCTGTCCAGTAGTATAGGCGTGAAGCTCGGACATAATATAAACAGACAAACGGATATACAGACAAACAGACAAAAAATCTAAAAACATCTGATTTTTCTTCAGTATCGTTCAGTCATTTTTTTTGAAAAATATTCAATCTACAGTTTTCGCCTCGTTACGATTTTATTTTAGGTAGTATAGATTTTATTATAAGTATAGATATTTGAACGTTACAAATTAAATTATTATATAGAACTCGGCCTACAGGAGTTTGGATGCCGTATCAATAAAAAAATCGCTTATAAAAATATTGGAAATTAAAAACTCGCCTATAAATTACTACTAATGCCATCTAGGTATAAACAGACGAATTAAAATATATAAGGCTAAAGAATAAATGAAAAAGTACGTTTAAAAAAATGCGAAATGATTTCTATTGTATATAAAATGTTAATCGGATCTATTAACTACAATCATCCAATATTTCAAATGGATTCGTCATATAGGTAGCGACTAATAATTGTACACAGACATATTGGTTTATTGCTCACCCCCCTTTGACAATAGCGTAATAATTTGTACCCTATATGTTGACCAGGCCATTAACGGATTTTACTTTTAAATTTCATGATGATCTGTTCGGCGGTTTGGCCGTGAAGCTCGGACAGAGATACAGACAAACAGACAAACAGACAAACAGACAAACAGACAAAAATTCTAAAAACTATATTTTTGGCATCAGTGTCGAATATAGAGCACGTGCCTTTTTTTTTTTTCAAGATATATTCAATGTACATTTTTCGCTTCGTTACAATTTTATTATAAGTATAGAAGAGCTGTCGTGGCTAATTCCAGATAAAGTTTCTTAAAGTTTTTTTAAATCATAATCGAGTTTATTTTTTATTTCACTTTTTTATTTAATATATCAGTCTAATCTTACAGATTGATAATTTAATAATTAATTATAATTATTGAAGTGATGAAATTAGTAGTGTTACATTAATACCTCCACATCTACCTGTCATTTTGATAGTTATTATTTAGACAGCTCTGGCTTTATCCCCAAGGATTAGGGATTACAGCTATTGGAATGGTGTTAATTTAATTAAATCCATAGTTATAGAGTGCTTCACAGTAGTTACGTACAATTTTGCCACGAATACCGCAGCCCTTTAATCTAGATTAGTTAGATTTAGCGAGCGGTTAAAGTTAGTAGTTTTGATATAGATCGAATTCTGAGTAATTGAGTTTAGAATAGAATAGATCTTTATTTCATGTAAACCAAATACAGGCACTTATGAAATGTCGAGACTCGAGGTGCGTGGTTCCAAATAGTATGTCCTATGGAGAAGAACCGGCAAGAAACTCCATGGAAACTCTTTTAAAATAATAGATGAAAATCTTGATTAGTACAATTTTGTGGTGAGAGCTGCGAGAATATTGTAATTTAATATGAATAAAAAAAAATCGTTATAAGGATTTGATTTACCTTTATATTTATTTATCTACAAAAAAGGTGCCTGAAGAGACAACGCCGCCGAGGCTGGTCCACAAAAAGGTGGTGAGATGACCTGGACCTGGACCGTACCAGACCGGCTTGTTCGAGGTGGCGTAGGAAAGAGACGTATGGAAGAACTTGGGAAAGCCCTTTGCCCAGCAGAGGACCAGTAAAAAATGGGTAAAAAAATTGGGGATATGGAAATATCTTCTCAGCAGTGGCGAAGAGTCCATACAACCCGATTCCCATCGGCTTCTCTTTAGGAATTAGTTAGGGCATAGACCAACGTAATATGGCTTGTTATTCAGTTAGGTAGAGCTCTTCCAGACATGACTTTATATAGATTACAAGAGACGGTATTTGGACTTTTGACTTGCAGCATTAATTGCAGCAATTTTAAGACATAATTTTTGGGACGGACGGCTTCCCCTTTTAAATCTGTCACCCTTCGCCACTGCTTCTCAGAGTACCTTAGCGCGTCCGATGCATCCTGGTCAGTTAGCCTCATTACAAATGTTGTTGAGTGATTAGTCTTTCCACCTTAGCTTGAGCTATTTTGTCCTGAGAAAACGAAAGACAAAAAAATAACGTAATTAACGTAGCGTAACGTAGCTAACGTAGTACAGTCACGAGCACAGAGATGATTATGGATATATTATGAGATGATTATTGATTATGGACCAGGCCAGTGTGGTGGACTAACTCTTCTCATTCTGAGAAGAGGCCTATGCCCAGCAATGGGGCAGTAATAGCCTAAATATTATTATTATTCAGCCCATACTATAATCCTTACCTTACCTCTTAAGGCCTATGCACACTCGATACTTTTAACAGCAGAATTGCGAATTTTCTAGTTCGTTAACTTTTTGTAAGCAAATGGCAGCCGACGAACGCGAAAACTCGCGATTCTGCTGCTAAAAGTATCGAGTGTGAACGAACGCTTATGAGATCCACAAAATGTGTTTAGATGTCAACTGAAACCAAGCGGCAAGTTTTCTCTCCCATTAAAATATTCAATTCAATTTCCAACGATGGATCGCAAATGGCTAAAAATGCAGCGACTGCCAAAAAATTTATTTCATGCAATATCAGTTGATAAAACTCACATATATTAAGACTAGCTGTGCCCCCGACTTCATCCGCGTGGAATTAAAAAATTTTTTGCACATATCCCTTTTTTTTTCTTTTTCTAAAATAAAAGTAGCCTACTAAAAAAAAAGAAAGAAAGAAAAAATGATTCTTCCATGTATGTATTTATTTTTACTTTAATGACAACGCCAACGGTCTGAGCCCAATTACAGTAATTAAAGTGAAAACACAAGACAATAAATTATAATAATAAAAACAAATTCCCCCCCAACCCCATAAAAAATATATATGAATCATCATACAACATCAAGGTAAAGTTTACTAAATCCTTCTTGTTGTCAGGTTTATCACGGGAATTTTTGTAATTACAATGAGATTTTTTTCTAAGCGTTAGGTCAATGTAAGTATTCCTAAACATATGGCGAGGTCAAGGGATTTATTGAGAGAAGGTAGGGAAAAAACAAAACCATTTCGCACGTTATTCGTCAAACTCTCAAACTTGTCGAGCGTAATATCAATAAAGTTTTGGGACGTTTTTCCGCCCTTATAAACAAGGGTAGGTATGCCTATACCGATTAATTTTATCGCGAGCCGCAAAGTTCCTGTTGGAATTTTATGAATATCTTTACCGTTGACTTGGGAAGGCAGCTAAGCTGTTGATCCTCTTCCTTGACGAGGGTGCAAAAATATGTCATCATTTGGAGGACATTGCTGGTAATATTATTTGGTCAATAAAATTGTTACGGGTGATAAAAGTGACGTTTTTGTCTTAATTTTTATCACTTCGAGATTTATCGTAAGTCGTATACTGAGATACTTCATACCGACCCAGCTATAGGGAGACTATTGCTCGACTGGATTAGAGTTTAGGCTGGTAGATTGAAGAGATATTTCGCCATTTTCTGAGCTAGCAGAAGCTAGTCAACCAGTGGCAATATACTCCTCATGCAGCTGAGATTATCGTTTGGGAAAGTTGAATGGTATGCACATTACGCCCTTATGACAGGGCAATAGTGTAAAGGAGTAAGCGAGACAAGTATATCACAGGCAGGACCCACCATTTGATGATGCGGATATGGAAGCTATCGGGAAATGATTGAATACAGAAACCCTAAGATCGTAGTAGGAGACCTTCATCTAGCATTGCAAGACGTGTAATTAAAGAATACACTAAATGCATTAAGAATGATCAGGCAGTATAACATTATTTCATCAAGCCAACATGGAAAAAACGACTTTGTAGGCTCCGTCAACCCAGTTATTCGGTTGTAAATACATAGCAATAACTTGTTTAATTCTAGCTGTTACGTTATAACAGTGTAGATAATTTATAATGTTAACTTTGCAAGCTCTATCCGAACCAAATACTCGGTTGTAAATAGCAAAAGCTTGTTTATTTCTAGCTGTTATGTTTTTCAGTGAAGCTAGTAAATATTTACTGATAACTCATCCCAAAGCATAGAACCAATTGAAGTAATGACCTCAATAAAGGCATTGATTTTGAATGCTCCACATTACAGTACCGGCCACCTGCACTTGAAACGCAGAGGTCCAATTTAGTACCAAAGGTCATTATGTCAACGGACCATTTGAGTCATTAAACCGCTGCGCTAACGACCCAGTGTGGTCCGATTCAATCCCATACGTACGCGACCCTAAATATGGGGTGTTGATGCAGTATATTCGAAATTTTCAGATAATCTTTTTGTTAATAAATAGGTGTTCTTTTTGAAATCCTGATTCTGTACTTTGTGGGCTTTGGAGATTTTTTTTTCTAATCCTGTAAAGACCTTTAACAAATATTATATTGTAATAACGCCACTTACTAAACAAATAATATGTTTATATGTATATATTATTTGAAGATTAATGATAAACGTAAAACATTGATCTAGAAAGAAGAAATTTTTAAAGCGTACTTCAGTTTATTTTTCACTATGTTTCATTTGTAAAAAAAGTTCTAAAATTATGACCGGCCAGTAATTATGGTAGAATACAGAATGTACTACAAAAAGACAAGCAATTAGGCGTGGGTCGCGATATATCACGCCGGACAGGTAGCAACATGTTGTCGTGATGTCTCCTCTAATGGTGGCTGTTTGTGGCCCAACTTAATTTCGTCGGGGGAAACGATGTGTTGTTCCCATAGTGCAAGATTTCTGGGCTTTGAATTTTATACACATGCTGTATAACAAAACCAAATTCGATATCGGCCCTATTCCGAGGGTTTTATAGAAACAATCACGATTGATGTTCTTAGGTGCCACTGGATATATCTAGATGATACCTAGTTTTAGGGATTTAGAATCCTGAGAATCCAAAATCTAGGCTTTCCACTCTAATCCAAGCAACCTAATATTATAAACCCTTCGTCTGCGTCTCTAACGACTCCCACAGGTAACATACCTTTCTTTCTTTCAACAAACATTACTTAAAACAAACTTAGGTATCCATTTGTCAAGGCAAAAATATGAATAATAAAGGTTCGCGACCAGTGAGATATTGTTGCAATATTTCTTCAGCCTGAAAAGGGACGAGCTGGTCTGGCGATGAATTATACAATTTGTTATGCTTTGTACCCGAGGGAGCATTCCGTGGCTGCAGTCGTCTATTACGGCCTTTTTTATAAACTGATGACCGTTTATGTCTGACTTTATTGCGTATTTTGTAATTTAATTGTGTTTTCGGTGCTGCCTGTTTGCGATGATGACATCAAATTGTGACTTAGATTAAACTGACAACTTGGTGTAACGGTGTTGATAAATGACGGTGATGGAAGTAAAGATACATCTGAGGGGTTATTAATAGGGCCGTTAGATCAAAATGCTTATTAATTTATTTATTTGTAATAAGCACACCAATAATATAACTACTACAATACTGCAAATAAAAATAACAACTAAAAAGACATTCTAGCAGTCATACAAATAACAGATGTGCATGACACTGATCATGAGAACATTAATAGAGACATAAAAAAAGAAAACAATACATACCCAGTTACCTACCTAAACTTAAATTAAACAAACTAACATTAGTATTAGAGTTCGAAACGGGGTATTTACCATGTTAATATCTTGTATTGAGCTCCCGATATTTCGGCACTGTTGCAAGCGCCATGGTCACGGATAAACTAAAAGTATTTGCGGGTGGATGTTTATTGGCAGACAAAACGGTCTACCCTCCTTCTGTTACGTTTTGTGCGATCGGGAGCTCAATACAAGATATAAACATGGTAAATACCCCGTTTCGAACTCTAATACTGACCATGACAGTTTAAAAACTTATAAACAAACTAAGTTGTACTCGATGCGCACTGCTCGCATCGTTTAATTAGGGAGCGTCTGAATGATACGAAACTCATAGAGAAAATATCAATGGGTAATCTGTCTCAAATACCTTACCTTACCTTGCATTATATAGCTTTGCCATTAGTGTTATGATGTCTGTAGTCCAGCATGAACTGTTGTAGACAGTCAAAAAGATTTTTTTTAATTTCAGCCACATCCTAACTCACGAAAAAAATCAACTGCTTCAACTAATAATAATGAACAAAGTGCAAAGGACGCGTCGGAAAAAAGAAGAAGTCTAGGAGGGGCTAAAAAGGCCTTATTGAACAATTCATCTATGAATCTCCATGGAAACTGTTAAACAAATGATTGTTAAATATGAACCTTATGCGCATGATATTAAGAGTCGTCAATTAAGCGAATATTTTGACATTTCGCACCTTTAAAGTAAAACCGTACTTACACGTCATGTAAAATTCTTATTGAAATTCAACTGAATCTAGTAAAACTGGCTCCACTATACATAAGCAGAGATCTATAATGACTACTTAGACTTTACTCAGAATTCGCTTTGAAATTAGGTACCTAGGTACTTTCTTCATTGACTTCTAGACTTTGTTTATTGACTTCGTCGGTATTAGCGTATGATCAGCACAATTTCATCGTGTCATGACTATAAATTGCATAGGTATCAATTAAGCATATAAATAAGCTTAGCAAAGTAAAGTCTGAGCTAAGCAAAGTACGCGCTATAGACGCCTTAGACAAACCACGATTAGGTGGAAAATATAGAAGACTTGCATGGTCCAAAAAGGATGACTACCTTTATAATATAAAACTTCCTTATTTGAGTCCTAATTTAGAATCATACTTTCAATTCAATAATAAACGGTATACATAAAACGGTTATGATAATATTGGCCGGCAAAACAATGGTTTACGGTTGGCCATGATATTTAATTGAATAATGACTCCCAGTAAACAAAGGAGTAATAAGCTATTAATCTCCTCTGCACAACAGCTCTGTAGTACCACGAGACTCGTATTCGCCAAACAAAACTAACTATTCGTATGTATGATATGAAATAATGATTTGTTTTCTATTTTGTTGTTTAATTGTTGTTTAAAAAAACGTTGCCCCTCACTAGGATTTCTCCTGTATCGAGGGTACAGTTTACAAATATACATGTCACATGCACACACCACCCAGACCCGAAACAACTATCTGTAGATCATACAAATACTTGTTCCGTGCGGGGATTGAACCCGCGGCACGTAGCGTAGAAGGCTAATCGCTTAGCCACTGCGCCAACCGTGTCGTCCTTATAATAATTCCTTACTTAGAAAGCTTTTACAATTCTTTGTTAAGATCCAAATGGCACCGGCGTTGCCTTCTTGTCCAATTTCAAGCAGTAAGTCCCACTATACTATACCTCTCTTAAGGTTAAAGCTATTTGGCAATTTGCTAAACTATACCATACGACTGCTACCTAGCATTTTTTTTTTATCATAAACCTTTGTGTTCTTGCCCCTGTGATCTTAAAATATTTCATCGTAATCGGATTGATTGGTATGCGTTCATAGAAGACGTTTTTTGATAAGCGAAGAAAAACTGGTGTCGAGTGATATTCCATCGTCCACCAGACCTCGTGGTAGCGCCGCGAGCTCGCTAATGAAAACAAATGAATATCGTACGCTCATCGTTACTTTCATGAGGCATTCTTTTGTGCTAATAAATTTTAGCCAAGATGAATAATTAATGTTCTAGACGGGAGAAAATTGTTGATATTTTTCGCTCATTTACGCACCCTTCCTCGGGGTGAATGGAACCCTTATATATCATTGAAAAACTTTTTAATTTATGTTTTAGAAAGGTAACTGCATGAATGTTAAGTCCTCATAATAGTTTTGTAGAGTTAGAATTTATTGCCAAGCAAAACTTGCCCAATATTGGATTACATAATAGCAACGTGTATCAGAAACGCGTGGTCATATTTAAGGGTGTGGATCAGACTATAAAAACTGAAAAACTTTCTCTATAGCATCTTATCATTCGTCATTCATAATTCATAAACAAAACTTCAATACCTACTCCACCCAAACTTTTTTTCGCTGCTTTTAATACAATTTTTCTGACAGCAGATAATTTTTTCGCGATTACCATGCAATGTTGGTCCTGTAGAGAAAGTTGTTCAGTTTGATGGCACGATCCACACCCTTAAATATGACCACGCATTTCTGATAAACGTACCCCCCTCCCTCGATATGATTAAAGCTAATGTCGAGCAACACTGGATTTCGAAAGTTGCCATATGTTGTATATACACGCCCCTACACACCCTCCTTCTGATATCCTCATCATTATCAGCCTGTAGTAGTCCACTGCTGGACATAGGCTTCTCCAATTGCACGCTATCTGGCTCAATCCTCAGCTACTCTCATCTAGTTGTTACCAGCCACTCTACGAAGACTGTCGTTCCACCTAACCTGGGCGCGTCCTACCGTACGTATGCCGATTCGCAGTCTCCATCACTCAAGAACACGTCTATCCCAATGGTCGTCGGTTCTACAGCTAATATGGTCGTCCCATTGCCACTTCAGCTTGGTAATTCTGTGGACTATGTTGATTACTCTGTCTGATCACCTCATTTCGGATTAGATCCGTCAAAGAGACTCCAAGCATAGCCCTTTCCATAGCTCGCTGAGCGACTTTCAATTTGTGGACCAGCTGTACCGTGAGTGTCCCTCTCATTATGCATCCGAACATTATACAGTTAATATAAGCAAAGAAACAATATGAATAGGCTGGAGAATTTATTCATTTTATATTAAACCTATGGCCCATCTCGCAATCTACAAAACATGAATTACAGCCGAAAAAATTTATCACCAAAAAACCGTAACATCCTGGAAAAAGGTGTAGAAATTTCCATTTTAATAAGCTTATACGGGGCCTGTGACTTTAGATAACGCGGCAATAGGTTGAATAGGTGCTGGGTTGACAACCACTTGTCACTTGTTAGCACTGAATGATAATGCAACTTTTATAATAAGTACAAAGTTAGTCAGAAGGTATATTTATACAACGCATAGATAATTATATACAACGTGTAATTTCATTATCACAAAACCTCACAACCCCAATTACGAATAGAATATCAAGTTAAAAGTATAATGCAATATAACCAAATATTATAAGTATTTTAAGAAATATTTCAGCGGTGCGTTACTTCATTTGAAATAAAGTCATATTTACTAAGAATAAGATTTAATTTTCTTTGACTCAATGGGGCATCGGTGTGGTGAAAATCATAATTCTTGGAATAAATATATATACCTGTATTTATAGTTAAACTGAAATTGATTCAATATCTAGTCAATTATGAACAAACTATATCCAGGTTTTGCGTTTATTCAGTTACACCGTGTATATTTATCAACCCGAAAAAGGGTTATTGTACTCATAAGTATGAACAACTGTTACTATGGGGCAGTTCACTGAAATCGTGAATCTGACTGGTAGTTCCAGAGATTAGCGCGTTCAAAGGAAAAAAACAAACAAACAAACTCTTCAGCTTTATCTTTTCGACTAACCTTTATAAAAAGTTAAAGATAGCTATTGGAAGCAGTGATAGCCTAGCGGTAGAACGCTTGCCTTTCATGCAGGAGGGTCTGAGTTCGTACCCGGCCCGCACCTCTGACTTTTCGGATTCTTGTGCGGATTTGAATTTGATTATCACTTGCGTTAACGATGAAGGAAAATATCGTGAGGAAACCTGTAAACCTGAGAGTGCCTCATAAAGTCCTCGATGGTGAGTTTAGTCCACCAACCCGCACTAGGCCAGCGTGGTAGACTACGGCCTAACTTTTCTCATTCTGGAAAGAGTTCCGTACCCGTGTATACCGTAGCAGTGGGACAGTAAAGGCTGAATTTATTATTTATATTTTTAATAGATTGTAACATAAAATACGTTTCCGTACGGTAAGAAAAAATATTTTAATCTACAAGTGACATCATAACAAAATAAAATGACACAAATAAAAAATTAAAATATATATTATTTTGTTCACTACGTACAGAGTAAGTAGGTATTAATAATATAAGATTTTGTGTTTGTATATTTATTTGTATCCAGGAGGCCTTTGTTGCCAGATGGTATATAAAACATTTAAAAAAATTGGACAAATCACCCGAAACACAGTTCAATATGTTCAATGAACATTTTCTGATGGTCACCACGAACATCTAAGATCCGCAAATCTGTGATCGGTAGCCGATGTGTTTTTAAACTTTGCAACTCGATGATAGTACTCTGCCAATCAGAACTTCCTTCCTGTAACATTCATTATACTTATATAAAAAATACAAATACAAGGTCCTCCATTCTAGTACCGATCCCTTTAAAGGGTTAGGTATTGTACTGTACACATTACAACTTATACAACGGCGAAATCGAGAAGAAAAAAAAACTGCTGTCCCATACAAATAACATAATTATTCAAGTAAATGTATGGAACAGCAGATTATTTTCTACCCGATTTCATGTTTGATTCCATAGTAAAATTTGTTCATATTGATAAGTACAATAACCTTAAAGGGATACGGACTAGAAAGATAGGTATTATAATTATAATATGGATCAAGATTGAAAAATCGTAATACTGTAAGTTTACGTATTGCAGTACCTAAACCTTGGGGTGCAAGTAACGAGTCTCCTCGAGTGACCAAGCCTGAGATCGTCGAGCGCACCCTGGGCAGTCACCCTCGACACCACCATTGCTGGCTAATCTTTCCACTACGGCATAAGCGATTTCCATAACTCGTGCCAACTCGACAGAACGAAAAGACCTAAACTTTACTATGATTTTTAAATGTTTAAGCTGTGTGACGCAGTTGCTCAAACGACAGATACATGGTTGTTTCGTTTTCGGACGATGAAGCAACATTTTCTCGGCGCACACGACAGTGTCGCTCGAGTCCCAAGCGGGACACAGGAGCTAAATAACATAGAAACTCCAAACTTTATTATGATTTTTAAAAGTTTAGGCTGTGTGACTTAGTTGCTCAAACGACAGATACATGGTTGTTTCGTTTTTGGACGATGAAGCAACATTTTCTCGGCGCACACAAGAGTCAGAGCGCACGCAGTGTCGCTCGAGTCCCAAGTGAGGCACAGGAGCCAAATAACATAGAAACCTCAGTCCTGCCGTCTTCCTATCATAAAATACTGCGAACACAAGAGAGAGCAACTATCACTTGAGCAATTTTGAAAGGTCAGCTTTGGTAGAAGTCGGTCGGTAGAGTTTTCCATGACACCAGAAAATTGTTGTGGACTTGTTCATCTGAGCCATTTCAGCAAAGCTAACTTATATTATGGAAATACACTCAGAAGCAATGAATCCGGTCACCATCATAATAAACTTTAATATCTCGGAAATTAAAAATGATGGCTTATTAAAATAAAAAGTATTTTATAATAGACTATTTTATATAATATTAATATTTTAATTTTAATTAATATTTTATATTAAATAATAGACCCGGATTTATTGCTTCCGAGGGTATAAGAAAAATAATAATGCCAGACTTGTCTTACTGTACATCCATCAGTATCAGCTGGTACGGAGTAGATTAATGGAGTTTTGGTAGTAGGGAATGGTTCAATCACCACATCGTTCCACGTTAACAATTGAACTGATGAAGAATGGTTGAATTTAGGATAAGGAACTGAGTCAAGGCAGTGGTATTTCAGCTTTTGACGAACATATGATGAGCTTAGCTGAAGCCACGATATTTGCTCTGTTGTTAACTGAAACAAAGAATACAGCAAACAGCCAATGTTATTCGAGAGATAATGCAGAAATTATACTATTCTTACTCGAGTCGCATTCGCCACCATGAGAAAATAATTTATTTATATAGCTATAATAAGTACCTAGCCATTTAGAATAGAATAAAATAGAAATAGTATTTACTGTACATCAGCTTTGCAGGGGTAATAAACATTATACTTAATTATAAAGCTGGTACAATGGGCGATCTTGTCACAATCGGTGATTTCTAACAGACAATCTTTGGATGGATGCACTTAGTACTCGAATACAGCTCGTACATGGACTGGATAAAAAAAAAAGTAAAAAGAAAAAAAAATCATTTATCTGCCACAAAGACACACTAGAATGATAGACATAGGTATTATGAAGAGGACAGGTGCATAGACGGAGAAGAAAAATTTTCTTAGGATGGCAACGGTGTAATATTAAGTAGAAAAAAAAAGTATGTAAGTATGTGCAACTACGGTTCCTTCTTTAGGCAGATTCTCTCACATACCTTAGCGTTATTCACGCCAAAAGCTCGCAAATTTGGCATGAATGCAAGTGTCACTGTTTTAGAGGTATGGTTTTTGTTCGCGTTTTCTTCATAACGGGAATCCATGCCGCGTAGGCAGCTATGGAGCTGGCTTTTGTAAAAATTATTTAAGAAGTTGCCAGTTGAACTTCTCCTGTATCGTCGGTACATCTCAAATACACACACCAAGACGCGGGAGAACTGTCTGTTGGCCATACAAATATATTTTGTACCGTGCGGGGATCGGACCCGTGATACAGAAAACCAATTATTCATCATTCGACATTCGAAATAATTTCTTCATGAAACTGTATTTGGATAAATATTTTTTAACCGTTTATTTATTTATTATTTATGTACACACATACACACATGACAAAGAAAATAAGTAAAGATATCAAGTACAAAGGTACTGCTTATTTCTAAAGAAATTTCTGCCAGCAGACCTGCGACAGGAAAGAGTGAAAAGAAAAGAAGACACAGTGTGTAACTACAGGAAACAAGGTAGGTAGATGATAAGAAGTTAAAGAGGAGGAATATAATAAAATACATAAAAATAAAATATGTACTTACGTATAATAAAGATACATACCAAAATAAACTAACACATAACATGAATATACTAATAAACATATATATATATGTTTAAATATTATAAGGATAGGTAATGTTCTTTCGACTTAATAGAGTAATAGTAAGTAAACTTACGTTATATATTTCCATAATTTCAATTCCAGCTTCGCTTAACCAAAATGGCCCTTTTTCTAAATCATAAGTTAGCTCTCGGGTTTTTGCTTCTCCACGAATACATGTTTCTTTACTTGTCATATTGCAGTATACTTCAAATTCTTGATATGTCGGTCCCATAAAATAAATGCCTGTAAATTATTATAATATAATTATTATTATAACTCAGTATAATAATAATTATACTGACCTACCTAATTACCTTACCTACATAATTTTAAATACTAAGCCCATAATGGATATGGGCTTAGTATTTAAAATTAAACGGTTTTTTTTTTAATTGACGAGAAAAAAAATCTCAGTCATTTTGTATATTTTAGAATCACAGGCATCTGAGAATAACATTTAGGAAAGACCGTAGATCTACAATAGCTGCCCGACTGGCGAAGTACCTCCGACTTGCAGAATATCCTAGCCAAATAACACTGCACTATTGTAGTGTTAAGTTCCTAATGGTGAGCAAGGTCGCCAGTGTTCTTTGGGGAAGCGTCGTATTGGTCGTAGGAGGGTTCTCCTACTGGCAACACAACGCTACTAGTAGGGTCGGTAACGCACGAATAATGCCACTGGTGTTGCAAGCGTCCATAGGTTACGGTTACCGCTTATCCTCAGGCGGGCCGTATGCTAGCTTGCTACCTAACTAAGTGGTATAAAAAAAGAACTCACCGCTCTCAACATCGGCTGGTGCAGATTTACAAGTGACATCTGCTGGCTTCTTCTTCAAGCCGAACTCATCAGCCTCTGATGCATACAAATCTGCAAAAATATGATAACCACTAATAATCAAAATAAATAGTCAAAATATCTCTAAAAGTTTAGGACAGTCTCCTAAGAACGTTTTCCTGTAGCTGCAACGGTTAGAGTACCTGCCTTTACTGCCCCGTCTCAAAAATCCACCCTGTATAAACAAGTATCACATAATTAATTCATTCTGTTTTGTTATTTATTGAACGTACAGTCATGAGAAGAAGCATTTTTCTTCTTCAGAAACCAGAAATTCTTCAGACCTATGATGGTCATATTTATGTCATCATAACTTCGACATTGTAATTAATTTTTATTTTTGGCCTTGTTTTCTGAATTTTTGACAGAGTAATTTGTAATCCATATTAATAAATTGAATAATTTCTTATTGTAATTTTCACCAAATGATAATGTTAAATTAGAAGTAGGCGAAATATGAAGAACAGTAAAATTACTAGAAGATCTGTTAAAATACCATATTTCAGGCAAGTAAAGAATTCTGTTCTATTCTATGATGTTGTCAGGGAAGGTAAGGCACACACGCACTTTGCACGCTAGAGCACGTTTTCGTTGGTATGACCATGTCATTGCTTGTCCGTTGTCCAAAATAGTGATATGAACAATATAATACCTGTATTTCGACAGAAACCTGTCTCCAGATGTGCAGTAGCAGGATTGACCGTAGTTACCGTATAGCCAATTTGTTTAAACAACGTAAAGTTTGCGCGCATTTGTATAATCTTCTATTCAAAACCCGCGTACACTTTTTTCATACATTTTTGGCTTTACGGTAACTACGGTCGAAATCCAGAAATACTCGCGGTTTGCAGCATATATTTAAGCAGTAATCAATATTTATTTCCATACCCGGTCCAGGTAGTTTTAAAAAGTAGGTACAATACAGTGCCAGATCATGGAATCGTCTTAAAAAGTCATTTAAAAGCCTAAATACATACCATCTAACGGCGCACGCTTACAGGGGCATACTCCAGGTGTTCCAGGTAAGCCTGGTGGTCCCACAGGACCTGCTGATCCGGTAGCACCCTAAAATTGATATTCATTTAAAAGGCCATTCTAACGACTTATTTCGCTTGTAAACACATTCTCTTTCTGAAAACTACCTACCCTGGTTGCGTTTCACAGAGAAGCAGGGCCAGCGAAGACTAGACTTCATAGATAAGACAGACTACCGCTATAAGAACGCAATAAAGGTGCGCACACTTCGAACAAGGCATCTAATTGAGTAACACCCTATTTCTCATTGGTTGCCGCCAAATGTTATTTCATGTGATATGACTGTTTGTTGAATTGATTGTAGACGTTGGTCAACCAGTCACAGCAGTGATCAGAGATTTGACCAACCTTTCAGAAACCGGGGGTCAATCGTCTTACGGCAATAATGGCGAACGTCGAAACAATATTTATCAAACAGCTGAAGATCGTGAGCAGTTTTCCAGTAGGCATTGTCAGTTTAGTTCTTTCATCATCAAGAGATGGCGCTCGCGTAACTTTCGGTATTTACTTTTAAAACATTATCATGGCACTGGAAAACTTCGTTCAGCCAAAGTAAATAGTTCACTAATGTTGAAAAAAAAACAAAATCCTGTAAAATTATATAATCATTCATATATTCGTGTTAGTTACGTATTTTAAAATAATTAGTATTACATGTACTATTTACAGGTAAAGACAGCTTTTTACCGTAAAAATACACAAACCACAAGCGAACCAAACGAAGGACTAGGAAGGGAACGCAGAATGTCTACGGTCATACCACACTACGGTTATCAAAACTGTTGCCAACGCCATCTAGCGAGAGAAAAAATGCTATAAATGTCTACTGGATAACTGCTCATAAGTATTTTGATTGAGCAATACATCTTTTCTACCACCGAACTCTACCTTGTGTTTCTTACCTTTTCTGCTTTTGGACCTGGCAATCCTCCATCACCTTTTATTCCGATTGGACCCTATAACAAGAAAAAGTATCGGTTATTATCGATATTTATTTATTTGTGTTAGTTTATGCTAGACCGCGAGCTACTCAAATTTTTTTACTCGCTGTACTGTCCACCCAAAGATTGTTTGTATGAAATCGCTTAGTGCGATAACTCTGTCCATTATACAATTTTAAAATGTTAATTGTTATTTTCATTGCTCCTTTTATATCAAGTGTACCTACATTGTACAATAAGGAGTGTTTCTATTCTATTCTATAAGTACAATTATCGTTGGGATCATTATCAAGAGGTTTTAACGCCGTAGATTAATAAGCTCAATTTTTTCAATAGATTTATTTAAAATACAAAAGACATACCATTAATCCTTGGACTCCTGGGGGCCCATCTCGTCCCTGAAAAAATTGAAACGAAACTTTTATTCACCATTAAGGACCCTTTCACACGTACCACAACCACACCACATCGCAGCGACAAAAAGCGGTTAAGCAGTGGTTACGTGTGAATAGTGTCGGTGCAGCTTTTTGAAGTTGCGTTGAATGTTGATGTGGTTGCATTGTAATTAGTAGTTGCGATGTGGTTGCGTTGTGGCTAGTGTTTGCAGACAGATAGATCGACTGTGCGCACAGTCTCGTTCCGTTGACGCAACGTTGTTTGCGATAAGGCCGGCCGCTAGTGCGCAGTGTCGCTGGTGGTTTCGTTGTTGTTGTGACGCTGTGGTTGGTATAATCCACACGGTCCAATTTGACGGCCGAGTGTGGTCAGTGTCTATTGACCTATTAATTTTCATACAAATTAGCGCCCGCCCACGTGTTGTCGTTCTGGTGTGGTTGTGGTACGTGGGAAACAAGCCTAATGGCCTGCGCAGGCCTAAATTAGACTGTAGTTAGACAGCACGATTGGCGCAGTGGCTAAGCGATTGGTTTTCTGCGCTACGTGTAGATTCGATTTCTGCACGAAACAACTACTGTATGACTTTTTTTACCGCCGGAAATACAGTAGGGTGTGATAGGTAAATGGAAATGATTAAGGCACAGTTACTAAATAATAAATAAATAAAATAAAAATAATTAATAAATACGCAGTATTCAATCTTTCTATTAATACAATTACACACTACTAATTTATAGCGCATTTTCATTCGTTCCGAGGAGTTAAACTAATACAGAGTTTTAATCACGTTTTAACCACCACAACATTTGGTTGCCGCGCGTCTTTCGTGATGTGGTTAATGAGCCCCAAGTCATAAATGAAAGAGTTTAGAACAATACATAGTATTGCTTTTAGTCAGAGACAATAATGATTAAAATTTTAATATATCCAGCCCAATTCTGTCCCACTGTTGGGCACAGGCCTCTCCTCAGAATGAGAAAGGTTAGGCGTTAGTCCACCACGCCGGCTTGGTGCGGGTTGGCGGAGTACACACCATTGAGAAATTTATGAGGCCTTTTCCAATATAACAAGCAGTTTTCTACTTTGACAAAATTAATACCAAATAAAAAATACTCACCGGTGTTCCTGTTGGTCCCTGATCACCCTTATCTCCTTTTGATCCCGTTAAACCCTGAAATTTAAATTTAATCTCAAAGCGAAGATAATCATAATAATAACAGCGATTTAAAAATCCGGGTCTAAGAGACCCTACCAGACATATCGTGTAACTTTTTGCCACTAGGCATGCTGAAGCCGAAGGTTAAATGGAAAGAGATTGAATGGTATAGTTTTCAGTCAGAGACAATATAGTTTATAAATAAAACATACTCACTGGTACTCCTGGTGATCCCGGGTCACCCGTGTCTCCCTTCAATCCCGTAGCACCCTGAAATTTAAAATTAGTCTCAGCATTGCAAAGTAAATCAGATTAATAACGAAGGACCTAGAGTTTCGACATTTCTTAAGTGCCTGTATTTAGTTTACATGAAATAAAGATCTATTCTATTCTACTCTATTCTATTCTATCTTATAAATGTTCTTTCAGGTGTGACTCTGGAATCCTCTTTGAGAGAGTGACCGGGCAGTCCCTTTTTGTTAACGTGAGCTCTGTTATTACAGACTAGCTGTACCCCACGGTTTTACCCGCCATTTAATTTAAACCCTCGGCCCCCAACCCACCGCGACGCATACCCGCCCGCGCTGTTACTTAGAATAGAATAGGTCTTTATTTCATGTAAACCAAATACAGGCACTTATGAAATGTTGAGACTCTAGGTGCGCGGTTCCAAATAGCAGGTCCTATGGCGAAGAACCGGAAAGAAACTCCACGGAAACTCTTTTAAAATAATAGATTATAGACTTGATTAGTACAATGTTGTAGTAAAAGCTGCCAGAATAATGTAATTTAATGTAAATAAAAACAAAATTAGAATAGGATATTAATAATGGTACATGAAGTAGTTACCCTAGGATACGAGTGAAACCGCGGGCAACAGCTAATATACAAATAAAAAATACTCACCGGTGTACCTGGTTGTCCCAGTTCACCCTTTTCTCCTTTTAATCCCTTAGGGCCCTGAAATTTTAATTTAGTCTCATTGCGAAGATAATCAGAGTAACAACGAAGTATTCCTATCCCCAGTATACAACGTATATCAGAAGTGGGTGTGGATCAGACCGTCAAACTGAATAACTTTCTCAATGAGACCAACATCGTGATCGTGAAAAAATAATCAGCTGTCCCATGCAACCTAATCGACTAAAACGTATGGGACAGGTGATTATTTCTTGCAATCACGATGCTGGTCTTATAGAGAAAGTTGTTCAGTTTGATGATCAACTACTTGAATATGACCACATATTTCTGATATAACGTTGTATGTATGTATATGGGGATAAGGTACTGGTATTGGGGATAATGAGAGCGGAAACTAACGAGAGAGTCACTTGTTGTTACTCACCTGTTTTCCATTATCACCTTTCTCTCCACGATGGAAGAGGTTATCACCCTAAAATAAGGAAATTTAAATTATAGATTAGAAGAAAGAAAGAAAGAAAGAAAAACGATTTATTTTATACACAAATTACGACACACAAAAAGTAAAAAAAAAATCAAATTAAAACAAATAAAAAAAGAAGTAACAAATGAAGACAAAAAATAAAAAGTAAAAAATTAAAAACACGAACCAAAAAACAAATCAATTTTTAATAATAAAAATCTGTGGCTTGAATTCATTCGATTCATTCGTCCACGCTTTGAACTGATCATGCGTCGCATTTGTGCAAAAAACTAGGTCATTGTTCAGCATATCGCTAAGGTATTGGAACGCGACTGGCGCGTTCCAACGCCCCAACGCTGTTTTTCAACGATGACCTGTGTGACGCATTGACGCCCACTTCAGGTGAGAGTCAAAATAGTGATATAGGTAAACTAATATTCCTGTGGTGTGAACAGGGTAAATAAAATAAATAAACGGATATCTTAAATAGTTCAATATGTGTTACAGTGTTATGTAGATTTTGCACTTACAAACTTAGCTATAGGTAAGTACGTAATATTACGTGATTCAACCAACGCGACCCGTCAGCCATTATGTAAAAAATTGGAATGTTGTTACAGATACGAATAAGATGCACGGCGTCACAATTTACTCCTGACTCCTGCGCAGCTGCCCTAGCTGCGCTGAACAAATGTTAAATAATTTGGTGTTTGTTCGCGAAATATCATATGTGATAGATATATAAGTGACATGAGAATGATTAGTTGCTACACTTGCTACCCAGCCGTAACCAGTAAGGTAAAGAATTACAGTTACAGATTAAAGAATTACAGTAGTACTAAAACGAATTAAATCTATTGATGCAAGTAGTGAGTAGTGTGGAGGCAGATAACGCTATCTGCCTCCACACTAAGCGATTGATCGAGGCCCAATCGATCGCGATCCGATCAATCGCGTAGTGTATTACCCCCTTAGTTATTTATATGGCATGGGGAGGCCAGAAAGATTATTTTCGAAACTATATTTATTTTTTCTGTTTCATAGAATTTTTTAAATCTTAAGCTATGCTTGTTCGATGATGCTGTAACAGCGCTGTTCCCTTATCGTATTAAGGAAACGGTAACTACATTATAAAATTTATAGAACTTTTTTTACTTACTAATTTCACTTTGCATGTATCTGAAACAATAAATCAATATTAGAAACTTTTTGAATATTATGTTAAGTTAACATTAACTTAGACAATATTTTTTTTTTTTATATTGTAAGTAAAAAAAAATTACTAAGACACTAAATTCTACGCTAGCTCAAATGTCGTCTTTAATAATATTTTCATTATGTTCGCTTAATTAAAATTTAACTAGTCTTTTATATTTTCAAACTCATTGTCAGTTCACAACCATGAAACGTGAAATGGGACTTGTTGTCAACTAATAATGAAGTAGCCAGAAGTAATCTTCGGGATCATTTATTTTGGTTTTTGTCACAATTCAATAAGGACACCCGTAACATTACCGATTTTACGGCAAGGAGGAAAACATTATTTTATTACATCACTGTCCATTCGCGAAGTTATTATAATTATTTTATTGTGTCTATATTGAGTTACTGATGTCATCCAAAAAATATTTCTAATAGCATTGCATGGACTGAAATACCAATGGCGCATAGAAGGAATAACCAGATGCTAAATCAAAAGATACCTAGTCACGGAATGAGGAAGCCACAATTACATTGTCTTACTCCCGGTTTCTAAAAGGCTGGACAAATCTCCGATCATGTTAAATTTCATGTTAGCAGAGTTCGTCCATAAAGTAATACATAATAAAAATTACACAAAACGTTACGAAAGTTTGACGACACGGTTGGCGCAGTGGCTAAGCGATTAGCTATCTATGCTACGTGCCGCGGGTTCGGAGCAGTTATTTGTATGATCTATAGATAGTTGTTCCGGGTCTGGGTGGGTGCATGTGACATTTATGTTTGTAAACTGTACCCTCGATAAAGGAGGAAATATAGTGAAGGGTAAGGAATAAAAAAAAAAACTTGGACTTCATAATCATGTGAACATCGAGGCTGTCCAGCTCCTCGACCACACGGACATAGTTAGAAGACTCAAAAGAACAATACCGTTCCAGTTAAAGTGAAGAGGTGTTTAATTTAGTACAAGTCCTACCTATTAAAGAACACATGAACAAAGTGTCTTCGCCATAACAGGGTAAATAAGAAAAGTGCTATTGGACACAATCTATACTTATAATAAAATCGTCTGATTATAATTTAATTTCATAGTTTATGTTATATGTATTTAAATTACTTATTAGCCTAATTACAAGGCTAGATTGTAATACGATTAGGGTGTATCTTATGATGAGACTAGGATAATGAAAAAAAATAAAAAAATGTTAGCAGTAAAGTTTGGCATCTAGTCTATCCAGAAAATCTTGAAATACGAAATAGTTCTCGATACTTACGTAAATTAGTCGTACACTTCTTAGTTCCGTCCTCTGTTACCTGAAAATAACATTAATACAAATAATTATCTAAATCGTGATCGGCTGTTTCCCGACAAATAATGAGATATTGAAAAAATATTTGTGAGAAACATTGACGTAAATGTTTCCAGTCATTAGGTGTGTGTACTTTACCAGAGTCACGTCCTTAGTTGAGGCTGAAATAGATAAAAAAAATCTATGTAAGTTTAATTATTTTTTTTTTATTTTTATTATTAAATAATATCTAGTAGGTAAGCTCCCGGACTAGTACGTACAAGTCACTTAAATTGTTCTGGAAGACTATTAGATAATTAAAACTGTGCTATTAGGTACTTATCTCTTTATTTAAAAGATTCGGAATAACTACATAGGTAGCTACATATTTATCTAAATATAATAAGTAAGCTATAAAAATATTTTGTTTCGATCAGCAATCAAATACGCAGACCGCAGTTCAGAAAACCGATTATTGCTTCTAAGCAAAAAAAAAACTATGTTTTGCTGCGATAATGACAATGACTGCCTTGCCAAAGATATCTATTAATTGTCCATTCAATTATTATTTGTTACAAATAAGTATTTTGCAGTTTAAGTTTGTAATAAAAGGTTCATACCTGATGCATTTAGAAATCCAAGAAATATAAAAATAAATATAACGCGTGACACCACTTTAACGTCCATTTTACCGGCCCTCGCTGATTGAGTGAAATAACTAGAACATATTATTGGATAATTTTGATTTTCCTTAATGTAAATATAGAAACTAATGTGTAAAATATTCCTTATAATGGCTAGTAGGTACCTATTTAGTCATCAGCTGTCTGGCTTTATCAGTTTGGTTGGATTTAAACCTTACCTACCTCATTCGGCTATTGTAACAGGAGTTTTACACGGATCAACGGTCTGGTTTCGACTTATTCCCAAATAAAGCAAATTGTCTAAAAATTGGATAATGTGTTTCATAAAACATTACCTACCGACAATAATATTATTGTAACTGAGATATATAACGATCACCCATCCAACGACAGATCGCAGCAAGCGTAACTTTGATCTCGAGTGGACTGATCTTCATGGTATGGTGGTAGCTTTGGTAGTCATATAAACAGGTAGCTACGAGTATTTGAAAGAAACACAAGCGCTCCCTGAGTACAGTGCCACAAACTTATCTGACCCAGTGACCGAAATTGGAACTAACGTCGCTACGGAACAAAAATGACTTCAAAATGTCATTTTTGTACGGAGATTACATTGGTAAAAGCGACGGCAGCGACGCCATGACCGGGTCAGATTTAAGTTTGTATTATCCTCATAGAAATCGACCACTGATAATAGCGCTCTCTGTTGCCGTATATGTTAACTGTTTGGTCTGGAGGCATCCTAGAGAAACAGACAACTTTATCATACTTGATTATATTGCTGATTCGCTTCGAAGCTAATAGATGGCGTGAACTCACAAATAATAATATTAATTCTTAGAATTTTATTTTAGGTACGTAAATGTTTTGTTACATCAAAATAATAATAGATTTCCACAATTTTTATTTTGCTCAATATTTTTAGCAGCCTAAACATACGGCCCTAAGTTAGGTATCAATTGTTTTCATACATAATTTGTGTTAGATAGGGTTGTTGACTACTATAAAAAATGTAAAATAATATTTTAAACACCATAATAGTAGGCAGTTAAAGAACACCATAGTTGAAAATATTATGTGCCCGCTACTTCGTTCGCGTGTTTTTTTTTTTTTTTTTTACTCGGATTCCTTATTCTTCTTTCTTTTTCTAAAATAAAAGCAACCTAAGTTACTCCTTATTAAACCATCATCAATCTGCCAGTGAAAGTTCCGTCAAAATCGGTCCAGCCGTTTCGGAGATTAGCCGGAACAAACAGATAGAGAGAAAAACTTTTTTTTTAAAAATTGTATTTTTTTTATTCTAAATGTCGCTCCTAAATAGGTACTTTCATAATAATATGCATTTAGTAAAAAGCTGGTTATTTTGACATTACAACCAGACACTTCAATTTTATTTATTTGTATAGTTCGTATAGATTTTAATTTAGGTCTAAAGGTAAATTATTTAATTTTATGTCTATTTTGCATACTATTTAAATGGTCAAATACTTGGTAACTTATTTGTGACTTATGATATAAGAACTTTAGGTGCAAACCCAATATTTCCTGCAATTAAAGAACATTCTAATTCTGATTCTAAGGGGGCTGATTGAGTTGTTGCCGTAGTAGTCGTAAGCCCGAAAGTCTAGCAACTGATCCAGCCTTCAGTTATCGGTATCCACCAGTATTTCGATCATTCAGTCTATAAAATATCTACTGATACCAGTCTCCATCTGAACAACGCGTCAATAAAATATACAGTTTTTATAATAATTCTGTCCCACTTATTATAGGCACGGGCCACTTCTTAGGGTAAGGCCTAAGTCATCGGAATATCTAGGTATATATTAATACGTGAAGAGAAAACTTTTTACCCCTTTTTAAGCATATTGTGTGCACGAACACGGAGGAGTGTGAGATTTGGCATAGTTAAAGTTTATATGGAGAAGAAGTGCAGGAAGATAAAAGAAAAAAATTAATGTGGTCGAATTTTGACCAGTGGGCAAACCCTAGTAATAAATAGATCTGCCAAAATTATGCTATATGAAACAAATAGGTAACATAGAAAAGTGCGAGTGTGACGTAGTACACCACATTAGAAGCCAGCACCTGGGGGGCCACCTAATCTCACCAGATGAGATTAAATCCCTCCACCCCAAGAATATAGTCAATTTTATTATTGACTTACGGCTAGAGGGAGTGCTGTAATAATACAAGAGGCGTCACAATAGATCTTCGCAGGTCGCAGTGACAAAGGGGCTTAGTACCCTACCTCTTCAAACAAATAATAATAAATAATAACATAGAAAAACATACTTAGACTCAGGAAACATCCAGAATGAACTGGAAACACATCTATTTTCCGTGTCTAAATTCAGCAAGACGTTTTACCTACAAATAAAAGTTTTAAATAGCTGTGGGAAACGAGACTGTCACATGCACGCATGTTAAATTCTGGCTCTCTGAATATATTGGTAGAAAATTCGAACATGCGCCATCTATGTAGCTGCCTGCTACTCGTCATGATTTTGACTAGTAGTACCCAATTATTATATGAATAACTCGATATTTTTAGAAGTACCTATCAGCAAAACAGATTTATCGTTCTAATGCAAATTGCAACACAAAATCGGTCCTCTTTTATGGCTTAGATACAGACTGTGTATGTGTTTCTTTGTTTTCTGTATCCACTTAACATATTTTCTTTTTGCTTATGTATGCAATAAATATAATAATTATTATTATCTATTTATTTTCTAAACTATTTAGTATCCGTTTTCAAGTTCGAATTGCAGCTGAATTTCATTTTCACGGAGCAATTGTAATTTTATTCCACAACCTGGTCAATAGAAGATATAAATTCACTCTATGGCAAAAACCACAAAACATGCATTATAACACGGTAAATACACAATTTGTTTACCGCCGGCATTAATATTATAACAATGGCATTTATATTTTACCCCAATGTTTTCCCAAAATGATAGCACCTATTACATTTACAATAACAGTTATTCGTTCTTATAATATTCTGAGAATCTTAAACATTTGTTGTCCTTAATATCCGACTGAATCGCCAATTCTCTGTAATTGTTTCCCATTGGCAATAATGTTGAGTGGTATTCAGTAACACGGCTTTGATGGCTTTGATTGTATGAAAAGTCATCTTATGTACTAATTGGTAATATAGGTACCTAAGTGTCTTTGGTTTTCACTTTTTAACCCCCGACGAAAAATAGGGCTGATAAAAGTTTTTAGTGTGTATCTGTCTGTGGATCGTAGTTCCAAAACGGAAGGACCGATTACAATGTAGTTTTTTTTAATTGAAATCTTGTTTAATCGGGTATCAGCTTAGCTACGTTTCATGAAAATCTATTCAGCCGTTCAAAAGTTACAGCTCTTTTTCTAGTTGAAGTCGGGGGTTTTTGACGGTTAGGTTATCAATTTCAATAACAATTTCTAGATTTGTTTGGAATTCCTATTTGGAACAAGGACAATGGGCGGAATTGGTGCAAAAGTCCACCACTAACGAAACTTGTATTACTGAATAGTCTATTGAATAAGGAGTAACTTTTACTATGACTGCAAGAAAATATATGCTGTCAGTAAAAAGTTACAGCAACATTTTTATTTTTATTAATTTTGTTCTTCGACGTGGCACTTCGACAATCAAATTGTGATATTTCATAGATATTGACCACACCTATCAGCACCTGCAGGATTATCTACCAGGTATTTACACCACAGCCTGTATATTAAAACAGGCTAGGAATGACAATCAATTGCTGTTCAATACAGAACATTAAAAACTAATTCATTTAAATTGCAACATTTGTCTATTAAATGTTTATATTCTTATACTGGCAACATTTGTCATATATTTCCGTTTCCGTTCACTTACCAAGAAAAAAATGTCTACTGCGGGCTATGGCCGTCAGACTAAATTCAGTGTAATTCAGTTTTAAGGTTCAATAAACCAATTCTATAAAGTTATTGCCGTTTTATTAAACAGGCAAAGTGGTCCTTCGAGTGTACTGTGGGGTGTTTCTCCGTAAGAAGTCGGAAAAAAGTTCTAATTTCCATACCATTTGGAGCATTTGGACGGCATGGGAAGAAATACCTTCGAGTGAAGCTGTGGAGTGTTTCTCCGAGAGACGTCAAACAGAGTTCCAAATTCCATATATTTGGAGTATTTGGACGGCTTTGGAAGAAATACTACCTACCAAACGTGGTTGTGTGTTCCCTTCACCGGCCTTCACGTCGCGGCTAACAGCAGCACGGCAAAGAAAAATCCTGTATTTCGTTCTATAAACGGAAAAGGAGTGAAAAGGGATTCATTATCATCGATTTCAGCCTATATTTGTAGAATTCTGGGAAGATTGTGAAGAAAATTTGCCGCCATATTTACTTCGAGTTGAAGAAAAAGTAGGTATCTTTGAAACGCTTTGAAATGATAAAGCAGTTTGAACATCGTGCAGTCGTATAATATCGTCAAGTTGGCAGACCTGTCGCGCAATAGAGCGGCCATCTTTCGGTGCGAACTTAGCGTAGACAGAGGAACCAATCGGATCGTCGAACGCAAGATCCAAGGTCAATCAAACGTCAAAGTGACAAGTGGAAAGTAAACAAAAACAAAAAGTTTGTCAAAAGTTTCTGTTCGAGTTGTTTGTGAAAAGTGCTTTACAGGTATTTAATTATAAGTTATTAGTGTTATTACCAGTATGGAGGAATTAAAACGTTTGAAAATAAAACGCGGTCACTTGAAAGGTACTATGACCCGTATCGAAAACTATATAAATAATCCGTCAACACTGGCTTCGGCAAGTGTTGACATGCTCCAAGCCCGACTGGATAAACTTGTAAGTACTTTAAAAGAATACGAAGACGTTAATTTTGAAATCTTATCTCTTGATGACAGTGATAAAGAAGACTTATCTGAGTTCGAGTCTAAATATTTTTTCATTTTAGCTAAATTGAAAGAATCTATGAGAGTATTGAAGAAGAGTGAAGTGTCAGAGAGTAGTAGTATATCTAATTCTAAACTTCCCAACATTGAAATTTCAACCTTTGATGGTAAAGACTTTACCAAATACAAACCTTTCATGGACTTATTCAATGCTCTTATAGATAACAATAAATCTTTGTCAAATGTTCAGAAAATGTTTTACCTACGTAAATATTTAGGTGGTGATGCACTCGCAGTTATTGTTAACTTGCCAATTATAAACGATTCGTACCCTGAAGCCATACAACTATTAAGGAAAAGATATGAAAATCAAGCTAGAATTGTTTCAAACCATATACATTTGCTTTTGGACTTGCCACAAATGCAAAAGGGTACTGCACAAGCTCTAAGATCATTTATATCCAATGTCAATCAGCAATTATATGCACTTAAAAATCTGGAGCAACCTGTAGAGAAGTGGGATATGCTATTAATAGCGATATTGTCACGTAAATTAGATGACTACACTAATAGGGCTTATCATTTAGATAGAACTAGTCTAGACACTTTGCCGACTATTGATGAATTTTTGACGTTCTTAGAGTATAGAGCAACTGCCTTAGAGGATAGTTCTCCAGGAAAAAACTCCTGCCAGGAGGGTAATAAATTTAAAGTAAATACTAGCAACAAAGTATCTAATATTGCTACAAATTCAAGTAAAAAACATAATAATTGTTCCTTTTGCAATAGTAATCACCTTTTATTTATGTGCCCAAAATTTAAAATGGCTACAATTAATGATCGTCAAAAGTTTGTTGACACTAATAAGTTATGTCCTACATGTTTAAGAAGTCATAAAGAAAAATGTAAGTTCAGTTTCAAATGTCAGGTTTGCAAAGAAAATCATAATACTCTTTTGCATCAGGACAAGCCAAAGGAAGAGAATGCAATCACATTGCATTCTAACACTTATTCATATTCAGATATTCTATTACCTACCATTAAATTAAAGTTAAATGACAAATATGGTCATGAAATTTGTGTGAAGGCCCTGCTCGATAGTGGGAGCCAAGCATCCATTGTTTTGAAATCCCTTGTGGATAAGTTACAACTGAGTCCATATACTCAGAATACCAACATAATTGGAGTTGGTAATATTTCAAATAAAGTTAACGAATCTGTTGATATATTATTGCAGTCATCAATTTATGATGTCAAATTCAATGTGAAGTGTCATGTTGTGGATTCAATAACCACACCTTTGCCACAAAATTATATTGATAAATTAGATTTCATTATTCCCAAAAGTATTAAACTTGCTGATACAGATTTCAATGTACCATCTGAAATTTCTATTTTACTAGGTGCTGATTTTTACTTTAAAATTATGCTAGATGGGCATGTACAGCTAAGTAATGGAATAACTTTACAAAACACTTTATTTGGTTATGTTGTTGGAGGTTCATTTGCATGCAACCCAGCTTATTTTTCAAAATATGTTAATTTAGTGTCAAATAAAGTTGTTGTCAAAGACAATTTTAATGATTTAAAGAATGTTATGGAAAAGTTTTGGTTATCAGAAAAATTACCAGAAACAAAAAATGTTCAAAAGTTAGAGTTTGAAAAGGCTGAGCATTGTTTTAAACAGTCTGTAAAATTACAAAATAATTGTTTTTCGGTTGATATACCTCTTAAGTGTGCATTGGAAGAGATAACTATTGGCGATTCCTTTTCACTCGCATTACAAAGATTTCATGCATTAGAGAAGAAATTTCAGCGTAATCCTCATTTCTTTACTCAATATAAAAATTTCATTAATGAGTATATAAGGTTGGGACATGCCAGACTTGTTGACATCGGCAAGTATAATGTATATGACGATGCAGTTTATTTTCTTGCACATCATGCTGTTCTTAATGAAAGTAGCAAAACTACGAAGTTGCGTGTTGTGTTTACAGGTAACATGAAATCCAAAAATGGCCTTTCTGTAAATGACATCATGTTAAATGGACCCATAGTCCAAAATGAACTATTCAACATACTTATTTTGTTTCGTACATATCGTCACACACTGATGTGTGACATTGAAAAAATGTTTCGATGTTGCTATATAAATGAAAAATTCCGGCCATTACAGAACATATTGTGGAGGGAAAATACGAGTAGCCCTATTACCTGTTTACAGCTGCAGACAGTAACTTATGGTCTTAAATCTTCAACTTTTTTAAGTACCAGATGCCTTCTTGAGCTTGCTCACTTACATGGTGATAAGTATCCACATGCTGCAAAAGCCATAAGGTCAAATACTTACGTTGATGATGTAATCTGCGGTGAAGATGATGAAGACCAGCTTCAGATTCTGAAAAAAGAACTTATAGAATTAATGAAGTTAGGTAGTTTTAATTTACACAAGTGGTGCTCCAGCTCTCCTGATATTCTGAATGATGTACCTGCAGACAAAAAATATTTTGATCAGATTGATTTTAATAAAGATAACATAATAAAAACTTTGGGTATAAAGTATAATGTACTTACCGATTCATTAAATTTCACTAGTCCTATGGCTGATGAGAACAAACTCCAAACTAAAAGGAATATTTTAAGCTTTATTGGGAAAATATATGACCCTTTGGGCTTGATAGGTCCCATTGTAGTAAAGGCAAAGTTATTTATGCAAGAATTGTGGAGTCTAAAAATAAATTGGGATACTTCATTGCCTTCTAAACAGTTAGAATATTGGAAAAAGTTCTTAAAAGAAATAAATGATATGGGAATCATTCAGATCCCAAGAATTGTAACAGGAACAAATATGAAAGCAGTGGAGCTCGTAGGATATTGTGATACATCATTCAATGCTATAGGTTGTTGTCTATACCTTCGGGTCATCCATGATGATGGTCAGGTAGCAGTCAATCTTCTCTGCTCAAAATCACGTGTTGCACCATTAAATAAAACACTCACCATTCCAAATTTAGAGCTCAACGGTGCAGCACTTCTTGCCCAATTAGCTTCTAAACTTTTCCAAACTCTTGAGGCTAGATATCCAGATATTATTAAAGTACACTTATATAGCGACTCTCAAGTAGTCCTATCTTGGTTAATTTCAAGCAACTTGAGAGGAGTTTATGTCTCCAATAGAGTTAGGGATATTAAAGCTCTAACTAAAGACTTTCAATGGTCTTATGTTAGAAGTGAAGATAATCCCGCTGACCTCTTATCAAGGGGTATAGCCCCACAAAAATTAGAAGGCAACCAACTATGGTGGCACGGCCCTACCTACTTGAAAAATAAAGATTTTAAACATTCAATTTTCCCACTTCTTGATGTCAATTTCAAATCAGAAGACTTAGGGGAGCCCATGTCTCATGCTTGCAGTACCAATGTATGCAATTCAATAGAATTGGTGAGCAATAACCAATATGAGATATTTGATAGATATTCTGATTACAATAAACTTCAAAGAATTATAGCTTTAATTTTACGGTTTCGACATAATTGTCTTAGAACAAATAATACAACTTATGGTGGTTTGACCCCACAAGAGTTACAGTATGCTAACCTAGTAATTATCAGACACATTCAAAAACAAGCATTTACAAAAGAGATACAGTTGTTGAGTAAAGGTAATAATATACAAGGTAATATTAGTAGTTTGCATCCTTTTTTAGATAGCTATAACATTCTTAGAGTGGGTGGTCGTCTCCAGAATGCAACTACTATCAGTTTCGATAAAAAGCACCCAATAATCTTACCTAAATCAAATAACATCACACATATGATAATCAGGAAAGAGCATCTTAGGCTGTTACATGCTGGTGCAAAGTTAGTTTTAAGTTCATTGTCTCAGAAATATTGGCTACTGAATGGAATCAGAGAGGTCAAGAAAGTTGTGCATAAGTGCATAAAATGTTTTCGTATAAAGGCTACAGTTGCTAAACAGTTAATGGGCTCTCTTCCTTCTACAAGAGTGGAGATATCAAGACCCTTTCAAATTACTGGTATTGATTTTTGTGGCCCATTTGATATAAAGGTTGCAAGAGTTAGGAAACCTTTAACAAAGAAATCCTATATAGCTGTATTTGTATGCTTTGCCACAAAGGCTATACATGTAGAGCTGGTGAGTGATATGACCACTCCAGCATTTCTGGCATGTCTCCAACGCTTTATTGCTAGACGTGGACTACCAACTCAAATTTACTGCGATAACGCGAAAACATTCAAAGGAGCCTCCAATCAGTTAAAAGAGCTTTATGATTTGTACACATCTGTGTCTCATTTAAATTCAGTAGAAAATTTTTGTTCTACCCATTTGGTTAAATTCAAATTTATACCTAGTTATGCTCCCGAGTTTGGTGGCCTCTGGGAGGCTGGTGTAAAAAGTGTAAAATACCACTTAAAAAGAGTGGTCGGTAATACTATTTTAACCTTTGAGGAATTGTACACCATTATTACTCAAATTGAAGCAATTTTAAATTCTAGGCCATTACTTGCATTCACCAGAGATTCTTCAGATTTAAATTATTTGACACCGGGTCATTTCCTCATCGGTGCTTCATTGACTAGTTATCCTGAAATAGACCTTTCAGAAAAGAATATTAACCGATTAAAGTTTTGGGAGATATGCTCTAAATTGAAACAAGATTTCTGGAAGGTCTGGTCCAGTGATTATTTAACACTGCTTCAAAATAGACCAAAGTGGAAGCATGAACAGGTTAACATTAAAGAGGGTGACTTAGTCATCGTAAGATGTAAAGATGTTGTACCTTATCATTGGCCCATGGGTCGTATTGTCAAAACGTTCCCTGGTCCTGATGGTAAGGTGAGAGTGGCCGAGGTCAGAATGGGAAAAAATAATAAGATTTATATTCGTTCATATAAAAATTTGTGTCCATTACCTTTTAGTGAAGAAGTAAATTCAAGTAATTAAGCATTGTATAATTTAAGAAAAACATTTTAAGATAGTTTGTACTTGTATTCAATTTGTTCCCCGGCCCAACTTATGTTCAATACAGAACATTAAAAACTAATTCATTTAAATTGCAACATTTGTCTATTAAATGTTTATATTCTTATACTGGCAACATTTGTCATATATTTCCGTTTCCGTTCACTTACCAAGAAAAAAATGTCTACTGCGGGCTATGGCCGTCAGACTAAATTCAGTGTAATTCAGTTTTAAGGTTCAATAAACCAATTCTATAAAGTTATTGCCGTTTTATTAAACAATTGCCAAACCTTGAATATTCCTTCGTTTTAAAAATGGCTTCGTATAAAATAGGAAATTAACATTTTTAAATAAAATCAATTCGACGTTTCGCTGCGGTTACTTAGTGGTAAAAAATGTCATAACAGCCATTTTGGTTTAATTTTCATTTGCGGTAGGCAAAACACAATGTCATCTGGGATGAAGAGATTGTTATGACAAATTACGCCTCAGGAAACAGGAACAATCCGCACAGTGGTACAAAATTTTAAGCCAGCTTCTTGGTGGAATAAATGTTGCTGAATAATTATAATTTAGTTGAGGTAAAGATTTTAGGTAAATATATCTACTTCGATTATTAAGGTCATTTATAATTAAAGTAATATTTTAGGTGGTATTTGCCGTATAATATCATACCTACTAAGGAAAATATTTATCAGATTTACGTATAATAATAATATATACTGTATTCGTAGTTATCTGTTATACGGATAAGAATTATTATGTTCTCTATTATTTTAAACACATAATGTGTCATGCAAATAATATATGTTGAGAATTAGTCATGGACACAAACACTTATATTAAATACTTTTAGGCGCACTCTATGCTACCATCTGAGTGTCCTTGTCAGTGTCGGTCTCTCATTGTAATTTGTTTTTTCTCTTCGATAATATACTTTATATTAGCTTCCAAGTTATGTGTTTCTATTGAGTAAATAATTATCTATCCATCATTATTATATTTCCTACAATATATAATAAAAATTGTGGTCCAACCGCACTATTAAATTTTATTTGAACAATTTCACAGCAAAATTCAATTAGATTTCAAACGACGACGCGTCGTGATATTGATAAAATTTAATGTTTGTACTTGTACTTGTACTAACATCCCTAAGGAGCTCAGTACTGAACAAAACGCCTTTAGCATAATAAGCATTGTAAGTGAAACTACATGAGGCGTGAAAATTTCGGCTCCCCTGTGCCCAGGCCCTGCGGCTTTGTGCACACTTTGCGGTTCTCTTGGACTGTCATGTACCAAAGCTGTGTTACTTGTGTCTTCTTTGGCTTATCTTCAGCTGAAATTATTCAAGATTTTTGTAACTGTATATGATTTTTACTTAATTAGATGGTTTTATGACTAGGTACTGGTTTAGATTAGAGCCTCAATTTTGGAAGAGATTTCTGAGGACAGAATAACGATAGCTGGTGCTTCCCGAGATATGGTGGAGCCTTTTATCTGATATATAATTAATCAATGAAGAGAAAACTTTGTGCCCCTCTTTATGGATATTGCGCGCACAGAGTGTGAGATTTGGCATAGTTAAATTATATATGGAGAAGGAGTGCAGAAAGCTTAATTTTTTATTCCTATATATCACTAGTAAATATTTAATACTATTATTCTCTACTGGAGGATACGCGGGTTAATACAACCAATAAATGAAAATAAATGTAGCATCTTAATCTCGTGGAATTTTATTGAAGATGCGATCACTATCATTAGTATGAAAGTCCTGGAAAAGTTCATGCATCCCACGAAATACTGTGATACGGTGCATCGTGTGCGAACATCGCTAAATATTTATAAGAAATGAAAGATGCAAGACTCCTTTTGAACGGTTTTATAAATGAAGCTATTTTGTCTCAAACAAAAGAATAATTTACATGCAAAATCACCAATATTTATGACAAAAAATTTCATACATTATAAATAGCATCATGAGATTCTGGAAGGTATTTTTTTTTACTGTTGTCTCTCACATTCCTGTCAAGGAGCCTTCTCTGCTTAATCGGCCAAGCGGCGAGACCAGAGGGCCTTCAGCCAGACAAGAATTATTTTTTATGCAGCCACACGGGCACCCGATAGTGGGACCTCGGATTAGGGCGTTGCTGGGGGTACAACAAGAGGGAACTTGCTGGATCTGTTTATGATTATTATTAGGGACTTATTTTTATACTTATGGCTAAGCGCGGGCTGGCACGAGCAACGGTCGGGGTGGATTATCACAATACCCTTTAATAGTTTATACTGTATTACAAGAGGTATTATTCCTCTTTCCTGTGATCAACATGAAACACTTCCCGACTCGGGAATTGCACCCAGGACCCTTATAAACTCTAGAGTCTATCAATTAAGGAGTGAATGAGAATGTATTAAATCTAGTTGATAAAAGTTGACATATTTTGTTATTATCAAAAATTAATTTTGAAGCTATTAGAATGTTTGTTTGACTAAAGTGTTTGCAGGATAAATTTAACGACGCTCCGTGGCTTGGACAAAGGTTAAATGTTAAGTTAGGATAATCTCATTACATAAGCAATATCATAAGTTTCGTAATTCGCAGCCACGTTATATTATGACGACCCTTTTGCTGTCTTATTATTAAATAAGTTATTATAAATACATAATATTTATTATACGGCGTACCTACACCGTCCATTTTATATCAGGTGTAATTATTTAATATTTACCACGAATTATAATTACATTACCACTGACATTCAATCAGCAAAAATAGTTTCCAGCACCAGATTTTTTTTTCGCGATTTCATGACCATGTTCTATTTTGTAAATCATATTCAATTTGATCTCAAATCGAATCTATTATCGATACCCAAACAGGAAATATAGTTTTCACCGACTAATTTATGGTAACACAATATTGGTCGAAGTCGCTCTTAGGAATTTCAATACTAATAACATCGTATTATAATAATATCTTTCTTATCTAATGTTAGCTTCAATAAATAAACTGGAAAAATTTGTACAGTACTATACACTGTATTGCACACCTTAAAGAAAATAAAAAGATGTACAAAGGGCGGTCTTGTCGCACTCCACGATTTCTGCCAGACAACCTGTAGGTATCACAATATAGGTTTCTGTTTTAAACTACATTATGGCTTCTAATCCAAACCAACTGAAAATCAGCGCTGGGTGTTCCTGTGTCCAGCAAATGCTGAGTTGGAAACCCATTCAGTACTGGCATACTGACAGCACATTGATTTTATACATTATAAATTTTTGTTATTTTTTATTGTTTTTTGTTTGTGCATATTGTTGTCTGATGTCTAGTCCGAATAAATTATTTTTTCTTTCTTTCTTTTCTTTTTTCTTTCTCAGACTAAAGAAAATCTCAAGACAATTTAGAAGAAAATAAAAAGCACTTAAGACTAAACAGAAAAGATAAATAAGAGAAACAATTTGAATTCTTGAATGTCAATAAACATTCTAAATCCAAAACAGTAAATACAATAATTACACACTACAGATACAAATGAACATGAAAGTCAAAAGCAATTCGAAAATAATCCTCTTTTCGTAATGAGCAACCGTAATCAACGTAATGTGATCTATGACAGATCCATTATCTAATTACATTTAGGTACTCACATCTGTGTATGCTACATAAGTATTCAATACCTTATTATGATACCAGGCTTTCATGAGACTTAAGGGACTTAGGTTTTTAGTTCATGAGCTCGACATTGGTCAATGCACTCTAAAGTATTGTCTTGCCAAATATTTTGTAGAATTGGTGTGAAATATTCACTATGCTATTATATTGATCAGACTGTTGGAATAAAAAGGAATATTATGCGTGTCAGCTCTATGCAGCTTTTTATATGAAATAAACTCTCATATAAAATTGATTTTTTGTTTATTTGGTTGTTTGTTTGTCTTCTATGCGTTACTTTACCATTCATCCGATTGCATTGATGCTTTGGTGAGGTGTTGTGCGCGCGCACGTGAAGTTTAAAATAAAAAAGAGGCATTGCGAGGCACAGCAATTATACAAGCACAGTATTTATACAAGGTCCTATCATTCTAGTCCCGATCCCTTTAAGAGGTGATTGTACTCACCACTATAAATAACATTTAGGTACTATAGAACCAATAATGAAATTCCGAAAAATAAAACAGGTGGGACATAGACAATGTAGGTATGTATGTCCATGTATGTATTGGACTATAGGTATAATGTATGGAGCAGTAGATTTTTCTTTTCGCGCTTTTATGGTTACCGAAATAGTTTCACATAAAAAACAAGGAAAATTTTCTAGTTTAAATAAAAAAATATGTCTAGTCATACCACTCAAGCTGTAAATAAAGTAGTCCAACTCATCAATAATTTTGATGGTGTATTTAACAATGATGGTAGGTATAAAAAACTAAGTTGTATATTTTGTCCAAGGTTGAAACAAATGAAAGTATTCTGGTACATTTGTTCATTTTGTGTTTTGATTATGTAAATCTTGAACTTTGTTAGGCCTTGAACCGCAGGCAACAATTTTGCTCGGATTTAGGAAACATTCTCTGAACATGACTTTAGTGGAACCATGTTTATAAATGAAATGATTTCAGTTTTCCTTAGAAGTTTGTACAAAATAAACTCAATTTTGAGATTAATTAGGTAAACAAAACAATAACCGATGTACTAATAAACATTGAATAAAGTCATGTCAAGCTTATACGTCTTGTGGGTTGTCGAATCAGCTCCCAACCGATGTTTTTCCAAGAGACTCCAGCACGGGGTTCTTCAAAAAGAGGTTGAAAAGATTTTTACGAAGTCGCCAAACGCGTTTTGAAAGTAACATTCCTTATAACAAAAAAAATCTGCTTTTAATAGAGAGCAAGTAGAATTTTTTATGTAAATAATAGCTGGATAAGTACAATTAATTTTAAAAAAAACATTGGGTTGGTCCCATTCTTCCTAATTCAAAATATCACGCGCCAGAACACGAGAATACACAATTTTAACTATAATAGATTATTTTGTAAGACATTTTTATATCTTCTTTTATCAAAATAACAACCAAGGAATTAACTAATAGTTAGTATATTTTTTGGATGTCTGGTTTTTTTCCGACGTAAAAAGATTCATGGCCTCATACGATAGTCGTTATTTCACCAATTTAACACTAGTTCCTGTAACCTCCCATTCAGAAAGTCCTCCATTTTTGGCGAAACTAGCAAAAATCACACCATTTTCATTTATATATAAAGAAAATATTTCTCGTTTATTTAACCTTTGTATAGGAAAAGTGAATCAGAGAACTATTGTTCCCTTTACAATGTTTACATCCCGATGTTGTTGTAGACAGGGCACGCTCGGGAAATACAAACATTGCTTGTTTTTGATCCCTCCCTAAATATTTACTAGCTGACCTGAATACATACTGGTCATTACAGTTTTATGCGCAAAGACTTTTAATTGGCAACATTATGGACCATTTTAATGATACGGCTTTAGAATAATCTAAATTGGAATGTTTTTAGTCCTTTGTTCTTATGGGGAAATGTTTTGATAATTTGACTCAAATGGACGTAAACGATCGTAAGACGTAAGAAACTTTGAACTTTACAAACAACATCAGATTATACTTTATAGGATAAGTAGGTACTTTCACTTCTGTTCGTATACGTTGATCGAGTTACGAGCAGCTTTTAAAAGTGTTATGATTTTGACAGTTAATGTTTTTTTTTTCCTTTTCAGTATTTCTGGTGAACGCGAAATTATTGTCATAATTATTCCCTTTATTTAATTTTTTCACATACTTTTAGATACTTTTAAATAATAAAAAAATGTGTCATTATTAACCTATTCTAATTTTTATTCACATTCAATTACATTATTGTCGCAGCTCTTACCACAACATTGTACTAATCAAGACTGTTATATATTATTTTAAAAGAGGTTCCATGGAGTTTCTTGCCAGTTCTACTCCATAGGACCTACTATTTGGAACCGCGCACAAAAATCTCGACATTTCATAAGTGCCTGTATCTGGTATACATGAAATAAAGATCTATACTATTCTTATTGATCTACAAATCAATGATTTACTTTTCTTCAAATATTATCATCTCCTCACCCTTTCCTTGACAAATGTATTGAGCATGCATTTCTGCACAAACATATCAGTTCTCTTTGTTATGCCTCGACTCCTCAATACGCTGACCATTTGTAAGAATTCTGCTATTATTTATTTTTGTTGACGGAGATTCGGCGCCAAGTCGACTGCGCATTGACACCGTTTTGACATCTATACGATAGTAAGCCAACTGTGTTGACTGTCGGATATTTTCTATGCTGTGATGGCTGTAAATATAGTATATTTTGGAGATCTGATAACCAATCTTGTAAAGACTTGCCAACGCCGGGAACGCTGGAAAACCAAAATAAACAAGTTATTGCTATTTACAACCGAGTAACTTTGTTCGGATGGAGCCTGTAAAGTCATTTGTTCCGTGAACAGTCACCAGCAGGTGCCTGCACACAAAAGATTTCCTACTGTCCACTTTTTGTCACATGACAGATTAAGTCACCTTATTCTAACGAAACCTTAGTAGGTAAATACACACCAATTGTCTAAAATACAACTGTAAATGTACCAAATAAACTATAAATATTACATTTATATGTTGCTCTTAAAGAAAACGGTGTTCCCCATGGCGAAGTCGTTACATTTCACGCAACATTTAATGTTGCGAACTCTGAAGAAATAAAATATTCGGCACTTATCCTTGAGACCTTTATTTAGCTTCCTTTTTTTGTCATAGAAAACGTGTTTATGAATTTCATTATTGAAGTTACATGATTTTATTTAAACGATATTTTAATGAGTACTATAAGTTAATTAAAGCAACTGTGTACTGTGTTGTCTGATGTCTAGTCCAAATAAATGATTTTTCTTTCTTTCTTTCTTTCAACTATTTATCATATAACATTATACATTGAGATAAGCCTAGAAAAACACATCTTTTTATAATTTTTTTAATTGAAATAAAATAAATAGATACATAAAAATAGTAATTTTTATGTAAAAAACATAAAATTGGAATTTTGTGGCTTACAACAACTTACGTGAGAAGCATCGTTTCATCGCTCGTGGAGGCTTTTTCTATGCATCCAGGTACGAATATAGTTATTCGTCCACGTTTTATTTAAATAACCCACAAACAAGTATGCTGACAATTTATTTATCTGGGACTCGAGGAAGACACATTTATTCATAGTTACGCTTCTGAACTCGTGATTCATGTGTAGTGTCACCCTAAATAAGAATTAAACAGGACCCGTCGTTTTTTTTTCATACTCAGCATATTATCACACAATCTTGAACTTTTTTTGTTGTAATAATATTCAATATTGCTTGACAGAGATGGGTATAAATTGGAGCTGAGCTAAACAAAAAGTTTACAGAGACATTGCAGATACTAAAACAACTCGTGGTGGGAATCCCCACAATGTCCCATAGCTTGCTAAAATTAACGTATACTCCGAGAGATAGCCTTAATTTTAGATAGATGCAAATTTTTAACCACTATACAATACAATAAGATGTATAATGTACTGTTAGCAATAAGATGTCTATAAAATAAATAAATAAAGACTTTTTCATCCCACCATCTCGGAAAGAGTATTTTTAATCTTCAATATCTGAGTGGAAAAGCCGTTTTTATTCTCTAGAGGATAAAGTAAATTTTCATCCCACCATCTCGGAAAGAGTATTTTTAATCTTCAATATCTGAGTGGAAAAGCCGTTTTTATTCTCTAGAGGATAAAGTAAATTGAATTTAGAACATCGTGTGCACTAAGTTTGTGAATTAAACGTTTTTTTTTTGCATTTAGTCATTTCCTCGCTGAGGTGGAATGAAAAGTTATGTGTTGCACTCGAGTGCAAAGATTTTTCACCTCGTGCTCTTTTGATTCCCTCGCTAACGCTCAGGATTCTAATTTTGAATCACTCGCTGCGCTCGTGATTCAATTTTAGAATCCTTCGCTTGCTCGGTCATCAAAATTGAACACGCGGTTAAAAAGCAACTTTGCACTCTTGTATAACAAATAACTATTATCCAACACTTAGCATATACTTATGTACCTACTATGTACTATGTACTTATGTATCCTACGACTTTTATCCAACACTTAGCATATACTTATGTACCTACTGTGTACTATGTACTTATGTATCCTACTTATGTACTCTCTCATAAAAAAGTTGGTTTTACTCTGCATTTATTTTGATAAACCTTCTTAAAATTCACAACGCTATGGTCACCCTACCGTAGTAAAACGACATTGTCGTGAGACGGGACAACGTTTCCTGTGTTTCAGAATATTTCAGTCATTCATTGTCGAGCGGATATTTTTGACAAAACCTTTAGACAACGCGTTTTCTAAAACATCCCCGTGACGTCACTTTTCAAGATAAGTTTAGTTTGGGTACTCTCGAATACAAAAGTCAGTTGCAACTTTTAAACATGTGCAATTTTTTCTGTGGCTATTGTTAGTATTGTTAATTTGTAATGTAATGTCAATTGTATCTGCGTATTTATAATACGCAGGTACAATATTTAAGAAAATATATGTATAATTATTATAAACCTCGAAATCCTAAAGAACTCAAACTAGTAAAAATGTAAAGAGTCCACGATCATTGGTAACTGCGGGTTCTAATTAACCAAATCTAGGTGTAACTATAACTGCCCTTTGTAAATAGTCGAATCATGATTACATTACTGAGTAAATTAGTAAAAACCCGTACTGTCTATTTCAGTAACTACCTGATTTTTGTTAAAGCTCATAGAATTCTGTACGCGGATTGATTGTTTCACAAAAAGTAAAATATACAACAGGCTTTCAAAGTCTACGAATCAATTGTTTTATCAATATGCTATATTGAACTAACACTCTCTGCCTGCGAATGGTGACCGTAGTAAGATATCAATCCATTCAGCTGAACTTCTTTCCATCTGATTGAATTATAATCTTATTAGATTTTAATGACACGAAAAAAAAATAAGACACCTATATTTAATTTAAGTGGCGAACCAAAGACATACATCAAAAGTCCATAAGTACAGCAAATTTTTTACCGAACATGTTCGCAATTTATTTATTTATTTATCACAACTATCATTATAGAATATTTCCCAATACGGTAGTGTGGTCCATAATTATGCAAAACAACCTAACACATATAATGTAAATTTTACTTTTTTTTAATTTACTTCGTGCTTTCACTTCTGTGAGTGACTGTATTTGTACAAAATGTAAAAAGACGAGTCACCCAATGTCTTTGAGGTGAGTGAAACTGCAACTTCCATTTACTCTCATAATTTATACAGGAAGCGTTTTGTAATGTTTTGTACTCGTTAAGGTAAAAGGGTGTGTGATATATCAAGGCAGTTTTTGTTTACGGTTTCAGTTAAGCCTTCGTGAGCTACCAACACTGATGCTTTTTCAAGTTATGGAGGTTAAAAAGATAGCTTATATTACGCCAAGCCTCATTTACATATTTCCAGTCTTTAGTTAAGTGTGTGAATAGTGTCACTTACTCACGGTTTGACGTGGACAAAACTATTTATTTTTATATTTATTGATACTAGCGTAGCGGTCGCCCAGTGGTCGAAATTCGACCGTAATTTTTGCTTTCTACACTCCTTCTCCATATAAACTTTATCTATGCCAAATCTCACACTCGTCCATGCGCTCAATATGCAAAGGGGTACAAAGTTTTCTCTTCACGTATTACCTACTATATAGATACTTCGGTTTCGGACGTCACGGTTGGCGCAGTGGCTAAGCGATTAGATTTCTGCGCTATGTGTCGCGGGTTCGATCCACGCACGGCACAAATATTCGTATGGCCTACACTGATATGGTTACGGGTGTGTGTGCATGTGAGATGCATGATTGTAAACTGTACCAGATACAGAAGAAATCCTAGTGACAACGTTTCTTAAAAAAGAAAACACGAAAGGTAGGTACTCTTAATACATATTTACTGACATCATCAGTCTTTTGTTTTTATATTAAAAACTAGGAAATTCCCAAAACATTTGTTACTCAATGTGTATTTATCGTGTTAATATTTTCGTAACTATAAACAAATGTTCTCTTGTAGCATTTGTAGCAGATTATTAAAATACCTATACAATTGTATTAAATTAAAATTTGATTAACTGACTGACTGAAGACATTGACCTAATAGGGGTCGACCCGCGATAACTAAGTCGCGGGCGAAGTTAGTTTTCAATAAAATCATTAATACTAAAATAAACTAAGTATTTTGATTAACAATTATTAAATTAAATTGAGTTAGGAATAATTAACTAATGAAAAGTTCAATTTCAAATGAAAAGGTTTCAGTTATTTTATTGTTAATTTTGAGTACATATTACAATAGCTTTTTAATTAATTGCAATGTATTTCAAAACAAAGATAGTGTCTGAATTAATTATAAACAAAAGAGATTTATTGCCAAAGCACAAAAAGTATTTGATGAGTGAATCAAAGTAATAAATTTCCCCATACTCGATTTACAGATAAAGGGCAGCTCTTAAAGCAGGGCTGAAATTGAATTGCCCAGAAATTTCCAGAATAAGCTGATCTTTCATTGTACGAAAAGCCTATACAGTGCGAGGTCAGCTAATACTGGAACGGTCTGGGTAGTTCAATTTCAGCCCTGCTATACATATGAGTTAAGTAGTAAGCCCCAAGGTACAGTCAACAGGAAAACTAAGAGTTTTGATTTAATTTTACTTTATTTGGGACGATAAATAAATACATTTTAATATGTGACAGAATTAGGTACCTGCAATATTAATATTGATGGCACGGTTGGCGCAGTGGCTAAGCGATTAGCTTTCTGCGCTACGCGCCCCGCGGGTTCGATTCCCGCACGGAACAAATATTTGTATGGCCTACAGATAGTTGTTCCGGGTCTGCGTGTGTGTACATGTGACATGTATGTTTGTATACTGTACCCTTGATAAAGTAGAAATAATTAAAAGAAAGGGGCAAGGCCAAAAAAAATTGAAATTCGACGATTAATCGTAATCGTTTAATCCCTAATAATTATCTCCTAAGATAATTCATTTATTAATTATCTACAATTATCATTGCCATTGATGATAAAGATAGGTACTTTGAAAAATAATTTTATACTAACTTATTCAAATAATTATTTCTATGTGACAAAATATTAAACTTACGTAAGATGGCAGCTATTTAATAATGTAGTGGTCGCCCTATGGTCGAAATTTGACCCTAATTTTAGCTTTCTGCACTCCTTCTCCATATAAACTTTAACTATGCCAAATCTCACACTCATCCGTGCGCACAATATGCTTAAAAAGGGGTACATCTTTAGGGGTAGGATCTTTTAGAGTGCAAGCTGCTCGACTGTGGAATGCATTGCAAGAGGCAATGCATTCCACAGTCGAGCAGCTGTGAGACGTGCACAAACACTGCCTGTGTTTAAGAAGCTAGTGAAGGACCATTACCTGTCACAGTAAATTAATTACTATAATTTAAAAGTACTGTTCCCTTATGTATTAGTGTATTTATGTTTGTATATCTCAATATTTTATTGAATTGTAATAGCGTGTATTATATTATTATATTTAAGTATTGGATGTAAGTACAATAATGTACCAGCTTGTACACCTAGACTGCCCATTACCTATTTCTTTTCTGTTATGTCCATCCAAAGGTTGTCTGGAACAGATCGCTGTGCGCGATAAGACCGCCCATTGTACATTAGCTTAAGTGATTCTCAATCCTGTATTTATTACCGGTGTACAATAAAGAGTATAAATAAAAATAAATAAATACAAAGTTTTCTCTTCATGTATTAATATATAGATTAGTAACCTATAAATAATATTAGTAAGCTTTGATCCTGTAACCTCAATTTTTTATCCCGAATTTAGGTTTTTATTTTACCAATCGCTGTCAAAGGAATTGGCGTACAGCCTCCAGCTCAATTGGACAAAAAAGTAATAAAGTTGGCTTTGCTCCATCCTACCTGTATTAATAGTACCATAAATTTTATATTTACAACGTATATTACGTTATCTTATCGAAATGAAACTTGTATCTGTTCCCTCGTTGACCGTTACATGTGATGTTAGGTCCTGAAATACAGAAATGTGTCGGTATTATTCATATTGAATTATTTTTCCAGGTAATTTATGATAATATATAGTACATTATCATAAATTACCTGGAAAAATAAAGTCCGTTTGACTGTGATAAAATTATTGTATGTTATGTTGGGTAATTTTTTGATTTTATTGCGTTATTGGTCCCTGAAAGCATGGCTGGCGCAGTGGTTGAGAAATCAACTGCTACGTTACGTGTCGCGGGTTCGATTCCTGCATGGAACAAATATTTTTATGGTCTACAGATCGCTGTTCCGGGTCTGGGTGTTTATGTATGTGAATTTTTTTGTTTGTAAACGCACTCACAATACAGGAATAATTACATGAGGCAGAAAGGTTTTACAAAAAATATTGGTTGTAAGCGAGGCTACTGATCGTAAGGTTCGATTTCAATGTTATATCAGGGGTTAAAAGGTATCATCTTTGCTAGAAAATTCTTAGAGGCAGCTCTGTACTAAGGAACAGGAAATAGAAAACCTCCATCTGATATACTTACTTTACTATTAAATAATGGCAATAATTTTGATTAAAAAATATTCTTTAACTCGAATAGAAAATTGCATTCAGAGTATTTATGCACCCAGTAGGTATGAGTATTGATGTGAACTGTCCAACATGCAAACTCATTTGTTATTAACCAGCTTCTGCCTGCAACTTCGCCCGCATGGATCAAAGTCAAAGTCAAAGTCAAAGTCAAAGATTTTTATTTCAACTGGGCCTTTGCAGGCACTTTCAAAACGTCGTGATTCTAGGCGCACGGTTCCAAGTGGGTTGGATTCCGGATGGATTCCGGATTAAACGTATCCTCTGTCCTTTCTCAGTTTATGCCAAATTTTGTTGTAATCGGTTGAGTTGAGGCGTCAAGAAAGAACAAACAAACAGACTCTTTCTGATTTATAATATCTGTTAGTATGGATATGACTTCGCGTTTTCGAAGAACTTAGCATATTGTTAGGTACAGTAAGGGGACAAAAGTCCAGTGGCATGTTAGAGTTCATAATCGCGTGCTACGGGGCGTACGCGCTGTTTGTGTGAGTGATGACTCAACGCACACAACGTAATGAGACGTCACCACACACACTCAGAAGCAAGGAATATAATACTCAGGGGAGAAGAATCGTAACTCTATAGTAAAAATATGCAACCATAGCGATACACACATACACGACACTAGCGCCGTAGCGGAATAGCAATAAACCTAATCCGAGCGGGAATATTCAAAACGACCTATATTTTAGGTAGGTAAATATAGGAATGGATGGATAGCATGAAGAGGTTTCTTTGTATGGATCGTTTCTTGAGATTATCAAGATATCTCAAGAAACAATCCATACAAAGAACCCCCTTCATGCTGAAATTATAATAATAGTTTTTTATGGCAATTGAAACAAGTATTTAGTATTGATTTATAATATTTTATTTATATATGATAGGTCACACATAGTTTCATAAGGTCACTTGGCACATTTTCTATAGTTATTAACCGACATTTTATACAAAGGGCACACAAAGTTTTCCACGAATGTAATGATAAACACAAAAAATAAACACAGACTAACATAACCTAGAAAACGTCCTGTCGAAACTAAACACTTGATTTATAAACGACTTTTCGTTATAATGTGAAGATTGATTGATTGTGTCCATGTGTCACACAAAATACACTCTAAAAACGTATCTGCAGGTGAGATAAATTGAAATAATAGTTACAACAAAATTATATCAACAAACAATGGAGATTGGATTGGAGAGTATTCAATATGGCGGCCGGTCGGCACAGACAGTGTGACCAGTTGTTTAATGTTTGACGCTTTACCCTGCGGTCCGAATTGCGATAAAAGTGCTAATATCGCGAATCCGACCAAATTTAATAGTCACAAAATATAAGGACTATTGAGTAATAATAATGCTTGTGGCTTTGGTCGGGTTCGCGATATTATACTTTTAGCGCAATTCGGACCGCGGGGTTAAAGTATTCCATTTTTGCTGGTGGTATACATTATCAACACACACATGTAGAAAGTTGTGCATGTTGTAAGAGCAAAATCGTTTGTATAGAAGACGAGGGAGGTTGCTCAGAAGTTAAATAAAACGAAAGAAAGAATACGTCTGTTTCGCTTGTCAGTATGGATGACCTTGGACGGTCCATTCCACTGTTGTAATTCTATAATTCAAGAAATTGCAATAAGCAACTATAGCTGTATGCGTTATGCGTAGGATTCCGATTTACGAGGCATGTGGGTTCGAATCCTTGACAAAACATTGTATTTCTTTTTTTCATTTTTATTAATTGATGGATTCGCTTAATGATTTAATACTATAAAGTAAGTGATTATTTTCTAGGTCATTAATGCAAAATTAAGAAAAATAAAAAGAATTATAACAAAATACGTTTATTTGTTTTAATTACAATAATAATCCTTACAGTAACACTTATTAGTTATTGAGGTAAGCTTAAAGTATTCGTTTTCTTGACGAAAAGAAGATTGAAACTAAACCTCAATCTTTTAATTTAACTACCGACTAACTTTAATATGGCCAGCAATTACAACTTAAATCTTTTACCCCTCCATCGTTTACTAATAAACTTATGGTTAAGTTTATTGTTATCTCTTTTCTTTGATATGAAAATGACAATGAGTGAATAAAAATGAAGTGTTTAATAATTGCAAGTGCTTTACCCCCTGGTAAAGCACTTGCAAATTTTCAACATTTAGTATGATCTCCATTGTTCTCGATACAGTCAAGTAAGTGTCGACACATTGAGCACAAGATTAAAACATATTTACGTTCCTCTTATATTTTCTCATATCTAAAGAAAAGAAAGAAAGAAAACACACTTATTCAGCACGGACAGTGACAACACACGAGAGAGAAATAAAATAAAAATTAACTTAACCTTTAAACAGTAAAAAATAAAAATAAAACAGACACTGCATGCAATACGACATCATATAATACTTCCACATAACTATGTATTATTCACTATAGCGTGTGTTATCCTTACACCATAAATGAAGTTTTCCCTTGTGGCTAGATAGAATATTTTTTTCATCTGAAAATATAGTAGTTAATTAAGTGTCTCAGTTGAAGTAAGTATAAATATTCTCTTGCGAAACGTTCTTGATTTTCTGTCAAAAAGGGAGCTGGTCTTCGGTGATGCACACCTTCAGCGTGGAGTGCATGGCGAACAGTTAGTAATGACGTGTCGAATACTTCTGCAAAATATTTAGTTGGCATAAAACCACTTGTTTGATGTTTCATATTCGTTCACCATGTGTCGTCGCTGCCCGGCCTTCCACTTCGCTCTCGACTACCAAGGCTACTTTCTTCCTCATAGGTATCTCTTAACCCATCGACTCCTAGTATTTTTCTAGAACAATAAAAAGAAATACTATTAAACATCTATAAGCAAAATACTAAAACTGATTACTATTATTATTATATATTCTATATATAATAATTTAGAAACAAAATAACATTAAATACTTATATAACCTAACTTCCTTTTCCCTGAGGGTCTAGGGCGCCGGGGTCGGGATAATACACTGGGATTTTAAAACTTGTGAAGAAATAGGTTATATATAAGTATATATTATATATTAATATATAATAAAAATATATAATTATACTTATATATCTAATAATTAAAGAAACAAAACAATATTAAGAATAAAGTTATTAGAATTCTTATTCATCATTCAATAATCTAAATAAATAAACTTATAAATGATTTATCTTTTTCTTTTGTTTTATTTGAACATCATGATCAATAATAAACATTTGAAAAATAATTAAAGGATCATCAATCTTTGATTTAGTTTTATGTTTAATAAAATATATGAATTACTCACAGTCAGTCCGATTTCATTCGATATTTGTGTTTTATTTATAACGTCCACTTTTAGGCAGAGCAATAATAGGTATTCGCTCTCGCTTCGATAATAATACTATTGCCTGTATTTTGAAAACTTTATCCACATCACCACTATAATAGATTTAACACAAATCACTAACCAATAATAACTTCCAACAAAGTTCTATCCGATCTAAATGACTGAGTCGTAACTGCATCTGTCTACCTTACAGAAATCGAAATAATTTATTAAATTTTTTGTTGTCTACCTACTTACTTTACAATTTATAATTGAACAAGACAACGCGATAGGCTTGTTATTATTATCGAACCATATTTTATAAAACTTTACAAAAACTATAACCGCACGTGAGATTCGAACACACCGCATACCTTTGTTTAAACACACCTACCACAGCACCTTACCCGCTACGCTAGCATGCCATATTCTAAGTAGATTGAAATTATGTAATACAATCGGTTGCAGACAACAGTGCGTGTGTGTGAGTTTCTGTAGTATGAACACGATATCGAGTATAGAAACTCGTAAAGAAGGTCGTAAGTCAACTCATTAGTGTTAATCTATTGCTTTGTGAGACTGCTACTGCATTAATGACCGAGACTGTACACCACATACATATATTTTTTATTTGTTAATTTTTTTTTTTACTTAATTTTACCCTGTTGCCATCCTACGAAAAGTGTATTCTCTGTCCATGCACCTGTCCTTTTCTTATTGCCTATTTCTATCATTCTAGTGTGTCTTGTTTCTTGTGGCAAATAAATGATTTTTCTTTCTTTCTTTCTTTCTCTCCTTATGTTTATTCTTTAGTTCGTTGATGGTTGTCGATGGCGAACTAATCGTGGTCCAAAGAGATCCCAATTCAATCACATTACGTGGGCACAATATTAGTCCGGTACCTACCTTCCCAATTTTGTCCTTCCAATTACATCCTATCCCAAAAACAGTTGGCAAAAGGTAGGTAAGATACATTCCGCTACCGGAATTCTTCCCCTCAAGAATACGGCAAATGAATTACTGTTCAATCATAATTTCGCTCGCAAAGGAAGAATTATTTATTTGAATCAATGGGAAGAGAAATATTTTCCTTATTTTCTTAGGTATGTAGTAAAACCGAGCTTACTTTGCAGAAAAAGTAAAACGTCGAAATATTCGTGTAAAGGATGGCGAACATCAAATATAATGTCATAAACATCATAAACATTGGTTGGATTGGCAAACATTAGTATTCTGTATGGCAAATATGTGCATGCTGTGGTTTGGTTTCCAATAATTGAAAGAGTACAATTAATAGATATTTTTGTATTTGTATCTAGAACATAATTATTATGTTTTTATTCACGCCATATCAGGCTAGGTGCCACGTTCTAAGGTGAACAAATCCCATGAAGAATAACGAGCAAGAAACTCCATGGTTACTCTTTTACAATATTTTATGAAAGTACAGTCAAGGACTTTGGCGGTTTGTACCGACAAAATTCTTTGCACAGCTTCCGATAAGCTAGCCACGCCCAAAATTTTACTTCCGCCAATTAGGGCCTAAGCCTTAGTGGCAGTCCGCCACAAACCAGTCTTAATTGACATTATTCTTTTATTAGCAGTAAAATCAACGAATGACTTTATAAAATAGCTTTTTTATCAGAAACTAATTAACTCTATTCCAATGCTTGAAAAATAGGTTGAAAATATTCTATATAAATCGTCGAACAAGTTGTTTCAAAAAACAAAGGCTATTTTTATTTTTTCAAGAACCGCTTCATCCTTTGCCCTCACAGGCAGAGTTGTGGGCGCAGTTAGTAACTGATAAATCCATAAAAATCGGATATAGAATTGAAACAATACCTATTTATTATAATCAGATTGTCTATATTTTGATCGCAGAAAGCTTAACTCACTTCCTATAAAGGTAATACCTTTAAGGTTTTTTGATTTCCCTAAGGATTCCATCTTAAGATAAGAGTTCAAAACCGATCGATACTAAACCGATAAGTTATAGTTATACTAGCTTCCGCCAGCGGCTTCGCTCGTGTGATATCTTTAGAAATTATAGCCTATGTTACTCAGTGATAATAATATAGCATTCTGTTCGTGTTTTTTTTTTTTAATCGGTCTAGTTGTTTTTGAAATTATCCATTACCATTACAAACAAACATACAAATAATCAAATATTTTCTCATAATAATAATTATATTATATTATTATTATTAGTTTAGATTAGACTTAGTTTCCTAAAATGCGCAAACGGTGCGCGTCCTTGGTGAGCAGGGTGTGGGCCAGCTCCAATACTGTCCTGGTGATGACTTCTGGCTGACATCAGACATTGCTGCTGTAAACATGCTGCTAGTTGTGCCTGATAATTTTGTTTTCTTTTTTATCTGTATTTGTGTGTGCTATATCATTGTTGATTGAAATAAAAACATGGCATTTTTTATTTTTAAAAAGCTGTGGTTTCTTCCGTACACAGCGGTTCAACAAGGATAATACGCAGAGAGTGGTTTTGTCACCTCAGTAAGGTTTGCCTTGACCTCTGTCTTTGCCATTACGAACGATGGAAGAGGGTCTACGTAATTATGCTACCGTCCGGCAATGTTGCTTAATGGTTGTATGGTGCCATGTATTTTTGTAGTAAGATTCTGTAATAGTTCTAAGATGTGTGTATTACAGAACTGTAACTATGTGTGTAACTATTACAGAATCTTACTACAAATATAGGATACTTCCTAAGGAAGGGTATACACCGGGAGCATTTGATTATTATATAATTGTATCGTGTAATGTAACAATGTGGTGTTTGATTATCGAAAATTACATTACAATACTGCGCCAGAATTGCAGTGTGCACCACTTGTAACAAGTATAAGATCTCTCACAGTCTCAGATGCCTTAATGAGTACAAAGAATAGAAAAGAATAAACATTTATTTGGACACAACCATTTAATGAGATACAACATCATAAAGAAAACACATAAAGGAAGAGAATGGCATAAAATTTAATAAAAAAATAAAAACAAAAGCTTCATGGGCATGCGTCTTGAAGTTGGACCAAATAGGCGTATGTAGACAACTAGACAAGGCTACATAATAATTATAAAACTATACATTTCTAGTATAAGATGACCGCGCATTGTATAGGCTTTCCCTACAATGAGAGGTCAGGTTCTACTGGAATTTATAGCTTAATATGTAGCCATGCATACATGTTCGCAATTTTGTATCAAGCGCATTGCTCGACGTCGAGCGGTTAAAATAGCGAATGCTTTTTAGTCAGTACCCTCTCCTACTATCAAACTATGACAAATGTGAGCTAAATCCCTATCCCTATCACAGTGGCGTGCACTCCATAGGGACAGAAAGACACTGCTACCCAAATAAATTCAGTATTAAGTAATACAAATGTTATTGTCTGAAATACCAGTTAATTTAAGTCTTAGGGCGAGGTGGAGCAACATCAAATGTCTGCTGGCCTTCCAGGAGGAGTTGGGTTGGCTAGAATGAAACAATCTAGTCCCACCCATACGCAAAATACGCGCATCGACGTGGAGTTGCGGAAGCTCGCCCGTGTTACCATTACCAATTATCAATAGGGTGAGGTGGCCAATCACAAACAATACAACACTAAATTAGCGATGGGTTATAACAGTCAATTGCGTTACCTGTTATCTCTGTTATTGTTACACAAAAATAACTAAATGAAATATCTGTTACTAAATAACAGCCTGTTATTTTCATACTACCACACTATAACCCACCAACTAAGTACTTATATCTGTTTATGTATTAAATACTAGGTGTCTGTCTAGCAAGCGTGCGTCAATTCAGATAATAAGAATGAAATCAAAACTGTTATTTAACAAATTAACAAGCAAGGTTAGCTGTGAATGAAAGTGTCTGTTATTTGTTATAACAGGTAATTGGCATTAGGAGGAACAATTGTTATCTGTTATCTTTAAATATCTGTTATTTTTAACTGTGACGATAAAAACGCGTCACAGCTACACTAAATTGGTTTTGTCTACCCTGTAAGAAAAGTCTGTCCACGCCGCTGCCTTATCATAAGATTGTCTCGCACACATCCAAAATATAGCGTCATAAAAATTCATCACCCAATATTTTTTCTCCCTTGTTTCTATAATCTGATATCCTGATCCCGAGTAATCCGAAAACAAAAGAAAAACAAGGTCCAAGACGGTCTAGATTTTTCTTGGCGTAAAGGTCGTAAAAGTGGCCCGGGAAAACGAATTATTACGAGGCTCTAAGCCGAGAAGACGGACATGAAAATAGTCGCTCACAGCCATTTATTCTGAGATAAGTGGGCCTCACCTTTTTATCGAGGTAGTTGGCAAATGAGTACGTAGATCACTTGAAATTGAAAAAATAACTTAAAAGTTTAAAATAATTTTCTTAAAAAACTTAACAGCTTCTGAAGTCCGTGTCACTGCCAAGCTAAGTACAATGAAGAATTAAAGGCCCCGCTTCAGAAGCTGTTAAGTTTTTTAAGAAAATTATTTTATACTTTTTAGTTTTTAATTTTTTAAAGTTTATTTTATTTTTCTATTTTGAATGGCATAAACATGCGATTATAACAATTGCGCGAGTGATATGCTGTTATTCATTCAAGATTTCCACTATCTATCTCCGAAGGTCTTCATCAGATCTTCACGAAATTGAAATGGGACTACCTCGAGAGTAATACCCTAACAAATGATTTTTTTTCAAAATCGTTCTACAATTGGCGGTGTAATCGCCAAACATACAAAAATTCTCCCTTTTTGAAGTCGTCCACAACATGCACGGCAATAACGATTTTGCAGACTCCATCCCAACCATGTTCTCGGTTATAAGTAGCAATAACGTGGTTAATGCGTTCCCAACCTTTTGTGCCCGCCCTAAGTTAGGGTAAGCCCCCTTGAATTTTTGAAACTGAAATCACTCACTGCACGAAACTCACCTACAGAATATTCCTACTTACGTATTCTGTGAAAGCGCAGTACTTACCCATGCTGCCCCAGTTACGAGCTTGCCGTTCAACAAAGCTAAACGGGCGATGATTGCATGATCACCGTTCGGTTAGCGCTTCGTGAAGCAAACTGTCCTGTCGTTCGAAATTACTGATGATTCAAACGACGGTTTTCACTTCGGTTTTAGTTTGCTGTATCATTCGTGTTGAATGCAGACTTTGTTTTATTTTCTGTACACGTAGGCACACATACCGTCACTCGATGCTGCTCCCGCTGAAAACCAGCGCTGTCGGGTTGCTTGCAGCGCGGCAGCATATGCTGAGCGGAAGCCTTTTTGACACAGCTGCGACGTACAATTTATTTTTATTTTTGTTTTACATGTTTTATTTTTTATTTTTCTGTTATGTTATCTTTAAAATGGTTTTTGTGCTGTGTCAAATAATATTTGTATTGTCTGTTAATTAGTCTCATGGTACCATTCAAGAATGTGATGGCGTCTGAGTCCGAAGAAGATTTCTCTGTTATGTTATCTTTAAAATGGTTTTTGTGCTGTGTCAAATAATATTTGTATTGTCTGTTAATTAGTCTCATGGTACCATTCAAGAATGTGATGGCGTCTGAGTCCGAAGAAGATTTCTAATTCTGCGTAAATATTTAAAATCAAGATGAATCTAATATTTCATTTTGCAATATTAGGTAGAAGTTTATTTTGACTCACTTGAAAGATTTTATCATTTAAATTACTTACATAAGTTTGAATTCAAATATAAATACCACGCTAAACAAGCCACGGGCATTTAAAAATAAATATTATTCAAAATATTACTCAAATATGATCTGAAATTATAGTTCTTAAACAAATAATATTTCATATTCAAGCAATCCGAGAAATTCATTATGAAATCAAATTAAAATTTATTTTTATTATTACGTTTATTTCATTATGTGTAGTTATTGGATTAGTTTAAAATAAGTTGTATTTTTAATTTTTACACACTGTGTCTACGTGTCTATCATCCATATTATGTCCAGTCGCGGGACTACTGGAAGAAATTTCATTAGAAATAAGTAGTTCCATTGTGCTCATAATTATGTCTGTATTTTTTTTTATTACCATGTTTCCTTGTAAATAAATAAATAAAATAACGACTCAACGCAATAAATACTTTTTGTAAGTAAATTTTCTTAAACCGAACCTCTGATGTGGATTCAAAGTCACTTGACAGCAAATCTTGATTTCCCATTACCTAAATGTCGGTTACAGGGACATTCTTACCTAAGGGGCCGTAAGGGGCCGTCCGTACCAAAGGAACTCGATTGAAATGTTGTGGTTGCCTTGGAATACTTAGAAAACCGATCTCGTCAATGTAAGTTAAATGTCAGATATGAAAACAATTTTGTTATAGTCAATTAACATTACATTAATTCACTCTTTAATGTACGCTGAATAAATAACAAGCTTGATAGGTTGAAAAAAATCATCATCATCTGCCTAGCCTTTTCACATCTACGTTGTGGTCGGCTCCCAGTCTAACCAGATGCGGCTGAATATCAGTATTTTACACAGAACGACTGTCATCAGTGGGCCGAGCACGAATGTTTTGACGTATAGTAACGTAAACGTAAGCAAATTTTGATTATTAAATACAATGAATCTATCACATTTTTGTTCAATTTTATGCAACAAACGCACTTGTTTCATTAAAATGTAAAAATATTGCATGTATTTCCAAAAATATATCATGGATTAAACGTGTATTTTTGGTTCTAAATTTGGTTACGTTAACGTTACTATACGTCAAAACATTCGTGCTCGGCCCACTGACCTCCGTCATCCAATTACTGGGAGACGGTGATACCTTAAGGTTCGACAGGTTGTCAGACTTTTTGGGCTGCTAAACCCCGCCCTTCAAACTATAATATGATTGTTATGCATTCGATTGACTGATGATTATGTTACACTTCGTGCAAAGAAATCTAAAATCCTTATCCTAGTACAACCGGTAAGAATAAACTGAGAAACTGCAAAAAGGTACAACAGGTACCTAAAGGTACTTTGATGGCACGGTTGGCGCAGTGGCTAAGCCATTGACTTTTTGCGCTACGTGCCGCGGGTTCGATCCCGCACGGAACAAATATTTGTATGGTCTGCCACAGGAGCTATTCCGGGTTGGGGTGTGTGTGTGGGGCAGGGGGGGTGTGTGTGTGTTTATAAATGTTTTCTCTAATAATGTTGGTGTAAACAATTGTTGGTGAACCAAATAAAGAAATAAATAACGGAAAAGCTCGTCCTTTTCCAATGTATGATTTTCTTGGTTCGAATATATATAAGTAAATGAGGCCCGAAAAAATAAGTGCGAGTAAAAGCAAGCAATTAGTTAATAGATTCTGTGTTAAATTATTTCTTTTTGACATAAACTTAGGTCAAAGAAGCAAAGGTTCGGATCCTATACTCCTTTGAATGAAGTTAATGTTGGATTTCATTTTGTATTTGTATTTTCAACTTATAGGCGATTTTATGTTACAGAAATCTATTCCATCCTTACTTAAATTATAAAAGCGAAAGAAAAAGCTGTAAAAAAAAAAACCAACGCGTTATTTGATACTTTTTTACGAATAATGGCGGAACCGATCTTGATGAAATTTGACAAGGAAATTTAGTGCATCGTGAGGAAGGTAATAGTTTTTTTTTTCATGATCGGTTCGTTTTCTCAGCTAATAACTTAATAAAGAAAAGTTCTAAACACAATACAAATATTGATGTAAGTTGTGCAAAAGAAAAACTTAAGAGGAAAAGGGGGATATACCATCAACCATTAATGAGGACAATGAGGTGACGTAACTTGATAAAAATATCACGTGAAAGCGATCCCAAACTCCTCTTAAATTCGAAAAGCCGATCTCTAAAGTAGATTGTTAAACATTTTTACAAGCTTGTTAAGGAAATTTTCGCATTGCTCCTTTTTTTCTCGTTGTCCTTCTGTGAAATTTACATGTAGACATAAAAACCGCAAAATTGGTTCGAGAAATTGTTATAGCCACTCTTATAGAGAAAAATACTCGTGTTTAAAAAAATTAAAAATACATACACAACATGTTGTAAAATATACTTAACCCTAGTAGTTCTACTGAGTTTTCTACACTCGTGAGCATAGAAAATAATACAACAAAATTAATTACTCTCCGTTCGATAGTTTCCGTATTTTACTTTCCTCTATAAACGCATGCAGGTGGGTAAACAATGGATTATATGTAGTTATGAGGAATTTTTGGTTAAATTTGTTCCTAGATTTTGAAATAATAGTAATCCTATGGAAACCACGTAACTAAAAGTAAAAAATTAGGTTATTGTCAGACTTTTTGGACTCCTGTAACAACCGTCATAGGTATTCGTATGACAACCGGGACCAACTGCTTAAAGGCTTTCCGAGGCACGAAGGGGTCCCGATGGTCGAAGAAACAGTCACCCATCCAAGGACTAACCGCGGCAAGGACTGCTTATCATTGATCGACTAATCTGCGCCGTAGCTACGAGCTCCTCACCATTGCATGTATATAGGAAAATTCAGGCCACAGCCACACACATGACCAATATCGGTAACAAATTACGTTGTCTTCATGAATATTTCATCGTATAAGGCCCGCCGACGAAAGATATTTATCTGAAAATTAAACGGGGATCTAGGCCTCATAATTTATTTTCTTAGTATGTGCTGAACAGTAATTAGTATATTCAAGAATTTGGAAGTATAATGATGTGGGTAGTTTATAAATCAGTGAAAAGACTGTATGACGAACTAATTGACCTTAACTACTGCAATATACATTGGGTCCGAGCTCAAAAGTGTCCGAGCCCAAAGAGTTCCAACCGAAAAAACAGTTCCAATCGCGCGCCAGTCTTTGTTTTGTCAACATACCGAATACACATAAAAAATGCCGTACTGTATTGTGAAAAAGTGGAATAGGCTGATAAAATTATGCTGTTTACTAATGACGATACGGTTTGAAACATTAAAATAATAACAAATAACTAATTAAAAATTCCTGCACGAATTAGGATTTTATAGTTTTTTTATATTTCCATAAATGTACCTACGTACATATCTTCACTAAAATAACGTAAGGGCTACAAATAAACAAGCTATTGCTATTTCGGATGGAGCCTGTAAAGTAATTTTTTTCTGTGAAATATCACAAAACTTCAACTACTTATACTTACATCAAAACAATATTATTATGTAAAATTCCAAGAAAGATACTGTAATACTTATTATTATTGATATCATTGTATCACTTTATTATGTACCAGGAAATAACACATTTATATCCATCTTACATCTATAAGGAAAATGTGCCAAACCGACATACCTATATTTCTACTATTATTAGATAGATAATGTTGTTCGCACAAAAATTGAGTTACAAAGAAAACTTTGTAAAAGGATTTTTTTGTGGCAACGGGACGTGACGAGCACGACTTAGATTTTGTATGAAATGAGAGATGTACTCGATCAAATGCATGTAGAATCGGGGTGCAGAAATAAGAATGCCAGCTTGCAGTAAAACTATTTATTTTGAAAATAAAAATAAAGTACACGTGATACAGAAAAATCTCACTTATACTTTTAAAAGTCCCATAGATATATAATCATTGACAATAAGCACTACCCATTCACTCGTAATTTTTACATTATAATATGAAGACTGCCATTCACTCCCATATGTATTTACATGTCAGTCAGTTAATGAGAACTTCCTAAATAATTTAAATTTTAGCGAAATTAAACTTGAAATAAGTTAATCACGATGTATTTTATTGATAATGCTAATTAATAATATAAACACATACAACGTGTATCAGCAATGTGTGGTCATATATTTTGAGGGTGTGGATCAGACCATCAACTGAACAACTTTCTCTACGGGACCGACATCGTAATCGTGAAAAAATTATTAGCTGTCCCTTACAAAACTTCAATACTTACTCGACCCAAATGTATTACAATAAACCGACATAATTTAAAAAGACAATTTTTATTTACAATTTATTAACCTGTCTATAAAACGATACAAATATGTTATATTGTTGTGTCCTCACGAACATAACATTTTATGAAGCTTAATATTTTTGAATTATCTTTTCACTTACCTACAAACAAACTTGGTATAAGTGGAATTCAGTGTTACTGTAAAATAACCTGTAAAGGGTAGTTCGGCAGCGCCCCCGGCCTCGTCCTCGAACTTTAGCCGAACGGCTGCCGCGGCCCTAGCTAGATACAATAAATGTTCATCAAACCGCAACTATTGGATTTCAAAGTACCTATGAGCACTGGGCTCTTCGCGCCCAGCAAATGCTGAGCTGGCTACCCTTTCGGCATGGCCATGCTTGACAACATAATGCAATATGATGACAATTTTACTTTTATTTTTTGTTTTGTTTTTATTTTGTGTCTCAGTGTCTGTTTATTTTTTATTGTTTAAAGGTTTATGTTAACTTTTACGTTTACGTTATTACGTTATTTTTGGTGCAATTTGTTATTTGAAGATTTTTTCTTTTCTTTTCTCTTCGCCTCGTATTATTTACGTTACAGTGTCGTCACAATTAAAGGTACCCACATTATTTGTCTTTCACTGTATGGATTAGTACGGATATACTTCCGGACTTGCTGAAAGCTGTGTTATAATCAAGTTTTCTACCATTTTCACAGTTCGACTTACTTATAAGTATAGTAAGTTCCCTATCATTTGTTTTGACGATGGTGCGATATAAAAAAATATGTGACTGGTTACACATTGGACATATTGAGGGATATTGTACTCATCATTATGAACAACTTTTACTATAGGACCAACCGGGAAAACGCGAAAGAAAATCTGATGTTCCATACAGTTAGTTAAGCTATATTGAATTATTTGTATGGAACAGCTAACTTTTTTTCGCGATTTCAGAGTTCGTTCTATAGTAAAAGTTGTTCTGATGAGTACAATACATTTAATATGTCCATTGTTCAATCAGTCATCCTGTATATTGTAATCAAGATGAAGAAATATGGAAGCCCATTGGGAAATAAAGAGCAAGCGTCCCGTTTCATTTTTGGGGTATACACTAAAAATCTTGTAGCAATCAATTTGAGGATATTATTATAGAAAAATGTGGAGGCGTATTTAATCTAAAAATAAACGGTTCAACATCGTAGCTATTACATATTATTTTTTCCAAGATTCGAGGAATTATAAAGTATAAGACTTTCCTGTTTTATTAGCATTACGGGCTTATCCAAACAGGGAATTTTATTATTAGCCATACAATTCTGTAAGTCATACGAAATCGCTGTTGGTTTTCTATATGAAATACATAAATATCCCGTTTCCATAAATTATTTCAAACATGATAAGAAAGTATGAATATTGAAGGTCCTCCGAATTTGTTCCAATGTAAGTATCAAACGCTACACACAGTAAACTAATCGTCAAAAACCCCCGACTCCAACTAGAAAAAGAGCTGTAACTTTTGAACGGCTGAAAATATTTTCATGGAACATAGCTAAGATGTATGTATGTAGCCGAATAAATAAGCTTTCAATTTAAAAAAAAAATGCATTCAAATGGGTCTGTTTGTTTTGGAGCTATGATGCCAGACAGATACCGATATACATATAGGTAGGTACATAGATACACAGACACTTAGATACACTCTACAATCTTATAAAACCCCTCTTTTTTGTCGGGGGTTGTGCTAATTTTTTTTATGTCTATTAAAAATGTTCCTATACTATGAATGTTATGTAGGTACATTCATAGAATAGGAGTCAAAGATTACCCACTTGCAAAACAAAATCACGTACACACTACGAAGACAAGTTGGTATTATGATAGGCTACATTGTATGAGAAGCATTGTTCATGAGCCGTATTCGTGTGATGCACGTAGAATGACATTTTACAAGTGCTATAGTGCATTGTTGCGCTGGAAATCGCAACTGTTATTAATATTACTGTTTTATTTTGATGGTATAATGGAATGTGGAATTGACGGCAAAGTTGACGTAGTTGCTAAGATTAGCTTTCTACGGTACGTCAGTTCGATTCCCGTATAGAACAAATATTTGTACTGATGATAGATGGTTGTTTCGGGTCTGGGTTATGCATGTTTATAAACCATGACAGGAGAAAAATTAGATACTTGAAAAAAAAATTGTATTGACTCAATATGCCTTGCCATGTGCGTTTATTAAAATGCTAAAACTAATGAGACACGGTCAATGATTGGTCCGTTTTCAATGTTAACTGATAATGAATTAGGTTAGGTTAGGTTATATTATATGACCAATTATTGACCGTCTCACACAGCCTTGCACCACATACAATGAGATTGTCAACATATTACTGCCTTGCAATATCACTGCGTTGGTCCAGTGGAATTATAATGACACTGAAATGAGCCCGTGAAATTGTGAGAAAAAGGCAGTTGATAAAGTTTCGTGCAATTAATAAAATATAATTAATATAATTAATAATATCACTGGTATGACAATAACACGGCGACATATATAACAATTGTGATTTGCAAGATTTTACAGTCGAAAAAGCGCTCGAAGTGCTAACTCGATTCCGAGATGATCTCGTAGGAAACGAGAATTGGCCTCCAGGTTAGAGGATCCTCGCTTTTCAATGGAGGAACACCATACCTTGTTCCTCTATTTTTTTTTTAACATAGCATCTTTTATATTTGGTACATATAAACAGGGTGTCCCAGGAAACCTGTACCAGCGAAGGTCTGTGGTCAGGGGACACTAATACTCATCGATTGAACCCCCATGTATGTTCTACGATATTTTGTAATATTTTCTCCGAAACAGAATTTTTTATCTTGTGATCATATTCTGAGCTACTAGTAGTTAGATTTTGGTTGTTTTGTGTTTTTAACAGGTAAATACACATTCTAACGCCACTCTGAAAAAGTTATAACTAAAACCGCCTACAATTTTGAAAAATCTGATAATATTACAAAATAATTAATTTCTCGAAAACTACAAAATATCGTAGAACATACATGGGGGTTCAATCGATGAGTATTAGTGTCCCCTGACCACAGACCTTCGCTGGTACAGGTTTCCTGGGACACCCTGTATAAGGATATAACTTGTATTTCTTTTTTAAAAGTTAATTCCCTAGAGTTTTTCTATGACAGTGTCGTTCTTTGCTACCCATCTCATTACTTAGCCAGTCTTCATTCGTAATTCATCTCAGTGTGTTTTTTCGCCCTGAAATTAATGATTAAAGCCCCACGAGATTTTCTTTTATTAAAGTATACTTTTGGTTTCGTAAAGTAGCGAAACTTGAATGACAAGAAGTGATAATTATATTGAAATATACATACCTATACTCTAATGTCAGTAACATTGAAACGAAAACTGATACTATGGATTCAGTAGATGAATCTGGACCCCACAGAATTAAAATTTTGCGTAGCTCTTATTATTACTGGTGGTCGCCTAGTGGTCGAAATTCAACCACATATTATTAGCAACTATTAATTATATTATCTGTTACTTTGTGCTATTGACTACGATAATCCTCATCCCACGTATTTATAGTAACGAAAAGGTTAGGTAGGATGAGGATGGTAGAGTTCAAAATGGCTGTTAATTGTGGCTCCTTCCGACTCTACACACTTTTATTTTAGTATCCTCATTTAGTTGAAGAGTTCAAAAAGAAAAAAGAAAAATGTGCAACAGACACGTTTGTATTTTGTAATAAATAAATAAATATTATAGTTTTAAAAAAAACTAAAGAAAACGCTTTTGTCATCCAAACTAAACGTGTATGCAAAATTTCAGCTCAATCGGAAACTGGGAAGTGGGTTAAATTTAACTTCCAAGATTTTTTTACATAGTTAGTTACAAGTGAAGCTAATAAAAGCATTTGAAAAACATACATAATCAGTATGTGAATTCTGCATAAGAGTTAATAAACGTTTAAAGTATGACGGATGTAGTTACACGGAAAAGATCCAACCCACCTTCTATAAAAGATAGTTTTAAGATATTTAATTTAATTTAATTTTATAATATCATATAAAATATAAAACCATACCAACTACTTACACATTTTAAAGTCAAAAATAAAAAAAAATTGCCCTTCAATTCCAATAAAACCAATCAGCACTACATCAATGAAGAATTACGACGGAAACGTTAAAATGAAATATCCCAGCTCAATGTGAGTTGGATTCTATTCCTGTAACTACGTCCAGTTCATCTTGCAATAGTAGCTGGAAAAATAAGTAATATCATTCTGACGATAATTGGCGCAATCACATAGGGATGACACATGGAAAATGGACTGAAACTTGGCACGGACGTTAGTCCATTGCATGTCCTTTCATGATATTTCATACAAATAGTACTACGAGTCAAATTATGCACAATCTACACTGAAGCGACGGGACGAAAACAGGATGCAGACGTGTCTGACGACAGTCGACAGATATCGTGTACGTGTTTGTTCGGGCATGAGAGATTTATGCATGTGAACTGGACCTACTATGCAAGAGAAATCTTAGTGTCACCATCATTAAAAACAAAGCACTTAGGTCTATCCATTTGACACCCACTTCATATCTCCGTAAGGTTCTCTCTATGAGTCTTCTTCTTGGTCGTGGTCGTCATGTAGTCCTCTTGTGAGTATTTCGTTACCCTGACTTGGTACTTGTTTAAAAATGTATGGATTACCTATTAATAGATACTCCGATTGGCTAAGAATGAAGCTCGCACAGATAGCTTTCACGCCATCATGCGTAAGAAAGCGGCTTCCTTACTGCAGCACTTGTATGACACTCGGAACAGCATCTTGGAAACGATTGTTGATAGACTGGACTGTCCCATCCAAAGACACTGGGTGGAGATTATGGGCTTCAATGCCTGAAATAAAGGAATTTTATTTTATTCTATTTATTTATAAGAAAACTACCAACACTTCACACGACCGACCGTCATACCGTCTTCGCTGGCGAAGGCCTTCGCGACGTGCCGTTCTACGTCCTCTCCAACCCTACCTCGTGTCAGCTCACGCTGAGCCAGTAGCATTAAACACGTCCCCTAATAATCATAACCTAACCTAACCATTAAAAGCCCCCGACTCCAACTAGAAAAATATCTGTTACTATTTGACAGCTAAACAGATTTTCATGAAACATAGCTAAGATGAACGTCGTCGTGATTTCATTTTTTACTAATTTTTTTTATTTGTTTTATATTTTTTTTACTTTTTATGTGTGTCGTAATTTGTGTAAAAAATAAATCGTTTTTCTTTCTTTCTTTCTTTCTACTAAACAAGCTTTCGATTAAAAAAAATTGCATTGAAATCGGTCTATACGTTTTGGAGGTACTATGCCACAGACAGATACACACAACACACACATCTTATAACATCCCTCTTTTTTGTCCGGGGTTAAAAACCAGTCTCAGTAATTCCCCTTTTGCTCTCTTCCTCCTAGTAACGCCATAAACCGAGGCCTGAACACCACGATGGGGGGCTCCCCATAGTGGCGCTCAGGCCCATCAGTGGCTGCACTGTTGCTTACATTATAAAAGGCTGGAAGCTCTGTAGGCCTTACCATATACCGGTTAAGCAGAAGAGGGACCCTGAGCAACGGTGAGAAACCTGTGTAAAAAAACGGATTTTATGTTAGAATCTTTATCACGTTAATAAGTTGGCTAGTAGCTTTACCAGGTACACCTAAATATCAAGAATACAGAATTTTTTACCTGAATGCCAACAAAACAGTAAATATGAATAACATTTTTAATATAAACATAGATATATTATCCTTTTCCCGAATGAGAGTCTAATATCAGCATTTGTGCTTAAGAACGGAAGCGTTGCGACATAGACTCGTGAACATATTTCATGAAATTATTAATATACTGGCTTGGAGGAACCGCAGTGTGACCTCGCAGCACCTGCGCCTTGTGACCCAACTATACAGCGTGTTTTAAATCTCAGTTATTTTTAAACGAGACTGTACAAACAGAATTGCTAAAATTATAGCGGCAATCAAATTAAATGGCTTGAAACTTTTGTTAATCTGGAAATGTTAAAATATTAATCAGAAATGGTCAGCAATTAATTTTGTAAACTCATGTTAGAGCTACGGATTCGGGAGGACCTGCGCCTTGATTACGTAAGAAAAATCTGACCGCCACAGCGACCAACAAACAATGCATCCTTTTCTCGCTTATAGACGTTTACATAAGAAGATATGGAATAGGACGTTTACTTGCGACAGCAACTGACATATTAAGGCAGCGGCAGCAGCCAACGGCAGCAGTCGGCCGGACTTACTCACGTTTGGACAATTTCCAGTTTTAGGTTTAGTTTTTTTTTTTTTTTTTTTTTATATGGCAAAGAATTACATTTAATAATAATAAAACTAACTAATAATTATGTACAATTATGTGTATTATGTTACAGTTTAGTTGTACACTGTACAGGTTTAGTTGTACAGTACAGGTTTAGTTACAGTTTTGAAATTGGTACAAGCGTTGCCGAATGCATCGTTGGTATAATTGTAAGTAATTATGAATCGATAGGTCTGTGGCTTGATAAAATATCTTTTACCGTGTTTAACTTCGTGACAGGTAATGCAACTAATTTGTGAAAAGCGGGATTAAAAAGAAACATACTGTATATTTTTGTTTTCATTTAAGCAATGCGGAAAACAAAGGTTTGGTTTGAGGTAATCTCCCTCATATTATTTGTTTGTATGTCTTGTGACATACAGACGTTACAATAGTAAGTAGCGTTTGTAAGTTTTGATACCACACTAGTTCCGTGTTTTGCAGTGCGTCGACATATGTTCCGAGTTCGTAAACATTCGTTGTCATGCGGTAAGGTGCTATATTCAGCCACAGAATAGATAATATACTAGTATATGTCAGTCCACGAGACGTAGTACCTTATTGGCGTTTTTAGTTTCGGCGATGTTTCATGTGTTCAGAAAATTGCGCAAAGTCGCCCGTGCTGGTGTATCGGTTCCTTGCTCGTACAAGCCTTCTTCCCGTCACTTCCATCCATCAGACGCTAGTAGTAGGGTCAGCAAAGCGTGAATGATGCCCCCTGGTTTTGTAAGAGTCCATAGGTTACGATAATCGCTTACCATCAGGCGAGCCGTATGCTTATTTTCCAACTTAGTAGAATAAAAATAGGTGCAGAAGAGTTTCGCCTAGGTTTGTTATGCTGTTTCGTTAAACGGAATAATTTGGATTAATATTTTATTAAATTAATAATTCTATAACTACACATCTTATGCCGTTGATTTTTTATATCGGGAGCTTATCAATTGCAGATTATAGAAATATGCGTAACTCCATACCGGTTATAAGGTACCTTTATATGTGGACTGACAAATGTTCTGTTTAGTTCTGCGAGGTGCTGCTACGCACGTAGCCGCGCTGCTACAAACGTAGATGCAAGCCTACGCGCGTAGCCATGGGCGACTAACCACTACGTGGCAAGAAAGTTGCATGTTGTTCTGTAAATTCACAACCATTCATGCTCTATTTTATTTGAGAAGGTCACTTATTTGACCAAGATAACAATCGAGAGTGAAATAGTTAATTTATCGCCCACATTACTATGCCAGTTTCAGACATTATAAGAAGGCATCAGACACAGAACATATAGAATATTCTAGCAATCCATAGACAGAAAACGTTAGTAACTATGACATAATATTCTGGTATTTCCTAAAAATAGTTACGTACACTTACATCAAAAGCTTCAGATACTAATTCCATAATACTTATTCCGCCTACCCAACTAAATCCCATAATACTTACAAAATTCCCGTAAGAGGACTTCAAACATGCCATACGGCGAACTAAGTCAAGTGAGGTATTGCATTTCTTTGTGGACTTAGCCAGTTTGGAGCACCAAGCGAATCTTGTAAGTGTATTAGTTTTGTTAGACTTTTTACTGCAAGCCATGCAAATACTTTGTTCCTGTTGGAGACTCATATCGTTTGTTTTCTTCGATACTCTTGCTTCGTTGTTAGAACGAAATCGGTAATGGATTCTTGTAGTTTATTTGAGCGTAGTTCCAAGTAAAATGCTTAGGAAACACGTTCGTTGTAATATTTTAGAAATTTTATTGAAATAGAAGTGTTGCAATTATTTTTACGCTTGGTTTTGGTTAAAGGGTTTGCAGATTTAGAGGATTAGTTACCTAACCATTTGATTTGGAAGAATAATGTAGGTAGGTATCTTTTTAATCGTTGTTCTGAGATTTAAATACCCGCACGACATTTTTGATATGTCACTGCATTATACTGCGATGGGGACCATTTTTGGTGTCCTAAAGGTTGATTATTTTTTCTATTTATATTTTTGTGTTATTTCCTATGCAAGTCGAAAATAAATCTGTTTTCTTTTATTTTTATTTTTTTCGAAGGGATGCTTCCATAAAATCCTCCCTGAGTCACGTTATTTGTAACTTGCATCTAAATTATAATGAGAAATTATGTTGAAAAATCAATAAGAAAAGTCGTAGAAAGTCTATAGTTACTGAAACCTTTTTTACAAATAATCTTTATTATAAATTACGTAAAACGGAACGTTATTTCAAATAGCATCATCGAATTTTGACGTTACTCCTTCGTGTTTCCTTTCCTTGGTAACCATATTCCCCGTGGATGGATATTCCCATATTCACATGCTATGAACGAGCAATGCAGTGACATCATGTCACGAGACTCTGTTTTGGCGCGAACATTTGAAAGTCATATTTTTATTAGTACGTATTTGAATTTTTTCTTTAACCATTAATGATCAACTAGAAATTATAATACACGAAGTTCCCTATTACGTCCGTTTACGTACATTTAGTAAGGAAGCAACTCCGAATTCGTGAAAAAATATCAATTTCTCTATAGAAACCTCATAGTCTATACTGAAAGTTGTTCATATTTATAGTTGCTTTCTCCCCCAAAAGTATTATTTAAATTGTCCTTTATCCATTAACTGTTTCTAATGAAAATATTGTCAAGAAAATCTTGTGCAAGACAGTCCTATCATTTCTTGGAAGCTTTAATAAAGTAAACTCGATACGACAATAATTACATCTTTGTCTCTGAGAGACGCTCGGAAGCGTTGACGCGCCCATTAGCACTGCCAACTTGCCAAAGTACACTGATCATAGAAATAAGAGAGAGGTGTTAGCCCTTGCTATTGTAAAGTGAGAAAATATTATGCTTTAAAAGGGTAGGGCACCCCCCTACCCTTTTAAAGCATAATATTTTCTTTCAAAGTCAAAATCAAAGATTTTTATTTCAACGTGGAAGAAGCAAATAGTCGTCTATCAAACAGTTGCTTTAATAGAGGTTATACCTAGTTATGTGTAGGTTTATACACTACTTTATCTATACTTATGCAATAGTTAGTTACCTAGTTATACAAAAGACAAAATTAAAAAAAGACAAATACAATAATGGCGCCAAAATCCAGCGTCCAAACGCGCATGCACCTTCCCGCGCGTCAACATAGACAATGTGCAGCCACTATTGTATATAAAATGTGATTACAGTAAAACACAAAACTGATGTAACAAACATGCCAATGTAACGTGGCACATCTCCCTTGTTTCTGTACTCCAAGTTACAGAAGTTAGTCAATCGTATCCATTAATTCTGTGAAAGCATTCGGACTTCGCTGTCCTGTTCGGATTCGTGAACATGTCACTTTGTGTTTTGGGTCCCTCATGTTAAGGTGACAGATTCATTTATTATTGAGGTACTCATCATAAATATAATTTATTGTTTAACAAGTACCGATTTTTTTTCATGAGTTTTAAGGGGGGACTGAGCAGTCTTGATTTCCCTTGGGGGTTGCGAGGGCAATAATAGCAGTCGCTATATAGGATATTTTTTTATATAGTGCTCAAAATTTGCAGAGTGATTTAGTGTCCGTTCCCAAATGCAACCGCAGCACTCAAATTAATTCCAAAACAAAATAAAAATTTGATTTTGTATGGCTTGCGCTAGTAAATTATGCGTGTCCCCCATATTGCCTAAGTCAAATTTTCGTTTTATTTCAAAGTGTATCCCAATACTGCGGTTGCATTTAGGAACGAATAACTCTACAAACTATGCGCATTAAATAAAAAAATATCCTGTATAGTAATTTAATAATACACAAGCTGAATGCCGCTGGTCTCGTGGTAGCTAGCGCAACTGCTGAGCGTGAGGGTGTGGGTTCGATACCCAGATCAGTGGGTATTATTGGGTATTCTGAATAGGAATTTCTCAGTAGCAGCCCATATAAATTCATTTACAATAATTCATACATATTTACGGTAACCGAATTATTTGTAAGTAACAAAATGATCATAGGAATAATGTTTATTGTACCTATTTTTGCTTGAATTTTACTCTAATAACGCTAAACAATTACTTAATATAGAATAGTATAAATATTCATAGGACACATGTAATACTTTTATAGCTTTCAAGTTTATTCTCTCATATTAACAATAACAAACAATAAATAAATTACAATTGACAAAATATTAAAACTATAAAAAATTTAATACTAAACAAATATAATCAAATATTAGGTAAGTATATCTACAAATAAAAAACCTCTTAATATAAATTAAATATGTTATATAACCTAAAATGACCTAAAATTAGAAAAATATTAGTATGTCTCATAAAGTGGCGGATGTGTCGGAAAAACTATTATAATTATATAAAAACCCTTTTACCATATCTTTGGCGAATAAATATTATCTTTATATCTATCGGAAACTAAAATGTAGTTTGACCTAGTTAGTCATAACTTCAATTTTTTCTCATCAACTGAATTCCTTTGAAGATCTTACGGTTCACTAAAATTCTCTAGTCACGTATCCTCAATTTGCAGGCTCAAATGACTTGGTGGTCGACGCCCGTCCTCTTCAGTTCTCTAAAGAAATTAGGTTTATAACAAGGTTCTTTGGTTTTCGAGGAAAATGTCTAAACTTGAAAGACTTGAAGAAAACAAGGAAACTTTGATCATAGTCTTTCGAGCCGAAATGAGGTCTTCATACGCCAACGAGCGTACATATTGCCATTTTGCATATATATCTTAAAAACACGAAAATCCTTGTAAAGAAAAACTTCAACTCTGCATAATGTAATCAGTGGTTTAAGTTTGATTAGATAGGATTTGTTACAACGTCCTTCATCCAAAATTATTTCTACCCAATATTTTCATCGGAACATATCGGGTTTCAGTTTCAACAAAATGATTTTTTTTAAATACGTTGGTATGAGTGGGGGGCCACCCCACTCCTCCATCATCATTCTCCATACGGAAAAAAATAGTCTCCTTTGGATGTAAGGTTAAAACTATAATACATCATTGAATAATACTTGTGCCTAGAAAATAGATTACCTATCTATTCTATAATATATTTAAGATATTAATAGACCATCTCTTGCTAAAAATAGATACCTTATTCCACGTCAAAGGTTAAAACTTCAATACCCTTGAAAATTAATACCCTGAGACGATACATTTATTTAATTTCTTTTGATATTATCTCGGATTAAAGCTTGGTATTGAAGATATGAATTCTCGCAAGAATATTCTTAATATACCTACAACTATTCCCATTTTTGTCGAAATGTTAATCGAACATCAATTAGCACCTACATAAAATCCAAATAAAGAAGACGATCTTAGGGATATTAATTAGGAGATAAAATTAATTACAATCTATTTTCATCGAAAACTAAACGTTCTATGAAATTTAATCTTCGAGCCTGTGTTCGACAGTTTTGAGCAAATATCAAATCATTGATTAAACGAGGCCCGTTCATGACTTCCAGAACCTGTTAATAAAGTTGGGTTGAAGCTCAATTTAGGCCTCGGTAGAGATGTGGCAAAATTGTTGACCCGTGAAATTAATCCACAATACTGTTTTATATTACCTACACATGTAATATTACACACATGTTAATATTACTCATAGTAAACATAAAGGCCATAACATACTCGATATTTTTAGCATCGGCGACTAGTGATTTTACGATTGCATCGATAATCGTGTTATAGCGACACTGTGTTCGATCGTTGTATCAAAGTCTCGCGATTTTGTGATTGCTTGATGCTGCATCGCGTTTTGACCACAGTTCGTTCGATCGCGGTAACACAATCTCGCATTTTAGCGAATGCATCGATGCTGCATCGGTTTTTGCGACTCGCTGCTTAGTTATATGTGCTTGTTTATGTAACCTATACAGCCTTCGGCGCGATTGATACTTTCGCTTTATTATTAAAGCGAGAAGCAGTGCAGCTTCATTAGCATCCATGGTAATGGTGTAGCTTCGTCAAGTAAATCGCTGCAACTGTTCAGTAGCTGTATCGAGTTTCCGAAAGGCAACTAAATCGCTAGTGACCAATGCTAAAAGTATCAAGTGTGCTATGGCCCTTATAATATTGTCGTATGGACGGATTTTGGATAATTATTGTTCCATGTTTTGATGTATTATTATTTAATATCAATCAATATTACATCAGTTTCGACAAATTCAATTTAATAACTATGAAATATTTATAGTGACATGAATTTTTTTGATATAAATATGTTTATGTAAATACGTAAATATTGTTTTGATTCATCCATTGGATGACTCTGAAATGTTTCTAAAATTTCAATGGAACAAAATGTGAAATGTCAAGAACATTTCCTCATTGCATTAATTAAAGTGACAATATTCATTACCTTAACTTAAATGTAAGTCGACCGTGAATAGTCCGCTTTAGACGCCAACTGTGAGTGACGGCAAACGGTTCAAATTGAATTGATGGTAGGTACACGCACCAGATGGGATTTGTTCCAATATGTATAGCAAGTTTTTAAATTTAGATAAAAAAGTTTCAAGTCTACTGTCTTGTTACCTCTCAAGACGTAAGCGAAATGAGAAAAATAAACATCTATCAATTCAATGTCAAATGGCGTTTCAAAAGTAAGTAGTCTTGGGAAAGCTTTAAGTAACTTATGATCTGATTTTAAAATAAAGTTTTGTGGTTATTTTTTATTTTTGTTTGAGAAGTTATTACCTTTAACTTGCTTTTTTAAATAAGTAAAGTTTAGCGTTTTTCGGATTCTCATCAAAAGCGATGATAATGACTAAATATTTGTATGTTTCGTGTTTTATTTTGTTTAATGTTTTGTATAATTTTGTACAAATTTTAATTTAAAATGGATACGCACAACACCAGTTCGAATTTCGCAACATAAACATTACGGCAATTACCACATAAGAGGTGCCCAAAATACCGGTACCTATCATAATTTGGGATCAATGGAAAGTATTTCTAATGTATTTTTTTATGGAAATAAACAATTTTGGTTTACCTTTTTTGTAAAGACTAGCTGAAACATTTTAACAAATATCCATTAATCTCAAGATAGTGAGAAGGCCCCCAAATGGGACGCTTGCATGATTAATACTATTACCGTGGCCTCAGGAAGTAATTAAACATGGACATGCAAGGAAGAGATTAATTTGGTTTGCGGACCACTGCGTCAGCAAATTTGATTTTTGAGGTTTTTTTTCGGTGGTTACGGGTTTAAATCCTCCACATAAGACAATGGTCTCTTGGCAGGCTAACATGAAATCATTTTCCAATAGCCATTTAAATTTAAAATGGGATGGCATACTAACTAGGGACTTACAACAATGGAATATAATACCTACAGGGTGTCCCGTAAATAGTACGATTGGGTAATATAGCCTCAGTATGTCGTACTATTTTGGTAGGTCTTGATTCCTCAAGACCTACGGCAAGAATCAGTTTATTTTTTTCTACGTTATGGGTCGGAGGTTTTATCCCAGTACTGGAATAAATATTTGTATAGTCTACGGATAGTTGAACTTCCACTTTTTGTTGGAGGGAAATGTGTTTTATATCGGTAAACTGGAGAATTATATAATAATATGGAGTATCGTTAAAAACTGGAAATGAAAGCATTCCTAAAATTAAGGGTGACAAGTATTTGGTGAATACAAATCAAATATTCCTCGTTCTTTACGAGCTATCTATCCCACCATACTAAAACTGCATAGTACTCTAAACTGCTGAAAACCGTAAAAACCTGAAATAAAGTGTGAATGTATGCGTTAAACCCAGTTACGTTGCTACATACGAGTATATTCAGCTTTTAATCGACTCTCCAAAACTTGTTTACTATCAAAATCTTACTCAGTTGCTATCAAACCACCGTCCGATGCGTTGGAACGGCAGTAAAAGTGGCTTGTATTACCACCAAATAGATGAGTACAGAAGGTTCACATCATACAATTTGTATTAGGTTCACGAGCAAATAGATACCATGTTCTTGCAAAAAAAGGATGCCTTTATGGAGTAACGAGGTATGGTGTTCCTCCATTGAAAAGGGAGGATCCTCCGACCAGGCGAGGTGATATTGCCTGGCGGGCCGACGCCCAACGGTTGATGTCGTACATATTGATATAGTCAGCCCACTAGGGCTATCATATGATTATCGGTATTGCGTAACCATATACCAAGAAGCTCATCCACACCTTCTAAAATAATTTCTAGAAAGAGGACCGCGATTCTTCGAAACGGGGCGTCCCAATGACTTGGAGAAATAGAGGCTGAGTGGTTGTGGTAGCAACTTACGGGGCGTAAACTCATAGGTTGAATCCACGCACATTACTTAAATTCATGACATATGTGCCTATTATTCGTCACCACAACTATGTCAATATATCAAATAATCGAAGACTTGAAGACCAATCCGCACTGGGCGTTACGTCCCTCTCAGAGAGGAAGCAAGAAAAACCTGTTCAGGTAGGGTTTTGTTGACGACTCTAATCCGATGTCTGGATGAAATGCGGGGTGCTGCATACGATGATGCATTTAGAATCGTGCCCAGCGTGCCCTGACACCTGCACGACCGAAGAACAGCTAATGGATGCTACTGATTGCGCAGTCTTTGTGGCCAACTTCTGGGCTGAGACTGTGTGGATTTTAATCGACTCGCTAAGAAGAAAATCCTAACCGACAAAACCCCCGAGTCCAACTAGAAAAAAATCTGTAACTTTTGAACGGCTGAACAAATTTTCATGAAACATAGCTGAGATGATTTTAGATTAAACAAGCTTTCAATTAAAAGAACTGCATTGATATCGGTCCTTCTGTTTTGGAGCTACGATGCTACAAATTTATAACACCCCTCTTTTTTGTCGGTGTTAAAAAGAAAGAAAGAAAAGAAAAAAGAAAGAAATAACATTAGACATAATATTATGAAGGTAACAGTGAGCTGCTCTTCTGGTTTTTCCTATAATGTGGTATTACCAGGAAGCATTGTTTTATCGAGGCTTTACGGGTGCTTTTTATTACCGCTGTCTATAATATTATAGTCGGTGGTTTAAAACATAAAATCTTTGTATTGTCCTAGTTATAACTTATCAGTCTCTGTAAAACCCACTGGATACATGTATACTGTATGGTTTAGACGCTTTGTTTCATGTTAGTTATGACTATACTGAGCCCCTTTGTACGAATGGGGTACATTACAGATTGTTAATGTAGATACTTTGATAGGAGTTCTTCATAATAAACCTGGCTTTTTTAGTGGATCCGCTTTGTTTTAAGGTTCTAGTTGTACTACACTCATAAACAAGCGCATTTTGTTTACTATCCGCCCGTAATTTCAGTTTTGAATGTACTCTCATATATTTCGCTTCCAACGCCGTAAATTATATTAGAAACTATGCCAAGATTTCTCTTTAAGTTTTAACTTTATGTGGGGAGATATTGTTTCTAGATATTTCGAATGTCGTGTGATACAATTTCATTAAACTATTTTTTGTGGAAAGATAAATTTAGAAAGAAAGAAAAGAACATTTATTCGGCACAGACACATTGACAACATAAGAGAGAGAAGATAAAAAAAATAATAATAATAATAATAATAAATTTAGACCGCGAGTAGGATTCGAACCTGTGAACTTCTGGTTCAATACACCAGCTGCTCTTGCCAACCGAGCAACTGCGACTCTACCTCCTAGTATTGAAATCTTTCGCCAGTTTAACCGTCTTACTTTGAAAGTGGTGACATCTGTTCGTAACAAAAAAATGTTTAATTTCGCTACGCAAATGTAATGCGTTCTTCTAATATTCATTTCATTAAAATTGACTATGATAGCTGTGTTCTATAAAATGTACAGACAGAATCTCTATTACAGAACTTAGAACTCAAATAAAGACACAATTAACTAATAATTGAAAGCGCCGAGTTTGTCGCCAATTGTCAAGGGAAGATCCTCCAAGGCAATAAGTGATAACTTACTAACAGAAAAATCCAATTATACTTTGCTCGAATAAGGAATTGAATTAAAAATTTCAGGATCAGTTACAGTCCCCGTGGCAGTAAACCAATTACCTATTTGTCTATTATTTACGTTAAACTTTTTTAACACAATATTAATATCGCTGCTTCCTTTCTTCACAAGCTAATTTTAATGACGCTTCACTTGTTTTTATAATTGGGTGGCTTGAGTGCTAAGTATGTACCTACTTGTATTGTTTAAATTATGGTGGTTTTTTTTTTTTTTTTTTCTTTAATTTTATTCGAGTCTTTTATCCATAATGGCATGTCAGCCACATCGTAACTTAACCTAGGTATAATACTTATATTAAAATTAACACTGAATCACTGATGATACACAAACAGCTCAGTAAGTAAGTCTGCAGTCTGAGGTGTAGGATGTGCCAACATGTTGATATATGGTGCAACATCATACTTACTTAATCATGATCTTTACTGTTCTTTTTTTTGTAATATTGTGTAAATTCAGGTCGAATTTTAGCCTTTATCCTAGTCTTATTTTTATTCACATTAAATTACATTATTCTCGCAGCTCTTACCACAACATTGTACTGATAAAGATTATAATCTATTTTTTGAAAAGAGTTACCATGGAGTTTCTTGCCGGTTCTTCTCCATAGGGTCTACTATTTGGAACCGTGCACCTAGAGTCTCGACATTTCATAAGTGCCTGTATCTGGTTTACATGAAATAAAGATCTATTCTATTCTAGACTTTAGAATCTATTATGCAACGAACGTGCATTTTTAAAGCCTCCTACATTTTATATCCATAGTACTATAACGGCCCATATCTTTAGGAATAATAGAATCCAGAAATAGGAAATAACGGCACGATGAAAAGGCAAACTGAACCCTTTACCGGCCTTTTGTGTTGTCTTTTGTGAAGTGGGAATATTGAACAGGACAGAAGAAAGTAAACCAGGATTTTTATCAGCCTATAGGGTACGGAGTTTAACTGTTTTTCTTGTTCGTATTATTTAACTTTAATTATTGTGATGATCCCTAAAATTTTAGGTATAGGTAGGGTTGCCAAGCCTTAATATACAAAAGCCAGACTCATAGGCTGGATATTTCGCTCTAAAAGCCGGACATACTCGTATCTTTTTTATAACCAATCATAGAAACCTTTTTTTAAAGCCGGTCATACTCTTTATAGCTGGGTATTAAGACATACTTAATATCTTTTTACTTCGGTAACGTGTTTTTATTGTTCATACGAAGTTCAAATGAATCCGATATTCCGCATTGCCTTGCTCGTTCTGCAGGCGCTGCAGACGACAGCGTTCCACTAACACAAAAGCCGGACAGGCCGTACACGTAAATATTTTGCCGGACACAACCGTAAAAAGCCAAACATGTCCGGTTAAAGCCGGACGCCTGGCAACCCTAAGTCTGTGCACTGCCATACACTTTGAATTCGCAAAAAAAAAAATCATTACATTTGCGAATTGTGATTGCAGCGCTAAAGTAATTATTATTTAATATACCAATTTATAGAAGACTAGCTGTACCCGCGGCTTTGCCCACGTGACAATATTTCGATTATTCTAAGTTAAGTGACTCCACATTGTAAGAGTCGCGAAAGTTTAACAACATTTAACTTGACCTCCATGAAAAAGTGGAGTTATCCTTCATCATTCATAATTATTATCAAAAACTTACAAAAAATATGAGATCGATGCAATTAAATGCTGTATTTTTTACTTATTATCCAAAATAATAACATAGAATTTTCCTATGCGAAGTGAAAACACGCGTTGCTTGGATGGGAGTTCTTTACTCTCCTAGGAATCCGTCCGGACTTCAAAGACCACGATAGCTCGCATTCACGACAGTTAAAAAAGAATACATGATAAATGATAGGTAATTGTAATAGTTAGTCGATAAAAAAAGTAAAAGTCTCGCAACCGGTCAACCGGTTGTGAGACTTTGGAAGCCTGAAACTTTGTTCGTATCATGTGCTGTAAAATTACTTGTTCATACATTTAACCAAATACTTACCTACTGTATTGTACCTATTTTAGTAAGAGAAACTCATCAGCGAATGATTTACCGCCAAGAGACATAGGCAGATTCGCCTGGATGCCACGCCGCGCTGGCCGATCGTGTTTCTCTCTCTAGCTTGCATCACTTCATCAAGCTCAAACTGTATATGAAGCATAACCTATAATCTTTGGGCCCTAGTGTAACCATAACATTGACATCTACTGCTGGAAATCGCCGCAAGAGAACTCTAATAATTATGCTTTATTAACCGATTTGTACGGTGCACCGCTAAAACCACAGCTTTCACGCTATTTTAGTAGGTCCTCGGATATTTACCGCTTATAAGATAATAATGAATGAACACTTTGGTTTTATATACATATACGGCATTTTATTGCTATTTAAGTTAATAGAAGAGGAGTAGAAACACAATGAGCAGGGAAGTAGATGACATTGTTTGTGGGACAACGCCACATCTATATCCTGTCGCTGTTTCGACGATATAGAGGGACTTGGGTCCGGAGTCGGTTTAACGGGCCATGGCTGAGGAACCCTTGCCTTTGTTCTTTTAAAGAACGGTGCAGTGCCGTCTTTTTAAACACTGCATTGGTAATTAAGCGCCTAACAGTGGATTTCTGTTGTTGGACTGCAATGTCGGCGTCGCTGTGAATTTGTAGAGGTGCTATGCTAGCCGTAGGATAAACTATATTGGGCGGGGTCGGTTTGAAGCAGTCGGGGATAGTCCGACATGTGTAACCGTGACCGACGGCGACGATTACTACTTTTGCATGCGTGGATTATTTGTTGATTTTCAAACAATCGTTTTTATGTTAACATTCTGTCACGGCTGAGGTATAGGTAACCATTGCTTAATCTTGACCACTTTCCAAGTTATTTTAGTCTTGAACCGCGACCAATTAAAACAGCAAGCTAGCCGTAGTCATTAAGACTACCCACTACTATCTACTATTAAGACTGGTTTAGAAAACGTTTTGACTTGAATTACATATAAATGTAATAAATTGTTAAAACCCTGCCTTCAGGTGTCTGCAATATCAAACAAAAATTCACCTTTTTTTCATTTTTAGATACAACAAACTCACTTAAAAATTACTACTAACGCCATCTTGTTTCAAAAAGTCGAAATTAAAAATTAAATGGCTAGAACTGAATAGAAAAAGCTCGTAATCCGTTTAAAAAAGTTATCTATAATGGTTTAGGAACAACCTGGGAAAACTGGTAAATAATTTCATCAAGCTTTGTATTTATGGAACACGACAGGGAGTGAAATACGTACCTAGGTAATTATCTAAAAGTAAGATGCCAAAGAGCGAACTTCTAGTAGGTTGTTAATTTTAGTTAGTATGTAATACCATTACCCTAGGTATACCGTGTCACTGGAACCCGTCTTTACTGGTTCTATTAAGGAGTTTAAATTTACGGAGACATTACGAACAATTATTTTGCTCAGCTCCCAACAGAAATAGCGTAATGATTTCTATAACATAAAATAATGTTGACCGGACCTATGAACTACAACAATATAATATTTCAAAAGGAGTCGCCAGTTCTACCATGACTTATAATTGTACACAGACATGATGATCTATTGCTTACCCCCCTTTGGTAAAAGCGTAATAATTTGTAGCCTATATGTTGACCAGCCTTATAACGAACATTCCTATAAATTTTCATGAAATTCTGTTCAGCGGTTTTGCCGTGAAGCTCGGACATAGATACAGACAAACAGACAAACAGACAAACAGACAAACAGACAAAAATTCTAAAAACTATATTTTTGGCATCAATGTCGATTATAGATCACGTAGCAGTTTTTTTTTTTTTATCTTCAATCAAACAAACCGACCAACCGACAAACAGACAAAAATTCTAAAAATGTATGTTTCGGTTTCTGTATCGTTCCTAGTATACGTAGCACTTTTCTGTATCGTTCCTAGTATACGTAGCACTTACTTTTTTTTATATTCAATGTACAAATTTAGCCTCGTTACGATTTTATATACATTTAGAGGTACTATATTGAAGACTGCTTTTATTCAATAGATGTCACTGTACATTCGTGGCGTCTTTCTGAATGGCGGTGTTAAGATTTTCCGCAGTTTAGTTGGGTCTGTTTGAACCATAGAAATAGTACAAGTACTGGAACGCTTAATAGTGCCGTAAAGCCGGTATGAGGGAGAATACTTTGTGGTAACCGTGTCCTTGTCTAATAGGGTAACCATACATTTTAGTTAAAAGTAGGACATGATAGAAATATTTAATTATGTTATGAGAATAGTTATCAGGTAATTAACTACTGATATCGAATAGTAAGAATTGTTTTTTTCCTAGTAAATAGTGAAATATACGGTCCATACAGTGTATCTAAACGTTCTTACAAATATACATACACCCTTTTGGTTATAATTAGAGTCACAGGCAAGGCATAATATATAAATAGGCATATGCAAGGTTACTATATAATAAAAAAGAAAATTTAGAGAAAATTTCGGACATTGCGGAAAAATCCGGACATTTTCTTATACACAGATTACGTGTATAATAAAATGTCATGCGTGAATATTCCGGTCATCTGGCAGCTCTAGTCATAGGAAACATTAGATTTTAACATTTTAAGATACAAATTTAATTCCTCTTCTACTTTTTCTTTCTTTTTTCTTTTTCTCTTTTAGCTTTGCGACCATCCTACGACCTTTCTTTATGAGATCTTTCCTATTATAGCAGAAAGGGTAACCCATGCTTAGTGCTGCAGAATCGAATATCACTTATTATAATATTCTTGTTTGGCAAACTCAAGTATAATCATCATTCACAACATTAAGCAATAAAACACAATGAATGAAAGTCAAAGCAAAACTTTTTTTAATTTCAAATCGGCATAAAAAGGTCGTCGTCGTTTCGTCAAAACGTTGAGATTCTAGATGCACGGTTCCAAAGTGGGCCGGGTTCTATGGAGAAGAGACCGGCTAGAAACTTAATGGTTGATTGTAATTTTAATTGTGTTGGCATTATAGTTGTATTTTGGGTTTATGTGCTTGTTTCCTCTTGCTTTACTTTCTTATTTGGTGGTTCACTGGAAACTGCAACATCTTCCCATTTACTACAAAATCCTACATGCCCTGATTCACCAGATGTTCCTGCACGTACAATTTATTTTGCACGTACAGTTTTTTTTCTTTTTGTGGCTATCTGTAATGTCAAAAATGATCTTCATTATGGCACAATATCTAAGTACAATATCCAATCCAGTAAAAGTTTAATCCATCTAACTATACTAATAGGAAAATATTAAACACAAATAAACAATAAGCAAAGTGTGTGAATCTTAAGTTTGTGCAATGTGTTATACTTTATATTAGTATAAACTATTACAGACCAGACAATTACACACAACATTATACAACAGACACATACAACAACTGATAATTATTAAACATATTACAATAGTACCTATGGTAATATTGAAGGAACTGCTTCAGGTTTTAATTTTATTTTTGCTGCTGTTAAATAATTCATTATCTTTAAAATTTACGCCACAAACACATGCGAACTTTTACACACTAATGTCAAGGTTCGTGGCTGTTATCCATAACACCCTCTGCTTATTATCAGCTGGAATCCTGAAAAAAACAAACATGGAATTTTAATAAAGTCTATCATTTTATAAGAGATACAAAAAAACATTATTATCTATTCGGCACAACAAACAACAAATGATTTCAACAAATTAACTTAAACTATATACAGGGTTATTTGTAAAACACCGGCAATGCTTTAAGGGGTGCAACTACTCATCAATATGAACAACTTTTACTACGGGACCAACCATGAAATCGCGAAAAAAAATTCAAACTTTTCATACATTTTGATGGAGCAAGGTTAATCTTTTGTATGAAAAGTTTGATTTTTTTTTCGCGATTTCATTGTTGTTCCCATAGTAAAAGTTGTTCATATTGATGAGTAGTTTCACCCCTTAAAGCGTTGCCGGTGTTTTACAAATAACCCTGTATGTATACTTATACTATACTTGGAATCACTCAAATTATACAAAACAATAAATGCATCGAAAATATGCTACGCATTACAGATTATGGAAAAACAAATCCAAATTTATTAAATTACGTAAATTATTTAACTTAGTGGACTGTATGTTATGTGAAACGATCTAAAATAAGTACTTGGAGCAAGAACATTGTACATAGAACTGGACGTTGCGGCTAGAATAAAACAGTGAAAACCAAATAAATGGCCTTGAAATAAATCAGTTATATTTTGCATCTCTTTCATCAGGGTGACCAAGTTTTGAAGTGAAACTTCCATATACATAGACGGGGAGTATTAGGAATTTCTGTCACGAAAAAGCGTTACGGCCGCGTGGAGGAGGTAGACGATATATTGTCCGTTGAAGTTTCACTTCTACTATGTGTCCCAGGTCCCAGCACACATTTTTTTTTTTTGCGTTGGTATATTATTAGGAATTAAGCAAATTTATAGAAATTATTCATAATTGAGCACGTATTTCTTTGCTAATAAAGATAGAACTGGATATTGCATCTAGAAAAAATAACTGAAGGGGAGTTCATTCACCTTTAGGTATGTTTTCCATCTCACTCATACTATAATAACAAGATGAGATCAAAAAGACGACCGATATACAAACTGCATTAATCACTTATTATGCCTATGCTCACGCGTGGCTCAGCTACGGCGTAATCATGTGGGGAAACAGTACCGATGCTCCTACACTATTTATTTTATAAAAGAAATTAATCCGTATACTCACAAACATAAATCAGACTGATAGCTGCAAACCTTTCTTCATAAAAAAAACAAAAAAACCGCAAAAAAAAAAAAAATACTGCATGCTCTGTTTTTAGTAGGTAAGCAATTGTTATTGTTATGGTAAGGTGTACTTCATTCCCTCACATTAAAATTTTTTAGTCTATTACTAGAAGTGAAAACTTGTTATTGGCTTTCTATTGACTAAATTGTTGTTATTTAAGTTAAATTAGCTGTAAGTTTTCCATGATCTAAATAAATAAATAAAACATAAAATACTCACCCTTCCATGCATATACATTTTTGAAATTTGTTAGGAAATAGGTATAAATCATTATTTACAAGACGCGAAGATAAACATACTGGCCGATCATTAAGGCATAAAAATATGCTAATGCTACCATCTTCCCGCATAACGCTACACTCCAACAGCCCCTATGTAATGTGTATAAAAAATTATAATAAAATACCAGAATCAATAAAAACAGAAAACAGCGAAACAACATTTACAAACAAAATAAAACAAATACTTATTAAAAAAGCCTATTACACGATTAATGAATATATAAACGATAAACAAACATTTCCAATTAAATTAAATGAATAATACTATAAATAATACAACAGTAATAATAAAACGAAATAAATGAATAGATATAAAAAATAAAATAAAAATACATTAAATTCCATAACTATTAGTTAATAATAATTTATAATAAACTAAATACATATTAGGAAATATTATTAATAAATTAAAAATTATAATATGCTATCCATATTTATTAATAAATTAAAGCAATAAGTAAACATAAGTACCATCTTCCTATTTATACAACAGTAGTAAACATAAGTATCATATTCCTCTCCTATATTTTGCTGTGCCCTACAGGGTCCATGATTGTAACCTACCAAATTTTATTTTTACCACCTTATGTACATTGTGGAATGCAAATAAAGAATATGAATATGAATATATAATTTGCAAGTTACCAGAGTAAAGTAAAAGTTTTCAAGATAGTTGTGCACAAATAGATAGGAATGTTTATGTTGAGGGCCATTTGGTATCCAGAAACTATTTTAAAAGCTTCTAGTATTCTTAAAGTCATCTTTAATTTTTTCTGCCTATAAAAAGGATGTGTTGATTGAAATAATTATTTTATGATATTTAAGTTTACCCCAATTTTATGAATGCATTCCTAGGCTGGTAAGACTGATGGTCTGTAAAAATAATAATTTCAATGACATAAATGACATGTCAACATTGTCAACTTTCTTCCACTTCGAGTGTTTGCTAGGCGATTTCTGAGGATATACTAATTATTTAACAGTGCTCAATCATGTATCGTATATTTAAAGATTGTGGAAGTGTTTGGAACCCAACATCAAACGTTATTTTTCATAGGTAAGTGCGCTGATGCCATATTAAAAATTACGCCAATTTGTACATATTTTTACGCAGTTTTAGAAAGATCTGCCTATATTTTTATTTAAAACTGTGTGAAAAACGTTTCTCTCATTGTGAAATGTCACCATTTAGTTATTTATGTGGTTATATAGCATATAACTAAGGAAACAGTCGCATTATTAGATTGGACGTCAAGATAAAATGTTAGTAAACAAAGAAGAGTAGAGTAACCATAAATGATTGCTTGAGGCGGAATTTAACGTGATATGATTTTTCGTGGTTGTGTAATGAGCTACAAAGTCCAACTGGAATTCAAAATCTTCAGAAGTTTTCTTGGTCAAACCAAAAGCTTTGGCTAAAAAGGCCGCTTTAGATGAATCATAATATGATTCATATTACGAATGTCAAAATATCTACATATTTGACGACTCTTATTGTCATCCGCATAAGGTTCATATTCAGCAATCATCTGTTTGACAGTTACTAAGCAGATCATTAGATGAATTGCTCAATGTGGCCTTTTTAGGCCCCCTGATCATTGATTGCTAACATCAGTGGACTTTCTTAGATGATTGAAAACACGATTGCATTTGTTTCAGTTTTCCAAGCGATCCAGAGAAAAGGCGTAGATGGTGGTATGGTGGTCCAACATACCTTTGAAAGGAAACTTCTATAAATCTGCAAAAAATTGTTGCCTACACTATAAAGCGGAGCACTATGACATAAGGCTAAACCGACTAAAATTTGGTGAAGATCTGATGAAGACTTTCGGAGAAAGACGATGGAACTCCTCAATGGATATCAGCAAATTAGTCGCGATTACTGTAGTTGCATATTTATGTATTATTTATGCCACTCAAAATAGAAAAATAAAATAAACTGTGCTAAAAAGTATAAAATATTTTCTTTAAAAACTTAACAGCTTCTGAAGTAGGGACCTTTAATCCTTCAATGCACCTTAGCTAGGCACTTATTAGTTTTATGAAGTTAGTTTTTACTTATTTTAAAGTTTAATTTATCCATAAATCAACCCGCAACTTTGGACCAAGTGATGACACGTTAAATCTTCACCAGAATTTAGTACCTACCTATTTGGTACATATGGTTATTGTTTTGGTACCTAACTATTAGCAAACAAATACGTGCTCAATTATGAATAATTTCTACTTGCTTAATTCCTAATAATATCCCAACGCAAATAAAAATCTTTGTCACCCTGATGAAAGAGAAGCAAAAAATAACTGATTTATTTCAAGGCCATTTATTTGGTTTTCACCGTTTTCTTCTAGCCGCAACGTCCAGTTTTATGTACAATGTTCTTGACTTGGAGCAACTATATCCCACAAAATAAAAATATATTGTCACACTACTCAATGAAACTTACCTATGGAACGATATTCCACAACCAGGATAATATTCTCGCTTGCACCCAATCATAACTCAAGTATTTACCATCTTGTCGCCAAAAAATTATTCTAGGCACAAAAATAATGTTTGATCACGTTTATTTCTGAACTATGAAAACCACGAATGTTGACAATAGGTTGACAACTAAATTGACAATGTAAGCCATTTTGAATGATGTAGTGTTTCCCGCATGCAAACTTCTTTAACTACTGGTATCCAAATATTGTAATAATCAATCTTATTGAATAACGTATGGAAATAATAATATTTAATATAATATTTAAAGCACGTCAATTATAATTTTTATTATGTTTATTTTGATAGCCGTGGGTAGAAGTTTCATTTGTTCTAATATGTATGTAAAAACGATTCTGAAAATACCAATTTAGTAGATTACTAAGTTGATGAGTAATGGCCATGTGTGCGAGAGGGACACCGCTAAATCTCAGGTGACTTTCATGTGGGCACAAAATTTCGTACAACTAATTATAGCAGTAAGCTCTCTAGTTATAGGTACTATGTATTATCTCTATGGTTTGAACTAATTTGTTTTGTCACTATGGTTTCCCTTCAAAACGCAACGATTTTATTATAAGTATAGATAATATTTTCAAAATATTATACTTCGAAAATACAAAATAGAAGACCCATTGCTATTAGGTACGAGTCGCGTTTAATTTCCGTAAGTAGGTACTACAAATGGAAATTTCAAAATAGAAAGCTTAATAATTTTATAATTTGCCCATCTTAGGCAACGAATCTGAGACTATGGCAGCTGCGCTCGTAATACTAAGTAATGAAGATTTTTTTCGAATTTGAATCGAACTTCATATAAAAGAAGAGACTTTTATTGAAAATCAGACACTTTGAATATAAAACTATTATAATTTTCATTGAACAGCTGTTGCTCAACTTCGTCATGAGATCTGAAATTGAAATTTGAACAAAGAAAATATAAACTGAGTGGCGAAAGTCTCGAAATTAAAATAATATTCAAACAGGCCTCAGGCCGGGTAATTTCGGCGGTCTGATAATTACGGATCTTCAGAAAGCTTCGAACAATACTGCTAATTTCGACCGGCCTAATAAACACCTGTAATGAACATTTTCATGCCGAATAAATTTACTGCGAATGGAAATTGTAGGAACAACCATCATTTTATTAATTTGATTCTTTTGACGAACTGTATGATTTTCCTGTATTATTGTGAGTATACACAGTATTATAAGCTATACAAATATTGCTGGTGGAAATTGAACCCGCGAGACGAAATTATTGCGCATGTGAGATTCGGCATAGATAAAGTTTACATTGATAAGGAGTGCAGGAAGTAAAAAAATACGGTGGAATTTCGACTTGATTACGATTTCGATTTCGTCGAAATTCCATCGTATTTTTTTACTTTCTGCACTCCTTCTCAATTTAAACTTTATCTATGTCAAATCTCACACTCCTCCGTGCACGCAAATAATAATTAGTCCCAGCATAAATTAATGTTTTCTATTCTAAACACAATGCACAGAGATTAACAGGGTACAATTTACAACGGGGACATAAACCAAGCGAAGACTTGCAGAGATTTTACTGTCGTGTACCACAACCTTTACCGAAACTTGTAACAAACTCAAACATTGTTGAGATCGACACAAAAACTTCAGCTATTAAGTAAACCACTGAACGTGTTTATCTACTGTCGAAATTGTTTCTGTTGTCTCTAATGTGTTCCTAGGGGTACATTATAAGAGCTGACTGTTTAGTTTACGAGAGGTGAAGAAACTGTAGAGATACGTTACACCCCTAAAACAATAAAACAATTCTTGTTCATAACGTCATAAATTGCTTGGCCCTAAGATATTCCCTTGCGGAATATCATACCTTATTCCCTCTTAAAATTTGTTTTCCAAATCCTAAAGTACAGGTTCTCAGAATGAAAACTACTTTCTAACATTAACTACACATCGTCAAAATATTTACCGAATGTATTCCAATTCGAGTTATTAATTTCGCCCGCCAAACAATCAAACATTTCGCTCGCGAGAACAGGTTTTACGTATTCATCAGTGTTTTCGAGAAGAATGTTTTGGGTCAACGTCAGTATGATCATCGCTAGTAACAGTAGTATGTGGAGTACAATAGTTTTCATACTAGTTTCCTCTTGTGACAGTGATACATGTTAAAATGGAAATTGGTGTGGCAAAGAATTTATGAAAGTTGTTCTAATATTTTCGAGTTAACATAGGATTATCTTCTTGACTTGATCTTTTAGTCCAGGGTTTCCCAATCTGGACCCTGGTCCTATTCCAGGGGAAATAAAAGAAGAAACAGTTTGATTTTGGAGACGCACAGAAAATGATATAAGGAAAACACAAAAAAATAAGCAACCTACACGAGACCAGAAATGGCCCCCATCTAAGCATAATGCTGCGACGTTTAGAAAATGTCACAGTGAGGGATTGCGAAGCATTGCGGACAATTCGTACCGAAAACCTCCCAATGTGAGTAGTTGCAGGATACCGTTACTGGTACTGGGAATTTGCTTATAGAAAACCCTTTAATTCTATTCACGACCTGGGAATCTAGGACCTCGCGCTCAGCAACAGCGCTAAGTGCAACCAAAGTCAAAGTCAAAGGATTTAAATTCAAATGGGCCTTGCAGGCATTTTTACAACATCGTGATTCTAGGTGCACGGTTCTAAATGGGTTCGTCCTGGCGAAGATACCACTAAATCGATGAGGTAACTGAATGAGATGACTTCGCATTCCTAAAAATATTTCTTTGGAAACCAAATCCCTAGTATTTTTTTCTTCATCAGCCATTATTACTTTGGTACATCAAAGCTTTATAAAGAAACCAATAAGTCTCTTGCATGTCAGTATTGCCACGCTCCGAAGAGAAAATAACGTCAAAGTAAGATAAAGGCCACTTTTATGTGTTCCCCAACTTAATTAGTTCTTTAACCTTTATTGGCCAGGAGTCTAACCAAAGACGGAAGCTTGTCTTTGGAAATAATTACTTTTTTATTGAAGCTGTTACTACTTAGGTCACGCCATGTGGTTTTGATAACAAATGATTTATCTCATTTATTTTCTAAAACTGTCCCGAAGAGGATTTTTCGGATTCCTTCTAATAACAAATCGTAAAAAATGTGACTAATCCAAAAATAGGAAAAAGCCCCCAAAAGGCTTGTAAATTTGAAGGCGCTTTTCAACGGTAAGTAAATACAAATAAAACTTATTTTCATGGATTTAGATCCAGTTTCCATTACAATTCTAGGCACTTTTTTATATCTGTTCCTACTTCCGATTATTTGTTTATATTGGAAGCTAGCCAATTCCTTATGGCTTATATAAAAAATCTAGTGAAAGCATAAAACTTTCCTATGTGGTTTTTATCCAGGCCAAATAATAAGGAGCTGAAACAAAACCAAAAAGTTGTGAGATAACAGGAGCCAGTCACGCTGTTGGGTGTGAAAACTCAAGTGTATTATAACTTATGGATAAGATAAAGAAGATTATACACTCACCCCGAATAAAGACTTTTATTTATTTATTTAAAATGCTTCATGTACAATGTACAAAGGCGGTCTTAATGCCGTAGGCATTCTCTACCAGACAACCTTAGGGTGATGCAGAGATAATGAAGGTAGATGCACCAAAAAAAAAAAACTTAAATGAGAGGTATAACTATTATACTTAAAAACAACTATATAAACTTACATAAACATTACCAACATAATTTTATATAAATAAATATGCAATATGCTAAATAAACTAATTACACATATATAAATAATAAATATATACAATTCGGAAAAATCTGAGTCGAGATGAATCTGCCGCCGTCTTGTCACGAAAGTATTTACGTACTTTTACTTACTTTTTTTTATCTGTTCGTTTTGGCCAAAGTTGCTGCTTCCAAGTACTGGAACGATTTATCGTCACATAAATTACCTATATCACTCAGTACTCGGTACATTGAAATCACATTGTCACAAATGTTTACAGTGCCACAAACTTATCTGACCCGGTGGCCAAAATTGGAACTAACGTTGCTACGGAAAAAAAAAGACTTCAAAATGACATTGGTAAAAGCGACGGCAGCGACGCCATGACCGGGTCAGATAAGTTTGTGGATCTATATTAATGAAGCCATCATTGGTTTCGACTCAATAAAATTTAAGGTACGTTTATCCTTAGATGTTTTTGTTTAAATTCTCGACATTTGTTTATATCGATATGTTATTATTATCTAATAAAAAATGTCTTTTATTCTACGCATGACTGTCTTGGATAGACTATGAGTGGTTGAGCATACTTCGTGCTGTCAACTATTATGCTGAATTCAAGACCATTTTGTCTTTTATTTTCTTGTATGATGTAATTCCTTGCTACATATCTACATAATCACTACATCTATGTAAATAAAATATAGCCTACAACACTCCGAGAAAGTGTAGCTTCCTATTAGTGAAAGACGTTTTAGAATCGGTTTAATAAATAAAAATTCAAAAGCGTTTAAAATAGACTATAGATACTACTCGCAAATTTTTAGGAGCCCTGAACTGAGCTCTGAACCTCTCTCTCTGGCACCTATAATAAGCGCTAGAGGGAGAGAGAGAGAGAGAGAGAGGGCTCATAAAGATTTGCGCGTACTATACTTATGGTACTTTTTGACGTCAACATAAGACAGCACCCCAAAAGTTCCAGAGATAACAAACAAACTTTAACAAAAAATTTACCTCTTTATAATTATTTATGAATATAGTAAAATCATGTAAATTATTTCAATTCCTTTTCGTTATTTTTATTTACATAATTAATTTATCGTTCTAAAGCTTTATAATACAAAGTGTCTTGAATACCATTAATATCGGCTCTGAGTAAGATTTTGTAGGTCATAATAAAAATATTTTTTGTAATCAAAGCCACGAGATGGGTCATTACCGTAATTTGCATATCTAGGTTTTCAAAATAAAGAATATTTTGTGGACGAGGCTTAGTGCCAGTATAAAAGAAATGAAAATAATATTAGACTTTAATGAAAATATTCAAATGACTTGTATTGAAAGAAGGGTTTCTCATGTCAACTTAAATATCAGGTATTCTAAATTGTATCAAAGCTTTCAAGTTTTCTTCTTATTAATTATTTCATTTCATATTTCTGACATTTCAAGAATACCACGACATTCTATTCAGCGTGTATTCTTAAGTACCCAATAAATTAGGCAGTCTGCTATAAAACAATGTAAAAATAATCTGTAATGATTGAACATCGCTATAATTTTAACACAAGATTCCTTACGCACTTTTCTACTTGATAGGAACCAGAAACAAATAAATAATAAAAATAGTAATTATGTTAATTATAAACATACTATAAAAACTAACCAAAGTACCTAAACCTTTTAAGTTAATATTTTTTTTACCTTTTTGTCCATGTAAATGACACATGAAAGTTTCGGATAATGTAGAAGCTCCTTTACAATAGTATTTCTTACCCGAAGTACCCTCTAGAGGGTCTCGTCGGTACCCAAGCAACAACTCTGGTAGTTTATTCTCGCAACGACAGTGATGTCTCAACTTTAGAGCGGTTTGCGGATAGATTTGTTAATTCGCTAAATTCGTAACAAAATAGTTGAAAATGTTAGCTGTAGATTAAGTTTAACGTAGTTGACAATTGGGGACTGTTCATTTAACTTATTACGCGCGCCGTTTATTTACGTCCAGCCAGTTGCGCGTTGCGATAGAATTTCGTCGTCATTACGACACGAGATAATGGCTTTAAAAACTATAGCCAGTCATTCCAAAGTATGAAAGTGAGAAGAAGTGTCTGAGAGTATTTTATTGTTATGTTACGGCTTGAACGCTCGAACTTTCTTGAAAAATCGAATAAACTTGCAGGGTAGGTACTGTTATGTTCTTGTTTTAGCATTTACAATTTGTCAGACAGCATGTCGATCGACAATTCAAATCAACAAAATCGATAAAATCTTTAAGCACCTTTAAATGTAAATAACATAGCAGCTTTTCAAATGCGCGTAACACAATGCAATACGAACGTATACGCGTGATTTTTTGCATCTGAATGGAATGTATTGGCTCTGATAAGCTCGCAGTATCTCGTCAATGCGCGTGGTTATATACACGCAACGCTATGTGGCATTCGATTGTGTACAAAAATACACGATTGAATTAAATAAATTGGTTAGACAGGTATTTCTTAGCCAAAGCAAAGGTCGTGGTACGTTATTGTAAAGATAAATTTATTATATTTTCTACGATTTATTCCGGACTCGTCTTCCTAATTGGTTGTGTTCCGAATGTCTTATTTCAACTTCTCCCAATTTTACCCTTTTCAATACAAACTATGAGAGCACTCAATCCTCCCCTTTTATTGTACGACAGCGTTTTCCATAAATGGAAAAGGGCCACTAAAGTGGTCTAAATGGCCAAAATTTGTCAAGAAGTTAAGTTGTAAGTTATGGTATCCATTGTTATAACTCGAGGGGCGTAAGGCGCACTTATCAAAGCCTAACGAAGATTTATCCCGTGACGTCCCGTATTTTTGTCCTTATGACACTGAGTATTTTTATGGAGAAAATGTTGGAAATATTTTTTTATTCGCCGGAAGTGTGTGGTTGGATGAGTAATATGTTTGTTTGCTTGCAGTTTTGGGGGCGAAAGAACGACATACTTCCATATGATCTTGGAATCGTAAAAAACATGTGACAGAAAGTTGTCGGTGAACGAAAAAATGCGAAGAGCACACTTATATGTGTGCACACATATCTGTTTCTACCACAGCTTATGTACGATATTTATTACCTATCATGAGATATATTTAATAATATCGCAGTTCGATTTTTTCAGTACTCAATACCTTGTGGCGCGCATTTGTCGCGCAATTACACGGAGAAAAATATTGTGTTAATTAGACTACCAGAACGCTTACTAAGCTGCATCACTAAATGTTAGTAAGTACTCCATCCATAGTGAATATTTCATTTATAGATACATCTTCGCGTAAACTTTAAAAAAAAAAATTAGTTATCACACGAGAGTTTTTGTAATTACAACAAGACTTTTTTCTCTGTGTACGAGCATTTCGTCAGGATTAGCTAGGTATGTAGCGTAGACGGTGGTACCTACCATTAAATATTTGCCATACCCAACATAGTTGATCATAGAACTGGAAAATGCTTGCTGACTTGCTCTAAGACTGACTATAATCAGCTTATAACATTCGATAAACTCAATAACCTTAGATCTCCTTCACGGATAGACAGATCCACCACAGATTTAAACACAAGAAACCGCTTCAAACAAAGGATAATTAAATTACCCAAACACTTTAAATTAAGCAAAGAAATTTTTAAAGGAAATTAGTGGTGTCTAGTAAATTTCCACTTGACGTAATTAAGTTTGTGCTTTCTGTAGTGTCGGTGTGAACTTTTAATGGGATGCTTGGCTTTGGTAACTTGTGACATTATTCTTAGCGAGCTAAGTCATCGGGATAATGAGAGAACAACGTTGCTGGTCGCTTTGAAAATGTAAAAGTTGAAGTTACACAAAGTCAAGGACCACGCTCTTTAAAAACAGCTGAGTTTATAGACGGAAGAAGAAAAGAAAAGAAAAATAGTTTATGCATAAAGGACACAAGGAGAGAAACATAGAAATATAAAAAAAGAAAATTATTGAAATATCTAAAATAGTTTTTGCAGTGATGTGAAAACAAAATGAGAGCATTCTTCGTGGAAAAGTTGCATTGTTACATTCAGTATGTACATGGTGTCCAACAAATTAAAATAATGCAGATAAGCACCGCACAGAAAACGCCAAATGGAATTGTGTGTCCTTCAAGTGCAAAAAAATGGGTAAGAAAAGAAAGAAAGAAAAAAGTATTTATTTGACACAGCACAAAAACAATTTTAAAGATAAAGTAACAAAAAATAAAAGAACAAAACATGTAAAAGAAAAAAAGAAAAAATATTTATCTAAAATAACAAATGGGTTGTACGTCGCAGCTGTGTCAAAAAGGCTTCCGCTCAGCTTAAGCTGACGCGCTGCGAGCAGCCCGACAGCGCTGGTTTTCAGCGGGAGCCACATCGAGTGACGTAGGTACTGTACCTCTACCATGAGTTTTCCGTGCCGTCTAACGTTCACGTTCACATGCAATATATGTATAGTGACTTTAGTTCACTATTTATACCGCTAGAGGCGCTGAAAAAATTCCCATACAAATATTGCATGTGAACGTGAACGTTAGACGGCACGGAAAACTCCTGGTAGAGGTACCTACTGATCAGTTTATTGTCATTGGTAACACCAATGACGCAGATTTTTATAGAAGATAGATCGTTGTTTTACACTCGATAAAAAGAACGATACAAGTTATATTTAAAAGATATTTTACTCTTGGGGGACTTACGAGTATCACAATGTCATCCGTCTTTTCTGTCTGGAAGATTGTCTTTTTTTGTCTTCCAGACAACCTTAGGTTGGATACGAATATAGTTTTTTTGTCTTATTCTTACACTAAGCATTTTTTAATCTATAGCATTTTGTATAGAGCTGATCGAAGCGAAAATTATTCCATGTTTTTTATTTCTTCTTTTGTTTACCTACTGACGGAACATAGTCTCTCAAACTGTTATCGCTTTCACAAAACTTGTGTTACTTGACAAGTCTGTGGTTCAGATATACCCAAAGGGCTTAGAATTCTTTGCGCATCCAATTTAAACAATGCTTTCAAGGCGCTGTTGCGTCTGCTACACTTCTGCAGTGCTTCAGCGATGTGTCCTGATTCGCGGTCTTGATGCCATTTGGAGCAAAAAGACAACATCACTGCTAAGCAGAGTGCGTGGGAGCGGCAACAGCATCCTGAACATAATAACTTGTAAGCTTGATAGCCCACTGGTGTGGAAACTAACCCAGAGGACCAAGTCACTCTTTAATTAGAATAGAATAGATCTTTATTTCATGTAAACCAGATACAGGCACTTATGAAATGTCGAGACTCTAGGTGCACGGTTCCAAATAGTAGACCCTATGGAGAAGAACCGGCAAGAAACTCCATGGTAACTCTTTTCAAAAAATAGATTATAATCTTTATCAGTACAATGTTGTGGTAAGAGCTGCGAGAATAATGTAATTTAATGTGAATAAAAATAAGACTAGGATAATAATGATTTGCCTGTGAATAAGATTGCCATGGCAAGCTGGCAAGCTGACCAGTTCCGACAGACGGCACCCGTTCACGAGTATGATGCATGCGTCAGCGTCGCCAAGCTCGACCACAATGAAGGGAACTCAACGGCCCGACACACAACGCCACCATCAGCGAGACATTTTAGTGAGCATGACAGACTCATAGTACCAGACAACAGGTAGGTATTTAGAAAATATCTCTAACATCTAACTTACATCAAGCTCACATTTCACAAATTTTGTATGCATTCAAACTTTCAATTTTAAAAGATTAAGCAAAATAAGACATTTGGTACACCAAAAATAACTTCCAAGTATAAAAATGTATAGGGACATTATAAACAATGTCACAAAATAAAATTGTAAACCAATTAAATACTCAATTTAATCTAGTATAATAAATTACTCCATCGTAATAATAATAGTAAAGATAGATGCGATTAATCGCATTTTAATTATGTAAATACCTACATACAAAAATTTCAGACAGTGCCAGAGGGTAGCAGTGTGCAGGACGGAATCGTACGCCAGACATCTTTATCTTCTATATACTGATTGATGGTGTAATAGGCTTTGGACATTAAAATTTGCTTAATAAATGCTTTAAACTTTATATCTGGTAGTTCACATAAATACTAACATAGTTTATGTAGTTACCTGTATATAGAATTGATTTGAAATCTTACCGGAGCGGTGTCTGTGCTTTAACCTTTAGCAAGCAGTCTACTCTTAATTTATTAACATTAAACTTCAGCAGAATATAATATTTTTTATAATATAAACACTATTAGAGCGTGTATACAGAAAGTTAATTAAAAAGTAATAGATTTAAGCAATCATCTTACGAAATTCATTGCCAAGTATAAATTAATTGTAGATATAATAATATTTAAGTTAGCAAAATTAGCGATACTGCGAAACTTCGACGGTTTACTTAGAAAAACACAATTTAAACAGCTAATTAATTACAGTTTAATGTTAATTTTGGTCGAAAAAGCAAGGTAAACTCTTAAGTAAGATTAAATGGTTAATAAATTATGGAATTTATTAAAATGTTTATAATACAACTAGCTGTTCCCGTTAGAGATGGCCTGAGTGATGATTTTCGATATCAATGACTGCATGACAATGACAAAAAAATATCGATTACGGGAACAATGACAAAAATCATTGTCATCAATGATTTTTCTCTAACTAATCACCCCATTCACGCATTGCATGTTGTCATTCTAGTCATTGTCATGTCACAGCCGAAGCCGAAGTTCGCGTTCAATCATGGTCATTATCGAATGATGATTTTGTCGTTGTCACTGCATGACGAAATGATTTTAAAATATCGATGTTTTATACATGTGACATGATATCAGACTCAACTCTAGTTCCCGCAACTCCATGCGTGTGGACAATTAATGATGAAGCGATTTTTTTTATACCTATTTCGGACAGAGCTGTTATTTTCACGTTTATAATATAAGTAAGAATGAATTGCATCATTGATCCAGTGGTCATCAGCGTGCCTTCCCGGGTCGGGAAAAGTATTATTGGGATTTTCTGTTAGGAACCTTCTCAGTAGCAGCCTGGAGTTTGGAATTGTGCCCAATAGATGGCAATAGACTCGCCCCCTATTACATGGGACATAATAACAGCATTAGCAAAATGTAGGTATACAATATAAAGTCTTACCTTTCTAGTCTCGATCTCTTTAAGAGGTTATTGTTCTCATCATTATGAACTTTTAATATGGAACCAACCCTGAAATCACAAAAAAATAAAGTCTAGGAATACTAAATGATTTGTAGGGAACAGCAGATTTTCTTTTCGCGATTTCAAAGGTTCCATAATAAAAGTTGATCTTAATAATGAGTTCAATGATCCCTTAAAGGGATCAATTTTGCCGTAGGTACTCTTCGGGAAATACAGTCGTAGTGCTATGTACAGAAGATAACAAAATGTATTCTAAGCTTCATAAAAATAAGCTGCATCAGATATTGCGGGGCTAAAGATCTTGCCAACTTAAATACGTAATTCGTCTCCGCGTAGAAATCGCAGTATGCCTTTTAAAAATTCAAGAAATCCAGTTGGTGATGCAGACGGGCTTAACACTTGATACTCACTGCTTTACAGTTTAACAAACAGAAAAACAATAAGCATCTACTATAATTTTAATTTCTTCGTAGAAAATATCTAAAGAACAAATACAGTAAAATATAAAAACTTACTACCTACATAAAAATCGAGTAATATTTTTTTGTCGCGATTTTTATTTCCGCATAGTTACGTACCTACAGGCAAAGTATTTAGCGGTATAGTGACTTTAGTTTTCTAATTTTATAAGCATGAGATAGAAAGAAATATTCTAGCATCTGGATAAATATATTTGGGCCAAGGATCAATGTCAAATGCACGGCGCCAGTACCATGACATTGTCGGGATATGGATAGTGACGCAGCGCATGACTGTTTCTATCTCTAATTACGCATGAAATTAGAAAGAATATACCATTGGCGGCGTCTCCTTTTTGCCCGTCCATCATCTACATGACTTACAGAATTCTCGGTAAAAGTGATTAGCTACGGCGGTCTATTATACTGCATGCTACGTTCTCGATACAGCTTCCTCGCGTCACTTGGAAACTGAACGCAATTTTCACAGCTCAAACTAAACGTAAGTATTGAGTGCGTTTTCTGTGTCCTTAATACGCGCGTGTGATTCCCGCACGGAAAAAATATTTGTATGGCTACAGATAGTTGTTCTGGGTCTGGAAGTTTGAGCATGTGAAAATATTTTAAATTATTATTAAATTATTATTAAATTATGTATTTGTAAACGCACCCACGATACACAAATAATTCATATTGTGGGGCAAAGTTTAAAAAACAAAATTAGGTATCTCCAAATAGTACAATTATTGCTGCTATAGGTATTGTTATTGCAGAATAGGCATTGCCATTCAACGTGGCAATGCTGCCAGTATTCTGGGCACCCTGCCAATTTGATAGCGATGAAGAGGAGTACTTTGACGCCTAAGTGCTGAGTTTTATATTTGTATTTTAAGTTTAAGATAATTAAGCAGTGTACATAGTTAAGTTTAGTTGGCAAATAAACACATATAATTGGATAAAAAAATTGTATCTATGTTAATAAAACAATAACTAAAGTATTTAGGTATTTTTATTATTACTTTTTTGGTGTAAGAAAACTCAATTTTGAGTTAAGCTCGCCTATTTACATGTATTTTCATTTTATATTATATTATATTTGTGTTTATGTGTACAATAAAGAATAAGATAAGAATATCAGATATAAATTTAGATTAAGGGCTTTCGTTTCTTTTTTTACTTTGTTACTATCTGTGGAGACTTTTTAATGGCTTTTTATTAACCATTTAAGTTTTTATTTTTTATGTAATTAGCTGATAGTCTTCCTAAAAGTTATAAATAAAATAAAATAAAATAAATAAAATAAAATCTTCTCAAAAAAAAGTTTGTATTTCAGCAGTTCATTAATATCTAGGCTAATGATGAGATCAACATAAAAATCCTTGTATAACTTCATAATTATTCCAGTTTGCAAACCGTTCTCACAACTCTATTCTGAACAAATCCACACAAGGTTTTACCCAATATTAATTGCTTAAATTATAATTCTAACAAAGTTCATATAACGGGCGAACTGTAAGTACTGAAGTCATTTGAATACGAGTATTTCCGACCGGCGGAAATAAGAGTCGGGAATTTCACGTTGTTAAGTAAATTTTTAATGTCAACATAAAACGTAGGTAACTAAATCCCGGTTTAGAGGCGACATTAAGCTTTGCTAGTGGTCTTCTTAGTGGATACCAGACGGCTATTGTACATTCTTGTACTTTGAAAAGCATTTTAAATGTTATCGCTTGGCATCGAAAGGAAAATAAAAAGATACGCATAGGAAAAAACTAGTATTCAACATATACAATAATATACAGGATGCCCCACGGCTATGGTACACGGAGGGTTGTAGATAGGATATTTTGCTTCATGGAGACATTGTTATTTAAGTAATAAATACCGCATTCTGAGATTTTAAAAGTTGTTAACATCACCTGGGTGTCCATAAAAAAAAAAAAAAAGTTAGTATGATAATGAGAAGGAATTAATCTTTAAGATGGACCCATTCGATCGGACTTTAAAAAATGTAATATATGAAAGCCACTATTAAAAAAAAAAAAAAAAAAAAACCACTATTACTTAAGATAAAATAATTTCTCGATGAAGAAAAATATCCTATCTAATACCTAATAGACATTACGCCAACAGCGCAAAAATATAATACGATGAAGCCCTGGAATGCCTTTAAAATATTCTGTCCATATTTCCATATCAAAACACATAATAATGAGCCAAAGTTACGAATTCGGTCACCAAGCAATATAACGTCGAATTTATTTTATTCTAGATACAAGTTTTAACTTTATTTGGCTAAAGGGAATTTAAAATGTTGAAACTTTGTAGTAAGTAGGTAGTTATGTATATATTTTTGGGTACCTATTCGCTGTATGGGCGTACATTTAACATAGCCTTGTTTTAAGATTTATTTATATTATCCCCTTAATAGTCAAAAAGCTAATTAGTTTTACAGCGATCAAGTCATATCGAGATTAAGTCCTATAGCGAACTAGTCATATCTGCTATTTAGTCTTATCGACAGGTAGTCATAACGCTTCTAACCCCTAATTACAGTGTTCCATGGGGAAACGTCATGTTGGCAGAAGGGGAGACCCCTACTGGCAACACTACGGTAGTTGTAGGGTCGGTAAAGTGCGGGTGATGCTCCTGGTGTTGCAAGCGTCCATAGGTTGTGGTAACCGCTTACCATCAGGCGAGCCGTAGGTACTTATGCTTGTTTGCCACATTAGTATACCTTTCTAGTCCCGATCCCTTTAAAGGATGATTGTACTCATCGTTATGAACAAATTTTGTTATAGCACCAACCCTCAAATAGAGAAAAAAAAATCTGCTGTTCCATAAAAATATTACAATATTACGAGTTATATTGTAATATTTTTATGGAACAGCAGATTTTTCTTTCGAAACAAGGTCAGCTGGTCGAGACCAGCTGACCTTTTTTCCCGATTTCAGTATTGGTTCCTTAATAAAAGTTGTTCATAATTATGAGTACAATAACCCCGTAAAGGGATCGGTACTAGAAAGGTAGGACCTTATATAAACAAAAAGAAAACCCGTGGCCTGTGATCAAAGACAATAAGTACTATGTCTGCGCGAAAACCCTAACTATTATTTCATTCTACCTTGTAAAAAAAAACAAATATCACCTTCACCGACGTACAGATTTTCTTTTTAATAAAAATGTTACACCTTTCATGAAACACTCATGATTTATGCTATTAAAAAAGTTACAGAACAATGTTCTGCTGTACCACGTTGTTGCCTCATAAAAATATAGAGAAGCTTAATTAAAATATTTTTATTATAAAACGGATAATTTAATTTCCCAGGTTCGTTTTAAAATAGACTGGTGAAATAACCTTCGTTCATAAAGAAAATTATTTTATTTTTCTACAGATCTTTCGGATCACAAATGGCCACATTGAGCCTTGAAAAATACTAGTTTCGGTTTCTTCGGAGGACATACTCATATTTAGTGAATAGTCTAATAAAATTTAACCTTTTTAACGTATCTAGTTTAACGTTAAAAAAAATATACGATAAAATTGGGTTTACGAAACAGTGAAAGTAAAAAAAAATGCCTGTGCCTATGTTACTCCTTATAACATCAGCTACCTGCCAGTGAAAGTCCCGTCAAAATCGGTCCAGCCATTTCGGACATAAGACGGAATAAGCAGACAGACAGACGGACAGACAGACAGAAAAATAGACAATTTTTTTAATAATTGTTTTATTGTTATTTGTACCGTATAAACTTTCAATATATGCATTTAGTAAAAACCTGTTATTTTGATATTACAAACAGACACTTCAATTTTATTTAGTTGTATAGCTTTGACACACTAAACATTTATCAAGATTTTTTAAGCTCTTTTTACCATTTATACAGGGTTATATTTTTGTCTGTCACTTTTCAAGGATAATTGATTGCTAAAATATTTTAGGAGCCAAAAACTCTTCAATAAATGACTGGTATAAACGTTAATGGGGTGTAAAGCCATGAACAAAAATGTACTTTATTTTCTTAAAAATACCGTTTAGTTTAATCATCCTGCTATTTATAAAGACCTTGTAAAAAAGGAAAATTAATAGAGTTCCATTAATTTATTTTTACTCTTTTCTTTATATTTTTACGATTCATTAAATATAATTTTTCAGTAACCGATTGATGACATGTAGTAGAAGTACTTACAGTAAGTTAGTCATAGTAATTTATTATGTAACTAATTCAAGAATATCTTAAATATTTCTACTAGATATCGATTTATTTTTATACAAAACGCGGCGATCACCTAAACGTTTTCCAAGCGTGGTGATAATGGAGCGTGGTGATAATGGCAATGTCCCAGAAGGCCTATATTCAGCGGTGACCGATCGCCGAAACTCAATGGTAGAAATTGAATTTTGACCGCACTATCGTATTGGGCTATTGTCTGTAAGGATAAATGTGTATGGTAAACCATATTATAGCTATCCATAGTACATTCAGTTATCTATTCCATTTAGAACAACTCTCATTGTCCTCACTACATTTGGCCCGATTTCAGACTCGGGCCTCGGTTTAAGGCGTTGCCGCGTTGTTGAAAGGAGAACAAGAGAAGACTTACAGAATTTACTAGACTTTTAGAATCTGGTTGTGTTTTTTTTGCGACACGTTACAAATTTCTGGCTCAGCGTGGGCTGGCACGAACAAGAGTTGGGGAGGGAGTTGAACCCATACCTTCTTCAAAGCCTTATCCGTTAAGTTTTTAAACTCCCGACGATAAAGAGCAGTGTTACAATTTGTAGTGTGTACCTGTGTCTGTTTATGGCATCATAGCCCCTGAACGGATGAACCTATTTTGATTACGTTTTTTCATTTGAAGAGTTGAAGCTACGTTTCATGAAAATCTGTTCAGCCATTCAAAAGTTACAGCTCTTTTTCTAGTTAAAGTCAGGATTTTTGATGGTTAGGTTATTGTAACTACAGTTTCAATTGGTTTGTGAAGAACGAAATAAAACAAAAAGCTAGCTATAAATCCTAGTGAGGGGCAATGTTTTTATAAAAAAAAAAAAAAAAAAAAAAAAAAATACCCCGGTAAGTAAAATAATAAATAAATAAATAAAATATAACATGGAAAGTTTGGGCGTCCGTTCCCGTTTGATTCAATTGAGTTCCCGCTTCGATGCGTTGTCGCCGTTGTCGGTGATCAAAGGGAAGTACTGTTACGTATTTACTTTAACGTTTCAAAGAGTTTATTAGAATTTTGTATTGAAGAAATAGTGTTTCCTATTTAACTTTCGTAGTCCTGTGTAAATAAGCTGGGGAGATATTCTGTGAGAATACTTCGAATGTAACTCTAAGGCCCAAGTTCACCGCCAACATAATAGATGATTAGAGCAATATCAGCCGTTTAAACATGAACTTTGTATGGGCAATCGGCCGATTTCATTTGAAACATCTGTTATATTGTTGGTGAACATGCCCCTTTATCTTTGACAATTTGACATACGGAAGTAATAGAGAGGTGCAACTTAAAAAAGGAAAAAAATATTCTGAAAATATTCAGTACAAAATTCATTGTGCAATTAATATTATTCGAAACATGAAGAGAATAATCGTGAAAATTACCAGAATCAATTAGGAAGTAATTTATTTACTACAATCGATGCTCAATGGAGCCGGTGCCTTATTTACATACTGATTTTTAATCAATCCATTTAAATGTGTACTCGTGTGAGACTGATAATGATATTGTAGTTATCGGTTTTTTTTTTGGCATTCTGGAAATAATAGTAAAATATATTATGTTATCATTTAACACTGCTAGCTGTGTTTATGGTGTCAGAAATCAACAATGAATAGAAAGGGGGTGATTCAGTAAAAAAAAGCCTTTTTAAAACGCTTTTATTAGCTTCACTTGTAACTATGTAAAAAAATCATGGAAGTTAAATTTGACCCACTTCCTGGTTTCCGATTGAGCTGAAATTTTGCATACACGTTTAGTTTGGATGACAAAAGCGTTTTCTTACATAGAACGAAATCACCATTTATTATTATTTTTAGAACTGAATGAATAAATTAACGGAAATCTTTTTTTACATGTAAGTTTTTAAAAAGTTTAGTGCAATAAATATCAAGTAGCTATTTCATGATAATAATAGTTTTGGAAGTGGATTATCCATTATAACTTTTGAAATAAGTATTATTCTGTCTATTGTTCACACAAGTTTCTAAGTAGGTTAATAGATAAAGTTATTGGTTTTATCAAAAACTGCTATATTATTATTATATTCGGCTCTGTTCGGAGGAATAAGATTTATATTATAGAAAAATAGAGTATATATCATGGATTAATAAAAAATATATTTGTCTTATCTTATTACTTTGTAAACAATCATAACCCAGATTGATTGATTGATAACCAAATTATAAAAAAACTGCAAGTGTTTTTATTAGTTTATAAAAACGTATATAATTACTATCTGTTTGTATTTTATTGAGCTGTGTCCAATGTTGTAAAAATGCGTGTATCATAAAGACTTTTGAAAAAAAAAAAAAACAATTCATTGAATCGCGATCCAGCAAACTTCCAGAATGTTCAAATTAATTTTTGTTTCGCTCGATGTGAAATGTGAATAATATAACGTAGCCACATTTCACAAATAAAATTATAATTATCAAAGAAATGAAAATCTAGAAAAGAAACTTTAAATGTATCAATTGACAGCAACTACAAAGATTCTACAATGTAGAAGATTTTTTTTTTTTTTTTTACTCTCTTAAATATCTGTGGGTTTTTTATTTGGATTTTTCATAAAATGTAAGGCAGTGACAAAAAGAAAAGTGTTGTTAATTCATCTGATAGATGGGCGTGTTTTTTGTCGCAAATTGAGTTCAGTTTAGAAACAATTTTAGTCAAAGCAATTTGATTTCTGTATTTCATTGCCAACCCCTATAACGTAAATCTTGCCGCGAACTCCCTACGATCAACCCCTGTACGCGAAACCCTGGGGTTCGCGTACCCCACTTTGAAAAACCCTGCTCTAAACCGACACTAAAATAGTTGGCACAGAGCTCGGCAAGCAGATGATGCGTCAAGTTAAATGAGTTGCTAATAAATTAAACTTATCTTAAAGTATTACAAAAGCTGACGGCTAGTAACAATTAAAACTTTAAATTTAAATAAAATGATTGTAAAACTTTATGTAATAAATAATATTATTTAATTACTACACAAGTATGAAAGTTGACGATAACTTAGTAATAATACTAAAATTGCTTTTGGTCAGACTTATAAATTCTACTGTAATAAGCTGTTCAAGCATACTTTAAATTGTTTATAAGTTTTAAACTGTCATTAAACATTTGAACAGCTGTCAGTAATAAATTAGCTCGTCAAGCGGCACAGAATAAAATTGCATAAAAAAAAAACAATACTAATCAGCATTTTCTGTTTTTCTCGGTACCTCTCCTGTCACAGAAGACGTAGGTAATGTTTTTTTTTTTCTGAAAATGATATTGGTACTTTGTACAAAATGTACAAAGTATATGACGACACGGTTGGCGCAGTGGCTAAGCATTAGCTTTCTGCGCTACGTGCCGCGGGTTCGATCCCTGCACGGAACAAATATTTGTTGATCTACAGATAATTGTTTCGGGTCTGGTTCTATGTGCATGTGACATGTATGTTTGTAAACTGTACCCTCGATACAGGAGAAATCCTAGTGAGGGGCAAAGATATTAAAAAAAAAAAAAAAAATACACTTTAGGAATGGAAACTTGTAAGTGCTCTACAGAATACTTCTAGATACTCAAAGACAGAATACTATCACGGAGATATTTGTTTAACAGGGCTTTGAAGAACACGGCTGGCCTTTATCCGTTTTGGGTATTAGGTACGATTAATTAACTCCTTAGTGTTAAAGTTGCTAACGAATCGTAACCTATTTTATATTTAAGAAAGTTTCTTCTATAATTAAATATGAATTATTTGAGAAGTTCTTTAATAGTTTTAGTCATAATTTTTGGGCAATTTATATTAGTTTATCTTAATTCAAACTAAGTTTTCATATGGAAAACTAGTAGGTAGTACAGGTATAATATTATAGTTAACAGTTAAATAAATAAAAAAATAAACATTCTGTTTTGTTTTCATAATGTTGAGTTTTTTTTTTTAATAAGGCATTGATATACCGAATAACATAAAACCTGATAATAAAACGCAACAAAACCAACACTCGTATAAATCTACATCAGTCCGCAGTGATCTCACGGATGCGAACAAAACGTAAGAAAAAGTCAAGCTGACATTTGATAAATTGCAAGAAATAAATATTTCCTCTGCAGTTTTCCTCAAAAGCCTGTGCTTAATCGCGGACATGCAATTTCCTCGTAGCACCATATATTTTTCTAGCAATGTTGCATTTCTCGCGACATTTTTTCCAACTTTTAAAATTAACTTCACTGCGGCTGGTAGTACATGTCGTGAAACTACTACAGCCTGTATAGAACTAGCAAACTTAATTTCACTAACAGAAATAAATTATTTTGTTTTCTCCTCGACTTTATTGCGTTAAAAATAAGGTTTAAATTTGAGCGTAATTTTTGTAAGTCACTTTTGGAGTTACATTTTGCAGGCTCAAATTCTCGTTTCTGAAGCTATTTACCAGCTACAACCGCTTTTAACCGGTTTACTTATACTGTGTTTTGTTAGAAGGATTAATTTTTTCAAACATTTATACTGGTACTTGTGGGCTATCTCTGATAACCGTAAAAGGGTTGTTGTTTGCGGAAATATTCCGTGCTCCTTCATTAGAGACGTCCATGTAGTGAATTTTAATTGTGTTTTAAGCATCACATTTAAATTCTTTAGCAAAAGTTTTGGGGTTTTGGTGTTTTGTTTAAGGCCTTGTTATATTAGACCAGGGTCGATAATAATTTTTAAAACCAAAAACAATAATAGTATCTAGTAGGTATGAAACCCATTGGAAAAGGAGGAGAATAGTATAAAAATGAAAGGAAAAATAATTTACGGGCGATCTGAGGTCGGGAAGGGGAAGAGGGGAATTGTAAAAAACGGTTCGTTGCCGCCGCCGCGCCCCGCCCCGCTGCCCGCAAGATTCGAAGCAGAGGCCTTAATACATTGTTCTATTACGATAACCAAAACAAAATTAAAGCTGTATTTAAATGTATTTTTAAGTATTTTCATTATGATGCCTTTAACGAAACCCCTCATTCTGTATTCAAGGTGCTTTACATTTTAAAAGGCCAGCCTGCCTCGTTATTTTCTACAAACGATAATTATTATACCGAAAGTATTCAGATTACGGAGGATTCGACTTTTTTCAATGCTAAATTTGCACTTGGATTTGCTATGACATTGGTATTGGATAAAATTGATTGACGCGGCCGTTTATGGTACGTTTGTATAGTTAACGTTAACTTTAACCTACCCAGGTATTATTATGTGAAGAGAAAGAAAACTTTGTACCCCCTTTTAAGCATATTGTGTGCACAGAGGAGTATGAGATTTGGCATAGTAAAAGTTTATAATTATGGAGAAGGAATGCATAAAGTTAATTTTTTTATAAAATATTACGGTCGAATTTCGACTACTGAGCAACCACTAGTTTATCGGATATTTATCTCATGTAATTTTGTCACTTGTGGAGGCTGTTTCCTTGAACCCCTCTTACTTGCTTTGCGTTGTGTAATTGTGTTGCGTTTGCTTGGTCTGCTGGAAGAGATTTCTTTAGAAATAAGCAGTAACTTTGTGCAATGTCATCTTTCCTATTTAATTGTAATTATTCTTCTTTCTGTGTGTACATAAATTGTTAAATAAATAAACCCCAGTTCAGGGCCATTTTCTTGTCACGCGGATTTAGTGAGCAATTTAATAGATAATAATTAATAAATAATTTAATTAATTATTATATATTAAATTGCTCACTAAATTGGTTACAATATATGTATTTAGGTACCCACTCATTGGAGTACCTAAATACATATTATATTGTAACGTATAATTTAGTAAGAAACATTGGTTTCTTACTAGATAAAGAGAAGTAATTTGAAAGAATGCTCTCCGTTTTCTTAAAAGTCAAGTTATGAGTTATGAACTGTCTCCGAAACATAAAACTAAGTAATGTATGTACTTAATATCTTATTCATACATTATTTGTTACTTTTATTATAATGGTAAGATCAACTTAGTAATTCTGTAATAAGTATACCTATAAGTAAATAAACTTTCAAAAGTCAGTGATGCGAATATTTATAATAGGTATCTACTTAAAAAGTCTAGAAAGTAAAGTTAGTATTTTTCTGAGAAACCACCTGAGCTCTGTTATGGGCTTATGAAATGGATAAAATAAGGTACCTAACTTAGTTACCTAATTTATGTGTAGATATTTCTATCTTTTTAACCTTTAGATTGAAAGTAACTTTTGATCAGGCTTCTTTATGAAAGTTAAAAAGTTATCTATGGCCTAAGCAGTCGTAATAGGATAAGTGGAAGAATTTTATTGAATTCCTTTGACATAATGTAGCGATCTAACAAGAAAATATCGTTAGTAAAATACGCTCTGTGTTAAGCGACTAAATCACTATAATAACCTAAACTGCATTGCAATCGGTCCATCCGTTTTGGAGCTTTGATGCCACAGACAGATACAAATATATACTGATATATAGAGACACAGATACATACTACAAACTTATAACAGCCCTCTATTTTGTCGGGGGTTAAAAAGAAGAACCATGATTGGTTATTTGATTAGACACCAAAAATTTATCTACCATTATAGGTAGAAAGAAAAATAGAAGGAAAAGATGAAGCCCAAGAAGAAAGTACATAGATCAAGAAAAAAGCAAGTATAGAGACATAAAAAGAATCAAAAGATTGGATACTAGTGGACAGCACTTAAATTTTGGATGAACCTAAAGCTGAGATGTACAAGCACACAAAGTTAGATTAGCAAGTTAAAGTGATCATGGGGATGCTACATAAATAAATAAATCCAGCCCATTGCTGTCCCACTGCTGGGCACGGGCCTCTTCTCTGAATGAGAAGGGTTAGGCCTTAGTCTTAGGATGCTACATAGCTCATAAAATTCCAACGCCTAAGACCCGTAAAATTGTATTATCATCTAGCAGTTACATGTAAATATTTCTCAGTGAATGTTATTTTAATTTTTGGCAAACGACCAAAGCATAATTTTTTTAATAATTGAAAAATAGTAATTTTGTTCTGACTTGAAAATTGATTTCCATGAATAGATTCCATGATTACAGAAAAAAATAATATTTTATGCATTGAATAAATACTTAATAAGATTCTATCTAGGACATAATACGAGTATGTCAGGCGAACGCTCTGTAGTTCGGTTACAAGATTTTGATAAGAATGAGACAAAATACTTTAAGGTACTTATAGAAAGAGGGAGACGGCAGCGAAGCAAATAGCTTTTCTCCCGTGCTATCGGTAGATTGAAAAGATAAAAGTACTTATATTTTTACAAGAAGTTTGAGCAAACAAAATATACATCTACATTCATAAATATTTAATCATGTTTGAAAGGTAACGATTTGATGATTGAAAAAGTTTTTTTTACTTCTTTTACTTTGTATCTACCATTTTTGATGGAATTTCCCGAGTGTTTATTTATATTCCAAGATTTTCATAAAATAATAGAGTGGATAAGTTGTTGTTAAGTGGATGTTCGACAAACCTGAGTGTTTTTCAAAATTTACTGGATATGGGTATATAATTCATAAAAGCACAATTAACAAATAAACTATACCTAATTAACAATTTTTTGTCTAATTTATCCGGCAAAGTAGACATAATGGAAAATCTAATTATAAAAAATCCTATAACAATTTTTAGACTGAAAGAACGAACTTTTTTTTTTACAAATGACACAACCGCGGTTTAAAAATGACAATATTTATAAAGAAATATATAAAAGATATATTATAAAAAAATCAACTAGAAAAAAGCCAGACTGAGGTGAATAATTTAACAGGCTAGAGAGTTGATTTTAGTCGGTACATTCTATTATTCTCCAGACCAGAAAGTTGACGTACAGTAACCAAATACCAATATTCAATATACCTACGTGTGCCATATTCCCACCTAATTACATATATCTAAACCTTAGTTACCCAATTTTACATTTTGCCTGTCAAACTTGTCATTTACAATTGATGTAGGTTTAATACACAAACTACCGCGAACTAATTACACATGGATTGTTATATTATAAAGTTGAGCCCCATAACATGTTAGATGTATAAATCATCGATATTTTAAAATAATTCCGTCATGCACTGACAACGACAAAATCATCAATGCCTACAATTATCACTCATTAATGACCTTATCTGAATAAACGTAAACTTCGGGTCCGGCTGTGACATGACAATGGCAAGATGACAGCATGCAATGCGTGAATGCGGTGACAATTAGAGAAAAATCATCGATGATTTTGTCATTGTTCCCGTCATCGATTTTTTGTCATTGTCATTGATATCGAAAAATCATCTGTCAGCCCATCTCTACTACATTACGATTAGGACTACAATGTAGGTACAATACAGCGTGTAGCATCAAGCTTGTATTCCCAAAGGGTTAGGCAGAGGTGTATAGTATAAAGGACCCATACTTCGCCAATGCCCTTATTAGTCCTATGTAAATTTAATATTATATTACTCATCGTTAGCTCCTTATCATCTACCTACCTTGTTTCCTGTAGTTACACACTGTATCTTCTTTTCTTTTCACTCTTTCCTGTCTCAGGTCTGCTGGCAGAAATTTCTTTAAAAATAAGCAGTACCTTTTTTATCTTGACTTATTTTCTATTTCAATGTCATGTGTGTGTGTACATAAATAATAAATACATAAATAAATAAAATTCCGGGCTGCTACCGATAATTTCCATACAGAACTTTGCCCAACCCAGGAATCGACCCCGAGACCTCACTGTCTGTAGCCGCACTTGCCCCCACTATACAATGACGCATTCAACGAAGCGAACTTGTGAACACTTCAAATATTTGAACACGAGACTAGACTCATGAAATCGAATCGAAGTAACCCGTCGAGTAAATAGACTGGCGTAGAAATATCTGTGTGAGCGAGATATTGCTTTACACGGCTTGATGAAATTTGTAATGAAATATTTCCAAGGTAAGACATATTTTAGAAGAAAATCCGATGATAAATACCATAAATATGTGTCCGTCCAAAATAAAATTACAATACAACTGGTAGGTACTTTGTATGGTCATTAGGAGATACCCTTCGTTTCTATGGCATATCCAGTTAGTCCACATATTTTTTATTCTTTTAAATTATTATTTTTTCTACTCAATTTTACACTGTTGCCATCCTAAGAAAAATGTATTCTCTGTCTATGCACCTGACCTCTTCTTATTACCTATGTCTATCATTCTAGTGTGTCTTGTTTTTGTGGCCAATAAATGATTTTTCTTTCTTTCTTTTCTTTTAGTTCTTCAAGGTCGGCTTTGTATGGAATCCCGCTAAACTGCATGGTTTAAACACATACACACACCCTTTCTAATTTTCGTAGTAGGTATCTACGAAATTTGCCCAATTTGGGTACTATCAGGATCCCGCAAACTGAAGGCATTATGTGAATGCTCTAATAGAAATTCTCTTACCGCTGAAAGGGATCCTACAAGGATGCTGAGAGGATGATTAGGTGCAACAGAGTAGACATAAAATATGTCTAAGTAGTGCACATTGCTAATTCTTTTGCAATGTTGTGTACCTAATGGTGAGCAAGGTCGCCAGTACTCCTTGGGAAAGCGTCGAAGACAACGCCAGTATCAGGGTCGGCATCGCGCGAGTTATGCCCCTAGTGTTGCAAGCGTCCATAGGTTACGGTAACCGCTTACCGTCAGGCGGGCCGTATGATTATTATGTCACATTAGCAGAACAAAAATAATTTGTATGGTGAAACTGGTCAAACCAAAAATAATATAATAGACTAGAAATAGAAATACTCTTTATTGTACAATGTACACCTGATAAAAAGAAGCAATTAACATAATAATTACAATGAATCATTACAGAATAAATTAAAAAGTATTCCGATTTCTCGATACCAATATTCAATGCCATCTTTCACATAGAATGATGCTTCTCCGTTTCTGCGCAATTGCTGCGAGAAATATACCCCTGAGAGGTAATATCCTTGGCTAAACTCTTTTATGTTGTAAATACAAAAGTTATCTATTAAGTAAAGTAAAGTTAAACTATAAATACCCTTCAAGAAAAGCGTCGCACTAAGTGCTCGGAAACAATTTAGGTACTAGTATCTAAGTATTTTCTCTTCGATAAAATAAGTCCATAAAAGTGTTTTAATAATATCTAGGGAGATCCTTTCTGGACGAAAGGATATAAAACGTGTAAAGAATTATTTAGGGCTGTTTTACTTTCAAGGAAAGTTAAAATGTGAACACATTGCGAGACACTGAACGCCTATAGACGAAATAACAATAAAACTTCTTTTGTCTCGTCTATTGTCCCGTAGTGTTAAGTTATATTACATTTTCAAAGTATTTTTATGCAGGTTCGAACTGTCTCATCGGTCTAATTTTCAAGTGCGGCTGCTAAGCGTAAGTTTGTTGGTTCGATTCACGAGTCAGGCAAAGTGATTCTGGGTTTATTTTTTGAAAATTCTCGGTAAGTAGCAGCATGCAATTTGGTAATGGTTTAATATTTAACTGAAAAACAGATATAGTAAAACAAAAACGTTTCCAATAAATAGTAAATGACCACTAAAATTTTAACCCCATTTTAATTTATAATGTTATCCAAATATTTAACATCTCGTTATTCCAAATAAATCATTGTTTACCCAAACATAGTAAATGATAAAATAAACAATATTAATTAATTTTCATTTTTGTTATAACATATTTACTGCACAGTCACCGACAAACGTGTTGGCCATAACTGTAATATATTTTAGCAGCGCGTGTGATCATAAAATAAAGTGTTCTTTTGACGCTAACGCGAAGACGTGAGAGGAAACTAGATACAACATATCGCCGACGTAATATGATTGATTGGGAGCAGCCCGTGGATTACCTGTGATAAAAGATTTTCAAGGAAGCCTGGAGTGATTCATAAGTTATTAAATGTACCTAGAAATTAAGATAAAAATGTGATTTCTAAGTACGGTAGTAAGTAAGTAAGTAAATGTTTAATTTCTCATCATCACATTATAGATACAGAGTCACAGTAAAACATTTAAATAGAGACTGGTGTCTGTGATAGGTAAAACCTGTGTTACAGATCACCAGACTACCCTCTGAAGAGACTAATTGCACCTACTGAGATTCTCGATGTTTCAATTACACTGGTCAACAGTGGTTTTGTTGCCCTTGATATAAAAACGGTTTCGGGTAATTTCATGCCAACAGTTAATGAAAATAAGAATGATTATGGGATATTGGCTCTGGTTTTCTTTAAATTTTATTTTCATATTGCACTAAAAAGTAGTATATATGTATGAGAAAGCAAAAAACCAGTATATTCTATAATTTCAATGTAGTACATGGATAGGTACAGGATACTACATTACGGAGCGTTATTCTATCAGCGGAGGGTGATGGTACCTTGATCTTGTGTAACAGTAGTTTCAGACATAAGGAAAGAAAGGACATTACTTCCTGTTCTGTTAATCGCTTCTGTCAGGTAGCATGTGCCGAAATAGAAAGCCTTACTATTTTATGTGTGTAAAGACCACCTGCATCAAATTTTCTCTCATTTCTGATTAACAACAATATTTAAAAAAACATGTGTTTGATAAAGAGATATTGGTGGCAATTCTGTTGCGCATATGACAGTACTAAACCAGACTAAACGTGTCTATCACTTTCTTTTTCTATTGAAACAGAAAGAGACAAACGGCCTTGTTTAGTTTCGTCCTGTCAAAGTGCACAATAGAATCACCACCCAGACCACCAGTATTGTATTCCTTCTGTAGCGACATCCATCGCCACATAGAAGAACTACTTAGCAAGTTAACAAAACTAACAACAGTGGCGCGAAAATATGAATTTGATCAATCAGATTACGAGGTCTACATCGCGCAAGGAAAAAGATAATCGTATCTAACACATATACAACTGTCCGACATCAACCGTCGGGCTTCGGCCCGCCAGGCAATATCACCTCGCCTGGTCGGAGGATCCTCCCTTTTCAATAGAGGAACACTATACCTCGTTACTCCACACTTGAAATATTGTGATAATTTTTTTATGAATATGCTTAGGTCACTTCTCAATTCTCACTACACTTCTCTCACCAAAACCTGTGGTAGAATTTCATGTTGAGATCTCGATATTTTATTTTGAAAACAATAAAACGCGCAGTCGAAACCGCGAGCAACAGCTAGTCGCATATAAAAAGAAAATTACAATTCGTACTCCATTATTCCAAATAGAATTAATCGGTACATACGAATATCGCTCAAATAAGTAGTTGAACAAACAGAAATCTACGTATATTACGTTGGAGACTACGCAAGTTCATTCCACTGCCGTCACCCGTCTGTGGACCACAACAATAGGAATAGTTTCCATTGTATAACTTTGACCACGGAGTTGGTGGACCACTTGTGTTTACACGAAATGCTAACAAATTGACTTGTAAGTTTACGCCGTCTGTTGTATTAGGGCTGATTTCTCAGTAATTTACCACACAAGTAATTAGGAAGTGAGTTATGTGGATCAGTGGATCTGATTTTCTTTTTGTGTTTTTCTTTTGTTTAATATACACGAATTTATGGAATAATGAAATTCAAAATGAAATAAATAGTAGTTTATAAAACTAAACTTTAAAGACTAAAAAAATCCAAAATCCAAAGACCAAAAAGTCCCAACTTTATGTTCATTACAATTTTGTTACATATTCCATGCTAGAGGTCACACCAAAACGATAGACGAAGAAGACATAAGCATTAAGCATGGTCTCCTCCCGTATATGTTTTTATATATCGTACGCTAAGCAGTCGAATTCGTAATTACAGTAAAATTTTATCACTGTTTGGAGCTACCATCGAGTTACAGTTACTGTTAGCCTGTATCATCCCACTGCTGGACAAAGGCCTCCCACCTTGATTTCCATGCTGTTCGATCATGTGCCAATGATGACCAGTCCTTGTTGAATGTGTCTAGTTCGTCCCACCATTTATTTCGCGGTCTGCCGCGTCGCCCTTTTGCTGTGTCAGGGCTCCATTGCGTGGTTATTTTGGCCCTCAGTCCAGACGGCATACGGCAGACGTGGCTAGCCCACTCCCACTTTAGTTAAGCGGCTTTGATAAAATAAATTACTAAATCACGGCATAAAATACTTTAGCGTAAACGGGAGACAATATATTTTTAAAATTGTAGTTACAACATATTTTGGTAAAGTTGACAACGGATCAGCGACTCCTCTGGTGTTGCGGTTATTTATGGGTAAGCTTTCTATTAAATAAATATATCCAACTCATTACTGTCCGACGGCACAAGACATCCAAACTTTTTAGAATGAGAAGGCCAGGGGTTAGGCTGTAGTCTGCCACGCCGGCCTAGTGCGGGTTGGTGGACTACACACACCATCGAGAACTTTATGAGGCCCTCTCAGATGTGTAGGTTTCGTCACGATGTTTTCCTTCACCGATAACGCAAGTGACGCACATGAATCTGAAAAGTCTAGAGGAGCGGGACGGGTTCGAACTCAGATCCTCCTGCATGGAAGGCAACCGTTCAACCCCTATTAGTGAAAGAATATTTAGAATCGGTTCAGTAGTTCCAGATCTTACACCTACAGTCGCGGTCTGAAAATGTTTACCACCTTATGGTCTATAATGGCTTGCACATTTTTGTTTCTTAGGGCTGACTTCAATAAAGATGACAATTATCATAGACGTAGGACTTCGCTTACGCTCAGACTGGCTCAGACTGTTATTGATCTATTAATAGGCCTGGATTGTATTTGACATGAAAAAAGAAAAAAAAACATCTAAAGAGGTGAAATATAAGCTTTTATTGTAAAGAGGAGCCATCTCTCTCCAATACCTAACTGAAACCGACCTTGACCAATCTACTGCCTCTTTCTATGCCTAATTACGTAGAAAGAGATAGACACCTTTGAAACCGACCTTTAGGCATAGTGCATATGTGCTTTAGGTTTCAGTTAGGTATTAAGGAGTGATAGCTACACTTTATATTTAATTTCGTGGAGCAATTCAATAATAAATTCGGTCCTTAGATTAATTATTGATTGGTTTCGGCAGCGGAGACCAATCAATAATCTAAGATTCAGTTCATAAAAAATTACACTCGACATAAAAAAAACTATTTCTTCTGTATCTATTTATTTTCATATTCTTTATAATTTAAATATTTCTATATAAAAACAAAAACATTTAAAATATAAATGTCTATTAATAAAAAGAAATAATTTTAAAATCTGGTGTAGACTCCATCAGCAGCTATGACGGCACGTAATCTATCGGGCATGGAGGCGACAAAACACACACACAGTGCACAAAGTCCCTCTGATGTCTTCCCATACTCGAGCACAATGTGAGAAAAGAACTTGAGGGTTTCTTTCCTTTTGGGAGTCCATTAAGCCACATAGATTTTTTGTTACATTTAAATTAGAAGAACGGGCAGGCCACTGAATCAGCCGCATGTTACGATGAAGTTGAACCTCCCCTTCGTCTCCATGTCGCTGGATCCAAAATTTTACGGTGAATCGAGATATATTGAGTTCTCTTGATATAGCATAGCACTAATATTCCACCCGTCTTCATGCAAATACACATTATTTCTGCCTTTTGCTGCAAGGGTTACTTGCACAGAGAGTTAGCGAAGTCAGGTCTGTGGTTACTTGCCATTATTTTATTGAAATTTATTAAACTTTTATATTGCTATTGGCTTACAACTATTTGACAAATGTCACAGTAATATAATTAAAAAATATATGAGTTTACGTCATTATTTAATCAAAAAGTCATTGACCACCTTTTTGCTATGCCAAATACTTCACAATTTTATACGCAATTTTAAAATGTAATATGTTTTTTGATATACTATCTTAGACCTTATTGCGCACAGTTTGAGATAGAATCGAATTTGAAATCTGATAAACATTCTCAGTCCGCGACTGTACATTGAAACAAAAAAAATTACCTCTTTTTAATATTGGTATAGAACCCTTGCTTTGATTTTAACACTTTGTCACTGTGAAAAGGAACAGTTCTTTTTCCGCACTTTTTTCTATCAAGTGTCACCAAGATAAAACACCTAACTGAGGAAAAGTAAGTAAAGCAAAAAAAACACGCGTGATGGATGCCCCTTACTAAACTAAACTAAAAAGGTTGAACGGGGTTCTCACATTGTTTTACTTTAACCGTCTTTGTTGTTAAAACTATATAGGAATACTTACCTATTGGATTAAGTTTTTTTTGTTCTTAGCTGGTTGTGTACCTAATATTTTTTTATGTAGTGCGCATAATTTGAGAGTGATTCAGTCTCTGTTCCTAAATGCAACCGCAGTATTGGGATATCACTTTAAAACAAAGCGAAAATTCGACTTAGTATGGGGGACACGCATAATTTAAAGCCTTGCGCTGGCCTAGTGCGGGTTGGCGGACTTCACACACCATCGAAGACCTTATGAGGCCCTCACAGGTGTGCAGGTTTCCTCACGAAGTTTTTCCTGTGATAATAAAATTTCGGTCCGCACATAAATTCTAAGTCAGAGGTGCGGGCCGAGTTTGAACTCAGACCCTCCTGCATGAAAGGCAAGCGTTGAACAGCTAGGCTATCGCTGCTTTCTTCAATTAAAATAATTAATAAACAGTTAAAATCGCGCGCGCTTCATATTGTGGATGTTTTATTTTTTATGCATATCTGCCCAGTATCATTGTTTAAATATACCTACAATATACCCTTGTTCGACTAGCTAGGGCGCCGAGGCAAAACACTAAACACGTAAGTGTGCCGCTAACTGAAAAAGTTTGGGAACAACTGGATTACGCTACTCTTTTTGTAGATATTTGCGATGAATTTGTAGCTTATTGGCTTAGGGCTCAAGTAGGGAGAGGCTGAAAGTCGCGCGGAGCGCAAACCGGTGCGCAACGCGTAGAAAGGCGCGTATCTCCGTTCATGGCGAGCGAACGAGAGAGCGACACGCCGCTTTGCGCGCCGCGCGACTTTCCACATTTCCATAATTGAGCCCTTACATGGCACGTTGTTAATGCCGTAGCACTAAAAAGGCCAATGAATTAAAATAATTAAGACCGTGTTAGCCTCATTTTGCCTTCAAATCTTCAATATCGGAGCTTACTTCTAGATTATTATAACCTCGAATCTTGAAGCTACGAAAACACAAACATTCTTTGCCAACATAGAACTCGAAGTCATAAGCTATGAACAAATATTTTTGAATCTTAACCTAGAAAATTATTTCCTAAGCATCTTACTGGAGGCCAAGTCACGGGTCTATCTACGACACGGAGAAGTAAGTACACTAAATAGAAATACTTCTACGTCTTTGACATTAATATTCTACAATATACGTGAGTACGTTTACAGACACGAATAATGGTCTTTCCATACGCGAAATCGGCTTAGGCCGGTTAGAAAAAGCTTTATAACTACGCACAGCATAAGGGTGTTAATAACGTCATTCGCCTCGGCTGGGCTCGGACGGATATGTCCTTTATACCGAAGACGTAAAAGTTTTTTCAACCGGGTTTAGCCGATTCCGCGTCGATAAATGTGGGAGACCCTAAACCATGTACTTAGGAACAGACCCGGAGCAATTATCAAGATTCTATGCTCCATAGTGTGTAAAGCCTAGTAAATGTCTAAGCTATTGTGCCAATCAAGTTACGGGCAAAAGTATTAACATGCATATTGTTATTATTACTCTATAGAATGAATCTAACCGCATTTGTGATGTATGTGGGGCGAAAGGTATTAAATGACGATCGACTTTAAAAAAAAAAAATGTATTTGTATAGAGGTACACGTAATGGTAACATTTTAAAGATACAAACATAAACTCATTGGAGTTTCACTGCGCATCAGTGTCATCCACCATAAAATAAAAATAAAAAACATACGCGTCGAATTGAGAACCTCCTCCTTTTTTTTGAAGTCGGTTAATAAATAAAGAAAAACATAACAAACTGAGATAATGATATAAGGAGGTAATAACTGCATAGGCGTTATTCTGATAATATGTATTGCCGCGACTATACACGGCATACACTGTAAATATCAATTGCTGTTTTCGCTAGAACATTGTCATTCCATTTGCTTTCTTATCCATGTCCTGAGCCAACGCCAAGATCTTGTTCTAACAAACTTGTTGACAATCCATAGTCTTTGAGATATCTTGGCTGTCTAGTGTTTTTATTTACTCTTTGCTGCATATTGGAATTGAAAAAGAAAATACGAGGTTTGTGTCACTTGTTTATTATCTGCAGCGAAGACAAGAAATGTAGGTTTGTTACCTAAGGGTAGGTTTAGTGTGTATCCGGGGTCGCGGGCCCACAGAGTGGGGACTCTGTGGCGCTCTCACCGAAGCGACCCCCGAGAAGACGGCGCGCACTGGTCGGTCCTGCGCGCCGTGCACCGCACAGCGAGGGTACCGGGGGGACCACTTTACAGTCTCCCCCGGGACGTGCCTGGGAGGGGGACCTGTTTACAGTCTCCCTCCCCGAGAAGTGCCCTAATAGGCGTGGCACCGGGGTGGGCTTCGGCGCGGTCTTTTAAGAGTACCCGAAGCCCACCTGTAGGTGCCGAAGTGGACCACCGTGGTGAATTTAGCCGGTAGGAGTCCGTCACACCCCTTCGCCCCCCCCAGGCGGAGGACAGCCCATGATGGGTTCTCACCACGTAAAACAAAAAAAAAAAAAAAAAAAAAAGGTTTAGTGTGTATGCTTGTTGCATTTTAAATAATAAACTGTACCCACGATACAGGAGAAATAGAAGTGTGGAGCAAGGTTTTAAAGAAAAAAAAAGAAAAGACTAGTAATTCAGCGTCACATTTTCCATTAATTGTTACTCTGTAAGCAAAACAGCGACTGGGTGTAAAATCTTGAACAAACGACTGGAACAGACTTTGAACAGAGTAAGGATTAAGACCAGCTGAAAGCGTGAGATTCGGATCGGACATTGATTGATGAGTTGGATGTTTTTGTTGATAAACTCCGTTTAAAATATTGAAGTTAACGAGTTGATTAAGGGGCAATGTCTGTTTTTTTAGTTACTTGCGTGTTTTTTTTGGTGTAGAATTAAATTATACCTACTATTAGTGATAGCACAGTTTAACAAAGATATAGGTATTAGTGTTACCAGATACTAATATATACGGTTAGTGGAGTTTGTATGTGAAGTAGAAACCAATTGCACATGTTTTTAAAATTGAAAAAAAATGGATTGGATCTCGCCGGGCGGAAACGATTTTAGCCAGGATGGTCGACCGGAAAAATTGGTGATTGTACATAGGGATGTTCAACCAGCTAGTGAATTTATCGGTACACAAGGCATTCCAACTTAAACCTTTGGTCCAGTGAACCCTGGACAACCAGCATCGTTACGAAACTTGCTGATAGTCATTTTTGTCACTACATTCACATCAAAGTTAAAACAAAGTTTATTCTTTCAACTGGACCTTTGCAGGCACTTTCAAAACGTCGTGATTCTAGGTGCAGGGTTCCAACTGGTTCATAACAGTGAGAGAGAGGGGTGCAATGAATGACCCTCTACGAATGACGATTTCTGAGTTCGTCTGTCACACCCTGTGCCATCAGCGTCGATACCACCAATGCTGTCTGGCTAATCTTTCTTCAACAGCATGAGCAATCACCATGTGATAGCTGGTCCTAGGTCTTAAAATTTACGCTATGTGTGCTAACGTGACCTCGGCAGAGTTGAAGCCCGTTGTTCTTTTATGGTAGAGTTTAACGTTTTTACGACAAAGCTAGGTATGTTGAGCTTACACGTAAGACCCAACACGACAGAAGAAGATCCAAGAGTCCATTCCTATATGAAAGAAGACTATCCATAATCCACACAAGCACTCCACAGGCCATGGACGATCATGGTACCAGCATAACTTCCATGCGATGATAAGATTAGATAGATGCGAGGAGTAAGAACACGTCGCATCTCGATTCCAATTTCACTCTTATTGGCGTTTGATATTTTGACGAATTGACATTCACAGCTCCGTTCCCCTGTTATAAATTTACACGTTTATTATGGTATGTCAATACTTCCGCAAAAACGGTTTGTGGGGCAATGATTATATTGTAATTTGCAATTAAAAGATAATAATAAAGATACATAGGCACATAAATACATCAAGGTATAAAAGCAGAAGTTATGTTTAAAAGTCTACTCAATTCAGTGGAGTTTCCAATTAAACAAGATAACTCAAAATATGTTAAATAGTGTAAACGGTCACAATCATAAATGAAATAATATCTACTAAGGCAATAATACAGTTTGTAGTTCATTGTTTACCAAAAGTCCCTTGGAGCATTGTGTTTGCAACACAAACGAAGTTTCTGTACATCTAAATGCTAAATTTACTCTAGAACATGTGCCTAAGATTGTAGAAACAAAAGCGATGCGTCATTTAAGTGCTAGTGGGTTGGAAGGAAAGAGCTTCCACGAGTGCCACGGTGCCTGAGCTTATGAAGAAGTAGCGCGCTGCCGGAGGGGTGTGACGCGAGATGTCAGTCACGGGCTCATGTTGATTTTCATTCATTTTCATTTGATTTTGTTCCATGCGGGAATCGGACCTGCGTCACCTAGTGCAGAAAGTCAATCTCTTGGCCGCATCACCGTCTTATTGTAAATTTTATCGTCCTTTGCCATATCTACCTAGTTTCTACGATCGTAGGTACAAACCAAGTTATTTATACCGAGTGCCATAGTCTATGTAGTATAGAATTGGCCAGTCAAAGGAGTAAAGGGGATGTGTTGGATGCACCTTTGAAATGTATTATATAGGATCTGCAATTATTGGTATATTATTATGTATATCTTCACGCATCGTTCCTTTCAAAGGAGTCCAGTATCCGAACGGCTTCAGAGCTTTAGTCCCATTTAGTGTCAATGCATCAATGGACAATGATTGACACCTAGCTGATTTATGAACTACTTGTATATTTCGATTGTGTATTCTGTATGGTTGATGACCTATAGCTAATATCATTAAGCCCAAAGTTCTTATCATGAAGTTTTTTGCGCTTGTTTTCGACCTAAATCATCGTATGAAGCAGTAAGTGCCCATGTAAAGTTACTTACAATATATCAAATTTATATGTGTCTCCATGGAGGATTAGCCTGGTGATCTGTAATACAGGTTCTACCTACATCAGACAACAGTCTCTATTTTACGTGTATTTCTATTTAATGTATGATTCTGTGATGATGAGAAATAAAGATATATTCTATTCTATTTGGTATAATTTTTTATACAAATCTCATATTTTTTATTAATAAATGAAAAAATACATTTAAAAATATTTGTTTGCTCGTTACTGTGTCTTACACGATGTTGGGTGAGTTACCATGCATTTTCGCCGCCCCTACCGGGTTCGAGCCGTCCACGAGCGCAATCTTATGGTGAGAACATCTGCTAGCCCACAGCAAGCTTCCTCAATCAATTCACCGCAACTCCGACTAATATTTATTACAAATCAACGGGTTCCGTCTATCGGGCCTGGTCAGCTTGTAACTGCCATGGTATTCTTGTTTAAAGGCAAACCATTATTATAATCCTATTCTAATTTATTTTTATTCACATTAAATTACCTACATTATTTACAACAACATTGTACTAATCAAGATTATAGTCTATTATTTTAAAAGAGTTTCGATGCAGTTTCTTGCCGTTTCTACCTAGGACCTACTATTTGGAACCGCGCACCTAATGTCGATATTTCATAAATGCCTGTATTTGATTTACATGAAATAAAGATCTATTCTATTCTATTCTACAGTAGTTTCTAACTACCATCTATAAACTGCACGTATCCACATAACTTGAGCATTGGCATTGTTTGAAACTTTAATTCAACCGTTAGTAACATATATTGATAACAAAGGCGAGAGAAATATCTTGAAATGTTACCGAAGAGTTTTGAACTTTTGTTCACTCAGGGAAAGTGTAGCTTTCTACTAGTGCAAGATGTTTTTAAATCGGTTCAGTAGTTTCAGATATTAATTACGTACAAACAAATTTTATGTCTATATATTTTATAAGCATAGGTTAGTATAGATATATAAAACGTGTATCAGTAATGCGTGGACATAGTAAAGGGTGTGGATCAGACCATCAAACTGAACAACTTCCTCTATGATACGAACATCGTAATCTCTAAAGAATAATCAGCTGTCCCATACGTTTGGGTCGTACGCATTGTAGTTTTATACGGGACAGGGAATTATTTATTCGCGATTAAGATGTTGGTCCCGTATAGAATGTTGCTCAGTTCGATAGTTTGATATATGGCCTTAAATATAACCAACCATTTCTAATACACTTTGTAAATATGATTATCTATTATTGAAGTAAAATATTAATTATGTGACTAATCACATAATCATCCATGTCCATGTTTGTTATCCTATAATTTGAATTAATTATCATTAAAATGTTTATCTGTTTTTTTTCCTTTTCCATAAATGCTGTGATTTTTGTTGTTGAAACTAATTTCAACAACAAAAACTACAGCATTACTGCTAATTTGTGCATAACATTGTAAAAACTTTTGCCAAAATGGAAATTGTTTGAAATACTGTGTAGGTACACGTGATTCAATGTTAATAATTTCACATAAATTCATTTTAGTTTTTGGAACACTGTGGTAGAATTCTAACAGGATTTTGTTATTTTTCATGAATCCATTCAAGCTTTGCTTTTATACATTTAATTTAAATACCACAGTTTAAGATCGATTAAAATTTTAATTATTCATAAAAAGGGAATTTGTCGTTGCCTCAAATGCTGTCCCCTAGGGGGCCAACGGGAAATTTTATAGCGCAAACACTTATCATATTAATACTGGTAATCATACTGGTAAATGGCAACAATTAATAGAAAAAGACGTGATATTTTTGTTTTTTTTTTTTTCCTAAATATGCGAACTGGCAAATAATACTAAGTCATATAATTGAAATACAATATTTAATGGAGAAATATTTATAGAGAAAATATAAAAAAAAAAAAAAAATGAGCGCCAGAGCAAAAGGTGCCGCCATCACACTTGCCGCGTTACCACGTTGCATGTTTTTTGTTTATTCTCCAAGTTCTTACAGCAAAATAGTTCAGAATTATATTTTGGTCTAATGAATCACTGTAAATATATTTAAAAAATAAACACACAAAACCTTTTTCAACAAATTGAAACAAAAATGATTTTTAATAAATAAGCTGTCGTTGCAAAAATTAAATTTAAAAAAATATGATTAATTTATTAAAGATGATTTGCAGATGATAATCTCACAATAATCTTTACAATATTAAATAAATTCAATAATAGTTTTTCTAGATTAGTGCTTACTCATTAACTGTCTAGGGATTTCGTTCGGGCAAACGGTCGTCGCGGGTCGTCTCAGAAACCATTAGCAATTTGTTTGTCATGTAAATAATTATACACGTAGGTATTTCGGAGATAATTTTAATTTTAAATGTAATTAATTTTTGAGATAAAGCTATATTATATGTATAATATTAATTCAATACTGATTAACTTAATGGCTTAGTGTTAAGACACGGACAACCATTACTGCTAGCCTTTAATCGCTAAGAATCGCAGTTTGGATCCTCTTAGTAGACCCTTTTTCTAACAAATTATTATTCATCAAATTCGTCTTCTAATCGAGTCGATGGCAAATTAAATCTTTTTGGCCCAATATTCCACCAAATGGACTGCCTCTTCGGTAGTGTAAATTTAGCTCCTCATACGTGCAGATGACAGGGTACATGGCGCAGGATGTGATGTGGCCCATTGTGTGGAGATGGCCGCGAACTGTCAAAAAATTCGTATTTTATGTACGGCATTCGTCCACCTGTGGCTACTTGTCGCGTTTGCAGCGCCAAGTATGCTCTTTTTAGTTCGTTTATTGTCCGCCAGAGGACGAACCCGTAAGCGGTGTCTGTCGCATTGCTATCTGCAAATACGTAATACCAAAGTGATGTTTGACAGCTACCGCGCGATTTACGCCTGTCGCAAACTGTCTGCAACATCGGTAAATAGGGGGCGGGAATACAGTTCTGCCTACTGCCAACCACTATTGCTACCGAGAAAGGTAGCCATGAGGAATGAGGATAATGTTAAATAAATTAACCAATTATTTTCTTTCGTGTACAATAAAGAATATATTTATCTCTATCATTTATTACTCAAATACGCACATATCTAGGAAGTCAAGTTTACCTATATCAGACTAAGTTATACGAAGTACGTTTTGATACATAAACAAGCACTGTCTAGAATAACATGATAATATGACTTATGAAAATGGTCCAAATTAAAAGCGGAGAGCAACAATATTTATCGAATTAATTTATGTTTTACGTTACCAATACTTTTTACGGCCATTAGCGGGGAGTTCATGTGCCTACCCTAGAGTCACACTGGTCTCGTACCATGCGGTTTCAAAGGAGTTTCTTGCCACGGACGCTATAGTTGTGGAATCAGTTCCACATCGAGGTTTTCCCTAGAGACTGCACCATGGTACTCTTCAAAAAGGGAGTGAATAGATTTTTACAGGGTCGGCATCGCACGATTTATTGTGTTGCAAGCATCCATAGGCTACGGTAACCGGTTACCATCAGACGGGACGCATGATAGTTTTCCACCTTAGAAGTACAAAAAAAAAACAAAAAATTTATCGCATTACACCAACCAAGCTTTCTTGTTCACTTATTCCTTAGGTCTCGAATAAAAAAGTAATTTTGATAATAATTGTAAGTCTCCTAGGCTTATGACTAATGAAATAAAGTTAACAAAGATGGATAGAAATGATTACTTACATGTATCGTTGGAATCTAAAAGCTATTTAGCAAAATATTATAATGAGATCATAATATGCATGCAAAGTCCAAAGCACTGTCGTCTAAAATCAAGAAGATTTTAAGTCTAAACCAATACAGGGGTATTAAGTAGTTAAAAAATAATCGCTACCACTCATATATTAGTTCCAATTTGATAGCACGCAGTCGCATAGGTGATTTGGCAGAAAGCCCGACTGGTTACGAGTTATAGTTGGAAATATAGTCCACTAGCGGTGTAGGACTAAGCTACTATTGAACAGTAAAACTCAAGTTTTATTGCATTTTAGGTACTGGTGTTTCCTATGCATTTGAAGTTTTATTCCGGTGTGTGTAGTGTTAAGTATGTACTCTACTTGAATTGTTTAACTTATAGTGGTACTTATTAGGATCTTTGCTGTTCTTTATATTTTGTACAAGAAGAAACTACTCGTACATTGATCAGCTGAAAGAAAAAGCGAATATAGAAACATATAAAGATTTAAAAGATTTGGCATTGCTACACCGACAATTAGTGCCTAGCACTAAAATTTTGGATGGATGGATTAATGATAATTAGTTTTTTGAAAAGAGTATCCATGGAGTTTCTTGCCGGTATCTCCTCCAGGGCCAATCCACTTAGAACTGTGCATCTAGACACACGACGCTTTGAAAGTGCTTGCAAAGGCCCAGTTGAAATAAAAAAAAATGACTTTGACTTTAGGGTTATTGCGTTTACAATATTGAATTTATTTTTGTCTTTAACGTTTCAAAAGTAATATTTCGTTTATTCATTACAGAACTTTTCTATTCTATTCTGATGTTGCTACACTAAACAAACATTAACAGACACATATTATTGTTAGTGACACACTTGTTTCTGTTAAAGAGAAAGCCTGATATAACACAAACTATTTTAGTACCACATTAAAATTCAACCATGCAATGACCTTTTCAACAATTACTAAACCTAGGAAATTATTCTCCGTCCGCACTCATTCATAACGCTCTCGGCATTCCTGTGACCCTCATAACTCAAGCTTTTAAAGGCGACCTCAAACAATATTATCTGCTGGAAGCTCCTAACCTATACAAATAGGCCTGAATACCGCCACATTTTCGCACTTCATTTATCTTTATAAAAGTAATCCAAGCCTCTTGGTACCAAACTTAACCCGCCATTAAAGTTTACCGAATGGCGCGTAAAAAATATGGAGAAAAAATATGGTGTAAAACAAATGTGACAAACTTTACGGTGAATAAAAACCCCATAGGAAGAGAAGGGTTATAAATTTTTTCACATAAAAATAAGTACAACAAAGAAAGATACAGAGGGTTAAGGTATAAAATGTCAATATAAACGAGACTGTATTACGTGTATAGAATCAGGCGTTGCTTTGTCAAGTGTTAAAATAAGGTGCGAGATATTTGAAACATACGGAACCATATTGCTAACGTACATTCATTGTGATCTTGTACTTTTGCTTAAAGGAATGTAGGGGCATGATTAAAAAATGATGATGAAAAATGATCATGATGAAAAATGGTGTAAAGCGGTAACAGATTGGTACCCCAGGAGTAGTAAAAGGAGCAGAGGAAAACAACAAAGGAGATGGGAGGACGAGTTAAAACTTACAGCGGGCCCTAACTGGAGGAGAGTGGCTCGTGATAGAATTCAATGGAAACAGCTAGAGGAGGCCTTTGCCAAGAGGCATGCTGAATTGAGGGACATAATTTAACAATATACAAAAACAGAGAAAGCAATTCAGAATAAAGGGGCTTATAAATAAAAAAGGGGCATGATTGGAGCTCCTATGTCGTTCCCTCAATGTTGAGGATCGTGACTCCTTTCCATGCTTTTTTGATGGTTGATCTCCATTAGCTGCGGTCTGTGGCTTGATGGGAGTGCCACGTTCACCGGTACTTCCAGTTCCGACACCTGGTTTGACCACCTCTTTGGGCTGCGTCCTCTTGGTCTTTTGCCTTCTATTTTGCCTGTCACAATTAATCTCTCGATATTATCAGTGTTTCTGCGGACAATGTAGCCAAAGTATTGTCATATTCTGCAGGCAAACAGAAGACAGGCGATTTTTCTAGTCTAGCTTCAACTCTTTTAATATGAACACATTCGTTCTGTGGACTATCCAGAAAATTCTAGGTAAGGGGTATGATAAATGAAGGATATCTAAATGAAGAACATGTTGAGATATATAATTTTACTGGTACCAGATCCAAAGGTTTAACAAAGCTCTATAGTAAATTTTATTTGCAATACTATTAATAACGTATCTGTGATCTGGCAAGACTGGAAAAATATATTTTTTTAGTTTTAAACCAACAAAAATCGTTGAGTCGTGAACACACGCTGATACACAGAGCAAATAAAAAATGGATCGAATGAAATTAACAAACCTGACCAAACAAAGAACTATTGACGCTACTGGTGAACTGTGTGTGCCGATATAGATAGCTAGAGAGTACAGTATATGTTTTTCATATACCCATGATTTCCAATGAATAGAAAAATATTTGTGTACTTCTAAAAACTCTGCCAATAACAATAGCGGTTTTCGGTTTCAATATGATTGAGGCTATTCGCGATTATTTTTATAGGAAATCTAATTTCGTTCCTAAAACTTAAATAAATTGGTGTATTTAGTTTCAGTATTAATATTTTTACTGCTGAAACTCTAAAGGATTTATGTGCCAGAAAAATCTTGAGAGAAATCTTGCCGCCGTACAGTATCCAAAACCATCCAAGATATCTGTTTTTTCTGGCACATAGATCCTTTAGAGTTTTAGGCGTGAATTCCTCTTACGCTGGTCGCTGATGTCGGTCGCGTACGTCGGTCGCGCTTACGTATTCAAATTGTGTTCAATACAGCATCACATTGCAATGCTGATGTCAGCGGCGCATAAATTGCCGATGCGACACAGGATGTCCTACGCAACCGACGGTACGCAACCAATATCAGCGTAGGAGGAATTCAGGCGTTAACCTTCCAATTATAATGAATCCACCATATAAGATTTATCGACGCCAAAGTAGCTGGAGAACATATTTTACCCAAACTAAGAGGAAATCGATATCTAAAGATTGACAAGGAATGTTATCAGGCCGATTTTACTGAATAGCGTGCCCGTACAAAAATTCAGCCCCTTACGTTTTCAACACAAAGGATATTTCTAGGAGCGCCTTCAGGTGTATCCGTGACCGCATTGCCAACGTGTGCTCATATGTTGCCCATTCTCTTTTGGTACGTGAGTAAAATAAACTTTTACAAAAGTTTTACTTAAGAATTCTCGTGCGGCCCTCTTGGTGGTTTACAAAACGAATAGATTGGTAACGGATTTGTGCCAATAGAAAATTTTCTGTTCTGATTAAATATATTTCTGCCTTTTATTGAAGGTGTTTCTTTCCGATGAATGTGGAATGAGAAGTGTCGATATCATTATGATGGTATTATTTATTTTATTTGCTGAGCTGTGGCCTATTAGACACGCATTACCACACCGAGCTTGCCACGCATCACACAAATTATCGGTAGCCTGATACCGTCGATTATTGTTATTGTACTTCTTTGTTGTTATGTCTTAGCCTTTCTGTGTGCGTAGTAATTTTTATAGATTTTTTATTTTATTGTATTGTGTGTTAGTTTTTGTGATGTCTAAAAAATGTATTTTCTCTCTTTCTTTCTATGATGTAGTGCTTGTGGTCTCATGTAAGGGATTCAGTGTATCGACACGCAATAGCAATAGCCCGGATAGAAACGAGGATAACGAGTATATAACATACGTCGTCGTCATGGATTTTTAGTGTTTATTAATCCTTCGTCATCATCTGCTTAGCCTTTTCCCAATTACGTCAGGTCGGCTTACAGTCTAACTAGATGCGGCTGAATATCAGGATTTTACACAGAGCGACTGCCATCTGACCCCACCCAATTACTGGGAGACACCCATACCCTACCCTACGGGTAGATCAGTTGTCAAACTTTTTGGGTTGCTGACTCCCGGAACGACTGTCATAGTTATTGGTATGACAACCGGGACCAACTGCTCAATGTGCTATCCGAGGCACGGACTAATCTTTTTGTCAATATCATTTATATTCTAGCTAGACAGAACAAATCAGTTATTTTTTACAAGAAAAAAAGCCCGATTATGTTAATTTAATTATTTCTCCTTGTTAGGTTTGAAAATGCTCAAACTTTATCAAACTAACTTACCTTTTGAATTTTCCAGAATTCAAGCTACCCTACTAAACGTGCATATATTTCGTATGTTACTATAGGGCTTGAACCGACTCGTTTCTAGCTTGCGAAAACTTGCAGGCTACGGTAAAACTTGCAACTTTTAACGATGCATCTGACTGGCGTTTTAACCCCGCCGAGCTCTACCGTATTTTCCAATATTCAGTTACGAGTTCTGATATCGTCGTTATTAAATTGCCTAAGATACTGTTTTAAATTTGTACATAATTTAAGCTCGTGCTTACGATCCACAAGAATATAAACAGAAAACTAATAAAATGATAAGGAGCTAAATAATAATTATTATTGAACATTACAATTTCATAAAAGAACATAGGACCTGAATGACTAATTATGGGGTGCAAGCAAAGTCAAAGTCAAAGTTTTTTATTTCAATTTATATCAAAAATTTATGCCTTTACTGGCACTTTCAAAACGTCGTGATTCTAGGTGCACGGTTACAAGTGGGTTGGTCCTGGAGAAGATACCGGCAAGAAAATCCATGGAGTAAAAAGCTTCTACGAGTGACTAAACAGGAGATCGTCTGGCACGGCCTGGGCTGGCTAGTACGCCAACCCGTACTAGACCAGCGTGGTGGACTAAGGTCTAACCTTTCTCATTCTGAGAAGAGGCCCGTGCCCAGCAGTCCGTGGGACAATCTTATCATGGGCTGGATTTATTTATTGACTTTGATTCACAGAAATCAAATTAAAAAACTTGTTTGAAAGTTAAATACATTCTTTAAGAGATTTAGCTGCATTTACCGTACAATTGAGAATCACGTAAATTGTACGATTAACATAGGTCAACAGCTCGAAGCCTTGTTACAGATTCAGCATTCGACAGGCGTCTGTCACAGTCAAGACTCGGTCGTAAATTACAGGATTTGGCAAACATTTGGCTGATACACCTACGAATATAACTAACTGGAGTATTGACTTAAACTGTTGGAACCAGACGAGCCCAATTGGCAAGGTTTAGATTTCAGGTATTTTATTGGTTCCTTAATAAAAGTTATTCATAATAATGATTATAATAGTTATTAATGGTTTAATAGCCAAGAACCTCCACCATCACCTTAAGGGGCTCGCGTTGGACAGCTGGGTCGCGGGCTTGATTTTTTGGGGCGGTACTCCTGGACACGGCGCTTATTGTTATGAGGTCCCTCACTTTGCGGGCCTGTCCACCGTTAGCAAGGACCTTATCCCGAGGTGGACTACCACTTTGTATTTCTAAATGTTTTTGTGAAAATATAAAAAATGTAGGTATGTGTTTATAAATGAATGAAGGAGTGAAATCAGCGTTGGGCTCTCCGCGTCCAGCAAATGCTGAGCTGGCTACCCTTTCGGCATGGCATGCTTGACAGCATATACCTATATATTTTTAAAATATTTTATTTTTATTTGTCAACTTTTGTAGTGTGTTATTTTTAATAACTTTAATCTTTTCTCTCTTGTGTTGTCAATGTGTCCGGGCTAAATAAATATTTTTTTCATTCTTTCTAAATATCTTACGGGTTACTATACTTTTTTCGGCTAGTATTAAATCTCTCTTTCACTGTTCGTTAAGCATTAAAACGATACTGAGAAGTACTTAATATTTCCATGACGATACCTATTCGTAGTTAAGTAATGACATTACAAAATAATTATTCCTTCTCCATTTTCAAAATGTTTTGTCAGTGAAAAATTGAATTAAGCCTCCGGCAAAAGAGCTTGAAAGCGAAAAGCTCGCTCGCATTTATCATCGTTATCTTGTACCGGTAAAATCGAATTTTTCACCCACCTCAGAGGTCAAGGGCATTAACTTGAAATGTTGAAAAACGTTTAGGTTTGAATTGATACTAATAATAATTTATTACTTTCGTCTTTTTAAATTATTTTGATGAGGCCTTGAAGCAACAAGTACCTAAAAATTCAGAAAATGTCTAGATTTATTTTAGATTTGTTGAAAGCTTTGCATAAACATATTTTTATCTCTTGAACAATCCATTAAATCCATAATAGCTTTATTAAACTGACATTGACTAACGTTCGAAAGGGCATGATGAGTTCAAGTACAAACTGTAACCCGTTTTCAACATAGTCAGTCAAAGTCGAAGATTTTTCTCTTTTAAAACATCGAGATTCTAGGTGCACGGTTCTAAAATGGGGGTTTGTCCTATGGAGAACGTACCAGTAAGACACTTCATGGATACTTGACTGACTGAGCTATCAATGCAGAGCCTAAACCGCTAGGGATAAAAACTTGTTTTGACAATAGATTCTTTTTATGACGTAAGTATTCAATAATCCTATCTTATTGGATACTTATGTCATAATAGGGGTATACCCACTTAGAGGTAGAATTTAAAAATAAATTTAAAAAATCTACTCCTAAGTGGGTTTTGTTCGGAATATTGTAAAATTTTCAATTTATATTTTAATTTAATTATAAATGAAACAAAAACCTTCTCAAGCAAAACTATCACACAAAATCGTAGCATCTAAACTAAAATGATCGCACAAAATCGCAGCAATTTGTCACGTGACCATCTGTGTCGGAATAATACAATAACAAACAAAATTCGAAGTTAGATTTGACTGTCATTCCGAGCTGTCAGTGGTGCTGTCACTTGAACAATGACGTCACGTTTTAGTTTCATGCTTGATTGTCAATCGCGGTCAAGAGATTCATAGATAAAAAAAAAAATAACAAACAGGATCTTTTTTACATTTTAATTGTCATTTTTTATTAAGCTTTCTTATCAATAGTTCAATAGTTTACTTATTTTTTTAATTTACTGTCAACTCGCGGATTCCCGTAGCGGACACAAAAATATCTTATTCAACATTTCCACGGAACAGACTAAAGACATCATTAAAGGTAATTCCCAAATCCGGCACTTTTTAAACTTAAATTGCCCACCGTGACAGTTTAATCTTGTCACGCACCAAAATAACTGCTCTACCAACAGGTGTCTTAATCTCTTTATTAAGGGACCCAGAGGGACTTATTGTCCAATTTTATTTCTATTGTCCAAGTTTCCTTAACGAAATGTGACGTCAGACGTCGGTAAAATTTTCGGGATGAACCAAAAGTGAACTTTCATCCGGGCTCTGTGATTAAAAACATTCCATATTTTCGTCGTCTTAGTTTATTTTCAGAATGAAGTATTTACAAAGTGGTTCTTAGCAGTAATCGCTCACTTCTCAACAATATACGCACTTAATGAAACGTCATGTATCGTTCGCTTTGCATTCATTCATTTAGCAAAAGTGTTTCAAAATTCGAATATGACGATCATTTATAATCCACGTGACGTCATTAAAACGTAAAGTACGTGCCGTTTTGCAAGTCTATCAATAACTCTCACAATTTAATGATTTGAAAGGTTTCATATGCCTGAATGTTGATATGTGTAATACAGGTTTAACGTAAAATTATTAATAAAAATAATTATTTTCAACGTAAAAACGAAAACCACTCGTACAACATAGAATAGAATAGATCTTTATTTCATGTAAACCTGATACAGGCACTTATGAAATGTCGAGACTAGGTACATTAATTAAAACTCGTAGATTATACATCCTTATGTTTTAATTACCAGATTTTTTTTAAAGTCATCATTATAAACAACTTTTACTACAGGATAAAATCTGAGATGGCGAAAAAAATCCACTGTTTCATAAATTTAGTCGAGTAGGTAGGTACCTAACATTGAATTATTTGTATGGAACATCAGATTTTTTTTTCGCGATTTTTTTCTGTCCTATAGTAAAAGTTGTTCATAATGTTGAGAAGACCACAATTTAAATGTTTTTTTCTAGTAATTAAAAATTAAGGTTACATAGCGGTTGTTGTTTAAATTTTATTTTGTATATCTCCGACCTTTCCAACCCTTTTATAGGCGTCGTGGTCGCGGGTCTAATGAATAATGTTAGCATAAATACTACACAGTATAACCCCGCCGTATTTTATGAAACTTCGTTAGTTTTAATATTAGGTACCTTATTTATGTACCTATTTTATTGTCCACGTCCTGAAAACTTAATGCTATATAGAAATATATTGTTAGCTTATAAAATATTGAAAATAAAGTTATATCGTCGCGCAATAGCGCGGTAGCATTGGTAAATACCGCGTAACAGTCAAACACAATTTTTTTCAGCAGAGAGATTCAACGCCGTCTAATTAGCGTAAGCAGTGCACTACTGGCGCGAAATCTCAATTTGGTTAATTTCGTCACTTACGCGATATTTACTAATGCTAATTACGCGGTATTTAACAACATAGTATAAAACACCAATGTATACCACATGAAGCAATAAACGTTCTGATTTCTGATTTACTAATGATAGTTACGCGGTATTGTACTAACCCCGACGATATAGGACATGTGCAAAAATACATGTTAGAAGATCAAAAACTACTACTAGATACTACAAAAAAGCGACAAATAAATCTTTTTTCCCCAAAGTTTTTTCTAAGTCTCCGACAAGTGCGATTTGTCCAAACATCCTAAGGTTATGAACAAATGGTTTACGTTTTATCTCTGAAGCCAGACTTCTTTGCCTTATTGAGTACTACGATTTGTCAAGACTGCCGAGCCGTAGTTGTACAATTAGTTGCTGTTGTAAATTGCGTCATAACCGAGATCACGGTCGGCATATCGATCGCATGGTTCTGCGATTAATCGCATGTATTTAGACACAATACCGTCTCTGGTTCAATTTATTTAATGTTTATTTCCGCTCCATTGTGATTTCTTTGTTTGATTTTCAGCGGTAAGTGGATGTAATTTTATCTGTGGCTAAGGGATTATATTAGATGAATGGGAAGCCGGAACCGTTGTGTATATTATAAATTAGTCCTATTTGCTCATAATTTTGTTATTTTTTTTATGATTTCTTATTTTAATAAAGTTTACTAACGGTTTATTTTGGGTGTACAGAAATAACATCCCCGTTTCACGGTAAAAACATAACGGTACATAAGATAGCTGTTATAAAACTAGCTGCCTGGCTTATGTGAGAGCTTTCACAAAATAATAGAAAAAGAAAGAGGGAACTTTAATTAAAAAAAAATCGTAAGGAATTTTAAAATTCTTTTCCTTTTTTTATACAAACAAACTTACGGCCTGCCTGATAGTAAGTGGTTACCGTTACCTATGGAAGCTTGCAACACCAGGGTCATCACTCGTGCGTTACCGACCCCGATGACGATGTATCCCCGAGGCGCACTGGCTCACCGTTAGGAACGCAACACTGCAAAAGAGCTGGCTACAATATTCTGCAAGGTACTTCCTCAGTCGGGTAGCTCTAATTTTGAGCGGAAAATCCCACAATGCCCTACCTTTTTTGAAATATCTAATTATAAATCCATTTTCAAATTTCTATAACAAAATTTCTTCACTCGACTCCACCACCGCCATTCTTGTTCCCATTTATCTTTATTCTAAAAAAGAAACAGGTCTACATCGACGCCCATCAGTCTCGTCGTCAGTAATAGCAGATTTCTTTTTTGCCGATTGTCTTATTACAGGCAATTTCCTTAAGTGGCAACCATCTTAGATCTTTGCGTTTGTATTTTCTCGCCTGAGCCTTTTGGAGAAAATGGTATCTGCTCTGAATGGATTAAGGGATCTCGTATATTAATTAACAATGTTTCCTTTCCATTGTTTTGTTTGTCAAAATGCATGTCCTATTTCTAATAGCGCAGTATTTTATGGAAAATATCAGATGGATGACCGTGGAGGATTTTTTTTGCCCTTAAGTGCCGTTACAGATATAAATTTTGTTGTTTATGGGAACGTAAAAGACTGTATATTTTTTACCGAGCAAGTTTGAACGCCGTGATTGTTTATCTGAATTTGATCGTACCAACGCGTACATTATTTTTGAAACGTGGATAATCTTCCACCAAACTGAGTAAAGCGCGATAGAAAATGAAAGAATAACACTAGAAAAAATCGACATATTCATAACCCAACGAACCTGTCGATAAACTGATAAAGTACAGGATATTCGGTAAGCTCGCTATAAGCGATTAGACCGCCCATTGTGCATTGATTTACGTTCTGTTTCTTGTTTGTTTTTTGTGTTGGTATGCAATAAAGCATATTTCTATTCTATTCTACTTTTTAAACATGATTACCACTTATTTTTAGTCTGATATTGGGCAATCTTGCTGTCCACTTGATAGTAATTAGCGATCCCCGTCGCTCATGATCATCCGCAATCTAGTTATTATTGATGCGTTGCTCACACCACTTAATAATTATTTTAAATGCGAAAGTAACTCTGTTTCGTTGTTCGTTACGTTTTCACAAGTAAATGGCAGAACCGATATTGATGAAATTGCATCATGAGAAAGGACAGAGGATATTTTTCATTATTTTTTTTCAATAATCCTATCATCCGATTTCCCTGCGGATGGAGTCACAGGCCTACAGTAGTAAGACTTAAGTTAAAATGCCTTGTGTTCTGGTAATTATTTCTACAGCTACTCGGAACACAACTACGCTTCACATTTATTTTTTTATGGATTTCTGAAACTTAAAGAGGTACTTCGTGCATTCTTTCAGCGGGCAACTTGTGGATGCTGCGCGCGGCCTTCCGAGCCATTTTGTTTGTTCTGGACAATATGTCACCACACGTACGCACTGCCTAATCCATCTTTGACCGAGGCACGGAACAAAATACGTGTGCGTCCAGAGTGCACGCGGCAATCGACTGAGGTAACTTTAAGCAAAGCGAAAATACCGATACCGCATAGCTCAGTCGTGGCAATGCTCGGACGCGCGGCGCGTGCGTTTATCTCGGGCGAGGCATGTTCATGGAGATCAGAGGTTCCCAACCGGTGGTACGAGGACCACCACGGGTACACGCGAACTGAATTAAGGTCTGCAAAATAAATTTTAAACCCATAATAAATGAAAATTTACGCGGGCGGCTCCAAAATCACATTGATTTTCAATTAAAAGTTCTCTATTATAAAAGTATACTCGTATTCAAATATTATTCTAAGTTTACGATTTAACTAAAAGTTATGAATAAAGTTTATTTTCAATTACCTACTCAGAATTTTTATTTTGAACCTTGGGTCCCTGCACTTTACAATAAGGTCCTAGTGGTATATGGACAAAAAAAGTTCTTCTTCTTCTTATAGTGCCTCTCCGACTAGCGAAGGTTGGCAGTCAGCTCTGCATATTTCTTTCTGTCTCTTGCGAGGCGAAACAGTTGTGCGGCACTCGAGACTCCAGTCCACTCCTGAAGGTTCCTCAGCCACGACTTCTTCCTGCGACCAACGTGTCTCTTGCCGGCTACTTTGCCCATCATAATAAGTTGCAGAAGGCCGTATCTATCGTGTCTAACAAAAAAGGTTGGGAACTACTAATATAGATCGAGCCACTTCGCGCCGAAAATGCCTCGCGAGACTGCTTGGTCTATGTGGATCCGGTAAATCGCATGAAAGATTCACTCTTGTCTTTTTTTTATTTTTTATTATACTTTTTATTGAGGCTTCAGTTCACCGTGGTGACTATGCTAAGGAGGCAAAAGACACACGCATCCATTCGTATTAATGGCTACTATTTACGTTACACCAAGTCGTCTGAGAAATATACGATATCAAACGAGTCTGCAATTTTAAAGTAATAAAAGCGATGCATTTAATGCTTTCTGGTGGTCTAGATAAGTGTTTCCTAGACTAGTTTTTAACGTTCAACTAAATGAACTGTGAGTTACGGTGGTATTAAAGATTAAGTTTTACGATGCTGTAAAATGCTATAATTGACTGTTCTAGTTTATAACTGAAGTGTTATTTACTATGTTTAGTGGTGCGGTTCTTAGATAAGAATGTTTCATCTTTTTTGATTTAACAAGAGGTGACCAAAGAATTTTTATATTTAGAACCTGAAAATAGACATCTAATAAGAAACAAAAAAAAAACCAGATACACAAACAAAATTACATCAATACAGCTCTGACATTAAACGTGGCAATGCTGCCAGTCTTCTGGGCACGCTGCCAATTACTTGAAGCACCTAACTTTGACGCCTAAGTACTTATTTTATATAGTTTTATTTATATACCGACTAAATATATGGAATAGCTAATTTACCCCGGAAATGACACCTGGAAATTTAGGAACCCTTAAAAAATAAATCCGTATTTATTTGTTAAAAATAAAAAAGTCTCCATCGCTACTGTCAGTGTGTCCAGATTTTCTAATCTAAAAGGTTCCATATTGTTGAAAATACGAACTTTAAAATTAAAATGGCCTTACATTTCCGTGCCAACAGTGTCATTCACCCACGTTTACGTAATTTCAGTTGACATAATTTCGTATTCATACGTCCTATACCCAACATCATGTCACAAGACAAAGGACTTCCTACGGATTTTACATTAATATTTATATCATGACCTTACCTTTGTACACTTATTTTTCGTTTCAAATATAATAAAGAGGCCCGTGCTCTATGATTCTAGAATTAAATTTTGTATTTTTTTTCCGTATGAGCCAGTTATTTCGACGAAAAAAAAAGGTGTAATGTGACTGAATTTGAAAATGTAGAAACATTTATCACAGGCGATCTTAAAAAAAATTGTCATAGAACATTATTACTTCTTGACGATGAGCAGATTCTGCTGCTGTAGTTTGGTATCTTATTTGTACGATAAGTCTAGCACATAAAGTCTTTATTTTGCCAAAACCAATACGATCGACTTGAAGAAACTTTACACCTTACTAAGGCGAGGTATTCACCCAAGCGGAGCGGAGATGTGTCTTAACAACTAATAGGATAACATAATTTTTACATCTCTCCGCTTAGTTTCATTAACAAAATCCTATTCATTGTACCGCAAGAAATAGGCTCCTTAAAAAAAAAGCAGTGATAGCCTAGCGGTTCAACATTAACCTTCCATGCAGGAAGGTCTGAGATTGCATCAGGCCCTGACTTTTTTAATTTATGTGCAGATCAGATTATCACTTGCAATAACAGTACTTGGGTGGTAACATTAATTGGGTCAGATGGCACTAGCTCCGTATAAAATACTGTTATTCAGTCGCATGTGGTTAGACTGGGAGCCGACCCCAACGTAGTTGGGATAAAGGCCAGGCAGATGATGACTTGCGTTAAAGATGAAACCTGCAATCTGAGATGGCCTCATAAAGTTCTCGATGGTGTGTGTAGTCCATCAACCCGCACTAAGCCAGCGTGTTGGAACCCTTCTTATGCTGAGAAGAGGCCCGTGCTCAGCAGTGGGACAGTAATGGGCTGGATTTATCTCCCTTCCTTTCCTCTTTGGTGGACACCAGGACCCCAAGTCTGCTATTTGAATTGTGTCAGAATAGTCTCGTAATTGTTTATTTTTGCAGTGTCGTTCAACCTATTTTGACTTCTAATGCATAGGTAATAGAATTAAAAGTCGGATATTTGCCAGTTATTAAGTGTCGTTCTATAGCTTTTGACCACTTACCTACGCAATAGAAGTCAAAATCCGTTGAACGACATTGTAACTCCATCAATTACAAGACCATTCTGACACAATTGAAATAGCAGACTTGGGGCCCGGATTAAAATCGATCTGAAAGTTTAATGTTCAACCGAATTCAGGCGAAGACACTGTCAATTTCAGACAATTACTTAACTTGTTGTCTAGACGGTAGAGACCGTGAAAACCCTATTAAATTGTATCGGCAATGAATTTTGAACAATTAATCTATCGAATCTTCTACCCTTGTAATCAAGGTTGTCACAAACCAATAATGGGAAGCAATTCAAGTTTAATTTTATTTCGAACTAGCTTTTGCCAGCTTCGTTCGTTTCCGGAGTAAAAAGTATCCTATGTCCCTTACCCAGGTTGTATTTAAACTATATGCCAAGTTTCGATGAAATTGATTCAGTAGTTGAGGCGTCAAGAATGAACAAACAAATAGACACACTTTCGGATTTTTAGTATGGATAATTATTTTAGGTCTTACTTTGAACATCTTTTAGTACCTACATAATTCCCATATTTTAGTACCTACAAGGTCGTTTTGTTCCAAATAAAATAACTAGTTATTTAAAATTACGACCGGCTATCATCCGAAACCGCAGGATAAATACACAACACGATAAAAACCACAGTGGAAATAAAATTATCTCTGTGTGTGATATACTTTTGGAAATAAAACTATAACCAGATTACAATGCACTTTAACTTGATCAGCTAAGTGAAGAAGTGAAGGCGATTTCAACCTGTTAATACCATTTAAGGCAGTAACAACCCGTAATGTGGGTCCTAAAAACAAATGAACAGGAAAACTTAGACTAAGTTGGGATCAATTGTTGAGAATGGACTTGACTAAGTAACTTGATTCCCTAGGTACAAATGTTAGTAATATTGCAAATTGCACTAGCACGTTCGTAACAGGATGTGCGCTTCTAACGCGCTCTAGTTATTCCAGTTCCTCCCCAGCGGTTTTTGGTCCATTTGGTAATAATATTCCGTGAATTTGAATTTGTATACGTTCATTTTAGTTTACGAAAACGTAGGTAGGTTATTGGGGTACATTCAGAGTATTTTATAGAGGTTTCTGTTCCTTAGGGATTGCTAATGACTGAGCAGTTTTTTGTTTTTTTTTGTTTTTAAATAATTTTGAGATAGGAATTATTCCTGTATCGTGGGTGCATTTACAAACACAAATGTTTACATGAACTAAGATGAAGAATACAAGAATAAATTGAGGTACATTTAATTTTTTTTATAAGGATTTATATTCTTTTGGGATCGCTTATAACCTGAGCGGTATTATTTTTACAATGCATTATACATAACAAACATGAAAAAAAACAGATAATTACTTTAGAAAAACACACACCTTACACACACCATATCTAATTTACTACATATTTTTATTAATGATCTATATCTATATTTCAATTATATACTGTGAACCAATATTATATTTTATATCTACTTATTATCTATTCACTTACCTACGTCCGTGTGTCACTGCAGGGGGTGCCAACTGAAAATCAGCGCTGGGTGTCTCACATCCAGCATAATATATGCTGAGTTGGTAACCTTTTCGGTACGGGCATGCTCGGCGGTATGTTTTCAATTTTTTATTAGAATTAGTGTATCTATTTCTTTTTTGTTGTGTTTTGTCTATTGTGAATGTGGCGCCGTCATTATCCCGTACGGAATAAAATTATTTTTCTTTCTTTTCTTTCTTCTTTCTTTCAAAAAAAAATGAAGAAAGAAAAAAAAAAAAACAATGCATGGGAGTGTGTCCCTCATGACCAAAAAATTGGACATCGATCAGCTTGTTGTCATTGGCAACATCAATCTGTGTATCTGTCTTTTTTTTAATTGAAAGCTCGTTTATTCGGGTATAATCTTAGCTACGTTTCATGAAAATCTGTTCAGCCGTTCAAAAGATACAGCTCTTTTTCTAGTTGGAGTCGGGGGTTTTTTGTACTTCACAATATCAAAATATCTTCAATATTTCTACACTTAGCACGGTCAACCCCAAACATTTCGATTCGGTTAAAGCCGGACTAGTACCTCTACCATGAGTTTACCGTGCCGTCTAACGTTCACGTTGACATGCAATATTTGTATAGTGACTTTAGTTCACTATTTATACCGCTAGAGGCGCTGAAAAAAATCCCATACAAATATTGCATGTGAACGTGAACGTTAGACGGCACGGAAAACTCACGGTAGAGGTATAGGTCACAGGAGTACTTTCTAAATAACAGTGTAACTGCAATTTTCCACGTGGCATGTCGCCGACAATGGTATAATCACAGAACATAGACTATGTTCTGTGGGTATAATCCTTGCTATTCTTCCTGAAAGGAAGTCGACGATTGACGGAATTATGTCTTTCCTTTTTATCTTTCTTTCCTTTCACGTCACCAGTTTGCGTCTTGGCTTCCTTGACTAAAATATTACATTAGTTGCAGGTAGGTATTGTATTTTAGAAAAAATATTTCATTTTTCTCGAGAAAACAATGGCTGGAGCAGATAAGGGATGATGGATAAGGGAAGATGTAGAAGATCACGGGGGAGACCTTTGCCCAGCACTGGGACAGAATGGGTTAAATAAAAAAAAAAAACAAGTTACATAAAATACAAACGTATATTCTTATAAGTTTCTTTATAAGTTTAAAAAAAATGTGTTATTCTATTTGTAAAGATGTCGCTAATGATGTTTGTTTCATAATTATTTCGAAATTTTAAATTTATAAAAGTGACCAGAAATTATTCGTGAATATTATAATGATCATTACAGTAACGAAAATAAAAAGATTCAAAGTCAGATCATTGTTAAAAATAAATTACTTTACCAAAACACACAAGAAGAATAAAAAAATTGTATAATCTTGAGATTTAATAATTCAGTTAAAAGTTAACTTCTAACTTTTTAACCGCAGCGATTATTCAAAACTGTCGTTGTACGCAAAAGTTCACAGAATAAAATTCCAGGAAGGTTTTCAGATATTCCACGTTACGAACATTTAAAGTCATTTTGTTATGGAGCAGACTGTAGGTACTTTAAGTTTAACTGGTAAAGTCGAAATAAAGAGCTTTACAAACACAAAGGTTAATTTTAACTCAAGGATGTTTTATATTTTTATACAATCTTTAATATTTTTATGTGTAAAATAAAGTAGCTTTAAGAATAAAACTTTCTTTACTTCTGTGTAAAGAGTTCGTGAGTCCCGTTTTCAACCATTTCTTTCGCTACACACATTTTGGTTGTTGTCATCGATACGAATTATATATTATATATTTTTTCGCTATTTCAGAATTAGTCCCATAGTAAAAGGTTATTCATAATGATGAGTATAATAACCCCTTAAAAGGATCAGGACTAGAAAGGTAGGACCTATAAATAAGTCAGTATAAAAATTACGTAACGAATGCGTATTTTAAAATTTACATTATAATTTTCAAATCACCTTCAGTATAATAACAGCATAGCTATTATATTAGAACATCTCGGTTCTCAATTCGAATCTCACTCTTATTATCGGTTGATATTTTACGAATTGAATTACGGTACCTAGTAACGGATCTGTGAAAATGTTCTAGTCATGTTCAAAGCTCCTGATAATAAGTTACACGTTCATTATCGTATTGTAACATGAGTTCCTGCTCGCCCGGAAACGACAGGCTTCCCATGTACAAAGATAAAGAAGAATGTGTACCTAATTGTTCCAGCTGCGAGATGGTCACACAAATAAAACAACTTCAGTACACTTAAAGATATAATTTATTTAAATAGGCATTTGGTATGTTGCAGATGTTGACATTGTAGTTACCCACTATATAGTTACTTGTACGAGTTAGTACTTAAGAATAACTAATAAAAGTTTTTGAGGTTATCTAGGAACACATGTTAAATTTAAGTGGCACTCGCTGTCACAAAACAACTTGTCTGCGGTAAACTCTCTAAATTGCAGCACTACCTATCCCTACGACATAAGTCTTGGGATCGACTGTGATCAACCCAAGTGTCAATAAGTAGTACTGCAAAGTTAGAGCTCGGTGACAACCTAGGTTGCTAAACCCAATCTAAAATATAAGTTCCACCAAGATTTCCTTTGCAGCTATGCCACCAGAACACACTAAGAATTTAACCTTATAATTGTTTTAGCCAATCAAATTATCTAACGTAAGAATAAAAACCACACATAATACTGTGAAACATAGCTCAACGGTAAAGAAGGTTCTGGTTTAATTACAGAAAAATGTAGTCTAAAAGACTATGCAATAATATTATATTTTCCTAACATGCTGTGGGAGTTCTACTACCCATTTCTATAAGAAAGCATGAACAGTTGTGAACAATTTGTAAACCACTCATATAAATAGGTACCAATTTACACCAATATATACCACCAACCTAACATTATTTTAATGATAGATTATCTTGATTCTAAGTTAATAATAAAATTAGATCCAACCTGAAGCTGTAGCTGTAGAAGCAGAAAGTGCAGTTCAAACCATGTAATGATTGCCACGCGACATGCCAACGTGGTCAATGTGCAAAGCTTTGTGTAAGCATTTCTCCACTCATTAACGGCAATAAGCGATTTCCATCTTATTTAATAAGTATGCAACAGCGGCCTGAAAGTCACAGAAACAACCATGTCAGAACAAAGCATTAAAATAACTTCGTGAAATGGCGTTTAAACAAAAGCAAAGCAACTCACCATACATAAGGTATTTCACTGCATAATATAAATTTGTTGGACGATTCACAACATTAATAATTTATATGGGAACTAGCCCGATTTCTCCATTGCTACAAATCCATTGTAATTTCCTCTGACTAGGAACAAATTATTCGGGAATAATAAATCTGCGTGTGAGCACTTCACGTCTCTTGGGAAAAGGAAAGCCACAAGGGCGACCACCCTGAGATCTAAAATCTACCAACGATTTTGACAGTTTATGAAATCTATGGTAACTATCAAGCTATGACTTTATAAAATTAATGAAAACAAACTGAGAAAAACCCCGTATCTAAATCAATGAAATGAGAATAATAATTCTACATTTCTTGAAGTTTGAAACCACAAATAAACTAACAACCTGACAAAATCATGTACCTCCAAGATAACCAAAATTCTACCATTTGGCAGACTATAAACTACTATTGGCAACATTCAGACAACTGTTTTCACATGAGTTGTCAAATGCAACCAATCAGCTATCAACGAATATTCCATATCAGAAACATAAGCCAATGTCAAGCGGCCACGAAATTCGTCATTAAGAGCGCGCTTTTTGAAATTCGCACAGATTACACAACGTTACAGTATGTCAATTCATCAAATATCAATCGACAATAAAAGTGATATTCGAATCGAGATGCGAGTTGTTGTAGAATATCTATGCAGGAGTTGATACTGCTAACATATACAGAGCACTTATAAACACGAGGCCTTATTCTATCCCGAGACATTGAACCGCTATCACTTTATATGCGTTTATCGCCTAAAGTCACGTAGGGCTGTAATGTCTCGGGTTTAGAGCGAAAGCAACCGAACACGTAAGTTGTAAGAATCAACGTGCGGCGGGAGAATGCCTCCGTAATCTTTACAATACGTGAGATAATAACCGGTTGATATCGCTATATTTAGTTTCACGGTTTCGGCGACGACGTTTAGACTTTCAAAATATTTTCTTTTTCTTTTCATCCTATTTTTTTTTGCGTTAGTTTTAAAGGTTACCAGCAATTTAGGTTCTTCATTTAGGCTCATACAGACGCGTAAGCGTTTTCTGTCGGCTCTGTGTAACCTCGAAAACGGCGCACTCCGCGTATTGTATAGAGGTTATTACAATTTTGGGTTCTATGCTAATTACATAAAGCTTATTTTGAAATCTCTTCACAAACACCGCGTACGCTTAGTTACCGCGCAGCCTAGGCGCAGCACCCGCGCCGCCCATACGTCGCTGCTTGGCGTACAATCCATGAACCCACCCCTGCTCTTGCTCCTTGCATACTTGTTTTATATACTCGGGCGCTCTACGGTGGCTGCGCGTTCGGGGTGTGAAGCCGTAGTCTACTCGGTTGCGGCGTGTACCTACACTGTTAGTAGCCATATAGAGGCGCTAATAGTATTCCTGTCAACCCAACGAACAATTAGAAATCACCAAACCGCCTATTTAACATGGTTGCTGTGGCAACAACAGTACCCGGTTTTAAGAATTGTAACTAGTCGCCCTAATATCACACAAGTCTGCATGACGCAATAGTGCCCACAGACAGCTTGTGCCACTCAGGATCCTTGATTTCTTCTCAAACACGTAACTGGATACTTGCGCAAGCCTAAACTTGTGCAAAGATATCTGTATGTGGGGGCTTTTACACATGCACTCCGGTCTATAATCTTACGCTTGCTGGTCGTATTCTAACCGGATAAGGCCGAAATGCATATGGTAATACTATACATTTCATATGGCGCTGGCATCTCGCCCAACGGTTCCTTTAACTCGACCAAGTAAAATATAAATATTAACGCATGCCTTCTCTGTACAGAGTCTTCTGTGTCACTTCAGTGTATCGAGTGAATGTATCTATAATATTAATACGTGAAGAGAAAACTTTGTACCCCTTTTTAAGCACATTGCGCGCACGGAGGAGTGTGAGATTTGGCATAGTTAAAGTTTACATGGAGAAGGAGTGCAGAAAGCTAAAATTACGGTCGAATTTCGATCACTGGTCTATCACTATGATTATTAAATATATCACATTGACCTTCAGATAACATAGATATAGGTAATAATTTTTAAGATAATTTTACACTTTGCAATAATATTCGTTGACTACGAACAAAGGAAATATAAGTTAAACATTTTCAACTTCAACGGTTTTCTGTTGTTAATGAGTCAACAGGGGCCCATGGTTTTAATTATTACAGATGACGATCTTTTGGTGTTGGCATAAAACGTGTCAAGGATTTTGGCGTGTTTTTCCGCAACTAGGGCTAATAATTTGTATTTAAACTCCGCCGGCCTCCTCATGGCATTAAGTCCCACCTTATGTACCATTTTTAAAACACTTTTATTAGCTTCACCTGTAACTAACTAACTAGCTATGTAAAAAAGTCTTGGAAGTAAAATTTGACCCACTTCCCGGTTTCCGATTGAGCTGAAATTTTGCATACACGTTTAGTTTGGATGACAAAAGCGTTTGCTTGCTTTTTTTTAAACTATAATATTTTTATTTTACATGAAGTATGAAATAAATTAATATTGGGAGGCGAGTCACATCTGCCCCTGACAATGGTACTATAAGACTACCACGACCGCTCTGTCAAGACTGACAAAGAAGAAGATATATAAAAGAGTTTTATGCACAAATAATTCAGTAAGCAGCATTATATTACAACCAAGAGACTCGTTAAAAGTCTGAATAAAATTCTTTGCCCTATTATTTTACAGTAAACGGGATTAAAGTTAGGTTTAATAGCCTTCACATGTGTGCTTAATGAAAATCAAAATTTAATAACTCAAGATATTATGAGAGTTATATTGGTCTTAAATCGTAAGTGGAAAATCTCGTACATTTATTTTCACAAAGATTTATGAAAGAAAGGATTTATTAAGATGCAATATAGAATTGCTTTAGTCTTTAGAAAATTAAATTAAATATTTATACGATTTAAGAGTTGAAGATGTTTTATGTATCATTAAAGTGATTTTAAAGATATTATTTTTGAAAGTTATGTTCAAAAATATTTCGTCTTTATCTAATTTTATTAAGTTAAGAATATCAAAAGAGAAATATAAAACGCAATAACATACCTACAAAGTAACAGATAGGTATATTTTCAGTCTTTGATTGTTTTTATTTTTTCACCAAATGCGAGAGACGGCACAGTTGGCACAGTTGCTAAGCGATTGGCTTTCTGCGCTACGTGCCGCGGGTTCGATCTCTACACGGAAAAATTATTTGTATGACGTACAGATAGTTGTTTCGGGTCTGGGTGTGTGTGCATGTGACATGTATGTTTATAAACTGTAACCACATTATAAGAGAAATCCTAGTGTGGGTAAACGTTGTTTAAATACAAATGAGAAGATTAAGTTATGAATCAAATGAAAAAATAAGCGGTGCAATAACATAAAATTAATAATATGGTCAAATAAATTGATTTGATTTAGGTAAAATGGAAATCAAGGGGGAGGCCTTTGCCCAGCAGTGGGATGATACAGGCTGACAGTAACAGTAATAGGTAGAATACTTTCTACTGCAATTGAACAACAGTATTTCTTATTATTGCCATAGTTTATTAAACGTAACACAAGATACGAACTGTGATTATTTTACTTCGTTAAAATTACAGTTTATGTTGATCTTCGTAGTATATTGTTGTTAGTAGATATTATGAGTAAAAACGTTATAATAATAAATTCCATTATGTTCTTATTAACTATTTCATCAAGTTACAAAGTTCATGTTATTCTGTAGGACTTAACACCAGCGGTTCATAACAGTAGCGTAAACGCCATCAAAGCGAGACATTTTCAAACAAAATTACTTGAAAACCACTATCGACTAATTATAAGAGAACTGGGAAGCCCGCCAAATGTTCGTTCTTTTCCGGCTTTTTCTTTTAGGCGCTCAGAGCGACACTTTTCGTCGCATGAGCTGACTACTCGGAAATAACGTAGAGGTCGAATTAACCAGCATAGTTTGAACTTTGGTAAACAGCGCTGGTATAAATGAGCTGATTCAGGGAGAGTTCTTAGCTGTTTCATTGCTGACTACATGTCATTTCCTGGGGAAGAATAGACAGAAAAAAGCCTATATGACGACACCTTTAGCGCAGTAGCTATTTGATTAGCTTTCTACGCTATGTGCTGTGGGTTCGTTCCCCGCAAGAAAACAATATTTTTATGATCTACAAATCTTCGTTTTGAATCTGGGTATGTTTGTAAGCTCTACCCTCGATACAGGAGAAATCCTAGTGAGGGCCATTTTTTTTTTTAATGTTGCCCTAAACTTTTTATGCTAGGTCGCAGCAGACCACGAAAGAGATGGCGGGATAAAAAGGAAACATTATTTGTAGAAAGGATCGAAAAGGCGCGGGATAGTGAGATATGGAGAAAATGGAGGGAGGCCATTGCCCAGGACTGAGACAGCATAGGCTGATAATAATCTATATATTAATACGTGAAGAGAAAACATTGTACCCTTTTTTAAGCATATTGCGTGCACGGAGGAGTGTGAGATTTGGCATAGTTAAAGTTTATATGGAGAAGGAGTGCGGAAAGCCAAAATTACGGTCGAATTTCGACCACTGGTCGACCACTAGTATTATTAAATGTTTCTGTGAGTGTCATAAAATACTACTAAGAAACTATGTTAGTAAAATGAGAGAGGTTCTCTCTGTGCAAAGTTCATTTTAATTTGGTAGCCAATGTCCATCGTGGGAAGTTTGCTATTAAACGTCGGTGCAGTTTCCTACATCGCTCGCCATTGCACGAATGCACGCTTTTTGCAAATAGCTGACAAGTGAAACGATCTTACATTAGCATTTTTGATGTTTTCCCTGTAAATTGAAGTTTCTCCGTCAGCTAAATAAAAAATTTGAAAAATACATTTTCGTTATTTTACATTTTTAATCCCCGACAAAAAAGAGGGGTGTTATAAGTGTAGTGTATATCAGTGTATATAATTTATGTCTGTGGCATTGTAGCTCCGGATGGACCGATTTCAATGCAATATTTTTTAATCAAAAGCGGGTATCATCCTGTTTCATGAAAATCTGTGCAGCTGTTCAAAAGTTATACCTTTTTTTAGTTGGTGTCGAGGGTTTTAGACGGTTAGGGTATACTAGAGGTACAGGTTTAAGACAGTGTAACTAGTTGTCAAAATTTCCAAAATGGTTATCGAAAAGACACCGTTACGAATGACTGCTATCTTTCCCCGACGATATGAGCAATTTCCGAGCGAAGAGATCATACCGACACGATTAAAAAAGCATAATCGAAATAGTTTGTCCATAATAAATAACAACTACATTAAAATAAATAAAGTATTAATAAAGCAGCTTTTTCTCTCTCCTACCAAACCATGCTGTGCCCGACAGGGTCCATAATTGATCCATAGATTAAGCCTACCATCTGTTTTAACTTTACATTATGGAATGCAATAAAGATTTAATTTGATTTGATAATTTTGACACAAGGCAATATAGATAATATGAGCTGTAATGGCTAGTCGCAAGCTGTCATTTTGTAGAGACGACTGCTTAATTGGTAACCTGGGGTATTAACTTTCTACGTGAGAAGGAAAACCAGTTAATGCAGCTGTCTGTACATAATAAGCTGATAAGAGCTCATATTAAGCCCCCTATAATCCTAGCAGATATAATTTGACCTAAATGTCGAATCCAGGATCCGCCAAGCTTGTTATCAAAGATAAAAGAACATTATAATCCAGCAAACGACATTATCGTAATACTTCGTAAATGGCCTCTGGGTTTCATATTTTAGTTTGTTATTTTAAGATCAAAGAGAATTTCATATTTATTTATTCTAACGTAGTAACGTATTATATTGACGGTGGAAAGGCAAAATTGACTAAGCGACATTGGGCATTTTTACAGGAGAACCACTTAAAGTTTCTTAAAAAAAGTCATATAAAATCTAGTTTCATTGTCTAATCAGCTTTTAAATGAAGTAAGATTCATGATGAATAGTAGAGTTTATATGAGTTTTTTAAGAAAAATTCAAACTTTAATTGGCTCTCCTGTAAAAATGCCTAATGTCGCTTAGTCAATTTTGCCTTTCCACCGTCGATATAATTATAGCGCTTGCCTGCGGTTTTACATTTTATTTTTATCATAATAAAACATAGTCCATTCACTCAGGAATAGTGTAAATTCGTTCACTCTCGAAACTTTTAGCAGCAGAATCGCGTGTTTTCGTGTTCGTTGGCTGCTTTATGCTTACAAAAAGTGGATAACGAACGCGATAACGCGCGATTCTGATGCGAAAAGTATCGATTGTGGATGGGCTCAAGTGATTTTTTTTTAATAGGTCCAGAAATTTTTGAATGTATTCAATACAAAAATATTAATCTTTATAATATTAGTGTAGATAGCTCTTGCCCGCGGTTTTACCCGAGCGTTTCATATTTATCAAAATAAAATATAGCCAATAAAAATTCACACAAGGATGGTGTAGCTTTCTTAGAATCCATCACAAATTCGGAATCAAATTTACGTCTTTATAAACTTATAAATAGTTGTTGCCCGCGGTTTCACCCACGCGTTTTATTTTTATCAGAATAAAAATATACAAGGTTACACCTTTCTAGTCCCGATCCTTTTAAGGGGCTATCGTACTCACCATTATGAACATCTCTTACCAGGTACTAACTTTTATAGGAACAACCCTGAAATCGCGAAAAAAAGGTCAGCTGTTCCTTACAAATTATTCCATACCTTTATACTCGACTAAATGTATGGATCAGCAGACTTTTTTTTCAAGATTTCAGATTTGATCCCCCTCGACGGTGGAAAGGCAAAATTTACTAAGCGACATATAGGCAACTTTACGCGAGAGCCAAATTTTTCTTAAAAATATCAGTAAGATTCATGCCAATACATGTGGCACTTCATTTAAAAGCTGGTTAGTATATGATTTTTTTAAGAAAAAAACAAACTTTAATAATTGGCTCTCCTCTAAAGTTGCTGTAATGTTGCTATATGTCGCTTAGTAAATTTTGCCTTTCCACCGTCGTACTGTAAAAGTACAATAACTCCTTAAAGGGATCAGGGCTAGAAAGGCTAGACCTTTTATAGCCTATTATACCCCCTGATTATCCCCTACATACAAACAAACCAATGTTACCTTTTTATAATATTAGTGTAGATATAGATAGTCCTCGATATTAACTTTAGGTTTTCACAGAAAATTCTCAAAGCAAAACTGAATTTTGGAGATGTCTGGAATAAATTACGGAATAATAAGTATGCGAAATTAAATTTCGCGAAGACAGAAAGAAAGAAAGAAAGAAAAACGATTTATTTCTTACACAAATTACGACACACATAAAAAGTAAAAAAAATTAAATTAAAACAAAAAAATAAAAAAAGAAGTAACAAATGAAGACAAAAAATAAAAAGTAAAAAATTAAAAACACGATCCAAAAATAATAATAAAAGTAACAATTTTTAATAATGAAAGTCTGTGGCTTGTATTCATTCGTCCACGCTTTGACGCTCGCTTTCGCTTTGCTTTCGTCGTTTTTTGTGAAGACAGAAAAATGTCCAGTGTATTCCTTTATTTCCACTCTGGGGTTTATTTTTATTCAATTTGCTATGGTTAAGTGTTTAGGCGTGATAATAATTAGGGACGCTTACGTGATTAGGATAATTTCTACCTACTTAATATCCTTCCTTTTTGGGAAAGGCAAGAGCTGTTAAGTGGGTAATTCGTATTTTATTCAGGTTTTTGCTTAGTTGAAGTGCACCTTCGATGCCACGAGTTTTCATAAAAATATCAGATAACACGTTCAGCCCCGCGCCACCGTAATCAGATGCTCACATAGTGACACAAAAACAAAATGTACAGTGACACCACGTTATCCGTGAACAAAGTGATGGCGCTGTTGGCTAAGAAAAAGCAGTTTTGACAAGACTTCAACTGTCAAATCGTATGAATTTGTTGTAGTTCCATTTTCTGCCACTTCACAGATAAGTTGGTACTACTGTACAAACGTTGACGTACGTTCTTATGCAAAACATTACATTTTACACTTTCAATTATTGCGGCGCAGGAATTCTGCTAATAGAAATTACTATGGGTTCCTCGCGTTATAAAACCTAGTGCGAATAGAAACACATCAATGGTAGATAGAATACAAAACTTCAATACCTATTCGACCCAAAAGTATGGGGCAGCTGAGAATTTTTTCGCGTTTACGATGTTGGTCCCATAGAATAGAATAGATTTTTATGTAAACCAAAAACAGGCACTTATGAAATGTCGAGACTCTAGATGCGCGGTTCCAAATAGTAAGTCCTATGGATACCGGCAAGAAACTCCACAGAAACTTCTTTTACATCTTAATTAGTACAATGTTGTGGTAAGAGCTGTGAGAATAAAGTAATGTGAATAAAAATAAATTAGAATAAAATAATAATAATGATTTGCCTTTAAATAAGAATACCATGGCAGTTACAAGCTGACCAAGCCCATAGAGAAAGTTATTCAGTTTGTTGGTCTGGTCCACACCCTTAAATATGCAGACCACGCATTTCTGATACACGTTGTAGACCGGTCAACAGAGCTAAACATGTCGGGTACTCAACTCTCGAACCCCATAAGTTTATTTCAAACATCTGGTACTATCGTAGCCATGGATTTGGAACTGGCTCGACTAAATTAATTTCAAACATGGCTCTGCACCTCTTTGTGTGAGTCTAAACTTCGTCAAAACTACAACGTCCTTTGTAGGCGTCCATTTTCAGAGAATCGTATATCATGGGAAAGCAAATAGAATGACGGACTTCTCGTGTACTAAACAGAATGTAATTAAATACTTGTGTTGTGGTTTAATTAGAAGTTTAAAGTTGAAGTATAAAGCGATGGTAGCCCAATGGCGGATAAAAGTGATCGAAAGTTTGCGAGTCGAACCCGCTAGGGAACATTATTTTTGCTGTCTAGATGTTTAAGGATAAAATACCTATAGTATGGTGGTTTGAGGACACGGTTGGGCGATTAGCTTTGTACGCTACGGCGCTACGAGCCGCGGGGTCGATCCCCGCACGGAACAAATATATTGTATGATCTGCAAGATAGTCGTCCCGAGTCTTGGTATGTGTGCATGGGAGATGTATGTTTGTAAACTGAAAACTTGACACAGGAGAAATTGTTTAAAAAAAATTGAAATCAATTTTTAAATATTTTTGAAACAAAAATTACTTTCAATTAAAATGAAAACGCGTTCAAAAATAAAAATTACTTTATTATTATATCTTTCGAAAACGAAAGTTATAATAAAACAATTTTTTTACATAAAACGTCATAAATCTCTTCCAAAACATTTCCTGGAAATGCAAATGAAACCCCTCTAGTGGCTCGTAAAACAGCCTTAATATGGAATGACTTATGGCATTTGTTCACCTCCCATAGGTTTATTGGTGGCAATAATACCACCTCTACCCATTTCTTTACTATTTTAACCCTATACTGTTCTCTCTGCAGGGTTATCATTGCGGGTGGACAAATCCGTTTTCTCCATCTTTTGTTAATAAGAATCGATAATCTTACCAGCTATAGGTAGGTACTGAAAGTTTAATACACAACAACTAGTAATACCTAGACTAGAGAAGTGTATAATATTGAACCAGAAAAGTTTTGACTACAATAAGGTTTCTTCGTTACCTATCGTAAAAGTTGTTTCAACCGATTCTTTGGTTGAACATAATACTTAATTGGTGCATTATTGAAAGAACAACTTTTACGATGGGACCAATACTGAAATTACGAATATAGAATCAGCTGTTCCATACATTTAGTCGAGTAATAATGAATAATTTGTATAGAACAGCTGATTTTATTTGGCAATTTCAGGGTTTGTCCTATAATAAGAGTTCATCATAATGATGAGTACCGAACCTTAAAGTGATCGGGACTAGAAATGTTGGACCTTATACAGCAAATTATGAGATGATGATAGAAAGGTCCAGAATCCTAACTAAATGTTAAACTGAAGGCCAATAAATAATAATAAATGATACATAACATAACAAATAACATTATCATCAGTCACAGTTCGTTCCGAGACTAAAAATAACATTTATCAAGGTATTGATTCCGACCCTACTGTTCCCTCGAGGCTTGTTCATATTTGTACGCTGTGAAAATTGGAACTAAAATAACAACAGTGAAGGAACTGATCCGTTTACAAAGTTCAGTATTTGTTCAGCAAAGATATCTAAGATGTTTGATTCCTTTTTTTAACTTTTTCACATCATAGCACTGTATTTTTTTTTCCCCAATCAATGAATTAATACTTAAACGGCCTGAGCGATTTCCATAATTATGATAACTTGATGGTAACGTTCCAACTCATAATCCATAAACCATTGGAACATGTATATCTATCGCTTCAGACCACTTTTTTTTGCCTTCTACCAATGTTTCCATATTTCAAGAACTCGTCATCAAGTAGTGCCTATCTGCCACAGTCCAAACTCACATATTGAAATTCTTTGGCCACGTCTCGAGACGAGAATACGACTTGATAGAACATCTTGTCTTGCAAGGTAAGGTGAAAGGCACCAGATCGCGCGGTAGGCCATCTATGCGATGGACCGGCTAAATCAAATCCTGTGTTGGTGGGCCCCTGCACGAGTGCACCAGAATGTATGCCAACAGAAACTGACAGCGAGATATCGTGAGGCGAGTCACATCTGCCCCTGATAATGGTACCACATGACGACCACGACCACTCTGCCAAGAGCGAAATGACAAAGAAGAGACCGCTTTAGAAGTAATTCAGAGTGAAGATTATGGAAACAGATCAGTTACCTATCATGAAAATTAAATCCAGATACCAATGTTTATTTTTAAATACTTTTTTTTGTCATTAAGTTCTGTTGCGGTCAATACAAACAACCAGCATACTACGAACTCTTATAGCAGGGCTGAAATTGAACTGCCCAGATATTTCCAGTATGAGCTGACCTCGCACTGTATAGGCTTTTCGTACAATGATAGGTCAGCTTATTCTGGAAATTTCTGGGCAGTTCAATTTCAGCCCTGCTATAAGAGCTCGTAGTACTGGTTTGATTTGTAAAATGAACCTAAATGTTAACTGTGTGGTCAAACCAGGTCAAACGAAATGTGATGTCATTTACTTGCTTTTACCTTTACCTCATCGTTCAGTGTCCCGTAATATTACAACATAAATGTATTTATATTACTAATGATGCTTTTATTTAAGATTAATATAGATGTAAATTAACTTAAATTAGATTAATAAAATAAGTAAGTACTTGAATATACTTAATGTGTTTCAAAAGTACCTAGCTCTTAAGTAACTTAATTAAAATTAATATGTTATGTACCTAAGTTAATGGTTTCAATTTTAAAATCATACGTGACACATTTTATTCGCTCATTTCTTTAAATGAGGAATCAAAATGTGTTAATTATTGAAACTTTACGTTATACGTTATACTCAACAGGACCGAAGAGGTAGAAAAATATACCCCGATATGAAAAATCGAGTATTTTCATTCAGGCCACGGGGCTCACCGGTGAACCTTATCTTACTGGACCATTCGAGCAATGGGGGTCATCCGTGAGCCGCGTGAGAGGTCCTACGTAGACGCTTCCTACAAGCCACTGATTGCAGCTATGAAACAAAACGCGTATGGAAGTGAGCCGCATAGCCCTGTAGCCGAACTCGACGGCGTGATTTTTAAATCCAATAGAAACTTGTAGTTTTTATCAAGGTTATTGTAAGGATGCTAGTATGTACATAACGATACGGTAGAAAATATTATTTCCAACAAAAAGCTTTAATAATTATGTATAATTCGTACTACCGTTACATAGTAGTATTATTAATAATATAATTATTCTGTGCTACTGTGAAAAACTATGGCACAACAAAAAAGCGGTCAAACTTGACACTCCGTAAAAAAATACCGACGGTAATAAATTATGACGGAATAGAGAAAAAATCTCAACATTCTATAAGGTTTGGGGAAATATTCTTGAATAATTTCCAAAACGCTTTGTAAGTCAATATCTATAGACACGCTTATGTGAAAGAAATGTTCACACAATAGAAAGGAATCAGTTATGAATTCACCTGTCAACTTGAATAGAGTGCTCAGGACCGTCCCTTTGTCGTCACCAAACGGATTTATTATATTCCGATGATGCAAAAAAATTGTGTTGGCATAAAATAACAAAACACTTCTTTTACATTTTGGTAGGTTTTTTTTTTTTTTTTTTTTTTTTTTTATGGGCGCGACGTTTCCACCCACATTTTGTGTAATCGACTGTCGAAGAATCAATGGGGTACAGAAAAACCTTATGGTTCATGTTTACACCTAAATGATCCTTTATGTATATTTTTGTCCGAGTATTAATTAATTAAATTTTTGCAATCACTAGCTGAAGAGAATTGGTATTTAAACTTTGTCATATTATTAATATAAATAAATTTTAAGATATTTAATTTAATTAGCAAACCTATGATACTGGCATAGTCATAAAGCGTGCAATGAACCACGACAAAAACAAAAGAAATAAAATATGAAAAATATTTTCAGCCAGAATTATTATAAAATGGTTTAGAATATGAAAAAAAATACGTGACGAATAAACACGTCCTCCTTTTTACGAAATCGGTTAAGTACGATTTATAGTATTCAGTAGATAAATAAAAAATTGTGACCATTAAAATTTAAATAAAATCCAGAGTATACGAGTATTAAGTTATTTTGCTCCGACCTACCTTTCATATTCCTTTAAAGGAACCAATTACGACATGATAGTTCAAAGTGGATTATCTTGGAAAAAAAATCTTTAATCCTGAACAAATTAAAGTAGGTACTTAGATCTATTCGCAGGCAAAAACGTTAAGTACTTTTTCCAGCCAAATAACTAAGTTAAAAAGCGAAAGTCCTAAGTAGCTGCTCTAGAGAATGTAATTGGCATATTCAGGCTTCATTTTCATAGCTGGGCGACTTATATAATCCAAATAAGCCGCGTTCAATGATACTAGGCTAACGAGACAAAGGAACTTTAGTACGGAACAACCAATTGACATTTTAAACTTTAATGTAAAGACAAAACAAGAGCGAGTCTGTATACATTTAAAAATCTATTAAAAAAATATTTCGGACAAAGTAATCGGTACAGTCTCATGGGAATATTTTGTTCGGAGTGAAGTGATGGATAACTTTGTAATAAGCTTCAGTTAAACCAGCGAATCCGCTCGCGTGGCGCTCGCGCTGCCGGACGCTGTCAATTGTTTCTATAGAAAAGTATGAGAGTATTCAGACTGACGATGGAAAAGTTTAAGCCTAATTTATAAATACTGGTAGATGCGACTTTTTCTTACTGATTCCAAATAAGTAGGTAATTCTATTTTGAAAAACATGTCAGTTACGTCTTTTTCCTTATAACGGCAGAATTATTGACCTGGGTTAAATGGATTTTCACCGACTAATCGAATACCCGTTTCTTTTTACTGATAGATATTAACTCATTAGCTAACTAGCGGACACCCGTGTCCGAGAACAATACAAAAGATTGATTAATAAAAGTTTATAAGGGAATAATATTTTACTCAAGACATAATAAAGATTCCTTTACGGAACCCTAAAAATTGGTACCGAGAGGAATACAAAGGAGGCAAATAAAGTCGTTAATTATCAGTGTCAGTTGCCGTCGTTACGACAGCTTAAGTAACTAAATGAACTGAAAGTTTTCAAGTAAATGAAAGTTCGGGCTAATCAGAGAATTAAAGAAAATCCTGGATTATTTTTGGAAAATGTCTGTATTTTGTTCTGAATTTACTAATCTGGGCCACATCATAGGTCGAATTGGGAATGATTGACGATCCTCGGAGATAATTCAATATCGCGTAAGTAGCATTGGTAAATACCGCGTAAGTCTCAAATATATTTTTTTTCAGGAGAGAGATTAAATAAGTTCTAATCAGCGTCAGCAGTGCACTGCCGCAAAATCTCAATTTGGCTAATTTCGTTACTTACGCGGTATTGAACTATCTCCGACGGTATGTCATACTTACCAGTACCTCAATTATGATTTACTAGCGACTCGTTCCCGGCTTCGCACGGGTGCAATTTCTCTTCTATCCTTACACTAAATATCAAAGTATTATACATATAAACCTTCCGTGAAAAATTATCTAACTGATGGTGAAAACTGAATCAAAATCCGTTGCGTGGTTTAGGAGGACTTAGCAGATATACAGACGGACAGATAGATGAGGAAAGCGACTTTATTTTATACTATGTAGAAGAGAAGAAGTTAAGATACGTAGTCAAGGAAACGGAACACCGATTCTCACTACTACAAAATTGATAAACCTACTGAAAGTAGACTCGATTCGCATTAATAATTCTAAATAGCCTAAAAAGACATAATGAAGAATAACGTGGTTCTTAGGACACTAGGCCAAAAAAGATAGATACTCTTTTTTTTTCACTACGTCAATAAAGTACACAATTAAGTGGACCGTTTGCTACAAATGGGCGACAAATGGCGCTGAAAACTACAACACAAACGTAGGTATTAACAATTTAACAGTCAAAAAGCTTTTCTATATTTCTATCGAAGACAAAAATGTATATAAGACATAGATTATTTAACGTCAAGCACCATAACTGTAACAAATAACGACCTAAGAATGATTACAAATATTAAAATTAAAGTCACGAATTGAACTTCCCAAAACAACGGTATATTAAAAATAAATCCAGCCCATTACTGTCTAATTGCTGGGCACGGGCCTCTTCTTAGAATGAGAAGGGTTAGGCCTTAGTCCACCACGTTGGCCTAGTGTGGGTTGGTGGTCTGCACACACCATCGAGAACAATATGAGGCCTTCTCAGATGCGCAGGTTTCCTCACGGTTTTATCCTTCACCGTTAACGTAAGTGATAATCAAATTCTGATCCGCACATAGGTATATTCGAAAAGTCAGAGGTGCGGGCCGGTTTCGCTCTCAGGCCCTCTGGTATGGAAGCAAGCTTTCAACTGTTGGGCTATCACGGTAGGAACAATAAGGTAAAAAAATCTCAAACTACAAAAGCAGATTAAAACGTATATATGAACGATTTTTATTAAAAATCCTAGTAACCTAAATAGTTGCAGCCCTACGAAGCCAAGAATAAAAACCATTTCTTTTTTCACAGAAAATTCCTACGGTCTAATCTGAAAAATATTTCGCACAGTTATGCTAAAGTGGTGCATGAATTACCGCGTTAAAAATTGCGCAGGCTCTCTTTAAGGTAACGAGGTCTGAAAGACTCTGAATGCAATTTGTTGAATATAATGACCGTTGTTGAATACTGAACTGGGGGCCTACCAGCGTCAAATAGCAAACGGTTTATTTTCAAGGCATTTTTTTATAAGTCCTTAATATGAATCGTAATCAGTTCGTACTACGACGTCTCTAAATCATGTCTGATTTTAGTCTGCTTAACGACCGAACAAGTGAACTATTTTGGGTTACGTAGCGACAATTTGATAGAGGAATATTTCAAATTTAAGTTTGTATAATGTTAGTGTACTGTCAATTGTAACGTCATGATACGAAAATGAGTGAACATTTTTTTTGTTAGTAACGCTTTTGTAGCTTTTATTCCGTCAACTTATAAAAATTCTTTACCTGAGACATCTTGTACTATTCATTTCAAACCTTAAACATAACTGCATTAAGAGACGCTGGTAGGCCCCCTGAACAGAGAACAAAACTATTGTTTAGCTCGCAATTTGAAAACAGTACGTAGAAGAATTGCTGAGACCCTCATTACAAACTGAATTTAAAAGTTGTTCGTTTGATATTTTGAAGCGTTTTAGTTTTGTTTCAAACGGTAATTTAATTAACCCATTTTGTCGCAGACTGAAATTTTTTTTTCTCTTAAAGGACAATGCTCAAAAAATACCCAGAAATTCAATGTTATTCGATCAATTTTAAAGTTATGCCAATTAATGAGTTATAATCAGTAATTAAATCACTGTAAGTGGCACTGGCTAAATCCATGGGGTATAGGAGATATCCTGTATATCCTTTACCCCACATACCAAGTTTTTCCCGACCTTGAGCGTAGTTATCGTCAAGCCAAAAATTTATGAATACAACGTGCGCACACGTTGTTTTCATAAATTTTTGGCTTCATTTGAGTGAACATCTATCGAAAACGCGCGCATTTTTCATAATTATATTTTTGGCTATCGACTATAATCGACAACATGGTTCCTTCGAACTTCCTCTATCTTTTATAGTATCAAACTTCCCCATATTGGCTCATCTTGTTGGATCACCCAGTATAACTATATCTGGTTCCCCTATACTTATACCGACATCTTTGTTCACTCGTACATGAATTCTTAAATTCAACCATGTACCTTTGTAATTTTATGGTCCAGAAAATGTTTAACGTATAGTTATAACTTCTTTTTTGTGGACCACTATCCTGCCAGTCATTAATCATATTCTATTTCTTCTTGAAACTTGTCAACATTATACTTTACACTAATTACTAAAATCTTATCTTTAAATCCTTTTATTTTTCAATTCTTTTTCATGTTTTAAGATTTTCTGTTGCATGTTTATTATTTGTTCTTCTATCATGTTTAAGAACTTACGTTTGCGCGTTTGTTTGTCAAAAACGAATCAATTTTCTTTCTTTGTTTACTGTATTTTAATTAACGTGGATTACAATTACTGTAACCTTGAACCTGTAAGTTCGCTAATCGACAGATTAGCACCACACCTACATCTCACACATTCCCATATGTCATGTGTCACCATGACACCGGTTCGAGCGCCATTAGATGTGATTTGATTGATGTTTTGATTGTGAATCCGTAATGGTGTATTGATTGATAGAGCCTTGGAGAGTTTACTGGAGTTCGAAGGTGTATTAAATTACGTAAGCTTCTGTTATATCAGTCTTCTGTGCGGATATTGATGTCATTTAAGAAATTATAAGTTTTGGATTAAATGAAATCAAATCGGGAAAGCTATTTGGTAAGCCCTATTTACTAACACAATTTTGTATATCTAAACAAATATTATAAAGAGAAATGATTTTATTTTTGTATGTTTTTGTTGTTTGTTTGTTTGTTTCTCTGTCTATGCACCTATCCTCTTATTATTACCTGTGTCTGTCATTCTAGTGTATCTTGTTTTTGTGGCAAATAAATGATTTTTCTTTCTTTTTTTTAATGGATAAAATCAAAAACTACTGGGCCGATTTTAAAAATTCTTTCACCAGCAGAATGCTACATTATCAGTGAGTAACATAGGCTATAATTTATAAAGATATCACGCGGGCGAAGCCGCTGGTAATTTATAAATGTGTTTGGTCAACTACCACCAAAAGTGCCCAAGATACAGGCTTAGCCTAGTTTGGGACGAATGGAAAGTATTTTATTGTAAATATTTATGGAGATAAATTTAATTGAACATAAGTAATTTAAAAAAATCACTAGAATTAAAAAAGAAATATATACCTAAAAATATATCGTTTAATGTCTTGGGGTGCATGGAAAAAGCATTGACGATTGACGAAACATCGTTTGGTGCATACTGGGCAGTGAGCCTTGATGCTGACCTGCTAATCCTTCTACTAGGGCATGAGCGATTCCCATGTCTTAGATAAAATAGAATAGAGTAGATCTGTATTTAATGTAAACCAAATATAGGCACTTACGAAATGTCGTGACTCTAGATAGCTCGGGCCGACTCGAAAGATAGAAATATTTTGATTAATTATTTATTTGTGAAAAAAGCCGCAAAACACTTGTTTATAGAGTGCTGTTTAGTAGTACTTTACTTTTAAATAATTATTTTATAAAATTATTGATATATTTCAGTCAGGAGGTAATTTAATATCCCTGTACCTGCTAAAACCATGAATTTATTAAGTAGGTACTTAATTAATGTCGAAGACTGTTTTCACGTCAAACGTTTACATCGCAAATTCTCGTAATTCAGTCTCATATAAAATCATCAAGTTTATTAAAGCGAACTGTTGGAATGGTATAATTATTTCTGATAATAAGAATTTAATATTTCTCTAGAAACGAGAGTAATGAGACATTGTAATTGATTTCCTGAAAAAAGTAGTTGATTGACCTCTATTTAAAGTTAAATAAAAGTTAAGTGTATGGACACGTTTTTTAAAAATTAAATATGACTTAGTCTGTTTTATTAAAAAAGATGGTTTAAAGCAAGACTTGTAAAACCCAGGTTTTGGCCTTTACCGGCTATCCGGGTCTCTTTTTGTTATATGATGTTAGAAAGTGACAGATATATTTTGAACCTGGGTTTTACTAGGCCTGCTCTCTAGTTATTAGAGGGAGATAATTTAGGGGCTAATTTAGGCAGAAAAGTTAGAAAGGATACCTACCTATCTACGATTGCATATTCCTTATCACAATAATTTTTAGGTTCTTTTAAAGCGTTCTAAAGGCTATAATATCAAAACACAGGGGCATCATTTCTTTTTCCGAAATCCCAATATTTAGGTACTCGATCTGAAGCTGCAAATAAAGCCGGTCGCGATTGCTACGACACTTAAATGTTGTGAACCCCTGTTACTCGTTCCGCTAAGTTTCCCACGATATTTCTTGGCTTTGGGATTTATTCACATGTGTGATGTGCATTGCTTTTTTTTAAAAGAGGAGACTGTCAACTCGATGTTTTATAAAGGAAACCTTCCATATTTTTGTATGGTATTACTTAGTATTACAATTTTATGATTTATGTAGAGGCATGAGATATTGCTCACGTTTGTAAAGATACAAGCATTTTTTTAATGTTAGTAGCAATGTGGTTTGCTCAAAAATTGTATTCGACTAACCGTACACAAAAAAAATACTATAAAAATATATAAAATAATATTTTTTACTTTCACTTATTCGATTAGGCGAAAGAACGTCAAAGTGGAATCTAATGTTAGCTTTATCTATCTTACTTGTACAATCAAATAAATACATAGGTATTAAGTATGCAGGGCCACCGTATAGATAAAGGTTTCTAAAGAACCGATGATGCATTTACTAATAAGATTTTACATAAATATAGTTCAACTATGTGTATTAAGAGTATTACCTAAACCTAACCCAACGCCCTTGAAATGCTGGACAGGGATAGCAGCATATATGTCCTCAAGTGAGAAAATGAGAGCAATAGAAAGCCGCGAGTATAAAATCTTATCTCCTTGATCGACGGTTCCTAAAATATAATATCTGATCTATACTAATATTATAAAGAGAAAAGATTTGATTTTTTGTATGTTGTTTGTTTGTAATGGATAAACTCAAAAATTACTGGACCGATTTTAAAAATTCTTTCACCAGCAGAATGCTACATTATCAGTAAGTAATACGGGCTATAATTTATAAAGATATCACGCGGGCGAAGCCGCTGGCGGAAGGTAGTAACTGATAAATACATCGTTGCGATCAGAATAATATTAGCTTGGCTCAAAGGTACCAGGAAGAGGAGTCCGAATATTCGATTCACGCTGAGTCACTAGACGTGATCGTACATATGTCTTCCACATAACAGATGATCAATCCATCTTGTATTGGCATGTGATACTTATGGTCATTTGCGGTTTCGTCATTCTTGGAGGTCGAATCGATAGTACCTAAATTACTTGGGTAAATTCTCTATAGGTAAGGTATAAGTGATATCGTAACGAAAGCTGATACAATGGATTCAGTAAGTGATTCTGGTACTACTTTACGTCAACTTTAAAAAAAACGATATCTTTTGATTTCTTTTTGTTTACTTTACCCTTCACTAAGATTTCTCCTGTATCGAGAGTACACTTTACAAACATACATCTCACAGGCACACAAACCCAGACCTGGAACAACTATCTGCAGATCATACAAATATGTGCACCGTGCGAGGATCGAACCTGGGGCACGTAGCGCAGAAAGCTAATCGCTTAGCCACTGCGCTAACCGTGTCGTCAAAAAAACGTCAAGTTAGTAATAAAAACAGGGAACAAAATTTAAATTTTTTGAAATGACCATCCTTAAATTTTTCGTAATTCCTGGTTTGCTAGAAAGAAAATGTTTGATCAGAATATGAATGCTATCGTAATTTGTGTTGCTATGATTAAGCATACAAACTAGTAGCAAACAAGCATGCTTTTTAAAGCATGCGTATTCCAAGCTTAAAAGGTGTTTTCACTTTTGCCAACCAACAGCCCAATGACAGCACAGTTAAACCAAATAATATTTTTTTTACCCTCAGTTGACTCATCAATCTCTCAAAACCATTTCACACCAGGGTCATAACCCACAAAAAACAAACGCAAACACAGCACAAAGTTGAACAGCGGCCAATACAAGAGTTCTAACTAAGAGGCGACTTCAGGGAGTGACCGCGCGTGCTCAAGTACCCGTCTTAAGCTATTGCACGTGATTCGTAACGAAGTGTAAAGTTTAAAGGGGAGCTTTGTAGGTTACAGTAGGTTAGCAGCTTTTGTTTTGATTGGGACAACCAGGAATTGTAAAAAGTTTCTCATTGCATAGTCTATTGCATCGCAAATAAGGGTTTGGATAGCACTATTATTAGTTAACAGAGCAAAAATTTTGTACTTCATTTAGGTACTTATGCGACCTTTTAAACGAATAACACAATATTTACAATTAAATATTTTTGAGTTAGATAAACGCACGATTTTTGTAATTTAACTAGTGTTAACAATTTTATTGTTGGTGAGCCAATAAAATAAATTACGAAATTTTAGTGTGTATTCGTGGACCAGTACCTCTATCATGAGTTTTCCGTGCCGTCTAACGTTCACGTTCACATGCAATATTATGGGATTTTTTTCAGCGCCTCTATCGGTATAAATAGTGAACTAAAGTCACTATACAAATATTGCATGTGAACGTGAACGTTAGACGGCACGGAAAACTCATGGTAGAGGTACAGGAATCAGCATTCTTATTCTTATTAATTATTGTGGTCTCTCCAAAGCCATCTTTTCCTTCTATTGCAAGTTTTACGATTGCAGATACTGGAACTAGTTTACGTAGGTAACATAAGACAAGCAGCGTTACCTGACGTACTTCTTTAAACGTTACTTCACGTCATATTACATAGAACAGTAATATCTACATCACTTATATTACACAGAAGTCTAATCAGAAATAGTGACGTCATGTACGAAGCTAGTTATGTAGAGCGTTCTGTCTTGTCCTCGCGGTACATCTAGAGATGGGATCAATTAGGACCGGGACGTGTATAGTACAGACTAATGTCAGACGGTACGACGCAAGTCTTAGGATCGTATAGGTACATACGCAGGACGCAGATGTGTTTAATTACGTATCAAACTGAAATGGTTTTGAGTGAGGGTCTGTTGTTCGAAAGCTCTTAACAAAACTAAGTGTTTTTATTCAAATACTAGTAATATTTTATTTAAAATAACACTTATGAATAACAAGTTACGAGTCCTCCATCTTATCCATCTTTGACGTGCTCCATAATTTCACACATACAAGATACGTTGAGCTTAATATATAATTATGATGATAAATTACAAAAAATACAAAAACAAAAACTTTATATTAAATTCAAGTGTACAATAAAGTATGTAAGGAGGACGACCATCTAAACGATGGGTGGATGACATTCGGCGACACGCGGGTCCGGATTGGATGGCAAGGGCTCAAGACCGCCAGGAGTGAAGGAACTTGGAGGAGGCCTACACCCAGAAATGGGTACAAAATGGGCCGCAACGATGATGATGATGACAATAAAGTATATAATAAATAAATATTTATGAAAAACTACTTATCCTTAGATAATTAATTTTCTTTTTTTTTAGGCATGGAAATACTCAAAAGGTCGGCGAACACCGAAAATTTTTTACTAAGAAGCTAACAATAACTCGATCATGAAGCCTAAAACTATCAAAATAACACGAAAATTCATAAGAAGTTTCGTTGACACAATTAACAAACTCGCTTTTATAATTTTCTAAAGAAACTTCATTATCGTTGAAACTAAGTTAGGAATACAAGAGGATAAAGCAAAAAAAATATAGTGCTTGATACAGAAATTGCGGTAGTCCTTTACACGCCACGCATTGTGACAAGGTTCGTCTCTCTAGAGCCCTAGCCACCGGTTGCTTGAATCCTGTTCCCGGTTGATCCCTATTTTTTATGTTATTAAATGTGTGTTTTATAATATGTATTTAAAAATGTAATAAATATGTATATTGTATAAAATAAATAAAGATGATAATATTATGGTACTAAGGACGATTAACAATAAGAGATTATGTTTAAGTTCTTTTAAAATTTAAAATTGTTTCTTCAACTGGATACCTATTATAATTGCAAATTGGGAAAAAGTTGGTGCTTCACCTAAAATTGGGAATAGAATAGAGAACTCTTTGGTCCTTACAATTTTTGAATGACAGAAATCCATTGGAGGCTACTGTTTATTTCAATGTGTCTCAAACGCCAAGTAGGGGCTAAAATTTTAGAGGCGCTACTTAAAATAATAGCTAGAAAAGTAATATTGGGGATACGAGAATTGTGGATTGAATAGAAATTGCGTATTTTTATGTTTAGGTCTGTATTTTTATATTTCAGTTGACGAAATTGTCAAACAAACATAAAATATAATTAAATATGTGAGAATACTAAATAAATCAAATTGGACAATAAAATTTAAATTAACCATTAAGAAAGAAAGAAAAACGTTTACTAGACATCACATAAGCACAACAACACTGACACAGAAAAAAATACTTAAAAATTAACTAAAATAAAAATCTATAAAAAATAAGAAACAGAAATAAAAAATACTCAAATATAGGTACATAAAAAAGAAACAACAAAACACAGGAACACTCCACACAATTACATAATAATTTAATCGTACTCTCCTCACAGTCACAGCATAGACACATGTGCCTACTGTACCTATAGGTAGCGTCGTATTAGACACAGTAGTACCTAATATGCCTATGGTGGATCAATTTGGCAGTTTTTAGGAATCCCATCTTCGGCAGTGGACGTTTGCAGGCTGATAATAAAATGGACGAAAATAACGGTATGTGTCTGTTTTTGTAATTATACTAGATCCTACCTTTCTAGTCCCGATCCCTTTATTGTACTCATCACTATGAACAACTTTTACTATGGGACCATGCCAGAAATCGCGTGTAATAATAACATATATTCCATACAAATAATTCAATATTACTCGAGTAAATGTATGGAACAGCAGATTCATTTTTCGCAATTTCAGGGCTCATGCCATAGTAAAAGTTGTTCATAATCATGAGTACAATAACCGCTTTAAGGGATCGGGACTAGAAAGTTAGGACCTTATATTTGAGCCGAATGCTTAAAATTCCGAACCACGATAGTTATCAGACCTATCGCTACAGATTAAAAAAAAACCAGAAAAATATCGCATAAATACAACCACCCACTCTATTAATTTCCATAAAGTCACGGTTGAACGGAAGTTAGAACAAGTGGACTGTGTGCCTCTATTTGGTAATTGGTACTATTTCAATTTACCTACTTGTTAAGTCACCTGAAACTAAACCTTGGTTGTTGCTATGAAATAACATTTGGGAAATTGAATACATGTATTCTATGTATTATGTAGATGTTCTATTGATAATGGACTGTACCACAATAGGCGGATCTATCGATATGAATGGATAGAGATTAGATAGGGATAATATACAGTTGTTATTTCTATGACATTGTTATCTATAAATCCGCAGCGGCGCCCGGGTTTTTATTTTTGTCTTAAATTTGAGGCCGTGAAAGCATAAATGACAGAAGATATCTATGACTATGGTGAGTTGAAAATTAAATTAGCAGTCATATTTACTTATTAAATTAAATATGACTGGTAAATTGGCTTGTACTTATTAATTAATTGATTATTAAATAAAAAAGACGAGAAAAAACTTATTTGATTTTTTTAGTACATACGCGGTTTTGGACCTCAACGACGATAATTATTCTTTCAATGAAGGATCTGGCCGTAAGAAAACATTGAAAATACTTGTTCTCATACCGGTAACTCTTGTATAATAATTGTAAATGCGTTTTCACATGAAATAGTGTTGACACCGAGAAATTGGTGTACGTAGAATTTCAAACAGTTATTAATAACCATTTTCATACTAAGTATTATCGAATCCAATAATTTCAGTTGCCTTATTACTGCCGTGGCATGTTATTATAGTGTCAGTGTTATTATCGTATCTAATATCAAAACGCCCTGTAATATAATTAAGAGAACATAATTAAAATTTCAGCATATTAGGTATAGATCATAAAATATAGTTTGTTTCCAAATGTTACTTTGTATTTGCTATTACCCACATATCCCTACTATCAGAAGGTATTTGCTAAATATGAAACAAAGTTCTCGTTACACTGACCACAATACACGCATGGTGGTCATGGGTGTTTATGTTTACCCATGCTCTCGGGCGACAGGCCAGCAATTTTCACCCTCATGCACCATTATAAAATTTAATGATACAACTCGTATGCCCATTATACGGTGCTTGAGGCTGCTACACTAATTAACATCGTGTTAAAGTCGTTTTAACCATTTCCAAAATTGCAATGATGCCTTTCTGTGTGACAGCACGGAAAAGTGCTCTAAAGTTCGGGAAATGTAGAAAGTTATTTGACAAACTTAAACTTTTTCTTTTTGATGAGTTTAAAGATAAATCCACAAAGGTGACTTAAACTCCGAATGAGTTTTTTTCCAGCAAACCTCTTGAGTGAAAGAGAAATGAAGATATTATAAAGTGAGAAAGTCAACCAATAATACTACTAATACTTAGGTATAATTCTACATGTAGTAGATATATAAATACTAACCTATTTTAGTTTGTAAACCATTTTTGAAATGTTTTTATTTGCCAACGAAACTTAACTAAGTACACTCACTAACTTAAAACATAAAAAATACAAATATAAAACTGAGCATTTATAATTATTTTTTCAAATTATATTCATTTCAGCGTTTCATGATCTCAAAATTAGCTAGCTACGGCTTGATAGTCAAAAAGTCTATTTTTATATTTATCATGTAAAATAATTATAATACCATGCTTTTTCTCTTTCGAAGCTTAAAATGACCGTCAAATAAAATTCCACAATCTAACAAGTTGGACTTACAAACGAAGTTTCACTACGACTTCGTAGCCGGCGTAGACATAGTTACGTTAGCTACGTCGTAGCAACAGTTCATTATTATACTCTTTCTTTTTATCCTAACCTGCCTACACTGACATGTAAAAAACTGATATTGTATCAAAAACAAAAAAAATATAATAAAAGGTTTAGTAGCCCACAAAAATAATTAAGTATATGCTACAAATATAATGTATTGTCTCTGATCAGCACCAAGACAAACAACTGGCTTTTATGTCAATAGCATTTATATCTATCATGTTAGATCGTTTCAGCCATAAATATAATCTATAAAATCATTTTATAGACTTCTGTAGCCGATTCTAGTTTTATTTAGCAATAAATAAATTCCGTTTTATGAACAGTTTACTGGGATTCAATTTTATAATGGAACAGACCTTTCTAATCTTAACTGGACTACTACAGCTGAGAACAATACAAATGTCTGCGTTTCACCACTCAATAAATTAATACTGAACACTAAAATGTTTTCAACCACTTTAAATATTACGTAACATACTTTAGTTACGTAATTTTTAAAGTGTTTGAAACCATCATCACCCCTACATTCCTCGACGATTAAAGCATAGTTTTTTTTAAACTTTCCCCACACTAGGATTTCTCCTGTACATGGGTACAGTTTACGAACATACATGTAACATATAGACACACCCAGATCCACCGCCTGATTACGTATGATAAATATGACAGTTGCTGTCGCAAATAAACGTCCTATTCCGTATCCTCTTATGAAAACATCTGAAAGCGAAAAAGGGATGCATTGTTTGTTGGTCGCTGTGGCTGTCAGATTTTTCTTACGTAATCAAGGCGGCGGAACAACTATCTGTCGGCCACAAAATATTTGTTCTGTGTGAGGAAATCAGTGGCACGTAGCGCATAATGCCAATCGCTTAACTATTGTGTCAAACGTGGCGTCACGCGGTTGCTACCGTAGCTGTACAGGTTCCTGTACACAAGTGTGGAATTTATGATAGCTAGGGAATACAAAAGCCAGCAATATGTACTGATGTGACATAAGCTGTAGAATCGTAATGTGTCACGTGATTCGTAAATATCAATCTAATACATTTTGCTGTCATATCTATTTTATAGCGATTTTAGATGCGACTTGCCTAGACAGTACACCAAAATTTCATGTAATAGGGGCTAGCTTACTACCAGTTACCGGAACAATTCCAAATTCCAAACTGCTGCTAAGAAATTTCCAGCAAAAAACCTCATTGACACTAAGTTCAACTCATGAAACCCCAGCAGCCGCGTTTGCGACCAATGAGAGTAGCAAAGACAGTTAAATTATGAACTAAAAATACATGTCTGTTTAACCCGTCAAAAGTCGCAATGTAGACAGTGGTAGCCACAATAGAGAATCTATTGTTTTAGGGCGCCGGGGATCGTTTGAAGCTTAATGAATTAAATAAATCTAAGAATTTTAAGTCCAGAAGAATTTTGGCGGAGAGTTGTAATGCTCCAGCTATTCCGGCTACATTTCATAAATTCGTTTTATTTATTATCTATCTATTGTTTATGTATAGTATTTAATGTTAGTTCTAAAATTTATAACGTATTGTTTTAATGTGTTTTCTTATAAGGGCCTTGATAAAATAAATAAATCCAGCCCATTACTGTACCACTGCCGGGCACGGGCCTCTTCTCAGAATGAGAAGCCTTAGTCCACCACACTGGCCTAGTGTGGGTTGGCGGATTAAACACACCATCGAGAAGTTTATGAGGCCCTATCAGATGTGCAGGTTTCCTCACCATGTTTTTCCTTCACCGTTATCGCAAATGATAACCAAATTAGAATTTGACTCGGCCAGCACCTCTGACTTGTCGGATTCATATTATAAATCCGACAAGTCAGAGGTGCGAGCCGAGTTCGAACTCAGACACTCCTGAATGGAAGGCAAGCGTTCAACCGCTAGGCTATCACTGCTTTATTAATATAATTGCCTGCTTTAAATAATAAAATAAAGCATTCTTCTCAAAAAATATTGTAACCCAATTTTAAAAAGCAATTATCATACCTGAAGAGGTTACCGACCCAAAACTTGGCTCCTTGAAAACCAAAAGATTCAATTTAACTTAGAATAATATTTTTCGTTTAGCTTTTAACAAAAGTAATATTCGTTCCGGTTTTCACAATGTTCCTTTAATTCCCCCATCTTTGTTTGATCCGGAGCCGTAATGGGGATTGCAAATGGAAGAAAAAATCAGGGGATAATACGCGTATTTTGGGCAATGCCTTCTTTGGTATTCATAGATGCGTAATGTTTGGAAGCTTTCAATCTTTATGTATTAAGGTAGTAATCCTATTGTCAATTCTTAAGTGGGATTTTGATGGAAATTGTTAATCTTTTTTAAAGTAGGTAACGTTGTAAATAAGCTTAGCTTCGTATTTTCGGTTTCGGTAATAGAATATCGTGTGATTGGAAAGGCTTGTCTAGCACCGGACTGCTATAGGCCGATGATGATTAGAATATGAGTGACTTTAAGGTATCATTTACTTAATCTTATCATGTATACTACAGAGATCGTTGTAGAGTCAGCGAAATTTTTCTGAAGTTGTGGTTGATATCTTGATAATATTATGTAGGTATGTATTTTTTTGTATATGCTATATTTTGTGTACAATAAAGAAGAGTATAAGAGAGAGTAATATTTTTGACGGCACGGTTGGCGCAGTGGCTAAGCGATTGGCTTTCTGCGCTACGTACCGTGGATTCGATCCTCGCACGGAACAAATATTTGTACGTATTACCTACAGATAGTTTTTCCGGGTCTGGGTGTGTGTGCGTGTGAGATGTTATGTTTGTAAACTGTACCCACGACCAAGACGAAATAATAGACAGGAGCAACTTTTTTTTTTTTAATATTTTAAATATTTTTTATATTTTAGATTTTCATGTTTTAGGATTAATTTCTTTTAAGGATTAATCAAGATTCTAGCTTTTAAATTTCGCTTATTATAATATCTTTTTCGTGGCTGATCGTTTAAATTGCAAGTAACAATTTGTCACACACAATTTTTATTTTTTCAAAATTATTATTTTTTTCTACTTAGTTTTACACCGCTGCCATCCTAAGAAAAAATTCTTCTCTGTCTATGCACCTGTCTTCTTCTTAATAACTATGTCTATCATTCTAGTGTGTCTTGTATTTGTGGCAAATAAATGTTTTTCTTTCTTTTTTCTTTACTACAAAGTGTAACTTTAACTTATCTTATTTATACCAAACGAGTTTTCAGCAGTGCTTTAACATTAATTAAGTTCTCTAGTAGTTGGCAGAGCTTCAATTGCAACTTTTATAAGTGTACATTTCGAATCGTAAATCTACCAATATTTCATGAATTTAATTTATTGTTAGATAATTTACCTATGTTTGTGACTAAGGTTAATTTAAAAAGTTGAAATTAATGAAGATATAATATTACTTGTTTTTGCCAGCGACTTCGTCTGTGTGGTTTTTCATCCAATTTGTTAGACCTCTTTTCAAGCCTTAGTTTTAGATTTGTTGATTAACTAGATGACTTTTCAAAAACCTTTCACTTAAGTATTTCTTCAAGTAAATCTAGCTAGAGCGAGGGATTATATTGTTTTCTACATGTCTAGTATTAACGTGACAAAAGACATGACATGACAAGATATGACAGAGATGTGGGTCTACCGCGTAATAAAATGATAATGAACATCAACTCTGGTAATAAACTTCAATACGACCGTGAGAGACTAAACTTCGAACTACCTTGTAAAAAAATTACCGATCATAAGGATGGGAGTCCCAACTTTATGATCGCAAAGTCTAAGAAACAGGTAAACATAAGCGTAACCACGCTATTATTATAATTATGCCAAAGGAACTTCGCCTCTCTGTCTGTTTGTTACCTTTGCACAACTGAACGACTGAACCGATTTTGATGAGGCAAGGAAATACTGTATTTCATAAGGAAAGTTCTCGGACCTATAAAAAAAGGGGAAAACACAATAAAAAAAAATCATTCTAATGTAAAAAGAAATCAAAGTTATAGAAGGAATATTTGGCATTTGGCATCAGCATAAACACCCATATCTAAAGCCCTTAATTTCATCGTATCAGCAATAATGACAACGTACGGGTTTCCTGAGAGCCCGCATGGCAGGAAAATCCTTACAAACCATGCCACCCCAATCCCATATAAAAACATCTAATAGAACATTGCTTACAAAGAGGAGAAATGCCATTTGCTTACAAAATACTTGTGCCCTTTACCGCAAACTTATAGTTAGGGAGCTGATTCCGAAATCCACATTACATTATCATATTTCTAAACAAAACGAAAAGTTAGAAGATTGCTAGATGCGGAACGGGTGTGATCAAATGTATAAAATATGCGATCAAATTGCTATTCTACTTATATACGGCAAAGTCGGTTGTGTTAGGCAGTACAGCGGGTCTATCGTGTAACAAAAATAGTAATGAACATGAACTCTGGTAGGTAATAAACTTCATTACAATCGTGAAACAATAAAGTTCGAGCCACCTTGTAAAAAAAATACCGATCATGAAGTCGGGAGTCTTAATTTTATGATCGGTATTTATTAGAAGGTAGTTCGAAGTTTAGTTTGGTCACAGTCGTAATGAAGTATTATTACCAGAAATCATGTTCATTACAAGTCAAGTTGGGAGTCTTAACTTCATGATCGGTATTTTTTTACAAGGTAGCTTGAAGTTTAGTTTCTCACGGTCGTAATGAAGTTTATTACCAGAGTTCCTGTTCATTACCATTTTATTTACCCGGTAGACCCACAGTGTGATATTTGAAAATCTTAATGATAAAAACTTCGACACCTCAATCCGATAACTCCTTTTCACGCATCAGATCCTTATCTCTTACATAAAGCACTTTACACAGCCGCGATAATGCTAGAAAGACTATTTTCCACAAAAAACTACACTTTTCTAGGCTTTTACAGTATATTTTTATGGGCAAACCAAGATTTCGGGTGGTAATTCACAAAAGGTTCGCTCTTTTTCTACGAAACAGTCCCAATGAATTTCTAACAATAAGGTCAGTGTGGCGACTAAGAAACATAAGTAAGGTATTATTGCTTTTATTCAGCCCATCTTAATCTAATGCAAAAACATAAACCTCTTCCAAAAATATTTATTTAGTGATAGAAAAGTTCAAAGCTTAATGTCTCACGATCGTATTGAAGTTTTTTTTTTTTTTACGTTTCCCCTCACTATGATTTACCAGTAGATAGTTTATTACCAGAGTCGATGTTCATTACCATATTAGTTACGCGGTAGACCCGCCGATGGCAATAACGGGACAGCATATAGGGTGGCGTTGTATAAAGTTAATTTTTGACAACTCTTTCACATGTTGGTCATGGAGCCTTTATTGTTTAATAGGACTTTTGATGTGGCCTGAAGGGGCTCCGACTTACATAAAAAGTGATTTTATGCGATTACGCAGATAAGGGCGTCCCCTAGTGGAGCACGGGCCTCTCTGGGGCGTCGCTGATATGTATATTATGCTTAAAAATAAAAAAGGGTACAAAGTATTTCTTCACGTATTAAAATATAGTATACATAAATTTTAGCTTTCTGCGCTTCATCTCCATACTTTAGCTATGCCAAATCTCACACTCCTCCGTGTGCTCAATATGCTTAAAAAGGGGTACAATGATTTTTCTTCACGTATTAATATATAGATTATCTACTATTAGGTAGGTACCTATATTTTCTCCTCCCTTGTACGCGATTTTACAGGTAGGATGTACCTATTGCATGCAAATGAGGTTAACGCTTTAGATTTTCGCCTTTACATCCGTTGCAAGATAAATTGCAATAAATACTGAAATTAATTCTATAGTCAACGTGGCGACTATGACGTTATGTTTGAAAATATGATTAAAGTGATGTTAAACTCAATATCGTGCATAATACTTCCGAAAATGGAGTTCAAGAGTCATAACTTACAGTTTGCATGACCATTATCCAGTGTGATTTAGGTTTTATGGGATTTCCTTCCGTATAGCTGCATGATAATATTATAATTTATATCCATACAAAGTAATGCTACGTACTTACATTCGAGTATTTTATTTATGTAGGTATGCAATACCCGTTACGAATCTTGAGCTCTGATCCTTAATTACCGATTTTGGACCAAACAAAACCCCCACCACCTCGCCGAGCGGTCAAGTTATTTGTCGGCAACTGTAACAGGGCAGATTGTAAAAGAACCGCCAGACGTATTCACGTAGATATTACTCGGGATTCCTGTTACCCTGCAAAATTTAAAATGTTTGATAAATAAAAAGTGCGTTCCATTTATGACGTACCTATTTTTTTTTACAGCATTTTCGTTTCAGAAATAACAAATCAGGATATTTCACGCATTGCAGGTGCTGATTAACTCTTTTAAATTAACACTCAGAAACCTGAATTTCATCTGCTGACTATTATTTTTAATAAGACAGCATTTATATATATTTTTTGCACTATAGCATTGTTTGTCCTCTCACACTGGTAGTTCTGGAACAGACTTGACCTTTTTTTTTCTTTCTTTCTTTGTTGTTTCTCATCCTTTTTCTGCATTCTCCAAATGTACACAATACTTTTCAGTGTGTGGAACATTTGTGATAGATCCGGCTCGAAGGACCAGCTATATGGGTTAGGACTGATTGAGGATTGAAATGAATAAACTACGTCTTGAGCACCACCAAACTTTTGGCAGATGACAGAGGAAGTGCAAACGTGCCGATCGCACCGAGTCACTCGACGACTAATCATTAAACTAATTATAACGTAATTAGTACCCAAAAAGAAATGCATTGAATAGTTATAATATTCTGTTACATTGCGCATATTTCGTCCGCACCATAGGCAAATCTACATCAAAACAAACATAAACTTCATAATCACAACTCACGTACTTCACAAGGAATTTCAAATAACATGAGGAAACCGAACCACTGTCCCCTTGTCGCGGGACATCATAGTTGGGACCCGAAGGTCCTTTTGGTGACAGCGGACATAAATCATAACATTACATTCTTTACTTAAAAAGCTGCTTACACTATGACTTGGAATAAACATCTATCACCAAAGCTCTTTTGCCAAAATTTGCCTCCCCCCCTCCTGTCGAGTCGGCAGGAGTTATCATAATGGGGTTCGCTCATGCTGTAGTGGAAAGACTAGCCGTTAAGTAATGGTAGCATCGAGGCTGACTGCCTAGTAGGCTAATTCAAGTAACTAAAGAAGCGCAGTTGCCGCGCAATTGCAGTAAAATTTTGATCAAAACATTTGGTATTCTCTTAGCTTCAGTGAGATACGCTCACGTCCAGTTCGAACGTCACTGCAATATGTTCGGTGCGATATAAAATTACGTGAATTAGCCCTGAGGGAGCGCCAGGTGATCTCATGTTTCATCATTCCTGGAGGCTCTCATAGAGACTCAAAACTGGTGACTCTATTACTTCCGATTTTTACGGACTGAGGTGGACTGCTGTAAATAGCTTAGATATTAGTTTTGAAGAAAATAACCTCAACATCTTAACTTACTTACACTGAATTTTACTAACGTAACGGCTAGTAAAAATAAACAACTTATTGCTATTTACAACCGAGCAATTGGTTGGGATGGAGCTTGCAAACTTCGTTTTTTCTGGGTACGAAAGATTAATTTCGTGATCAAGTTCACAGAACGATTTTGTAAATATTATTATTATTATTACAAGCCTATGCTTTCCCAATATTGGGCAAAGGCCTCCCTCCCTTTCCTCCACTTCTCGCGATCCCGCACTGTATCGGGCCAGTCTTTAAGGAAGGCGTTCAATTCGTCCCGCCATCTCCTTCGTGGTCTGCCGCGACCCCGTCTTACTGTCTCAGGACACCAATTCTGTGCTATGTGGGCCCACAGTTCGACTAGCATACGGCAGACATGTCCTGCCCAGTCCCAATTAAGCTGAATAAAGTACTTACAATTTAAATTCTGCTTATTTGCCATTCAATTAATTCACAAATATACTTGTATTTAAGCAACCGTCAATTTTGATTAAAATAATGATAAACAAAATGTGAATTCACGCAGCAATTAACATTGGCAAGTAATTCCAATTATTTCTGCATTCTCTTTCTAAAGAAACAATCATGTAAAATTAAATTGAGATCCAACTGGATGTCCAAAACTTGTTGAGTTAAGGCCACGTCGACGTACATTAATTGGAATTCTCAAAGCTGGGTATTAGGAAACAGGCCCTGAAAATTACTTTAATAGACAACTCAATGCCAAGGGAAGTTATAATAGAGCAATTTCTATGACCATGCCTAAAATGAGCGCAAAATTGTAGCTTCAAACTGGTAATTTATGTATTCTAGATATAATTTATTCCCATCGCATAAGACATAAATGAATCCGAAAAGTTTATTAATGGGCATTTTGAAGGTGGACGCTTGCTCTCCTGAAAATCGTGGGCTGAATTTATAATAATACTATTTCGTACTCCCGTTGCTATTTAAGCTTTAGATGTTATGTCTTTGTGTCTTGTATCGATGAACGTCGTACACTGACGAAGAGTGAATACGGAATCTTTTCATAATAAAATAAAGTCGCTTTCCGCGTCTGTCTGTCTGTATATCCGCTAACTCCTCCTAAACCACGCAACGGATTTTCATGCGGTTTTCACCATCATTTTGAGCATTTCTTCCGGAAGATTTGTAATATGTATAATACTTTCATATTTAATGTAAGGGTAGTAGAGGTCTCGTGCGAAGCCGGGGGGACGGGTCGCTAGGGTCCGGCTCGGACCCGGCGCACTAAATCTTGTAATTATGTATCACGACTTCTTAAGCCTCAATGCATATTAAATAAAACACTTTCAAATACCTACATAATCACTATATATATCTTATATATCTCTTCTAGAAAAGAGCCAATATAAAAAAAAACCGGACTGATGGATACATTTGATAAACAGTACCAAAATCATTGTCACTAACGGGAATCTTTTAATCTTATTCTCGTCATGTATGAGCCAGAAGAAATAGCTCTTGAATCTCATATTTTCTTCAAATATAAACTACAAGAGCGCAAAGTTGTGACATTTTACTCTTTTCTAAATTACTTCAGTTTATCTTTTTTAACCAGACCAGTGTCTGTACTACTATAAGAAACGACATAGAGACGTGCGAAAAATGTGATACATAATATTCTCTAACATTAGATACAGTATACCTATTTTTCATTTAAAAAAAATTGCATCGTGCTTTCTCTATCACTCAAAGGTTTGCTGTTAGAAAACTCAAATTTGGGTTAAGCTCGCCTGTGTACATACCATCTCAATTGTATTTGTCTTTTATCTCATTTTCGTGTATAATAAAGAATTAAGAAAAAATGTTGACTATGATCACTAGGATTTTTATGGTTCTTTTTTACCCGACTACGGAGAGGGTTATTTTTTTATACCATAGGTTGCAAACGATCTTGCGGTTCACCTGATGGTAAGTGATCATCGCCGCCCATGAACATCCGCAACACCAGAGGAGTCACCGATGCGTTGCATTGGGATACACTTTAATTAAAACAAAACGAAAATTCGACTTAATATTGGGGACACGCATAATTTACTAGCGGAAGCCATACAAAATCAAAATTAATTATTTTTTGATTATGGTGATTTGGAGTGAATTTTAGTACTGCATTTGTATTTGGTAACAGACAGTGATGAAAGAATGTAAATTTTGCACACTACATAAAAAAACATGTATGTTGGTCTCCCAACATAAATAAATAAACAAATGTTCGTCGGTACCAATACCAATTCTATTAATAGATCCAACTTAACCAGAGGAAATCTGCCGGCTGGTGTAATTATAATTATAATAATATTCTCTGTTGAATAAGCAGAGATTTATTCAACCGTCAAAGATCGACGTCAAGTTCCGGGGCCCTGATTTTAACGGAAATTATCTATTAATTATCTTATCTAATATTACAACAGAAAGTGAATGTATATCTGTTTCACTTTAACAGGCATGGTTAATTTGATCACCAAAATAGCTTGTGTTAGAATAGAATGAAATACGTCTAGTAGTAAAGTACTCCTATATTATTAATAGACATAAATTATATTATTAAACTGTTTATTTAGACATTATTTTACTATTACACCTATCTCACGGAAAACTGAAAACCACCTTTCAAAACAAAGGCCTAACCCATAACCCGGTGTTTTAGGTTAAGTAAGAAGAATTACTACAGTTCTGTGGGAATGACGCTTGAGCAAATTGACAGTAGATCCAACTCAGACCAATAAGACTAATAAGTCAGATGGTTATCCTGTCACCTGGCCTACCAGAACCTCTTTGCGAGAGCTACCACCAGTTGACGTTGATGTTTAGAAAAACTAAATTTTGTACGTAGGTACCTTGCTTATACCTACTCTAAGAATATCGTCCAAATAACAACCCGAGCCTTTGTCTGTCTCTGTCATATTCTGACATATATCATATATCAGAATCATGTGATAAACGGACTGATATCGTAGTTCTTCTTCTATTAAGACAGCACGAGCTTATCACCTGCAAATCGCTCATGTTATAGTGGAAAAATCAGTCATTAGTCAACAATGGTAGTGTTGAGGCTGACTGCCCAGGGTGCACCAGTCGATCTCATGTTTCGTCATTCGTGGAGGCTCTCCTTGCGTAGTTGTTATTAGCACATAGGAGAACGCAGTAGCCCATCATTATCATCTTGATCTTACCTTAGTTGCCGTCTACAAACCCCACGGAAAAAATGCCGAAAACCATACAACATCCATGTAGAGTATATGCAAAAGTATTTCCACCTGGCGAAACCCGCAGGCAAAAGCAAGCAGTACGTGTGTCTAAATTTGAACGCAGATATAATACGTTATCAAAAAGCCTGTTCCTGATTATGAATAGAATTTCCCCAAGCTCCCCAAGGGTGTCGTAAAACACGACTGGGGGATTAAACAAGAAGGAAGTAGGTACTTATAACATCATATTGGCATCACCAATCTGTCTTACCATTGTAATTATGGCAAGATTCTCTTGGGATTATTACCACAAGGTTTATGGCGTAAGCTTTTGTTTGAAAGGTAATTTTCGGTTTTCCTGTTACCTGTATAATGGTAAAATAATATCTTTAATACAATAAAATTGAATTGATGGTTACATTTACGTGTTTTACAATATCTTTATCCATTCTTTGCTGATTCTATACCATACCTGTATAGTAATGATAGGTACCTGTTATATATACCATACTACCAGTAGCGAAGGGTGACAGTTTTAAAAAAGGGGAAGCCATCCCAAAAATGTCCTCTAAAAATTGCTGCAATTAATGCTGCAAGACGAAAATCCATACCGTCTCTTGTAGTCATGTATGGAAGAGCTCGACCTAACTGAATAACAAGCCTTTTTTTGTCAGTTGTATGAGTAAATAATATAATATTACGTTGGTCTATGCACTAACCAATTCCTAAAGGGAAGCCGATGGGAATCGGGTTGTATGGACACTTCGCGACTGCATACTACTATGATATTAAGTTATATTCCTAGGTCTGAAGGATGTATTTGGGTCTTAGTTTCCTTTAGAACATTTAACTTTGTGTTTATCATTAATCATTGTTATTCGTCGAGTTAAGTTCCTACTCATCCCAAATCGATGTTGTTTGTAAGGTAGTTGAACAATTATTATACCTTTGCCTAACTCTTGGAGGTAACATGATAGATACGAACTGTATACAGGCTGAAGCAAAAATCGTTTAAATAATGCTCTGCGCTGCTTATTATGAACAACTTTTACTAATAAGCAGTAGAGTACGTTGTTAAAGGGATTTACACTAGTTTTGTTACACTCTGTATACTATCCACCATGTTAGAAATCTTAATTTTAATTGATAAATGCTGGATACCATTTAAATACCGAACAAGCTCGTACTCCAACGCTTGACTTACGGTAACACATAACTTAAACAATATTATTGCTAGTTTTGTCAGTATGTAACTTAGATACGAATTAAGATAGTTCTATCTATACGAATGAACAGTATAGTTTTGATACACAAAAGTACCTTCACAAACTTCAATCGACAACAATGGAGAAATCCCAATTGTTGGGCTATTGACTTCAGTTCCAACGCGTGCACAGTGGCTTCGTTTATTTACTGACTGGACAAAAATAGGAGAGTATCAAGAAAAGTTAAGCTGCTTTTTATATCGTCGCCCGTAACCACTCAGTTTCATCTGATCACAAAATAGATAAGTAAAGAAGGGTCACTTCATAAGGTCACAGAAAAGAGGAAGCCAACTTCTCTTTTTGTGGGTGCCATAAAGGCGACTAAGGGAGGCGATGAATTGAAAATGGTTGGTGACAGGAATCTCAATTATTCTCAGCAATTACATAACATTCGGTACTGATATTTATGTACAACATTTGATCACATCTTTGACATTATATTGGGATTTACTTTATAAATAATTGGATATTTTTTTCATTATAGAAAAAATATCAAAAAAGGCAGCCAACGAACGCGAAAACTCGCGATTCTGCTGCTAAAAGTATCGAGGGTGAACGCACCGTTATGTGCCACAACATTTTTGTATAGTCTAAACACACTTCAATATCGTAATTGGATTTTATAAAATTAATTATATTATTTATTTTAAACAACAAAAATTCTGTTTTGACGCAATACACACAAGCTAGCTCGCGCGCGTTTTTGTATGCAGCCGATTTGAGATCAATTGATAAAGAGAAATGGCAGCAACTTCTTCTTGATACTAGATATAACGTGATCATAATTTTTTCTGGAGTTAACTATGGCAATATAACTTTTACGAAAACAAAATGTTTGGTGTTTTTACCTTTACTGTTTAATGACTGATTTACATGAGTTGGATATCGCATGTTGTTACGAGTTGACATTCTGTAACTTCTGTTCTGCGCTCAGATGTTAGTGACACGCCACGGATATGACCAACAGTCGCGTCCCGGATATGAAGTTTTGTCCAGTGAGGGATATTTTTAAAACACTTGGTTAAAAATAGTGTTTTAGAATTTATAGTGCTCAAGTATTCTGTTGTTTAGTGAAGTTTTTACTTGTCTTTAGCGTGCTTATTTAGGGATGGCGACCACAAGTCTATTAATTCCTGTTATTTCAATCTTGTCAGAGTGGTCTCGTAATTGTTGTTTTTTGCAGTAACGTTCAACCTATTTTGACTTAGCGACCACGTAGCTCTTACAGTACCTATAAAGTTATATTAATATTCAACAGAAGTAAAATGACATATACTTTTATTTCAGTCTAAAGTAGTTCACACTAAAACAAAATATTTTTTTGAATATATTATAATCTTCGTCACATAAATAATAAATACATAATTAATTAAAATAATTAATAATTAAACGAAAAGTGTAAAATACAGTCAAACCTGTAGAAAAAGAATTATAAATTATTTATTCAATTTAAATTAGGTACCTACTAAATCTAATTAACACATTTTTTTTAATAATGCTTTATACCACATCATCCTATGTTAGAAATATTTATACACAATGAAATTAAAAGAACACTTGAACTACTTAGTTCACGAGTAGAGGTAAAGGCTTTTCACACGATACCTGCAGGCATGAAACTCAATAGCTATTTGCTGTAAGTATGCCATGGTACTCGCCTTTATTTAAATTTTCATTCCACATAAGTTGTAATGGCTTATGAAAAGTTTTTTCTTTATTTGTACCTGATATAGAATATTGTTGCAATTTTCTTATGAAAATATTTTCTTTTTAAGACTTGAATTTGGTTCTTCTGCATCCGAGAAAATGCTATTACCAATAATTTAGGGAACATATTGCATGTCAACATACAGTTTTGTATGGTCTAAAAGAGTATAAAACATCTATCTTATTTATTTTTTACATCATTATAATTTCAGTTTATACGCAAATTGACCCGATATTGGTACAAAATCAATAATTCTAGTCGAAAAAAAATTGTGTTGCCAAAGAAAAGGGGTATAAGTCATAAAACAATTTTTTCACTACAGAGTAAAACATAAAACAAAGAAGTTTTTTATTACATTAAAGTTCTATAATTCAATATCCAAAATTATTTTTAGATATTTATTAACGATTTTAATATTATATGACTATAATCTGATAAAACTGAACTGTTTTATGAGTTATCCCTTTTTCCTTGGCACCACAGAATTGAAAGTACTATTCAATTATTACAAAAAAGGTTAAATAAACAACATGAGGTTTCAGTAAAAACTCTGATGGTAACAATAATTGCCCCATTCCACTTAAGTAGGTAGCTATTAAAAGGAAAAATGGGGTACCTATTACTTTGAACGCAAAGGTAGATTGTTTTTAAGTGAACACCACATTCTTCAAACAGTTTAAGAAAACATACAATCGTTTATTAACCCCCGACAAAAAATAGGGGTGTTTTAAGTTTGTACTGTATCTGCGTATCTGTCTGTGGCATCGTAGCTCCAAAATGGATAGACCGATTTCAATGTAATTTTTTAGTTGAAAGCTTGTTTAGTCAGGTACCTATCATCTTAGCTATGTTTCATGAAAATCTGTTCAGCCGTTCAAAAGTTACAGCTCTTTTTCTAGTTAGATTGGGCGGAAAGTTTTTTGAAAGTTAGGTTATTATTTTAAAGTCAGCCAGCCTCGATACCACCAATGCTGAATGACTAACCTTTCCACTATGGCAAGGGGGGTGAATCATTGGTGAATCATCATTGTCAATCATACGATAGAAGAAAAAGAAGCATAGAACTAGTGCTGTATAAATAATTGAGAATGGTTTTCACTGCTGTGTTTGAGCGTGAATATTTGAGTCATATTTTTTAATTGTGATATTTTAATTCGTGCATTTTTTTTTTGCCATGTTTATTTAAGCCTTCAATCTTTACTTTAAACTAAAAATAAAAATACATGGAGGTTCCCGGGATATTATACCTCGAAAGTGGCGTAAGTATCCACGAGCAATTTTGCACATAGGCCTTATTTATTTTATCAAACAGTTTTCTCGAATACTTTTACATTAATTTGCTAACTAAAATAGAAAGCTTTACTTTGAGCGCTTGAAAAAATATTACCTAAATTAAAATTAGTTTCATCAAAAGAATATTTTATACTTTACAACATTTTGGGACGAATAAAGAACTAAGCGGTGTTAACATTACTTTCCTAGTGAAGATAGTTAGAAGTTAGATAGTTGAAGATTGTAGCACTAAGACTAACGTTTGACTTAAGTTTGCGAAAGTATGTAAGTCCTAGCGACAGCTTAGCTCAAACGACCTATTCACTTGAGTTGAGACATCCAACTTAGTCGGAGAATAAAAAGAAACATATATTTAGTACATTTTGCGTTGAAATCTCAATCTTTTCTGTCAATATTTTAATTATTTAAAGCTACAAGCTACGTATGGTTCTACACATTGATGATCTCCATCCGATTATATATCTTATTTTCATTAAAATATTCTCGGATTTCTGTTTCACAATTTTTTAATGTTTTTGGATTGACAGCTCTATTTATAAACCTTGATGACTGACTAATCTTTCAACTAACGCGAGAGTAACTCTTGATTGTGACAGAATATCTTCGAGGAGTACCAACCATTTCATGTAATAGTTATTTTACGTTCCACCCACCATGTTTGTTTCTGCATCACCCTAAAGTAGACTGGCAGAAAATGCCTATGGCGTTAAGTCCGCCTTTGTGGGGTTTTTTATTTTTTTACCTGTGCATAAAGCATTAAATAAATAATGAAATTAAATGAATTTATGTTTGCAAGAGCATGGTACAAAAGTTCTTATGTTAAATATTGTTTCACAAAACTCAGCCAGTTAGGCATGCAAAAAATGACATAGTATTTATGGCATGCATAAGTAATTCTATAAATAAATTATTACAATTAAATGTCGATAAGTAGAAAATAAATAAGTCTTGAATAAATCAGATCCCCGCCACCACACCACTGCTCACTGAGCTATTTAAAACTTCGCAAATAAGGCTTTGGTAGAGAAATAAAGCTATAAATAAACAAACAAGGGTCCCGTTGCCAAGTTCATAAAATGGAATTGTATTATCGTGACCCTATTATTAAATGGTGACTATTGATGTCGAATTGTTAAACTGTGTAGCAAATAGGTATTGTTTGATTTATTTGAAGACTGTGGCTAGACTATGACCTACTTTTTCTGGCGTGAAATATCTGGTGATAGATACCCAAATTAGGAAGGTTGTTAAGTGTATGACTGCTCAGAATGAGACGAAGAATGTTATTGATAGATGCTGTCACCGTTGCCATAAGAGAGGTAGGGCATAGCGGGAATTTCCACTCAAAATTTGAGCTGCTCGACTGGGGAAGTACGTCCACCTTGCAGAATATCGTAGCCAAATAACACTGCTCTTTTCCAGTGTTGTGTTCCTAATGGTGAGCACTGTCGCCGGTGCTCCTTGGTCCTCCTGCTGCTAACACGACGCTAGTAGTAGGGTCGGCAACGTGCGAGTGATGCCCTCGATGTTGCAAGCGACAATAGGTTATGGTAAATGCTTACCATCAGGCGGGCCGTATGCTTGTTGCTTTAAAAAAAAGATAGATTAAAAATGTGGAGGGAAGATTCGATACTGCGGTCAGGGGTCAATAGCTCAACAGTTAGAGCGAGTGGTGTACTGAACCAGAAAGTCACAGATTCGATTCTTGCTAGCGGTAGATGGTTCTTTCCACAAAAATTGATAATTTAAGAGATCGCTTTATATGCTTCAATGTGGCATCCAATTTATGGAACTCTGATTTGCTGGGCACCACATATAACACATAATCACTCAATTTTTTTCTCACTGTTTGGATTCAATTCTCTCTGAAAAAGGATTTGGGTCGCAATCTTCGCTAATTTCTCATTGATGAATTTATGGATGTTCACTTCGATGTTCTAGCAATGGTGATGAACATCCATGGCCCAATACCAATGGACACCACGCGAATTGTACCTTAGTAGGTACAACTCGCGTGGTGTCGTGGTGATGACTTTAAAATTCCAGCTTAGTGTTAGTACACTAAGCTGGAATTTCAAAGTCATCCAGACAAGTTTTAAATAGAACTAACTTTGTTAGCAAGCCAGCTGATCGGGTAAAAAGAGACACTACTTTAAAAAGTAAAAAGATTACGACTATAGTCCTCGAGATTTAAAAAGCCACTTTTGACATATATCATTTGAGTTAATTTGGGATGTGAAGCGAATAAATCGGTAACCAAAAATATCGATTTTTATAATAAATCGATTTAAAATTCTAAGAGTATATAATTGTTTAAAACTATGAATAAAAAATCGAGAAATTCATCTGATAAGGAATTTATTAATGTAGTAGGCACCGAATTTAATATGAAATCGTATTTCTGTAGGTATCTTCATAGAATAATAAAACATATTCATAATTTTATGCCAAAATTATTAATCCACTTTACCGGTAATAATGGTCCACCAGTTATTGATTCACTTTCGAAGTACTCACATAGTTTCCAAACCAAGTTGCGGGATTTACTATTCACAGTACGAAATCGAAAAGACAATTTGAAAAAAAAAATGTAACGGCCGGCCGAAATCACAGTAGGTATTAGAATCCATGTACCTATAGCAAGTCAAGTCAACTTAAAAGCGGGAACAGTCCAAAATCAAAGCCAAATCACAAAAACAGAGGTATCCGAGAAATACTCGTAGAGAGAACGAACAATTAGTCGGAAAAATCGCGAAAAACTGCACAGATGTCATTGTCATTACTGCCAGTGTCAAGCAAATTGTGATCATAGAGAAATTAAATTAATTATAATAATATAATGTACGTGTCATACAGCCTTTAAAGAGTTTTTAATACCTACGTAATTTTATACTGATATTTCAAACGATTTTAACGATTCTAGTGATCACATCCCTTTATTTAAAAAATAATTGATTGAGAACGTAACCATTTTTATGATATTTCGGCAGTACATAAACATGCATTTTAAAAATATTTCGATGCTATAACAATACTTATGAAATTATATACCATGCTAATTTATAGATATCTACGTATCTCAAAAATTTATAATAATTTCATAATTATTATCAAGTGTGTATTCAAAATGGTTTTTATTCACAACCTATAGTAACATTGTCAAGTTACATGCTATCTTTCTTTAAATCTGTCAAAAGGGACTTCTTAGATCTCGAGGAGTATATGTACTCAACGTCCGTAACGAATTTTGTTGACAGAAAGCTTTTCAAAACTGACATTATTTCTCTTACACTCTGCAATTCAGTAAAATGTCCCTTTTCCATAGAAACTATGCAGTCTATTGAACGAGATGTCTATCTATATATTTTCCGTGTTCCCACGAGGAACACTATCGAATTGGGGTTGACAGGATAAAAGTATTATCGTTATGTTTGCGACATGACTTTATTTGAATGTGCGCGTTACGGACGTGTAGTTAGGGATCAGGTTGACTTTGCGAGGTGAGAATAGCTTCGACAGTTTATTGAAACTACATTTTGCTATGTTGTGACGACTGAGACTAATCCATATTATCTCGCTATGCAGGTTACTTTTAACCTACATGGCAAGATATATCTCTCCCTCTACTCTCCCAAAGGGGTCATAAGAGAGTTGTATCATCTGGGTATTAGCATCAAGTATTCATTCTGTTTTACTATAAGCACGTTTTATATTAACTCGCATTCTTGTCTGTCTGTTTGTTTCTCTTTTCGGTTGTCGCTATCGATTTTAAACAAACTTCCCAATCAGCTGTTCTATACAAATAATTCAATATTACTCGAATAATGGAACAGCTGATTTATTTTTGCGATTTCTGTGTTAGTGCCATATTAAAAGTTGCTTATAATGATAAATACAATAATTCCTTAAAGGGATCGGAACTAAAAAGGTTGGGCCTTATGATATTAATTGAATTACAGTTTTTTCATTTAATAAAACTTCAGCCGCAGCCAAAAATGTTATAACGTGCCCAAAGAGGAGGAAAATTGAAAAAAAAATTACCTGAAATGAAATAGATTAAAAAAGAGATCCATTCAATTCCAATACCTGCTTCCTGCCAACATTGTTTATATAACAACAAACACCGTTGTGAAGATTTAAATTCAAGAAAAATCTGCTGCGTGTGTCCTTCGGTAAATAAGTAAATATATAACATAGAATAGTATAAATACAATATTTTAGATGACCTAGAATTAAGAAAATATTCGTATGCCTCTTGTAAGTAGCGGACGTGTCGGAAAATCTATTATAGGTATGTATATAATTATCATAACAAAAAATTTACCATATCTTTGCTGAATAAATGTATTTTATCTTTTAATCTCATTGATCGAATCCCAGGTCAGGAGAACAATATTACTCCGTTTTTCTGTTAAGAAACTCAGTTGCTCTCCAGAGTTCAGAACTGCGCTCGGAGGATTGCAATAAGCTAATAATATTACAAACTAATAAATAAATAAAATATATTCAGGGAGAAACTACTACCTACCACGTTACATATTTTTTACCGGTATTATACCAAAAAATTCTGTTACGTTATGTTAACTTAACAATTACCGGTATTCTATAACGTTACTGTAACGTTACTTTCTGTAAATTACACTGTGAGACAGACTGTGAGTGGAGTACCTACGTAACTAACAGCTACGACAAGTAGGAAAAAAATCACTATTGATAACGTCACAGTTAACCTAATTTTTTAACGCTACAAATATGGTAAATCTTTGGTTAAAACGTTACACATAGCGTTAAAATCGTAACGTTCATTACAATTTACCGGTCCCTGATCACAAAAGACATAATAACGGGATCGATGGAAGTGAATACACCTCTGTCCAACCCTTCTCGGAAAACAGGCGTAATGCTATATTCATAACAAAGTGGTAATTGTTAATATCAGCCGAAGTATTGGACTCATATTTTAAACGTGGTAGGTTTAATTAAGGCTTTAATTGAACAAGCGAAGGCCGCAATGAAACCGCATCTGCGGACTTGCGGTAAGTCACGTTTAAATTCGATATGCTGGACCGTCCGTTATGGCGGTGTAAGGCGTTCTATTGTGAGTATTATGTTGATAATTAATATTTATGGAACACTATCTATCAAAGTGATGTTATCTATTATAATTGTTAATGTACCTATGTTTTCAAAATTCGAAAATCTGATAGTTACTAAATTATTAAAATACGATACATCCCAAATACTCGTATATGTTTTTAATATTATAAAATTGATTTATTAAGCTTAATTTATTCTCATTTCATATTAAAAATTTATTAAAGGAATATGACAATATTTTTAAATATTTTACACGTTAGTAGTCCGAAATGTTTTTCAGTATTGACAAAATGAGGCACTCAAATATCACACGTGAAATAAATTCACCGATAAACAGAAAAATCTTTTAATCATCATGTTGCTTTTCGGACGTTTGAACTGAATTCAGATCGATCTGCCATGAATGGCAGATGGCCCTCGTCTGTATCGTAGATAAATTATTTTTATGTATATACTTCGTAATTATTTGTAACGAGATTTTATTTTAATATTTATGAAAGAAAAAAAAAACATTTATTCGCACTAGGCATCAGACAACACAATGCACGAACATAAAAAAGTAAAAATACAAAAACAACAATTATCGAAATTTATATGCTGTCGGTATGCCAGTACCGAATGGGTTGCCAACTCAGCATTTGCCGGGCATAGGAACACCCAATGCTGATTTTCAGTTGGCAACCTTGCAGTGACACACGGACGGAGGAAACAAAAGTATTCATTTACCTACTTAAAAATATGATAAATACGATACTATTTGAAATTATAATTAATACTTATGATAAATAAATAAAAGAGTTATCGGTTTGCTGTTAGCAAACTCAATTTTGGGTTAAGCTCCGCCTATGTACATGTATTTTACTTTAATGTATTTTACTTGTGTTTATGTGTACTAGATGTGTACCTACAATAATATTATAGTTTAAAAAAAAACTATAGAACACGCTTTAGTCATCCAAACTGAACGTGTATGCAAAATTTCAGCTCAATCGGAAACCGGGAAGTGGGTCAAATTTAACTTCCAAGATTTTCTTACATAGTTAGTTACAAGTGAAGCTAATAAAAGCGTGTTAATAAAGAATGAGATTTTTTTTAGTAGAGAGTATATTTAATAACATTGGTAAATATTGGGTATTGTTTGATATTATGTCAAACAAATGCATAAAGCTAATATGTTTTGTTTGATCACATCCGATACCTAAAATTAGTAGATACGAGGAAAAGATCAAAAGTCCGTCCCTTTGATAAAACTAATCAAGCCTTAGATGCTTTTTACACCCACGCATATGGAAACTTGTTGAATCATGAATCTAACTCAGACGAAATCTAATCTACTCTATATCTGTTACACTTGAAACCGCATATTATAGCTTGTAATAAAGTCCACATACACCCACGTAGAAAATATAAGTATATACGTATGTAATATTTAATATACCAAGTATACGAGGTGCATTCAATAAGTACCTAGCCTCATCGCCAGAGGGCGCTGTAGTTTCAAAAGAGTTTTACCACAGTGTAGCACATTCTTTTTAAATTCTTTTTTCAAATTTTCATTCCAATCCCTTCATTTGTTTTAATTTGACAACTTATGGAAGCCAACGTGTCGATCGGTTTTACAAAAATGGAAAAAGAGCAATATCGTTCGGTGATTCGATTCCTATTTTTGGAAGGGAAAACGCGCATCGAAATCAAAGAGCGCTTGGATGCTGTGTACGGTGACTCTTCTCCATCGATGGCCACCGTCAAGAATTGGTTCAACGAGTTTGCACGTGGCCGTACGTCGGTTTTTGATGAACCACGTCCAGGTGCACCGAAAACAGCTGCTACGGAGGAAAACATTAAAAAAATCCATGATCTCGTATTGGCAGATCGCCGATTGAAGGTTCGGGAGCTAGCTGAGACTGTAGGCATTTCAGAAGGAACAGTGCATCATATTCTTCACGAGGAACTCGGCATGAGAAAGCTGTCGGCGCGATGGGTGCCGCGTTTACTCACACCAGAAAACAAGCGCAACCGTGAGACCACATCGGAGACGTGTTTGGCGCTGTTTAAGCGGAATCCAGCGGAGTTTTTGCGTCGTTTTGTGACCGTCGATGAAACCTGGATCCACTGGTACACACCAGAGACCAAGGAGCAATCAAAACAATGGATCCAGACCGGGGAACGTGCTCCAAAGAAGGCGAAAACTGTAAAATCGGCCGGAAAAGTTATGGCCACCGTTTTCTGGGATTCACAAGGTGTGATCTACATCGATTACCTCGAGAAGGGTAAAACAATTACAGGGCTTTATTATGCCGATTTATGGGGCCGATTAGACGCCGAATTAAAGAAAAAACGACCCCATCTGGCGAAGAAAAAAGTGCTGTTTCACCACGACAACGCACCGGTTCACACGTCTGCCGTTGCCATGGCCAAATTGGTCGAATTACGCTACGAATTGCTGCCCCATCCACCGTATTCTCCAGATTTGGCCCCTTGTGACTTCTTTCTGTTTCCTAAACTGAAAAAATCACTCGCCGGGAATAGATATGGATCGAATGAGGAGGTCATCGCCGCCACGGAGGCCTATTTTGCAGAGTTTGACAAAAACTATTTTTCGGACGGATTAAAAAAGTTGGAGCATCGCTGGGCTAAGTGTATCGAACTAAAAGGAGACTATGTTGAAAAATAAATTCCCACTTTTCCAAAATTTTCGTTTACTTTTTGTAGGCTAAGTATTTATTGAATGACCCTCGTATATGTTACGAGAAGTACTTTAAACGCCCACGGGACTCTTTATTATACTACGAGTGAAGTACAATTTTCGCCAAGTACTGCGGCTATAAGAACTTTAGGTAATATTGTGTTTTATTTTAATCAGCTTACTTGTTTACCTTTGTTGACTCTCATTTTAGTAAATGGTAGATAATACCAGTTAATATTATGTCCCAAAAACAATCCGTCGAATCCGTTCATGACAATAACCTAACCGTCAAAATCCCCTGACACCATCTAGATTAACTAGTAACTTTTGAAGGACTGAACAGATTTTCATAAAATGTAGCTAAGATAATTTCCGATTAAATAACCTTTCAATTAAAAAAACTGCATTCAAATCGGTTAATCCGTTTTGGAGCTTACGATACCACAGCCAGACACCCAGATATACAGATACACACTACAAATTTATCACACCCATCTTTTTTGTCGGGGATTATGATTACTTCATAAAACGAGAGTCAACAGAAAAACTGTTTTTATTCCGTAACGTCGAAGGTTGCTGTTATATGAATAATCCTCCTTTATAATAGATATAAAATCAAAAAATAACGCTTATACCAGTTTGATAAGCTGAGCACGCCTCTCTAAACAACTTGTTAAAATTACAGTCTTACTACTAAAACAAACATGTAAATTGTACAGTTAGTGACATAAATAGATGATGTTTTCATAATTTTGAAATATTTTTTTTCTAATAAAGTCATATTTGTTTTTTACCCGACTACGGAGAGGGTTATTTGTTTATCTATTAGACTTACAAATCTTTAGTACAATGATGAGCAATTTTTTCCGGTGCCTAAAGTTCAATTGAGTTTGACGGCACGGTTGCAAAAGTGGCTAAGCCATTGGCTTTTTGTGCTAAGTGCCGCAGGTTCAATCTCGGCACGGAACAAAATAAGATTTGTATATGAGATGAATATTATATTTGTAAACTTGTACACTCGATACAGAAGAAATCCTAGACGGACAAAGATTTTTTTTTTAATTCATGATGTTTTTATTTGGAATGTTAAAACCGCACAGGAAGACCGCACTTTCATATAAAACGGCCTAAACCTATTCAGCGCTCACTAATTTTTAGGTGCCAGAACTTCTAGACGTTCATGATTACGTCCGTAGTCTGTCTACTTTATGAACCACTTAACGCTATTTCCCACACTGCACAGAGAGTAACTGAAGTGAAAAAGGAGTAAGTATGAATAAGCTTCTTTTCCTCTCCAGCAACGAGTAATGTTGTTGTAAAATGTTTTCATTTTTTATTAAGCAGCTTGTTCATTTTATGCACCAGCCTGTCTATTACAGACTTTGTTTCCGTATAGTAAACTTGATTATTTATGGAAATTCTTGACTTAATTGGTTTCTTATTGAGTATTGTTGTGTGAGAATGAGTTTACAGTGCCACAAACTTATCTGACCCGCAGCCTGATTACGGACGCAGTTGACAGCTTGCGACAGGCGTAAATTGCACAATTGCTGCTGTCAAACATCATTTTTTGTATTGTACGTAATACCAAAATGATGGTTGACAGCAGCAATTGTACAATTTACGCCTGTCGCAAACTGTCAGCTGCGTCCGTAATCAGGCTGCCGGTGACCAAAATTGGAACTAACGTCGCTACGGAACAAAAATGACTTCAAAATGTCATTTTTGTAGGAAGATGACATTAGTAAAAGCGGGTCAGATAAGTTTGTGGTACATTACACCGTTTTATTGAAGGCTAACATAGCTGTCAAATCTCATGTCACCCTCACCCTGTTCCAGCGTCGCATACACGATACCTGGGCCCCAAGTCTACAAATTTCTGTTATCTTAATCGTGTCAGAATGGTTTTGTAATTGTTTGTTTTTACAATGTCGTTCAACCAATTTTAACTTCATTGCGTAGGTAATAGTAGTCAAAATCTATAGAAGGACACATAATAACTGGCAAATAACCGACTTTAACATTTATTACCTACGCAATAGAAGTCAAAATAGGATGGACGATACTGCAAAAACCAACGATTACGAGATCATTCTGACACAATTGTAATAGCAAACTTGGAGCCCAGAGGGCGTGCGTGTTCACTGTCAGTCCCATCACTACGCCAGAGACAACGCCTCTGTGCCTCTCCTCACCGCGGCCCTCGCTCGCCTTCTCACTCTGCACACCGTCCACCGCCATTTCGTTTTGCTGTTACATTACTTATTCTAAAAAAGTATTAATATTACATTAAATTATTTTATTTACTAACTACGACCACAGCTATCGAAGAGACAGAAACACAGCCTCAACAATCCTGCTCAGATAAAAACCCGCTTACGCTAAGTATCATAAGTTTGCCGCGTTGACACAGCAGCGGCCGGCGAGTGCTTGATCCAAGTTGGTCGCAGTTTTTAGATTAGTACACCCCGAGCAGGTCGTTGGGAACTATCAGCTGTTTTGTAAACCGGGTACGCATTTTGTAATGTGGCGGATATAACAAATTGCCTGCGACAGTTATAGGTACATAATGATTGTCGTTCATTCGACCTGTTTTACGATTTTCCCCTTTTTATGTACACGAGTATATAATAACAAAGTAGGTAAATACTTTTGCCTCATATTTCTGTCTTCTATATCTGGAACTTATTTGTTTAGGCTAGTAGCTAAGTCAAATACTGTAGGGAACAAACACAGGATCCTTACTTTAAGAAGGTTTTCACCTTCATAAGAGGCTTATAACTATTTTTAGAGCTTACCTACGTATGTAACTTTCTAAGGGTAAAAGGGTAAACGGGTATCCATGAATATTTTGTAAGATGCCCTTTTAGTTCAGTACAAACAAATCCTGTACTTGTATTGTGTATTATCGTGAGTTTATGAATAGTAATGACCATGGGAGTCTGTGCAAGTATTGGAAAACAAATTAAGGTAAAAAGGGTATCATGGATATGGCAGATTTATTTATTTTAATATAATTATACAGGATTATTAGTAACTAACTAATAGTGCTTTAAGGGATTATTGTACTCGTCATTTTAAATAACTTGTAGATACTATGAAATTAACGCCGAAATCACGAACAAAAAAAATTGCTTTTCCATACATTTAGTCGAGTAATATTGTATTACTAGCAGAGACCCGCGATTTTACCTGCCGTTTAATTAAAAAAATATTTTTGCCCGGCTCCTAAGTATCGTACCGAGATGTTAAATAGCCTATAACCTTCCTTAAGAATTGGGATATCAAATGCACAAATAATTTTTCAAATCTGACCGGTAGTCCAAGAGATTAGTGCGTGCAAACAAAAAAATTGCCTACGCATTAGGCCCTCAGCACAGCGGGCCTAAAAAGGCCATTCATCAAAGAATCTCCATAATAACTGTCAAACAGATGACAGCTTCATATTCAGAACCTTACGCGAATCACAAAAGAGTAAACAAATAGAAGAGTCGACAAATAGATGCATATTTGTAATGTGAATCATATTATGGCCATATTATTATTTCTTAAGTGGCCTTGTAAGACACCCAGTAGCTACTTTTTTACAGCAGAATCGCGCATAATTATTTCGCCTTCGTTGGCTGCCTTTTGCTTACAAAAAGTGATCAACGAACGAAAACTCGCGATTATTCTGGATAAAGTAGGTAGTGTGTTATGCCCTTAGTGAAGCGGACTTCTTACACCAGACGGCATAGATACCGTCACTACTGCTTCGGGAAATATCGCCATCGAGCCACAATAGCGCGGCAACCGCAATAGCACCCTGGAAGCCTACCACCAATTTTTTTGACGTATCGTAACGATAACGTAAGCAGAATGAAAAGTACAATAATTCTATCCCATTTTTGTTTAATTTTACGCAACATACACGCTTGTTTCATGAAAAAAATATCATGGATTAAACGTGTATATTATTATTTGATTCAAAGTTTGCTTACGGTAACGTTACAATAAGTCAAAAAAAAATCGTGGTAGGCCCCCTGAACCACGTTATTATATTGGATCTTATATATTATATCATATATAGTGGCTAAGCAATTTACAAGCGAATTCGAAGAAACTTGGAAATCCTATACCCAAGCCTTTCACTTCATCTTTTACTATATTTTCTCCCTCTTTTTCGCTTCCTATGTTTATTGATATTCATGTCCCGTCTCTCACAAATAATATCGTATGTTTTATTTACTTCACTGGATTTTCCTGACGAATCCTTTTCGTAAAGAATTCATGATTTTTTATGAAAAAAGCTAGACACGTTTATTTTTTTATGAATAGTAGATATTGTGTACTTATACGAAATCCTTGAACTATCATTATTATATTATTGAACGTGCTATTATTTACAACATTATACAGATTATTGTACATGTAACTGTATACTATGTCCAAAAAATATCATCGTCTTATTAGCTCACTGCCACAGCATAAGTGCATAGGCTTCTTCAATAGCAAGCAAAAAAAAAATTGATAAATATATCGCAATATGAGCATAGGCATCATCTCAGCATATAATATTATTGTTTATGTTTCGTGATCAGAGAGGAGGCCCAATAAGGTAGACCATGGAATATTAAACACAAGAGGAAAAGGCAAATAGGCATAGTGAGTGTGTCTTAATTATGCAACTATGCGGAGTTACGCAAACTTCGCAATAGTTTTTTGTTTTTAGCTTTGTGTTATTCTACCTTTATTGACCCCCGACAAAAAAGAGGGGTGTTATAAGTTTGTAGTTTGTATCTGTGTATTGGTGTATCTGTGTATCTGTCTATGGCATCATAGCTCCAAAACGGATGGATTGATTTCAATGCAGTTATTTTAATTGAAAGCTAGTTTAATCTAAAATCATCTTAGCTATGTTTCATGAATATCTGCTCAACCGTTCAAAATTTACAGCTCTTTTTTTAGTTGGAGTTGGGGGTTTTTGACGGTTAGGTTATTTCGCATTTATCATATCGCAAGTATTCGAATTTTTATACACCCTTTGACACATCAAGTTCATAACTTGCTTATCGTCAACTATCACATTAACAGACAGGAATATCCGCCCAAATACACGCCATCCATTTTTATTAGGCAGAAACATCTCATCAGTCGTGCGAACTAAACTGCCAACCGACAAGCCAAAGACCATAACACAACCTATGAACAGACCGTTATCGTACATTAACTGCTAGTTACTTGTGTATAAACCATTAAACGGGTGCGCCGTAGAGTATGAATAAGACAAGCTTTATGGCGCTACAGTAGTCGTAAGTACTTACCTTAATGCAAACTGCCAGCAAAAGTATTCAATAGATTGTTTGTAAGCTCAACGTATAGTGTGTGTTGCACAACAGTCATGTAGGTAATTTATTGAAGGAAGACTGAATGTTTACTCTTTATTTATTTTTTATTTAGATGAACTGCATCACAATTTAGCTTAGTCGTCTAATCCTTATACGCTATTTCTTGTCAGAAAATATCAATGCAAACGCAAAATAATACTTTCGTGATATTATTATATTAATTGACAGTACGGTTGGCGCATTAGTTACGCGATTGGCTTACTGCGCTACGTGTCGTGGGTTGGATCCCGTGTTTGTGTGTGTGAGATATGCTTGTAACCTATACCCACGACACAGGAGAAATAATCGGGTAGGGAAAAGCCAAACAAAAATAAGAATTACTATACATAGTGCATTGGTCCTTCTCATACGTTTACATGCGCGTTTTAGAGCTTTTACTATTCATACTTTAATGTATAAACCATTAAAGGGGTCCATTGAATAGCTCACGGAAATGGTTTCTTTCATTTTACGACATTAGTTGTCGAATAAATGGCCGCTATATTTTGTGTTGGGCGGATTATTTAGGTAACAAACTGTGGCGGGAAAAATGTTTTCTTGATATTTTTATTTCCACTTGGTCATTGTAATGTACCGAAGAAAAGATAGATTTAAGTTTGTCTAAATAAATAAAATTCCCTGGTAGCAACAACGAATGCCAAGCGTGAAGTCTTAAGTTTGATACTTGGTCCTAAGTTCCGGGAAAAGCTCGCTACTCATTTTCTGTCATATCAGGTATGAAATGGAAAATGAAGTGGAAAACTTAGTCAGTCAGTAAGGTTCGTAACAGCCACAGCGTACAATACTACGATTACATTTATGCGCCTCGGCAACCTTCGTCTAACTTCGGAAATACGAACGTACGATGATGATGTTTATCAAATGAGGTCCTAATTTACTAGCGTAGCGAGGTCTTTTAAGTATAGAACTCATTATGAACAACTTTTACGATAGAAACAAAGCAGATATCGCGAAAATGAAATCTGTTGTTCTATTATAATTCAATATTACTCGACTAAGCCCCAAGTTCACCGAAAATATAACAGGTGATTAGGACTAAATCAGCCGGTTAAACATGAATTTTTGTATGGGTAATTGGCCGATTTAATTTTAAACATCTGTTATATTGTTGGTGAACTTGGCCCTAAATGTATGGAACAGCTGATTTTTATTTCGCGATTTCAGGGTTAGTCCCATAGTAAAAGTTGTTCATAATGATGACTACTAAAACTCCTAAAAGGACGTCCGCTAATAAAGTGGGAATTAATAATATGTTATAAGGAAATAGGTGTCTTGTGACTTTGTGAGTGACCAATGAGACGCGGACTTTCGGAAATTGGTTGCAATTATTCGTACCTATTAATAATTCTGAAACACGAAGATTGCCGAGGCGCATAGTTTTAATCGTAGTACTCGCTCAGTTGGTCTGGTTATCAACTAACTACTTAAGGAAACAGTTAGTTTGAGTTTACGGAGTGTCAAACAGTGATGGGACTACGATTATTGATAAAGAAATTCTTTTTCTTTGACGTTGTTAAAATAATTAACTTAACTTTGATTTACAAGACCAATATATTTTTTAAACTATAAAAACTATAGGTACGGATTGTAGACGTTGGAATCGAGTTACTTCACTACACCTCAAGGTGTTATGAAGGACGCAGACCCGTTACTTGGTACTCATATACATAAGCCAGAGCGTGACAGAGTAATTTAAATGTTTCTAACTGTTGCCTTGATGGGAGCGCTATAAAACATTAGTTCCACGCCTGTAATTCCGCCAACTGCTAATAAGTACCTAGGTATTAAAACCAAAAATAATCAGCCCCATTCACAGCAAAAGTTCTCCAAAACAAAAGTCAATACCACCCGGACAATTCTATTTAATTCCGCATTCTTTGGACCCTTGAAACTACTTTTCTCGCAAACGAATTTCCCCAATTTCCTTCTCCCCTTCAACTTATATGGATCTATTTACGTTATAATTAAGAATACTTGTGCTAATGTATTCTAGTACGATTTAGTATAATTGCCCAAATGTTAGTCTGAAACTATTAAGTAATACTGCGGCAATTAAGATACCAGCATTCCTGTAATTAGACAACGAATTTGTAATGGGTGTCGCGCAGATTAACGTACATAATAATTATCTTCAAACTAGGCTCTTGAGGAGTAAGTCTGGTGACTGGGACCGATTCAAAACTGGGACTGCGGTTGGAGTTGCCTGATTCATTTATTTTAATTACTTTTCTTCGGGCGACTGGTATTACTCGCGATATAAACAAAAATATGTATTGTTTAATCAGAATTCTAGTACCTACAGTTAGAAGGAAAACTTTTTTAAATAAAATACAAATCACTTTTTGATTGCAAAAGATTAAAAATATTATAAAACATGAAGAAATCCAAAGATTTTAAGAAATACTCGTAATATGTTTGTTTGTATCATATCTTCATGAAATTCCGTCTTTTATCGTACGGAATTAGTTGGTTATGGATGCGGGAAGTAATAAGCATTTTATGGTTAAAATACCGAAGCGTTGAAATGGAATTAACCAGAATAGCTCAACTGAAATGAAATGAAGTCCCATAGTAAAAGTGTTCTTAATGATAAGTACTAGAAAATGGAGGGACTAGAAAGGTTGGACCTTATACACCCCTAATTTATAATTACCAGAATTTTTTTAAGTTTGTTCTTTGCATGAGCATTGAACAACTTTCACTATGAGAACAAAGCTGGAATCGCGAAAAAATCATCAGCTGTTCCATACAATTAGTCGAGTAATAATTGAATCATTTGTATGGGACACCTTTTTTTTCTCGATTTTTGAAAGATGGTAAAATAATGAACAGAATAGGTCTATAAGATTTTTTTGGTAATTAAATAATTGTAATGTATAATAATTATAGCTAAAGGTCGAAGCTTGGCTATTCAATCCGTCTGGCAATCTTAGTCAAGTTACATCTATTTTAAGTTTCGACCTTTGGCAAAGTTTTAAGTCGATTCTAGATAGGTACTGACTAATCTGTTTAAAAGTCAAGGTCTTGTCGTATAAATAATATAGGATTTGTAATATAATAAACGTAAAACCTAAATAAAGTTTGCTCGTGTATTTTTTTTCTCAATAAATGTCTCATTTCACATTCTCACAAACTATTGAACCAAAAGAAAATTAAAAGTTATTTCAAAACGTTAAGATTCAATTTCAAATGCAGTAAGGAAAGACAACACTTCTTTTGTATCTATAATTTTAACTCATTATTCTAATTGGGGGTGTATAACGCAAAATTCGTTAATTAAATTACACGTTGTATCCAAAATAATAGTTTATGGTTGTATTTTTCAAGGATTTGGTACTTTTGAGGGGGTGAAGTTTCAGTCTAAGTCCCGCCCACTAGCTTCGTTCACGTATTTGTTTGTATTGTTCAATTGAGGTGTGAAACTGTGTCATACACCTGTCACAGAATAGCAATATTAATTAGCAAGACGCAGTATGACATCTACACAATTAGGGGAACACATAAAAAGGTATATTTTTTTAAACTTGTGGGAAGTTCGACCTGTGGTTCCGTTTGAATTATTAAGACACAACATTATGGAACTTTTTGACATTTTTCAACATTCCAAAACATTATACTCGCTCATGTGTTTGTCTGAAGAGATCAGGGGGGCTAAAAAGGCCGCTTTAGATGAATCTTAATATGATTCATATTACGAATGTCAAAATATCTACTTAATTGACGACTCTTAATGTCATACACATAAGGTTCATATTCAGCAATCATCTGTTTGACAGTTACTAAGCAGATCATTAGATGAATTGCTCAATGTGGCCTTTTTAGGCCCCCAGGTGTACAAATGTTAGATTAGCTTCAAATAAATCATTTTGTCATTCAGTGTAGCCATTTTGAATTTTTCACAATAAAGTGCAGAGTACGTAACGGCAGCCTCCGCCACAAAATTCTTAGAACCTCACCACAACTTTCGTTAATAAACCACCAAGTATATAGCCTGCAACCAACAATAAAAGGAGAATTCATAAAACAGTGAGGTTGATGACAAGAGCCAAATGAAAGTGGTATAAACAAACTAGAGGGGGCGTTATGGTTGGATCGTGACAAGACTCGCTCCGAGTGGATTCAACGCCTAGACACAAATTGTTCCCAAAATGCTGCTAGACAAGTAAGTAGAAATGCGAATGGACGGTGAATAAAATGCATTTTTTATTGCTTGGCCAAATATGTTGGTTAGATTTCTTTGTTTCTTTCTGTAAGGGTGAACAAACTTAAAAGAAAAATCTATTGTGTACTGTGAAATGTCGTTTCTGACTTAATCAGGAGATATCTAGGAGAGTTAAAAATTAAGATGAACTCAACGCAATTCAAAAAGTGCAAGCCAACGCAACGGTTATTAATATAAAAATTATAAAACAATTATCTCAAGACTCTTTCAGGTAGATATTAATTTCGTACTTAACTACAAAGGCAATTTCTCTACTGTGGGTGTGAAAGCTGTTTTATAACATCTTGCGTGATCAGTGCAGTCATTTCTTATTACTATGTAGCGGACAATAATATTCTTCTACATTGATAAGATAAAACAAATCATTAATTAAAATCTACCTTTCCAATCTACCTTTAAAAAATAATAAACGGAGCGGTAACTTTTAAAAAATGTCATCTGCCTAAGGAAATATAGTTACACTGTCCATACTGTGTCATTTTACTGTATCACGTCTACTTTTTAGGTTATGATGAAATACGAAAACTTCTGAAGTTAATTTTGGTGGCTTGAAGGGGAGCGACATATTGGCATATCTGGATGTTAAACTTCATGATGACGAATTACATCAATTGTTTTTGATAAGATATCTTTTACCATTTCCAGTTTATTGCAGTTCTGAAAATGAAATTATTACTCCGACCATGTTTGACTTTATGTGAAATCTCATAACGTAGGTTTAAGGCCAATTATTTAGCAATAGCACTGACACTGAGTCTAAAAATACAGAGTTGGGTAAAGTTTAATGACAGGCGATAAAGAGAAGGTCTCTTTACTGTACTTTTACAGCGTGCGGTCGACCTTACTTCATCAAAATATTCTACCTTGTACTATAAATAATAATTTGCAATTTTCAATGAAAGAAAATACATTTATTTAAACTAGACAGCAGAATGTACAGAGAAAAAATTATAAAAAAAAGATTGCTAAAAAGAGAAAAAAAAAAAAAACAAGTAGCTTGTACATGCCAGTATCTAATGAATTGCCAAGTCAGCATTTGAAATGGTTTTGCTTATTAATTTTACACATGCAAAGTCTGTAGTTCATTAAATCCAGCTAGATTGAAATGAAGGACCTGAATTCATTAGTACCTAGGTATTTTAATGTCCCGTAAAATTAATTTGAATTTCTTCTTGTAACTACTTCGACCTTTAAGCAGGCTTAATTCTATCCACACCATTGATTTTTAATGTATTCGCTGCGGGATTAAGCAATAAGTCTCAATTTTGTTTATTTTTTTGTTTTGTTTTGTTTTTGTATTTTATTTTTAATCTTCATGAACCTAATTTGGAGTCTTGGTGGATGGAAATGAATTTAATCTGTGCTTCTACAGGGTGAAATATATTGCTGTATATTTTATATTGTAAATGATCGCTTAGTAAATTGCATCAAGGATAGTACTCCATAGTGAATATTCTATTTATAAATAAAGAATTTGCGTTAACTTAAAAAAAAAACTAATTAAGATATTTATTAAATGCTTCTTGCTGTCACATAAAGAACGATTATTTTTTAAATTTAATAACTAATCAATTGTCTTCTCGGTGTACTGAAAGAAAGAGATGTTTATTGACACAGAATCCACAATACAGAACAACATGAAATATAGAGCAATGAGATAAACAAATAAAATACAGTAAACAACAGACAGAAAACAGCAAGTGTAAAAGTTACAGATGCTACCGGGCACAATAAGTGTGGAATTGCTTGTACAAAAGGCCGCAACTTAGCGAATGCTGAAAATATTTACAGCAATAATTTCCAGATGAAACCTCTGCCAAACTAATTCTAGATTCAATTGGAGGAGGTCTTAGTTACAGTAGTTCCCAGCATTAAGAGAAGTTTTTCCCTAGCGCACTCCATACAAACTAATTGATTCTATTTTGAATACAGGCCAATTGAAGTGAATAAAATTTTGTAAATGCGATCTAGATTTTTTTTTATCTATATATGTCTGCTGTTTGTCAGAATTCCGTTTAAGTATAATGTTTCAAAGTCACTCTCTCAAAGATTTGTAATCTTCGATCCAAATAGGCCTAACCCCATAAGACAAACCCAAAGACCCACGTATCCTTCCCAGCATAAGATTTTTTTTGATTTGGGCCATACCTGGTAACTCTAAATCCGACCTTCACCAAATTTAAATGGCATAACCCCGGGAGAATATTCTTTCAAACAAAAAATAATAATTTTCAAAATCAGTCCGCAATTAACTGAGAAATAAGTGCACAAACATAAAAAAAACATACATTCAGTTGAACATAGAATCTCCTCCTTCTTTGAATGTAGTTAAAAATTGCTTATTTAGTACGCAATATATATTGCTTATATATATTGCGTACTATATCATAAATTCATTATTAAGTACCTAGTAACGTCCAAATGCCGAATAGGCCTAATATACAGGCTGATTCACGGAATGCCAATATTGACTAGAAGTTCATAAATGGTATTTAGAAATTTCAGTAGGTACACCACTGGATGTCTACATCCAGTGGTGTACTGAAATTTCTAATATTTCTTATTTTGGAGTATAATTATCTTAGTATAAAAACGTTTTGGTTAAACAAAACTTCAGCTATGTAACACAAGTAGGTATTTCCTGACCTGAAACAAAATAAAACTTTTATAAACAGTAATAAATGTTTTAAAACAAATGATAACATTAATAGTCACTGTAGTGCCTGAAGTCGTTCCACTGAACCTAATAATTACTTCGCACCAACAATATAATAAAGAGAGAAAGAACACCATTTTCGCCTTGAGGCTTGTAACGTTGAGAACAGTAGATCAACTTCCAACTATAGTCCGCGCGGAACTTGATGGCCGCGTGGCGACGGGGGTGAGGGCGGCGGCTATCGCTCACATACCTAAGGCGCGGCCAACTCTTTCCGCGCGGACAATAGATGACCATTAACAGAAATAAAAACTAGGTTACGGTGAAAAGTATTTCTAAAACCTTTTTAATGTTTCAATTGATTTATAGTTTTGTATTAGTTCAACTTGACAAAACCTTCCATTTCAAACTTTTTTAGTTTGTTCGTAGCAAAGGCTTTCCTGTATGATGTTGCAATTTTATGGAGTGATCGCTTCTTGATTTATAAACGACAACTACAATTTCTTTTTAAATGAGTATTTATTTGCTACTTTACAAAATCTAACACAAAATGAAACTACGTTAGTGAAAACATATGATACGCAACACTTAATATAAGATTTACGAAACTTGATCAAATATTCAACTGTGACTCACCCCACGTATCAAGTGGCTTTGATGTAATAGCTTTCATAAGTTTTAATGGCCATAAAGACCCCATGATAACTATACAACAAAGTTCGAGACCAATTCACTAACCTGAACACACATTAATGGTCTGGAAGACGTAAAAACTAAATATGGATGGCAATTATTGCGTACTAAGTAGCGGAACTGGACACAACAGTTCTTACGTTAATAAAATATGCAACCATGTTTAATGATGCGTCGTCACCATCAAACTCACCATTAAAAACATTGTAGAATTTGACTGTTATCGGTGTAACATTTTCCATTCTAGCCTCAAGTCATAAATGCCGTTGGTTTTTTAGAAAGATTTTTTTTTGTTTTATACCCTTTTGTTGAAAGTCATAATATCTATCAGCTAGCGTGTTTGGTTGTGGCAGAAGGCATCCACGAGAGGGCTGATTTTGATGGATTTTTTGGAAGAATAGACAAGAAATTAACTATAAGTTGCACATTTTTACTGGCATATAACATACTTTTTGGTTTATAACGTCTCTCAGCTATGTCCAAATATTTATTAGCATTTTTTAAGTCGGTCGCTAATTGCTAGGTTATTAACGCAATATTATAATATTTTACATGGCGACTACACATAATCTTTATTAATTCGTACCAATACTAAGAAATGATTCGTGTCCTTCGTGTCAATATGAAACAATATTAAGTTCGACAAAAAAGGCCACATCAACTTGATTTACTGAACTTTGTTTCCCAACTTAGAAAGAGCTTGTATTACTTGTTCTAAGTCTTGGTAAATTAGCTTTCCTGCAGCCAAAGTTATTACCAACGAATTTACTTTTGATCTTACTTTTCTTATCATTTCGCGTCTCGTGGCGTGAAAGGCATATTATACCTACATAATAGAGCAGAAAATATTTTAGTCGTTGTTAACGTTGTAGTGACTAAGTGCTATGTTCTTATGTTTATTAAATTACTATACTTAATACGAGTACCTATATAATATTTTCAGACGGTTGATAATAATGCAGAGTGAACTCTAATTGATTTAAAATGAACGAGCAATTTTAACTTCTACATTATGTAAAGTAGATTCAAACTTAGTGAGCCTAAATTGATTAAGAATGTACGAGAAATTTCATAGTTCACATTAAGGTTCTTAAAAAATTACGACAAGCCTTTATATTTTGAAAATTTTAAAATAAAGTTACCGTGGGAGAATACAAATGAAGATGCATTGGCCAGTACTCGGTTCTTTATCTTTTTGATCTTCGATCAATTTCGCCGGTAGATGTACCAAGCTATGTTTTTAAATCCGCTGAAATCGAAGACACAATACAATAAATGAAATATAATGAGAAAGTGATATTGATGTTATCATTGCACTAAGTAGGTACAATTACCAATTGCCAAGGATTGATGATTGTGACAGGCTCCATAAAGTTAATCGTAGAGAACAATTGGTTTGGTAGTGTTCTTTTTACGGGATGAGACAGATATTTTAGCTGTTTTCTGGTCAAAACACAGTATCATCCAGCTGTATTTAATTATTTTACCTATGTAAAATAAATACAAAAAGTACAATATTAAATCGTATCTACGCCTGTAATTCATCTAGTCATATAATATGCGAAATATATTCCATTGATCATCCGTACTTCCATACTAATAAATTATAAATGCGAAAGTAACTCTGTCTCTTTGTCTATTTATTACCTTTTACTTTAAACGGCTGGACCGATCTTGATGAAATTTGACAAGGAAAACCTTAATGTGCATAAGGCCATAAATTATTTACATATTTTAATTTTATCCATGCCTTTTTTCCATCCAAAAGTTGTCTAGAAAACACTGCTAATTGTGCATTGATTTATACTCTATCCGGCTCGAAAGACCAATGTTTAACGACAGTATATAAAAAAATCCAATTCAGTTTTCTTGATTTTTCTTACTTCCTTTTGCTACACTTCTCATCAAAAAAATCGAAACACTTCTCAAATTTATGTTTTTAATGGTTTATTTAAAAAAAATGTTTTATTCGGAAAAAAATGAAAATGTCATTTAATAGTAGGTAGTACAAGGTTTCGAATTTCATATGTTAATGTTCCAAATTCAAATTAAATAAGCTTAAGTTTCTTGTTATGTTTAACAAGTCACTTCTAACCCGTATGGAGATTTTATGAAATGCAATAAACATACCCGTAAATAAAAAAAAGTTTAAGTAGAATTTATTCAATAATTTGTATTCCCTCCCCGGACCCTTAGGACTGCTTCCATATGTTTCTTCATGGATCGGATGAGAGTCATGACTTCATGTTGTGGAATGTTATTCGGTTCTTCTTGAATTGCGTTTTTGAGCTGGCCAACAGTCTCTAGAGCAAAATCTCTTGCTTGAACCCGTCTCTTTAGTTCATCCCACAGGTGCTCTATGTGATTCATGTTCGGGCTTCTTGCTGGCCACTCCATAACGAAGATACTGACTTCACTGAGATAATCTCGTACGATTACTGCGGTATGGGCCCTGGCATTATCATGAATGAATCTTTGTATCTGAATGAATCTTTGCCAATGAAATGTGCATACGGAACCACATGAGCCTCAAGACATTCTTCGATGTAACGACGACCGTTTGGTGCAGCCAGGCGTGGCCCAGATACGAAAGGAAGTTCTGTTTTTCCGTCGGTACTAATACCCCTCAAAACTGTCCATGAACCGCCATCATAGCTTATTATTTCGTCATTGAAGAAGTGTGCATAACGTTCTCCCTCTCTTCTGTATGCCTTCTTCCTTCTATCATTAGCATACAGAATAATTTTACTCTCGTTAGAAAAGCGAACCTTACTCCATTGTAGGTATGACCAATTTAAGTGCTCACTTGCAAACTGAAGGCGCGCTCTTCGATGGTCTGTTGTTAATTTCGGGCCATTGGCTGCCTTGTGTGGTACCAATCCATGTTCCTTCAATCTTCGTTAAATTGTAGAGTCACTCACAGTCTTCCTTCGAACAACACAGAGCTGTTGCTCCGGTTCAAAAGCGTTATGGCGTTGATTTCGCAAAGAAACTGTTGCAATAAATCAGTCATCTCGCTCAGAACTGACCCGATTCCTACCAGATACTGAACGGTGCGTGAGAAAACCAGTCTCTCGGTAGCGTTTGTACACTCTAGGAACAGACGAGAGGGTTAGATGTAGTCTTGCAGCCACAACACGTTGACTAAGACCCCAATTCAGCAACGCCACGATTTGGGCGGTTTCTACGGGCGAAGTATCCTTGTGTGGTGACAAAAAATCTTGATAACAGATGTCACAGAGCCTAATAATCAAATTACCAAAAGTAAGTTTTAAAATAAATCGTTATTTTGTGTTTATTACACACCAATTAACTGTACTCCGATTAAACGCGTTGCCTCAAAATAATGTTCCATTTCATATATCGGACGAAAATTCAAAAATTTACTTTCAAATTTGGAACTCTCATACACCACAGAAAAGGCCAAACTGCCAGCTATAAAATGACGTATTTTTTTTTAAAGAATTAATCCTCTTTTTTGGTTATTTGTTGCCAGAAAGAAAATCTTGGTAGTGTTTCGATTTTTTTGATGAGAAGTGTATTTAATTTCATCCCTAAACACTGAATCTTGTATATTTTTATGTTGGTGTGCACAAAGCATACGCACCCACACACACAGTCGAAGAGAAGTATTTCTCTTCGAATTACTTTATTTAAAAAAAATCGCATCGTCCTGTATCTACGCGGACGTAGTCGCGGGCACAGTTAGTAGAATCTAATATTGAAACGCCTACACACGAAATTGGGTGGATAATGAAACATGTCCTAAAAATACACTCATGTTCGAAAAAATATTTACTTACATTATGAATATTAAGCCAAGTGCCTATACAGCTATCTTCATCCATTGTTGTAGGCACTTCATTATTTTTACCGTCTTCTTGCTCTCAAAATACATTTCATAGAATTTAATATGTAGATTATAATTAGATTCCTACCTACTGTTATACAATTTGTCTCGATTTAGGCATAATAATTGTAAAAACTCACCAATCTGCAATTAGTTCACGTAGTGAAATTCAATGCCTCAAGAAGGCGAGTGAAAAGAAAAGAGAAAACGAAAGAAGTAGAAACACTAATTGATGATGAGAAATGCTGTGTTTTGCTCGAATATCAATCACCTTTTCTTTTATGTGTCATAAGGCAAGAAAAGGAAGCAAAGGATAAGGAAGTTTGGAATATTGCAATTACGAACATCGATGGGGTGAAATGAATGCGTGTATACGCATTCATTTCACCCCATCTACAAGCCAAGTGTTGTGGAGAAACTTGAGAGATTCCTTTGTCCAGCAGTAGACTGCGATAATCTGAGTTGATAATGATGATCCCATAAAAATCATGTAAGCAATGAAGTTGCCTTGACAATCCTAATGAGGTTATCGCTCACTTGAATTTGGCGGATATACAGGATGATTTATTGAAATGGATTAGTATGGAAAAAATCTTAATACAAATCAGCTATGATACTCATTATCAACCTAGTTTGTCTCCAGTGCATTGGAGTCATATTCGTAACCCAATTACTACATGAGATTGGTACTATATTTAGGATTCCAGATAATTGTTCCAATCTGTGTTTCCCGAGTAACCTTACTACAGTAAAAATTAAAAAGGCTAAAGTACCAAGCCTCATAATATTCAAACGGGAAAATTCTAAGCACACCTGTATTTTTTCAGCCCACATTTTTAGTTACCCATTTTAAAATTCCAGAGCACGTAAAAACTCCTTTATTAATATAATCCTTGTCAACCTTTTTATTAAATATAATTTTGCGAATATTAATTACTGACTTTATGGTTTTAATACGAGCATAAAATTGAAACCTGGAATAACCTTTATCCTAATTAAGCATACCCTTACCTTCATTAAATTTTCGAAAAATAACAGACACTACCAAATAGGATTATCTCATGAGGTTAAAGTCGATAAAACACTGTAGCTCTTTCCCAGTGTAACTAGCAACCAGGCAGTGACAATAATTATTGTAAGCTATAAATTTATGAGACCAAAGACATGAGGAAGCAAAATGCATTATAAATTATCTCCTTTATTTTCCTCATCCAAGAACATAAACCCATTCTCGTAGAACCAAGACGAATTTCCCATAATTTATCAAATGACCCATTCTACGAACATTAAGCTTCGTAAAACGAGTTAATACTTCCGCCAAAAATTATATATTAAATTTAAATTGCATTCTCCAAACGTTGCATTCCTTAATTAAAATGAAGCTATGAACAATAACAACCTATGATGTCGTTAAGATGAAGTTATAAAGTGAACTGGAACCCGTAAAGTTACCGACTGGGCCAGATGTTGCATTGTTATTATGCTTTGATTAATTGTTTCCTTAAGGAATACTTGGAGCATAATATCACTTACAAGCTACAATAGCGATGATGTGTTTTGTTAAGAGGGAACATAATTATTATGGGAATGTTCAAAAATATCCACAGATACATTTGTTTAAGCTTAGTATAGGTATTTTTAACCCCCGACAAAAAGGAAGGGTGTTATAAGTTTGTAGTGTGTCTGTATCTCTGTTATCTGTCTGTGGCATCGTAGCTCCAAAACGGATAGACCGATTTAAATGCATTTTTTTAATCGAAAGCTCGTTTAATCGGAAATCATCTTAGCTATGTTTCTTGAAAATCTGTTAAGCCTTTCAAAAGTTACAGCTATTTTTCTACTTGGAGTCGGGGGTTCTTGACGGTTAGGTTCTATTGGTTAATTTTAGATGACAGGCTACTAATCATGCCTTGATCTGCTGTTCCATACATTTAGTCGAGTAATTTAGAATAATTTGTATGGAATAGCTGTTTTTCTTTTTCGCGATTTCATGAGGTGAGATTCTCACGAGAATTATCTAGACCTAGATCCATCTCTACGTCTAGAATTTAGTCATGTGATTTTAAAACGATTATCTTTTATATTCAATTTCCTTTGCGTTCCTACCTAAGTTTCATACGATATCGCCATGATTTTTAGAATAGAATAGAATAGAATTCTTTATTTGCCTAAAACATTGTACTTTAACAGATCTTGTAATAATTTTACAGGTCTTCATATTTCGCCTACTAACAAACAAACACGATATAAAAAAACATATTATTATTTTCAACAAAACATACAAACAACATCTTTCAGAGATAATAATGTAAACAATCAATCAACGGAAATAACTTTGATATTAACTCTTGATTCTTTTCCTTATACAAACTTATTCATTAAGTAGACCAAATGATTTAGGACTACTTTTGCGGTAAACAATTTGGTTGACAAACAAAATAAATCGATGGGTACCTACCTATTCAACCTTGATTTTCTACTGTCTTTATTATTCTTTTACCAAGTACCTAGGCAAAGGCGAATTCAGGAAGTTATTTCTAGGAGAAGGACAAGGGCCATTGCTGTTCCCGATGGGGTCCATAATGATCGATATAATTGTTATTTTACCACCTAAGTAAATTACATTGTGGAACGCAATAGATATTGGGTAGGTATCGAGTATTGAAGGGCCAGCCAGGTAAGGAGTGCCGCCCATAGTATTGCACTGTCTTTTGGGATTAATTCTTTATCAATAACATTCAGGACTACGGACTAACTATTTAAAAAAAAGTGCCCTACGTAGACCAGTGTTGAAGAGAAGGACGGACGCATCGCACGCAAGTCGGTTTACCAGAGAAGGTAAATGATTTGTTTTAGTACCAAATATATGGAAATAGGACCTTTCACTCTAGTTCTTTTTGTGCCCCCCCCCCAGGTCTGCCCCTGTACTTAGGCGTATATGGGCTGTACAGCTCAGCTAAAGCACAGGGCAACATAGATACAAAGGTATACCTATTACGATAAACTGGGTGAAATAAATATTACCCGCCATATTTCAGGAGGAAATCAGGTTAATGAAACTAAACAACTTTCCCCAAGGAACATAGGTCGAAATTGGAAAACAAAAATTCAACTTCTCATACAAACGCGAAGTTATGTGACCCAGTCACTTTGTATGAAATGTCGATTTTCAATTTTGAGATTTCGACCTATGTTACTTTAGGAAAGTTGTTCAGTTTCATGGGTCTGATTACCTCCTAAAATATGGTTGGTAATTTTAATTCACGCTGTATTTTCAATAATTACACCCAAAAACAACTCAATTTACTGAAACCTCCGTATTTAGATATAGTTAGCGCCTAATGACGAGGAACGAAGCTATGCTAGGGACAACTGCGGTTTATCCATTTTATATAAAGTTTTCTGACAATACTGGTGTATTTTGCTGTTTTTTTAATAAAAAATGTTGCCCCCTCACTAGGATTTCTCCTTAATCGAGGGTACAGTTTACAAACATACATGTCACATACACACACACCCAGACCCCGAACAACTATCTATAGATCATACAAATCATTGCTCCGTGCGGGGATCGAACTCGCGGCACGTAGCGAAGAAAGCTAATCGCTTAGCCACTGCGTCAACCATATCGTAACGATAAAACAACTCAATTTGCTGAAACCTCCGTATTTACATATAGTTAGCGCCTAATGACGAGGAACGAAGCTACCCTAGGGACAACTACGGTTTATCCATTTTATATAAAGTTCTCCGGCAATACTGAAGCCCAATTCTCGTAATTAATTTATAATATCACTGAAAGTTGACCGAACTGAGATTAAATTATGAATTGACAAAAAGTCATGTATTCTACTCCTCTTAAAGTTCAGTCCGATTCCAGTATGATTTGGATTCAATCTTTTACAAACTCATTTCAATCTCATTTTTGACGTTTGTGTATAGACGAGAGTGTCAATTTTATTATCTGTGTCAGTTCAAAAGTGTTAGCAGAATACCGATTTGCCTTTTATTTAATTTTCGATCTCATTACAATATAATGTCACGTTTGACGTTGTTTGTTAGGGTAGGAGAATACCATTTGTGACATTTATGACATTGGTAGTAGATTGGAATAAGATCCGAACTATATTTTGAACATTTTTAATTACGAGAATTGGGCCTAAGAGGTTTTTGGTTTGTAGTAGCAGATACAGTTACCAGAAGATCAATTTCTAAATCAATTTGCACATCAAAGCAGAATGGTGCTCGTGTAATATTGTAACTTAAGTAGGTACCTACTCGAATTGAGTACGCGTGGCGTATTCTTTGAAATGTTATCCGATAATATGTATCGGAATTTGTTTTGGGTTTAAGTCCATTTATTATATAATAAAGCATTTTTGTCAAAGGCAGTTCGAAAAAAGTTTCATCCAGAATCGCTATAGGAAAATGATGAATATCTGTCTGTTACTGGTATACAGGGTAACTGCTTGAACGAAGGACTTAAAGAAGGAGGGTATTGTACTCATCATTATGGACAACTTTTATCAAGGGACCAATTAAAAATCGCGAAAAAGATATCGGCTGTTCCATACAAATAATTCAATATTACTCGACTAAACATTATGGAGCTGATATTTTTTAATACAATACCCTCCATTAATATTTCCCTCGTTCGACCAGTTACCCTGTATTAAATAACTTAATATCGACCAAATTGCCACTTGGTAAATATTTCCTTTCTACCGTCGATATTTTAAGCACTATGAATTAAATAGCTGTGGTCTCATGAGTCATGAGTCATATCCATCCGACTTCGGATGCTCTTTTGGCCATTTTCAAGGGATGAGGTAATAATCAGACAAACTGTCAGATACACAGTAATTAAAAAAATTACTCATTTGTGTGCTATTTTCTAGTTTCCCTTGACCGATTTTCGCGAAAATATTTTCAACGTACAGACTTTTCGACCTCACGATTTTAGTATACAAAGATGTTGATTATTTATTTATACACTAATTGATCATAGTAAGATTTTTTTTGTCAAAGTTCCTTCTATTACATTCTGAATCCAGGAAAAGCTGCATGCATAACCAAGTCCAGGGTTGAATTAATTAACACAGGACATTAGAGTACTCGTGTTGAAAGGACCACAATTAATGTTTTTGCTTAAACATAATCTCGGATATAGGGACCGAAAGTTATGATTCCTTGTTACAAAGTCCCTTTTTTGCTCTGTGAATTGTTGATTGCTACACGATATAACACTATAAGTTTAAGTACAAACATTCTACATTTGGTCATAGTTAAGTCAAGCAGCCATGGTGGGCCTTGAGAAATATGAACAACTGTGTTTAGTCAGCTGAGGAGTAGTCATGTTCGAGTTTTTTGTAGATCAGTTTTTTTAAACTTAGATTATTCTACGTTAATATTATCAATTCCTCGATTGGATTAAGTCAATAATTATAACTACATAAGTACCTTAAGGAATTTTTAAATAAAAATACGTTGCCAAGTAATAAGTAGGTATGTATGAGTCCATTGATGAGAAGTAAGCCTTTTAATAATCATTTAAAATTACACACTGATAGTGATAATTTTATTTTAATAATATTAAAATAAACTCCAATATAAAATAATAAAAAATATCCACTGCCATATAACTTATTAATTACTGCCTAGTTTGGGGCCCACCGCTGGTTCTTAAGATGTCTTTTGTATGCACTTCCCCATTTATTTTGTTTCTATTGTATTTTAACTCTGTATTTATTAAATTAAGAATTATTATTATTTATTATTATTCTTGATTGTTGTCTATTAGCCTGAAATGTTATTAAAATAATTCCTCGTAGGTAAGTGTTTTTAACCACTTTGTTACGTTTTTTTTGCAGACGTACGTGTAGTAGTTTTATCTTTAGTTTAAAGTTTAATTTATTATAGATGTATGTCGATTGTGTAGTGTACTGACGCGCTTAATAGGTGCCTATAATCAGATCCCTTCATACCAAAACACCATAAAGTCAAAATACATGGCTCCTTAACGATCATGTATATGAGAATAAATCTCTATTAACAAACACATCCTGGAACAACAAACAGTTAAATTATCCTTAGGAACAACATCCAAAGATTTTGAGTGGTAGGGATAAAAATAAATTAGGGGAGAATAATAGATATTTATTTATTTATTTATAAAAACATGGAAGACTTACAGCTACATATACTAAAATAACGCAATTTTTATCAACAGAAAGCCAATGACAAGTCTTCACTTATAGAGATTGTATACAATTTAAAATTTAAGCACACTGAAAATGGCAACACGCAACACATTGATATACTCTAGCTAAATTCATTTAAACATAAACTAGGTACCTACCTATTTAAAAAAGTCAAGGCTTAAGCACCTTCTAGCCGATGACACACTTGTTACAAAGGGGTCGATATCGTGCTGCTTACACAAGCTATTGAAGCTCCTGCTGGCTCGCACAATATAACTATTCTGCCTGTAATTTGATGACGCACCAGGTATACATAACGGCGGATTGAAACGAACAAATTTTTATTTTAGTGGCAATTTGAACTGGGTAAGATGTAAAAATCATTGTGGGTTTATCAACGGAAATGAAGCTTTCGTTTTGGATAATAAGTCATATTTCAGGGTTACCTCATTTATCAAATCAAATCAAATCATTTATTCGCTTAATATGGGTAGACAGGTGGTACATTTCATGTTATTAGCAATAACTAGTTTGTAATTTTTTTTTGTCTCTGCATCACCCTAAGGTTGTCTGGCAGAGAATGCCTTTGGCATTAAGACCGCCTTTGTACATATTTGTATGAAAAGCATTAAATAAACTAGTATCCGCATATTATTATTATTATTATTAACAGCCTATGCTATCCCTCTCCTGGGCAAAGGCCTCCCTCCATTTTCTCCATTTCTCTCGATCCCGCGCCTTTTCGTTCCAGTCTTTAAGAAATGTATCGATTTCGTCCCCGCCATCTCTTTCATGGTCTGCCGTGACCCCACTTCATTATCTCAGGGCACCAGTTTTATGCTATGTGAGCCCACAGTTCTTTCGGCATGCGGAAGACGTGTCCTGCCCAGTCCCATTTTAGCTGGGCGGCCTTTAGAGCAACGTCAACTATCAGCGTTTTTGAGCGCAGTATAGTGTTTTGAACACAATCCGTTAATTTTACACTTAGTATACTGCGCTCTATAGCTCGCTGGCAAACCTTGAGTTACCTCATAATAAAAAAAAACTATGATGATTTTTGTGTGAATTCAGCCTTTTACTACCTATTTTTTATCACTAGACTATGGAATATTCGATACTGGATGTTGGCAGTAGGGTTTACAAATTACCATAATAATTTTAACGGCTAATTTTTCAGTCGCCAGATAACTTTATCCCAGAGAATGAATTTTTAACAGCTTTCCTATACAAAATCTGTCAAATGTCAAATTTATTCGTTAAATAATACATTATCGGGCGATTAAAAAATCAGCCCTTAAAAAATTAAGTTATTGAGCATTTTTCTATATCGATATCAGTTCTACCAACCTACAAACAATAAAAGTAGGTAAGCATGCAATGAAATTCATCTAAATATCATGAAGCACACTAGGGTAAATAGTTACGGACATAAAACAAACCTTTTTGGTACCACATTGCGATCGGATTGTTTGATTTTGGATTATGCTAATGCGAACACACTGTGCAGTGATTTGTGGTTGGAAACAGTTGCAGTTTATATTGCTGTTTTTAGAACTACTGACCGTATTTGAAAAGCGAACGAGGATACGAATTTGAACGACGAATGGGTTGAACTATTACTTCGCCTCTTTTTTTGTAGCTGTTTTTATAAATATTTGTTACCTGCCAGTGTTTTTGTTATCTGTAATCTAAGATTTTCAAAATATGGTGCGTTCTTAGGGTACGTCCAGATCTGGCGAATGCGCCGCTCGCGAGCCGCTCGCGCGCCGTTCACGTACCGTTCGCGCGCCGTTCGCGCACGGTACTGCATGCTACGTACGGATTCGCTATCTCAAAAATGATATTATATAATTTTGCTATAATATCTGTGGTTTACGTAATTGGTGTATATATTTTTAATTTATTAAGTTAAATACACCATTATCTTATGACTAATCTACAATTCGAATAAATTCACTTTCTCAAATTGGATATTTTTTCGTTAAAAAATAAATTTATGAATCTATTTCATGTCCCATTATCCAATCCTTATGTCAGATAAAACGGAGTTATACTACAACTTTTTATTCCTAGCTAAGTAGTTTTTCTAGATAAAAACAAACTAATAAACTATGTATAAAGGCTCATCCACACTCGATACTTTTACCAGCAGAATCGCGTGTTTTCGCGTTCTTTATCCGCTTTTTGTAAGCAAAAGGCAGCCAACGAACGCGAAGACGCGCGTTTTTGCTGCTAAAAGTATCAAGTGTGAACGAACGCTAATACAAGAGCATAGTATTAGCGAATGAAGAAAAGTGTTTGCAGCAGTTATGTCACGATATATTTTCTATATCTAGGTAATTTCTATTCAGGTGATAATATAAAAAATAAAAATATTATTTTCTCAATATGTTAGGATATTTTTTGTATGGGGAATGTCGAGCTTACTGAACGAACTGGTAGTAAGCCACCCTATACCATTCGCAGCGTAGTAATTACTAATGAATTGTCTACCTAAGGTTTAACTTAGAATGCCTTGTGTACTAGTAAGAGGTTATCCATAAAGTACGTCATACTAATTTCGTGATCTTTTTACCCCTCCCCCGTCCTTGTCACAGTTGATCACATTTGTGAGAAGTCCCCCCACCCTAGTGTGACGTCACATATTTTTCAATTTAACATCTAGAAATTATTAAATTAAAACAGCAGTTTCGAAATTTGTATTATTTTTTATTATGATTTTGAAATGTGACGTCATGAAACTTAGGACTTTTACTAGCGCAAGCCATACAAAATTATTATTTTTATTTGGTTTTGGAGTGAAGTTTAGTACTGTAATTGAAAACGGACACTGAATCATTTTGCAAATTACACACCAATGTTCTCATGTTAGAAGTTCTTAAACTAATTGAATCGAAAAAATATCAAATATTTTTCTACTTTTACGGCATACTGTTACCACAGTAGATAATAATATTTATTGCTGTTTTAAGCTGTTATTTTATGCGAATTCATGAAATCTTTTGTTTTGATGCTGTAAAAGTAAATGATTGCACGCATTGAACTTTACCAACAAAATTCATATTTCGAATCCGAATGACGTCACCGTGCACTTGTCAAATACCTACTTAGAAAATTTAAAATTTACTTTAATTCCTGCAGCAAAAGCTTTATTTATTTTTATTTATTTATTTAAAATGCTTCATGTACAATGCACAAAGGCGGTCTTAATGACGTAGGCATTCTCTACTAGACAACCTTAGGGTGATGCAGAGACAATGAAGGCAGCAAAAGTTTTCAACGTTAGATTTTGTTAGAACACTAGAAATACAGGAACTGTACGATGGAATACCTATTGTGTTCTTCCTTTCATATCTGGGGTCCTCTTGGCAGCCATCCAACGTGTCAAGTCAGTTATTGCGTGAGCTCTGATTCCTCCTTTTTTGTTACACGTAGCTTACCGTTTGCGATAAGAGTGCTTGAGATAGTATACTCGTATAATGTCAAGACTAGATCTTGAGCCTTGATTACGTAAGCAGTGACCAACAAACAATGCATCCCTTTCTCGATTATAAACGTTTTCATAAGAGGATACGGAATAGGACGTTTAATGCGACAGAAACTGTCATAATTATATGTCATATGTAATCAGGCGGCCGATCCCTTGAAGAAAGAAAGAAGAAAGAAAGAAAGAAAATCAATTTATTTTTTGCACACAGGACACCGAGCATGCACACATAACAAACATAAAAAATAAAAAAACCAGGAAATTACTTAAAATAAAAACAATGAAAAATAAAGCATGGAAGTGTGTCCCCCTCATGTGCAAGAAAATGGGCATCGATCAGCTTGTTGTCATTGGCAACACCAATGACGCTGGTTTTCATCGATGACCGACGTCCGCGGGTGGTATGACGTAATCACGTAATGTCGTGTCCACCTTCTGGCGATATTTAAAAAAAACAAAAACATAGACAAAATGCAAGATTAAAAAAATAAAAAAAAACATTACCCAGTTATATAAATAAATACATCACGTGAAATAGTAAATAAAAAGTGAAACATAAATAGATCATGAATATACATAATAAATACTATAAATAGATTGACGTGTAGTATGTGGCGTGGTATGTCGAGCACGGCCGTGCAAGCGAAAACATCCTAAGTCTATGGTCGAGCATTAAAAATATAGTAGGTAGGTAGGTAGTTGGTAGGTAGGCACCATAGAAGGGTTTATAGTCATAATTATAAGCAACTTTCACTATGGAACCAACCCAGAAACCGCGAAAATTTACAGCTGTTTCATACATTAGTCAAGTAGGTAGGTAATATTGAATTATTGTATGGAACAGCAGATATTTTTTCCGCGATTTCTGGTTTGAGCTCATAATAAAAGTTGTTCATAATCATGAGTACCTACCAGAACCCCATAAAGGAATTAAGACTAGAAATGTTGGATGGATTAGACCATCAAACTGAACAACTTTCTCTATGGGACCAACATCTTACTCGCGAAAAAACAATCAGCTGCCCCATACGTTTGGTTCGAGTAGGTATTTTTTTGGCGATTACGATGTTGGTCCTATCGAGAAAGTTGTTCAGTTCAATGGTCTGACCCCACAATCTTAAATATGACCACGTATTTGTGATACTTTGTTTAATGTTCCTTAAATATATTTTTTTTTCACTCAGTGAAAAGAAACGGAAGAATGTGGCGATTTGATTGGTCGGTCGGTCGAAATTTTGTCCAGCGTAGGTCGAAACTTACTGTGGGTTTGTTCATTAATAAGGGCCTCAAAAGTGTCGCCGGCACTAAGCTTTTAGCTTATTAGACCTAAGATACGTAATCGAGAGGAACACGAACAATGAACAAACATGACTGTATAAATATTGCTTAACCCTTTCCTACCACGGTCAGTTTACACACTGTGCATGTTTTAAGTAACATTAAGCACATGTTAGGCACGTATACATGGGTTTGCGTTCGCTTATGTTGTATTTTCCAGTTTCCAACCTATGCAATGTTGATTCATTTATCTCTTTGTATTTGTTTTAACCGTTAAAGACTACAGTATATTAAAGTATCCCATTACCTACTAATTAAAATTACCCTTTTGAAGTTGATCATGTTAAATTACCAGAATCAGGATGCTTATAGCTCGACCGCCATAAGCGCGACCCTCCCAATGGTATTCCATATTTCAGCGCCATTATTGGGTTTGTGTTTGTTTTAACTTTGGGATTTTATTTAAATAGGTTTAATATAGGTATATAAAAAAATGCTCTTCCATACGGGTCGAGTAATATTGAATTATTTGTTTGATTAAGGAATATAAGGAACAGCTGAACATTTTTTCGCGATTTTAGGGTTGGTCCCATAGTAAAAGTTGTTCAGTGAGTATAATAACCCCCTTTCGGCTATCGCATATACTAAAAATAATGTTATATACCGAGTATACCATTTACCGTCTATCCATGCACACCCCGGCCTCCGCGACCCGCAAACCATCGAGAGGGTCGCGCTTACAGCGGTCGATCTATTAAACATCGTTTTGAAGAGGAAAGAAATAGACATTTTATGTTCAAAACATTTATTATTTTCTGCTTTCAATGTTGACACAAGTTTACTAATCCCTGCTTTACCTTCAGTAAAGCTTTAGTAACATAATTATTATAAATAACGAGCAACATCAAATTAAAATATATATTTGGTTATGACAAGTATAGAGATAGAATATTCAAATATTGTAATAACTAAAATATAATTTATTTAAACACTGAACAAGAAACTTAATTTCATCAAGTTTTGGTCGGAAAATTTTCGCATGTGACAGTAGGTAAATAGAGATTTTATAAAATTACAGTATTTTTTTACAAATTTGATAATTCCTTAAATATTTATCTTATGCATCTTACTTATTAGAAATTGAGACGCTTAAGGCACAGCAAAATTACATCTAACTAGAATATACAACTATTATAGACACTCTTGGTAACAATCTTTATTCTATTTCGCAAATTGTGATATGTACAAAAATATTTCCCTCTTTATTATCTAGCATTATTCTTAGAAATGTATTGAAATAAAAACATTCTGAGTATACATTGTATACATAATTAAATGCGTGTGTGATAAAAGTAATAAATAATACAGAAATAATAAATAAACCGAAACACAGCTAAATACAACTAAACTTCCCAAACAAAAAGCAGATTACACGAAACCATACACTAAATACCTACACTGAACAGAAATACGTCTTTGAACTCCACTCAATTATTATTGGCACAATTTCACTATATTTTAGTCTCAGTGTCAATAAGCATCGGTTCCAGTCCTAGAACCGATATTCTTCAAATCAGGCACGCGAGTTGTCTCTTCGCTGCCTCTCTAGCTGTTTTCTATGACTGTGGCGTTTCTTCGCTATTATTGCTATTAATATCACAACGACAGCTAGGGCTACGGCTATGCCTATCCACCAGTAAGTATTATACGACGCCTCTTTCGTATTACCTTCTTTTTGGTCCCCAGCTGCTACAGGATTCTTTATTTCCAAAACTCCTACAGTAGACGTTTCGACGCTAAACTTAGAATTCGATTCTTCACCTGTATCGATAACATTATCTACAATATCCTCGTGAGTTTCTGCTTTATTTGATTCTTTGACAGATTCTTGGTTTTCTGCTGAAGACGGGATTTCATTTTCTTCAGGTACCGGTTCGTTGATGACAGGTTCAATATAATCATCGGAACCATCGCTTTCTGTTGGCGGTTCTAACTGGTTGTCTAAGTATTCATCCAAAAATTTGTAGTAGTCTGTCAGTCCCGTGTATTCTAGGCCATATTCCCGTTTAGCTAGTAGATCGCTGACCATGTCGGGCCAAATAGTTCCGAATCCTTGCATCATCGCGTCTCTGTAAAAAAATTTACCATCATGGATATCTTCAAATAGCTTAATGTCGGCTTAGATCGATATAAAAAGATAAAATACTTACACCAACCGATCGTTGTTTTCAGCTATATGTTGTAGCAAATCTGAATCATCAGACATGAGTTCTTCAGCAAAAGATTGGTAGATTTGGTATTTTAATATTAGGCCCATGAATTTTCTGTAACAAAAGACAATATTACATTGGTAAATTATATATTATTGTTTTTTTAAAACCCGACACTTGATTTCGGTTAAATTTAGAAACCTTTGTTTATCTCCTAATTATTTTAGGTTTAGTCTTAATATTTATTTCCTATTATTAGTTACTCACCCAATAAAAGGCTTATTGAACACCATATACGGGTCTCCAAGGAAATCACTTTCGGACGTTTCTATGAGAGAGAAATTTTTGCGGAAGTCGCTCCAACTACTTGGTATTTGCGCGTACGGTATAGCTCCCATTAAAACTTTTATTCTCCATTCGTCGGCTGCCAAATAGAAGTTTAGTCTGCAAATAAATTCATTCATACATATCAAGGCCGTACTATAAGACATAGTTACATTATAAATGTTTTCTTAAAAACTTACTTTGGTAAATCCCTTAAAGCCATAATCAATTGTAAAACAAGGCGATGATGATTGGGATTATAGTTGAAAATTTCCAGCGGGAACAACCCAGCGTTATTCAAGGCGTGCGGGTTCAGGGAAAGTAACGATACGAAACCAGGAATAGCTTCATACACAGCTGGAACAAACAATACGGTGAGTTCTAAAGTTCTGAAAGAAATAACTTCGGAACTAGAACGGAATCTTACCAGAATAGCGGGAAGCCTCTCTCAAAATATAAGTGTTATTGCTGTGTAAATTTATAGTCTGCTTGTAGACGATCTTCATCACTGCTTCGTGAGCTTCTATGAAGTTGGCTATGCTGACGTCTTTACAAGTTATTGCTCTAACTTTATTGGGTTTGCACCAGTCCACTAGCGTTGGCGGACATGTACTATTGAACACCGATTCAGACCAAATATGTGGGTCTGCGTCTCCTAAGTTTAGCGCTTTGATGAGTTTCGCTGCTTGTTTGAAAGCTTCTGCTCCGCCCAAGTTCTGTGAAATGGATTTTACTTAATAAATATATTCAGTTCATCTCTCTATTAATATTACTTTTAATGAATTATTCTTGAATAATAAAATGTGTTAGAGTAGATATTATATTTTTAGTTGGATATTTTCGAGAAATACCTTTAACTGAAGATTTGCGTGTACTTTTTGGTATATTCCAGCATGTTTTGGCAGTAGATTTTCTATTAGATTTGACCAATCATCTCCCGTTAATGATCCTGGAAAATAATAATGCAATTTAGAATACAATTTAATTTATAATTAAGAACTATTTTCGTTTGTAGACGGTGTTATCTATCATTTTGGGCATAGATAGTTAAACAGTACTTATTATTGAGCCAAGAGTATACTCAAATACGTTACTTGATCAAGTATCACAGTGGAATAATTTTGTCTGAAAATACGAAGATAGATTTCTTAGAAATGAAAAGCCCTAGAATAAAATTTCAGATAAAATTTAGCACTTATAGAAAGGTGTTCAGTTCTCAGGGGTATCGTGTTTTAAAGTTTTGTCTACACTAACACCACATTCAAAATATAATATTTATATGTCGACACAAACAAACTAATCTGATTTGCCTTTATGACGAAAATGGTGTCTCTATCTCTCATAATTTTTTCGAATCTTTTTTTTTTCTGTTGTTTTGCGTGGTGGCCACTTTATAGAGCTACATTTCTCGTTAGTAGCGAAGCAAAATAAGTGAAATTGCCCAGCCTTAAGTTACTGTTCGATGTTGAAACTATTTATTCTGTTTACCGACTACGCCAACTTTGCCGGTTTTAATTTTAACTTCTATATAACTTTTGCGTTGGTGTATTCAGCATGTGTGGTTTGTGTTTGGTATTAGATATAGCATCAGTTGCGTAATGCTTGGTATTAGGAAAAATATTGTTATTTGTTTCAATACGTACGAGAATTCTTTATAGGAATTATTATAGGAATGTCTTTTACCCTTAACGACTTTGAACCAGATCTTATAAAACAAAACAGTGCTTGTGTCAATTTTTAGTCGTGTTTCCTCTTGTTTCAATTTCTTTATAAATCAACGAATCTTAATGCTAAGAGGTACTTACTCAGTAAATGTACTGGCAGAGTCTTGCCGACGGCGTCAGAGCCCTTCAGCCTGAGTGCAATGTATTTGTGAAGCTTCAAGTACAGAGGTTTCACATTTGTCCACAATTCTCGGGCCTTGAGGATGGCACCTTCGTACTCGCCCAATGCATCCCAGTATTCTTCCACGGAATTGTAGTCTATAGAAAAACGGAAACAAAAATGTTATTACTATCATTTGAGGTAAAGGTGAGAGAGATTATTTTTTTGTAAATAAAAATATTTCTTATTTTTGGCCATTGCTTGAGTAGTTTTAAGTCTGATATCATGTGCTCTTATCATCCATTAAGTCGACTCACAATTCTGAGCAAAATTATAGCTCAATATTGGCAATTAGATGACAAACTAAGCTCTCTGGCTATGGTACTTAAAAAACGAATTAAGGTCTAAAAGTAATTGTAATACTAGTAGGTATCAACATAACCTTTTACACCTTTCCCAATATACGAGTTTATTATTAGATCAGTGCTGTAAACATACAGAAGTAAGCCGTAAGTATTCAGTAGCAGACTTGTTAACTTCATTAAAATTTCCTTAATTACCATTTAAATTATATCACCAAGTCCACGGTATAACTGATTAATTAATTCAGATTTATTTACTACCCCAAGTTTGACTTTAACTTTAGCATTTAGCTCTGTATACACAATTCCGTTTCCTTCCAACTTCATGGCCGAGCCAAAGTTTCTTATTTTCCTTCTTTTGTACTTATTGACAACTTCTAATTACGAGTTTCAGTGTAAAATTTCCAACGGACACTGCTCTATTTCAAGTTGTTGATTCTTAATTTAATATTAATTACAAATTAAGATTCGCCATTTCCTGAATTTTCTTTAATGAATACGTTAGCATAATTATAATTAACAAAGGCAGTATCGTCAAAAAACATTAAACGGGAATTATTGGAGTTCTTACTTATAATATCTTGTTTTACGAGATAATTACAAATACTTCAATGATTTCCCTCAAAATTGCTGCCCATTAATTTAATCTTCAAATAATTATTTACAATCTTCTTCGGCACATTAATCATAATATTTACTTCAAAGTTATGAACGTCTTGGAATAATATTACGAAACTAGAGGCTCATAAGTTCTATACTTTCTTCATTCATTATAGATGTCTGCATTCTTATTAGGCTTAAATTCAATGGAAATCTGGTAGAGGTGACGTTGACTTAACACATTCTAATAGTTTTAACCGTAACAATCATATGTTCATTATAAATTTGGTGATAATTTCCTGCAAACTATAGGTAGGTACAATCGGAAATTATGAACTCTAAGCGTATCATACGTTACGATACGTTGCGGTGATTCATTTTTCAAACAAAATGATTTGAACATCTGCGACCTGCTTAGCGGTAGTAACTGCGTCTGAATGCTGAGCGCAAACGATTTTAGCCTAAGGATGCTCACCCGAATAAATTGCCGATTGTACCTAATGAGAACCCCGGTTGAAGAAATAGTTTTATTTTCAAACGGCATTCAACGTTAAAGTAAACCAGTTGTTCATGGTACTTAGGTTCCAATAAGGCATTCAAGTCAAAATCTCAATAAAAGTGTTGTTACTAAAAGAGCCATCGATCACACACCTACTATTGAATACGACGGATCTCCTCTACACAATTATCCCAATGGACTTAGAAAATATTTGCCCTATCAATTTTGTAAATTGCACACAAGGTCGCATATTTTCAAAGTTCACAAGGACTATAATTTTTTATATAACATCCATCAAGTACATTTCTCTACTTACTGTTTTGTTTCGAAGCATTCCGTAGCAATGGAAGAATGTGCTCCAAATAGTCGTTTAAATTAGGCAAGTTATTTTCCCACGACTGTTTCATGCGATGCAACGTGTCTTCATCTTGTTGTCGCGCCAAGCTGTAGTGTAACTCTGTCAAATAAAATTATATTTACTACTGGCTGTTGCCCACGATTTCATTCGTATGCTATGGGAACTACTTCATGGACCCGGATAAAAAGTACCCTATCTCTTAATTCAGTGCCAAACTTCATCAAATTCTTCTCTGTCGTTTATGCATGATTGAATAACAAATGTACAAACATTTTCATGGAGACTATATTAATTATTAATAATGTGATTATGGACAGAACAATTCTGGCATCATCAGTACCTAGTATTAGTATTCTACCAATGATTCTGTTTATTTTGGAAATGTTAAACATTAATTCTGCTAATTACGTAAACACGGATTTGCGAGCATTTTTGATTTATGAGTTCAAAATGTTTTGTTAGGTTTGTTTAAAATATTAAATACTGAAATCGCTATTTATTCGTTATATTAAAGTAACAATTTCTGTGATTGTTCTTTTTGGGTCTATTTATTAATATCTAATCAGTATTTCTTCAAGTTTCAAGGACTGGTTTGAAACAAAAAATGGTTCAAAGATTGTATGATTTATTATTTCACTTATCATATTGCCTCTCTCCTATAAAAGTAGAAATGTCAACTAATATTTGATTTAAAATTTATTCTTCTCATAGTAAAATATTTATTTCCAAAATCCATTTCAAGTTGGAAAAACGACATTAGCACAATATGCTACGGCCATTTTCAACTTCCGTTTCGTTCCGTTCCTCTATCAAACTATTTTCGAAATTTTAAACTCTGCATGCCTCTTTTCCTTTTTTCTTTTTCTTTTTTTTGTATCTTTTATTTCCTGCTGTCGCTCAAAAGCGTTTAAGTAAGGCATTGTTAAAGCAAGTGATAATCAAATTCTGATCCACACATAAATTCGAAAAGTCAGAGGTGCGGGCCAGATTCTAACTCAGACTCTCTTGCATGGAAGGCGAACGTTCAACCGCTTACTGTTTAAACGTGAATGAATGAAAAATGTATCTGTTTTATTAATTATTTAGCATTATCACAGTTAATTAATGTACATTTAAATGCAAGTCCTTTGTATTTTAAAATTACAAGAACATTTTCGACTAAGGTCCCATAGGAGTTAATTCGTAGAATGTATTTAATTTTAAGAGTTGTGCTTTAGTAACTCTTGTCGTCCTTTAAGCCACACTCATCCTTTTATGCGAGCGTAAAATTTTCACCAATGTTTTTTTTTCTTCATAAAGTGCTCTTACGGGAGATGAGAAATTAACTTTTTACAAACATTCGTCTCTTGTGCCGTGTTATTAAAAGTTTTCTCTTATTTTATGAAATTCATAATGACTTGTGAATTTTATTCTGCGAACGCAGTGGTTTTAACGTATTTGTCTTTCGCCTTCCTCCCTTCTTCGGGACTTACGGAGGTCTTAATTTATTTTAAATTGAACATCCAATTTTTATGTTATCTCGAACAGATTATTTTCCTGTTGGAATTGTTTTAACTTAAATTCGGTCAATTAAGGTGTTTTTGGAGATTGACTTAGCTTTGAAATTGGATTTCACGTTTTATTCTTTATAAAACCTTTGTTTCTTCAAGAAATTTTACGTCAAAAACTGTCTGTTTCTGTCTAAATCTGAGTTGTGTATTTATAAATAGCTAACTTTGCATTAAAAATAAAAGTCTTACCTCTTAATGTGCAGTTAGTCGTGGTACCACAATCGTAGTTGGTAGCGAATCTTATTTTGTTAAGAGCGTTATCGCCGAACGTAACGAGCTGAAAAATAAGAATCTATTAGATATATTGTCAATTTCAAGCTACATTAACTAGTTTATGATGTCATAAATATATAAACGAGGTACATTCATAGCGTACATCTGAAATGCCTTCACACAATAGACATCATTTTAAAAGAAATGGCTATGTAAGTATCGATCCTAATTCAGAACTCGAAACCCGCAGATCAAAAGTAAGACTACCTAAAGTTACTACCACTGAGCCTTTCGGGCCATCAGATAACAGAAAAACAAAGGACAGAAGGGAAGAAACTGTCTATCTCGTCGTTGAAATTGATAAAATTAACGAGGGAAAATTGCTTATTGCAATCATTGAAGGTTGCTGGATTGATTGATATTTAATTTTATTCAGCAATTTCTGTTGTCTTTATTGAATATTTATCTTCAAGACTAAATATTAGGCTGGATGGAGAAGTCTTTCGTCTTGAATAAGTAAATTAACGATACCAGCCATTGGCAAATTTTGCATGACACTGATGAATTTCCATCTTCGAAATTATATTTCCATGACGAATATGCATACATATAAACTTATGCAAGTCCTAATAAAATCAATAAACTTTACGACGTACGATTTCATACAAAAGATTCTCTTTAGTAAACTCTGTGTGGCGGTTAGCAATATATTTCATGGATAAGACTGTAACACGGGCGTCATAAATAAAACTAAAGATTTATGTCCAATTACTTCCTACTATCTATCGTAATAAAAATAACTAAATGAATTTATTATCTAAGGTAAACTGAATGCTACTAATAACACGGTACGTTTCTTGAAAATCTTTTCTTAGTAACAAGAGAGATGCTTATTGTTAGCTTTGTGGAATATCAAGTTATATTTTTATCTAAGTGAAACATGAGATAAATAATATAAGGATGTATTAAAAAACAACTATCATTTTTAAGACTGGCTGGAAAAATGTGGATACGGAGCAAATCCATAGATATGGTAAAAGGAAGAAGAAAATTTGATTTCCTGTACTTCGTCCTCACATCAACATCCCCAAATTTAATGCTTTCATGCATTTTATCCCCACATCGACGTCCCCACGGTTTAATTCCGGTCCCTTGAAAGCCAAAGTCCAAGTTATTACCTAAATTGGAACCTAGTATATTTTTATTTTCTAAGGCTATGAGGATGAAATCTTACCCTGATCCACTGCTCAGTGTCCAGCAGCGTATCTCCAGGTTGTAGAAGGAGCTTCACTTTGCGCCGGAGCACGTTGTCATCGGCGGAGAGCGCATGCGCGGTGAGCGCACTTTTTATGTCAGTTGTTTGCTGACACACGAACATGCCGAATGTTTTGTCTCGTTCCAACTGTAGGAAAAATTAGGATTGGTAGATTTATAATTATAATCTAAAAATAATGTTTATGATCAGGTGGAAAATCTAAATATAGATTTCATATTACGTTACACGTGTAACGAAGTCCTCCTTTATCATATTTTCATTACTTAGTATTGGCCATGGAGATATAATGTTCTATTTTTAATATTGAATTTAATTTGTAGTCTTCATCTATTCTTGTGCATCGCTGTCTACATTTCATGTTTTAAATTCTCCTCTCGCAGGTCTGCTGGAAGAGATTTCTTTTGTGAAATAAGCAGTACCTTTGTACTTTGTTCTCCTATTTTTAATGTTTGCTGTGTCTTTTCTTGTGTGTACATAAATGATTAAATAAATAAATAAAATTGAAGTATTTTTATACACTTTTACTAAATCATTCGACCAAGAACATGATTAATATTGTACAGTGCTAACAGATTCTTAAATAAACTCGTTTTCCCTATTGGGTTAAGTTTTAATTTTTACTGAGCTACTCTCAACGTTATTTCCGCGAGTCCTCCCTCCAGAGGGCTAGCCGAGGAACGTAGAGTGAGGTACTACGGGACACACAATGCATTATTCAGAACATGGGGAATACCCGAATTGGGACGTTAAACCATTATTTATTCCTTCATTCACTCAATTAATTCAGACTATCGCAGTCCACTCCTGAGCACATGCCTTTAATTTGAAAAACGCTGAATTTAAAGCTACTTATCACGCTACACGAAAACAACTAGAATGCATTTTAATAATCTTGAATTAAATTAAAATTCAACATCAGCTAGATAAGCCATGCAGTGCGTCTTGGGGACGCGTCATGTTGGCAGTGCCGCGGGTCTACCGCGTAAGTATAATGGTAACGAACATCGACCTACCACAAAAAAAAAATGTTTTTGACGTTGGAACTCCCAACTTCATGGATGGTAAATTTTTACAAGGTAGCTCGAAGTTTAGTCTCTAATGATCGTATTGAAGTTTATTACCAGAATTTGATGTTCATTACCATTTTGTTACGCGGTAGACCCGCGGGTTCCTACTTCCAACACGACGCAAGTACGGTCGGTAACGCGTGAGTGATGCCCCTGGTGTTGCAAGGGTCCATAAGTAGGAGCATACATCAGGCGGGCCATACGCTCGTATGCTTAGTGGTTTTTAAACAAAGCTTAATTTGCCGATAGATATACATACGCCACTAAATACGTATTTCAAATTAATATTATTTATTTGCATTTCTGGATTACACGTTACTTTGATACGTCATACAATCTGATTGTTTTCACCGCTGTGTTAAGCATTTAATTAAAATGGCAGCCATGTTTAAATCCTGAACTGGATTATATATTTGACAAATAATTAATTTCACGAATTACAAAGCAATTAAATCCGAGAGTTAGGTAATTACGTGTTTCCATTCATGGTATTTTCAGTAAAAACGTTGAAGTGTATGAAATAATTAATTTTAATTCTTCTATAGATAAATTAGGTATACGGTCCTACTTTATTAGCGGTAGTCCTTTTAAGGGGTTATAGTACTCATTATTATAAACAACTATGAGATCAACCCTAAAAACCGCGAAGATATTCGCATACATTTAGAATGAGCAAGGTTGATCTTTTGTATGAAAAGTTTTTTTTTTTTACCGAGATTTCAAAAGTTATTCATATTGATGATTACTTACACCCCTTAAAAAATTAAATTGCCGTTGAATTACAAATAACCCTGTATTTAGTGTGTTTTTGTTGTTGAGTATTAAGTACTGATTAATTCTTTATCTCACCTTCGAAGCCAATCCTTTGCTATTTCCAGTGAGTTCGTTCCACGCAGCATTGGCTCTCTGTTCACAGTGGTCCACATAGTCTAGCTCCACCAAATCCACTAAAGAAACCAGCCATCTTCTGTCGTCGGCACTGGATGATGTGCCACATTGAAGAGGAGACAGAACAGCGTAGAAGCAAACGGAGAGCAGTGTGAGTGCTGGCTTCATTTTTGATCTGCAGAAGAACAAAAAAGAATGTTATTTTGTTGAAAGTAGAAGGATGTGGGATTTGTTAGTTCTATCTCTTTCCGTCGTGGTAGTATGAGGGACACGGGAATCGCTCACCGGTAGTGGAAAGATTAGCCATTCAGCCATGGTGGGATAGAAACTGACTATCCAGGGTGTGCCAGATGATATCAGGTTGCGTCTATTATTCAAGGAAATACAGGGTTTTATACATATTTAGCAAAGGCGGATCCAGGGGGAGGGCTCGAGGGCACGCTCCCCACCCCCCTCCCCCCTCCCCCCAGAAATTTCAAATAAAACAAGGAGCTAAGAGGTTAATATGATACGGCTTTAACATTCGTTTCTTTTTGCGTAATAAGTTGGGGTACAAATAGCTAAATATCACCCAATCAAAATCGACAGAAAGGACATAAAAAAAAAATGTTTGTCTATCTACTCGTATCTCTGGCAATTTATTACAAGTATTTTTTTATAGTCATTCTTGTATATCATTAACATTAAATTACATTAAATTATTCTCGCAATTCTTACCACAACATTGTACTGATCAAGATTGTAATCTATTATTTTAAGAGTTTCCATGGATCTCTTACCGGATCTTCTCCATAGGATCTATTTGGAACACCGTGCACCTAGAGTTTCGACATTTCATAAGTGCCTGTATCTGGTTTACATGAAATAAAGATCTATTCTATTCTACATATTATGCAATACCTACTATGTATGTGTGTATAAATCTTTGTCTATTCTTTAAAGAATCGAAATAGAAATGATTATACTACGGATGCAGGTAATATTTAGAATTTCAAATAACTCATCTAGTATAGTATAAGATCCATATCTACTAAACAAAAACAAACTGTTGTTTCATAACTGAACCAGTTTTTGCTGTTCTTGTTAAGTATAACGTCAGTACACGTGAAACACTTTATGCAAGACAGCATAAAGCACTCATAGTTCCACCATGAGATACGAGCGAAGCCAAGAACTTTGTTGTAATGAAATCTTTGAAAATATTCTCGCATGTTCTCATAAGTGCATCCGCTAAACTCATGTTTTAAACATTTTACGACCAAAATTTACGGCATCGTTGGCGCAGCGACTAAGCAATTGACTTCCTACGCTAGGTACTGTGGGTTCGATCCCCGCACAGAACGAATTTTTGCATGATCTACAGATTTGTTCCGTGTCTGGGTGTGTGGTGATTTGTATTTTTGTAAATTGTACCCACGATACAGGAGATACAAAAAAGAGAGGCATCAAAAAAAATGTCATAATCCGCCAAATTAGATTAGACATATTCTAGATAAGGCGGTACTCGTGCGTGACCTGAGGGCTGGCGTATTCTTTGGTCAAAGAACACAGTCATTCAACGTGGCAATGCTGCCAGTGTTCTGGGAACGCTGGCAGCGATGAGGAAATACCATGTATAGTTTTATATTTTTATTTAAATTTTATGTTTTAGTTAATTAAGCAGTGTAGATAGTTAAGTTTAGTTGCCTCGAAAAGTTTATCTTGAAGCTTCCTATTAGGTTTACAATTTTTTATTTAGTCATTATCTTTCTTGTGCGTACGTTTCTCAAATTATCAGATCCCACCTCATTGCCGGCCCATTAGAAAGAGATTTGATGAAAGGCCTACTAATCTATATTGGATTTGCGCGGATTTAGTAAACACCCTTCTTATTGAGGAAATCCTCCGTTTATTACAGAACAGACCATCAAATAAAATGCTAAATAAAGTACCTATGAGAGTTTTTGTAGCAGTATGTTTTCCCACGTATCAGTTTATGGTGTCATAAAATATAAAATTAACAGGTAACCTTAGCTGACATACATAAAACAACACATTTCATGATTAGGTACTACTGACTATAACCTTCAACGTCATTGTCCCATTTGATGTCCCTTTTCAGTGTGATGGCATTTCATACCGTCATCCATACAAATTTAGTAAAGGAAAAATGTTTCAGAATTTATTCATTTTTGCAAGTCAATCTGAGTGAGGATAAATTCAAATCTTTGCGTTGTTACATATTTAATATTCGTTTTTTTTTTCGAAAAGCTTACGTCGGCGGACCAAACTGGGGTATATTAATAAAATGGTAATCCATGGACCAGCGAAAAAATACATAATATTAATATTTACGACGTTCGTTGGCGTCGAATCTTTTATATTGTGAAAGGATACTATCGTAGTTACTAAACATTTACAAGATAATATCCAATAGACATCTTATTCCTCTTGGCTATTTAAGGAACGAAAATCAATCTCTAATTCCGGATTAAGCGAAACAATTGCCTGGAGGCACAATGATTTCAGAACCTTTCTTCTATTAACTTGTTATTTATCTTAGAACCCTTACATCGCATAAACATCCTGCGCTGTATCAATTATCTTAGCAATAAGGGAGAACTCCAAAAGCGCGAAATAATGAGGAAGCCGCAAAATTAAAGATATTTTTACGTCCAGCGTTAGAACCCCTATTCATCCTTTATTCGTCTAAAAGGGTCACGATTATAAAAAGAAAATTAAAGACCAGGCATTCATAAAGCGATTGTTGCTTCCATTCAACTCCTTTCAGACGAGATATTAAAACTACATCAAGTGAGAAGAGGAAATGCAAAAGATTTTTTATGCAAATTACATCCTGAGTTATTGCTGCAAATCCCCAAGAGAATGCGAGCTTTAGAGGTTCTGAAATTAAATCATTTGTTTCATATGTAACGAATACAAAAAGAGGTTTAACGGTTCCATAAAATGAACAAACTCTCTGATTACTTTCTAAATTTGGACTCTTAGTGCAAGACCATTACTCATTTTCAAGCTTTATGGTAAGCAATACAACATTGTGACATATTAAAAGTAAAATTTATTTGCTATATAAAACATGCACTTTAACATTTCAGTAATCTCTACAAATCCATGTATGTTTAACTTTAGTTTCGTCCATGCCAACAGAGGAAACATGAAAGAGTAATTTGCATCTATTCAGTTTTACGACTGCACCTTATCTAGAATACTACCAACACCGTCTCTTTCTCATTTATGCAAATGTCCCATAAATTTCTTTGACAAACATTTTGGTATAATAACTCAATTTCCAGGACTCGTTCCGCTCGAATACCGGTGTCAAGTTGTGTGACCTATTTCAACGAAATTTGCCTATTATACGCCACGTCAAGTTTCCAACGAAAGGCAGCTCAATTGGGCGCAACGAGAGTTCGGAAGCCGTTCGTCCTGTCAATGCGACCGTTTCTATCAGCGGTGCCGGTAACGACCTGACAGGTTTTTGACTTTCCATTTAATTTTTAAGGACATAAGACACAATTTTGCTTGTATGAGTAACGTGTAATTCCTGACCGCATTTCAGATAATGTCCAGGCGTGATAGGTGGAAATTGTAACACGATTTCTATGCGTTGTCAATTTTGTTGACCTCAAAGGTTCAATGGAGAATGATAATAGATAAAGGTCACAAAAGAAACTCCATAATAATATTGAAACACAAACTGAGGATCGAGCACGAATGTTTTGACGTATGGTAAAGTAAACGTAAGCAAATTTCGATTATAAAATACAATGAATCTATAGTATTTTTGTTCAATTTTATGCAAAAAATACACTTGTATCATGAAAAAGTAAATATATTGCATGTATTTCCAAAAAAAAACAGAGATTAAACGTGTATTTTTGGTTCTAAATTTGGTTGTTACGTTAACGTTACGATACGTCAAAATATTCGTGCTCGGCCCACTGGTCCCTTTTTATTCAATGTAAACTAGGTTTCACTGCTAGAAACTATTCTAATTTTGAATGATCACGCAAAATCTTCACGTTTACAAAGTTCGGTAGCAAAAATAAGATATTCGAAAGTTTTCTACAGCCACAATGTCTGCCGAGGGAGCATTAGCCAGTCTTCACACGAATACTGATATGACTTGAGAAGTTTCTCTTGAAAATGCGCTAACAGCTGAAGCAGATGACTAAGCATTATCTTCTAACAAATGAATAGGTACTGTTTTTCTTTTAGTTAAGATGAATTATGTTGTTAAAAGTTTTGCTCTAAGTTAGCTGTTTTTAGATATGAGAGATTATTAAATTCAAACTTATGCTGTTTATTTGAAAACTTAACTTATGCTTAAGATGTAGTTTTAGTTTTATTAAAGTTTATAATCCACTTATCAAAATACATTCAAATATATTTTTCATAATCTACGTAAAATATTTCAATACTTTTTATTATAACATGGGATGGTACCAAAAAGTTAGTTTCTTTTTTCAGTGAGCATTTGGTTCCGTTTCCATCTGGATTTTGGACCTTATCCTGAGTTAGCACTACAATCATCTTACAGTATAACAACATCTACTTTTGGTCATAATTTATATGCAAATCCCATAAATAAAAGAAAAAGGAAAATAATATAAAAGAAAAATATTATCTCTCTTGGACTTCCTCCATTAATCTTACATTTACCTTCTCTCAAATCCTTAGAATCCCTTACACTACATAATTTGCATACCTATCCTAACATCCTATACATTTTTCAAAGGGTTGTTACTTTCTGAGCAAATTCATAACGTTTCTCTTCAAGCGATCCCTAGTCTCGAGGTATTCCAATCACGTATGATCTTCAATTACTTTCTTCATGGTCTAGTGAGCAGGGGCTTTGTTGTGGCTTATTAGGGAAAGGGGAAACAGTCATTAGTGTACCAGTAAAGTTCTATAGGGTATCAAAAGATTTTTCTGGAATAAAGAAACGTGTAACCATTTGATGTAAATATTAATTACTTTTTGATAGCTTATTATCGCCTCTTCGGACTTATGTATGTTTTGCTCATGTCTTCTAAACATGCAGTATTTTATCACCAGGAAACGAATATCGATGAACGGCTTGGGGTAAATCAGCCAGCCGAAAATGTTAAGACTATATATATAAAGCAAGAAAACAAAAAATAATCTGCTGAAAAAGAAGATCCATACATTTAGTCGAGTAATATTGAAAAATTTGTATTGAACAACTGATTTATTTTCACGATTTTAGGGTTGGTCCCATAGTAAAAGCTGTTCATAATGATGAGTATAATAACCCCATAAAGGGATCGGGATTAGAAAAGTATGACCTTGTGTATAATATCTAAGCACGTACACCGCTATAAAGTGAGCAGTTAGTTATCCATTCTAGATCGTCCGTTAGACTGCATACAACGTCACAGACCTTACAATTAATTACAATTTTAATTGCATCTGTCATTCCATTAACATTTATAATAAACAATGCTACGTATCATGAAAATCCTCAGAGACTAATAACTACAATTAGAGCCGCACACTTTAAAGAGATTATATCTATTTGCATATATTATGTTCTAGCTTTCCACGTATTCCAGAGTCACTTAAGGTACTGTCTGGAATATGTCTAGTATACAAAGTATATTGAACCTTATCAACCTTCACAGTTTTCATTATTATTATATGCAGAAGTAACAGTCTTTTAAGGTACACGTATTAGTTTTTCTAGAGCTTTGTATATTAATAATGGTTGTTAGTCTTACTAGCTATTGTTGTTGTCACGAGAATTAAAATCGCAGTAATAGCGAGTATCATTTGTTTGTTTAACTAAGCAGAATATAAATTGCACCCATTTTCAAAGGAGACAAACATAATACCAATTTCATGGCTATTAATCTGTACGTCTGTTTATTAAGCTTGGTGTACATGACTTGTCTTCGGTTTAAAGGATTCTTAGGAAGGTTAATGAGATTCAGAGTTCGAAACAAATAAAAATACTGGTCTCAATGTCTCTGTTTTATTTGCTTCAAACTTTAATAACAAAACTAAAAAGTGTAAAGTATTGATCTAAAATTGATCATATTGAAATTGTTTCACTGTTGTAGGTATATTAAGTACGTGTTTCTGTAATGACTTTAAAAAAGCAATGCAGAAAACTACGAGAACCTGGATGGTTTTAAAAGTACATCTGGTTACGGCAAAGTGTTCTGCGAATGTAATTTCTTTTGAAAACATTTATTCACGGCTAAGCTTACAAGCAATGTGCGGTGCATTAACAATGTTCTCGTTAACCCATCCAACTGCAATGTGTGTACAATACATAAAATAATGTTGTGGGCTAAATTCAGAATTATATGCTTCTAAACCGGGATTTTCAAAACGTCATATTATTTGGTACTTGGGCTATATCATCAAGGTGAGTTATTTTTCCAATTTCTAATCTGGGGGCACGGCAGTGCCCCAGCCAAGTCTCGAGCAAAACGGGCACGGCCGTACCATCTTTTCTCGATGCGATTCGCGGCTGTTTCGCCCCCCCTATATCTTCGACGTGGACAAAGCTACGAGTTTAGGTTTTCGGTGAATAACAGTAGGCATTAGAACAAGCTTAAGTTCGAAATTACATGCCAATTGAATTAATAGTTTAGGAGTTACGGTCGATCAAAGTTACACCATTTTGTCACTCACTGACTCACTGACCGATCATCAAAAATCTAAGGTACTTCTAGCAGACTTAGAAACTTCAAATTTTGCACCAAGATAGGTCATTAGCCACATATAAAGGATAAATTATAAAAACATTAAAAAATAATATACCATAGAAAACAATTTTATATTTGCGGTTTGGCAAGAACATTGTGTATGGATTTTGACTGCATTGTTAACTTTGTTCGTTGTTTAAGTATTCAATTGGATGAATAAATACATAGAATAGAAAAGAGTAATATAAACTGTGGTCAAGCATACGTGGCCCTTTCAAGAGTGACTAGTTTGGGTGGATTACATTTAATAAATGTGAATTTTAGTAGTATCAAAGCTCAGGAGATAGCAATAGCTGAATATAATCGACTCCGAAGTATATATTGCCCAGACTTGTCTACCTTAGAAGTAACGAAGCCTCAGAAAAGAAACAAAAGAGATAGAGATAGAGAATGGGTTTTAGAAAAGCAGTAGCTGAAGTCCAAGAAATTATGAGGTCACCTAAAAAAAAAGAAACAAATACACTTACAAAAAATAAATGAGATCCCACCAAAAACATTAAATGTAAAAAAATGCCAAGTCTCTCGATGCAGTCTTTCCATCGTAAAAAGTTTTGAGATCTCATAGAAGCCAAGTCCTATTCAAATTATTTTGTAGTTATAAATCAACATTTAGTAATTGTATCAATAGTTTTCTTTATATTATAATTATAGTGACTTGGCAATGAGCACAAATTAAAAGCTGCTTGCTGCCTGGAATTATGTGCAAATGTTACTGACGAGACCTGTGATCAGATTATCCTGCGCAGTTTACTAGTCTTGGATGAGACTGACTGCCGTTGCCGAAATTCGGTTGGGACGACACGGATAAACCAAAAGAAAATTAATTTTGTGATATTAATGTTTACGCATGCGGTGTGTGACTTTCAACTCCTCCAAATATGCCGTTTTATTTGTTTCTTCTTGTGCTCATTGCCAAGTCACTATAATTATAATATAAAGAAAACTATTGATACAATTACTAAATGTTGATTTATAACTACAAAATAATTTGAATAGGACTTGGCTTCTATGAGATCTCAAAACTTTTTACGATGGAAAACTGCATCGAGAGACTTGGCATTTTTTTACATTTAATGTTTTTGGTGGGATATTATTATCGGTCATATTTACATATTTTCGGTCTGAATAGAAGCATTTGTAAGCACCTCAATTAAGCCGGTAGCCTGCAGAGGCCTTCTTGTAGGTGTCCTAAGAGGCAATTAAAGAAATGTTTTAGAAAAACTTTGCCCCACTCTTGGATTTCTCCAGTACTGTAGGTACAATTTATAGACATAAATCTCACATGCACATCATTCAGACTGAATAACTACCCTTGACTACTCTTTGTCCCTTCCATGACTTTCCGGTCTATTCAGTGGTTGTCTGGAAGAGATCGACCTGTAGCGATAAGACCGCCAACTGTACGCCTAGCCTATACCATGTACCTACTTTAATTATTTTGTGCAATAAAAAGGAATAATATTTATTCCGTGCAAGGATGGAACCCGTGACACGTAGTGCTGAATGCCATTCGCTTATCCACTGCCCCAATTGTGTCGTTAGAGTTAAAACTAATTACAAAATAATTCAAAATGTTTTACAACAACTGATCCTTAAAGTGCACTAAATTAAGGTCTTTGAGAGCTCGTATTGATAGCTTCTAATCCAGCTACACAATAAGCATCGGTTTTATGTTCACTTCAAGTAATAATGAGCTGTCTATCTGACTCTCTACTGAACATTTAATTTAAATCCTTTTCAATTAAATAATACGTATTCTTGGGATAAGCTGGTTTATATTGAAGCTATTGTTACTTTTAAAAAGGTATGGTATGAAGTGAAAGACATGGATTGTGTGTAATTTGACATGGCTTAAAGAACGTAAACTTTGAGATGGCGTCTAATAGAGATCAATGGGAGAAGAGTCATTGCAACGATCCCAAATAAAATGGGATAAGGGTACGAGAATGATTAAATTATAGTGTGAAGTGAAGCAGAAGCTAATAACTACGGTAATCAAAGTAAATAAATGAAAGTCGATGAAAAAAATCCGATTCTGCAAGTGATTAGACAGAATACTGTTGGCAAATCTATCAAAGGTAGCAATAAAATTGTAGTCGCGACGGGTTTACGCAGGCAAGTTGTTAGGTGCATGGGATTTTTTGAGATAATTTAATTTTGGGTTCATAATATAGGTACCTACTAGGAGGCGAACTTACAGCTGAGAACGATAATTACGTTAGAGATACATTTTGCGAAGCTGCACTTACATTTAATAGAATATTGAATTACCTAAAAGGTTGCTAACCATAATCTCCCAACTGAAAGCCATGTGTGCTCACCGTTCTAAGCAATGCAATGAGGGGTTAACTGTAAGGGTTATACTGAAAAGTTACGTAATTGTGAATATATTTTCTTCAAATACCGACCAATTGCATACGTTTGTTCGTTTGAGGACCAGCGCAAGGGTAGAAGTGGTATTTGCAGTAAAGACTGGCGAGCACACACACACAAACAAGGCGATGCGTCAGGAAAAATGAAAAAAAAAAAAAAGTTTTGAAAAATATAATTGCTTTTTACCCGACTGCGCGACGCAAAGGAGGGTAATGTGTTCATCAGCCTATGTATGAATGTAAGTTTTCAATTGGAATTTGATATTTTTTACGTCAGTAGATGACAATTTTCAAGAATTTTGACTTTTTAAAATTTATTTTAAATAATACCAGTTGAAGCGATAATTTACCGCACCTAATCACAACCACGCATACATTGTGTCCCATGCGTCATGTAAGTGGAGCAAGATGCTACAGTCCACGCGTGAGCTCCGAGGAATCGGGGGCTGAGGAAGCGGGCACTATGCGCTGCGCCCGACCGTCATTAATACCCCGGACTCTCCTAGTACCAGTGTCTCCCAGCACCACTGGTGCCCGCCTCCCAGTACCCGCTTCCTCAGCCCCTGATTCCTCGGAGATCGCGCGCGGACTATAGGCTGCATTCCCATTGCTAGCCTGAACTAGCGCCAATGTTACCGGTATGTATCTATAACAGCTATGGGAATATCCATTAACGGATACAAATATATTTCCCATTAACTCTTCTCTGAAACTGGGATTAATTGAATTGAAATTCGATACTATTTGTTTTTCTTTGCAGCAATTACGCGGATTTAGTATAGGTACCGCAAAGGGTTTTTGATGTTTATCCCCGATTTTTGGTGGCAAATGTTGGGATGTTTGCAGTATCGTTAATCCTATTTATGTAAATTTAATTGTTCTGATGATTAATCTGTTTCGCCTCGCAAGAGACAGAAAGAAATATGCAGAGCTGACTGCCAACCTGCGCTAGTCGGAGAGGCACTCTAAGAAGAAGAAGAAGATGATTAATCATCCTTTTGGGGTTTTTGTTTGATATTATGAATTATTTTTTAAATAATTATTTATGCAATAGCCGATGCATAAATAATAATTAAAAAATTAAAATCATAATTTTATTAAACAATAGTTTTTATATTTATTATAAAGAAACTTCATAATGTACATTAAGAAGTACTTCGTCATGAAATTTTTGTCGACGTTAACAACTTTCACATTAAACTTTATAAAAATTATCTACTTACTCTTGAAACCAATAACAATTTTTTTTAGGAAAATTCTTAGGTATGTTACTGTCAAAATTCTTAATCGGGAAAAAGTAATTTTGACTGCAAAAAACAGTCGAAAATACTTTTGACTAAAGACTTCGGTTAGAAGTAGTTTTATCAAAAAAATATTAGTTAATTTTTATGGTGACCCGACGTTGTCTCGTCATAGTTCTAACCTAACCTAACCATCTAGTTTGGCTAAGGCAAAACGATTTTCTTTTACCGCAGGTTCAGAAGTAGTTTTGACCGATATTTAAGTCAAGTAGGTACTTTAGAAGAACTTCTTCAGTCAAAAGTACTTTCGACTGTTTTTTTATTTTTGCAGTACTTTCCATACTAATTCTAATCATATTTTCTTTGTCATGTTATTTATGTAAGTATAGTAGTTTGTCATAATAATGTATAAGAGTGACCTTACGAGGCTGGCATAGTCACCAAGTTGCACTAAAAGCCTCGACAAAAATATGATTTAAAACAAAAACAAAAAAGTGCTTTTGACCGGTTATGAATTTGATTGTGACACATTATATTGATACGTCGGTAGCAATCTTTTGCCCTAGGTTACCGCCATGAAATATGCAAAGCGATGCGCGTTCGATGTGAACCTATTTCCATTTGCGATTGCATATAGGTAATGCTGGTGCTAGACATTGGTAGTAAATATGAAATATAGTAACCATAACTCGTAGTTTGTGAAGCGCCATTCCGGTACTTACCAACTAAAAATTTAAAGCTTTGCAAGTGTTTTATTACCCTTTTTGCTAGCTATCCGGATGGCATAAGTGGCTGTATCGCTGCTGGACCAATGATAGTGTATAAAATATTAGTATATTCTGCACACGAGACCGTTAATGTATACTGAATAAAATGAACTTAAAAAATAAATGAAAACCGAATAACTAAAACATACAATTTTTTCATAAAAATCACAGCTTCTGAAGTCGCTGCCACTGCCAAACTAACGTGCATTGCATTGCCCCGATTTCAGAAACTTTTTTAACTAAGTTAAGAAGTTTTTTTTAAGAAAATTATTTTGTTTGTTTTAGTTTTTCGAAAACGTTTTTTACTTTTTCAAAGTTTTATTTACTTTTCTATTTTGATTGGCATACGATTACATTGCGATTACAGCAATCTCAAGTGATTTGCTATTATCACCTGAAGAGTTCCATTGTATATCTCCGAAGGTCTTCATCAGATCTTCACCAGATTTTAATGAGACTACCTCAGGAGAATACTCTTTCAAACAAAAAGGAATTATTGATAGATAATAATGAAGTGGACTATTTTTAAGGTCAAATAAAATCAGGTAAAATCGCACTTTGTTTTCACAATGTCTCTTACAAGAGTTAGCTGAGGTAGCCTTACAAAAACAGATCCTGAATCTACAATATTGTCTTCTTTTTGCACCTGTTGCTTTTTGATCAAATACATCCTCTCCATAATTCTGAAGTAGGTACGTATTTAGTCAGTAAAGTCATAACAAAACGAAAATACAGACCAAAAGCAGTGAGTAAATTGCATCGAAACGAACATTAGTAATTCGGAAACGTTGCTCACCTCTCACGAATGTCCATTATTAATCGTGTACTTACATTTTAGAAATTCTAGCTCTATGCGAACGTAGTGAATGTAGGTATTGAATACTAGAATAAATGAGACAGATTTGGTTACAAGAAGATAAAGTACAAAAGAAAAAGACAAGTAAGCGGAGCAAGTGTGCCATAATTATGCGGACCTACGCAAACTTCATAATAGTTTGTTTTTTACTTGCGCGTTATTCCATTCTGTTTTTAAAATATGTGACCGCTGTTTGCTCCCAAGTAAAAAGACCTTTGTAAGCTGTGAATGTATGAAAATTGTGAATATGTGACTTTAATTCTCGTTCTTACGAAAACCAAAGTCATATATTCAATCATTCGTATTCATATATTTTTTTGATCTTCTGAGATTAAATATCAGTGCCCCTTCCTCTTGTTTTTTATATTCCGTGTTTGATTATGAAGAGGTTTTAAATGAATCTATGCTGATTCTTAAAGCATAGGTACTTACAAGACAGGAAGAGAAATTAGTATTTTAATTCAAAGCATTTAAAACGACTCACATTTGTAACTTATAGGTAATGTTGTCCCATCTAAAGGCAGCAATAGCCCAATCGGACTACTAATCGAGAGGTTGTACGTTCGATTCCCACCCATTACACGTAATGTGAACACACTCCTATCACAAGTATATACATATACAAGTATATAGCTTAGTAAGACATAACAGGAATACTAGTAATCGTTAAAAGAAACACGAGGAAAACATCACTTCAACACATCCCAAAGTAGAGAAGTAAAAGATTTTAGGTATATTCAAAATGGCAAGCAACATTATGTATAGTAATAAAATAATTCCGAAATTCCTAATCCACCTGCCAAGAGGGATAATTAAGGCATAATCTTCGCAGGACCTTTCATAATACCTCATAATTAATTAATATTGTAAGAGGCCTGTAGGTATAGCAGTCGACAATAACCGTCTAACACAAAGGCCAAGTGAGATGAAAAAACCAAACAAAAGAGGCGAAGAAACAATCGATTACATCAAAGTAGAACAAAATATTTACGCAAGATGATAGAATAAACAACATTAGAACTACACAGTGAATGCTCGGTAAACAAGCCAGCGCGTCGTCAAAAAACTTTCGTGTTGACAAAGCAAACGTAATTCCCAACCAAATCGCATTCATAAAAAGTCCAATATGTGTCCAAGAGACCAAACCAGTCAACATGGTACCAACCTAATCGCATCAAGATAAATACGTGTAAACGAATAAACTTCGCACAAACAAGCGTCGAATTCGTGAAGAACTAAGTTTCTAAGTTCGTATGGAACGAAGGTAAATTTGAACCGAGTCGGTCCACAGTCATTCCCTGTAATGAGTTAGGAAGTCACCTGTGGTGCCAGGGTTGTAAACTTAAATGTAAACACTGATTATTTGACTATGTGGCTGTTTACAAGTCTATTAGCGACTGTAGGTTGGATTTCAAACCACAGTTCGTAGTTCAAAGAGAAACTATCTATGATTATGTTAGGTATATTATGTGTTTATCGTTTGACAAATCCGTTAAGAGCAAATACAATATAGTGGATATTGTATTTGCTCTTATTGGATTCGTCTTACCGAAAACGTGTTTATATAATTATATTTTACATAGAATTAATAGGTACTTAATACCAATTTAATATGTGGAAGATATGAGCCATTCGAAGTGGCAATAATTTATAAATACTGAGCAAGAGTTATATTATATTTTACCAAAAAAAGAAAAATCAAAGTTTGTTTGGGACGTTAAAAATGACAGATTTCAACAATTGAGTTTAAGCTTTGGTCTCAAATATGACGTGACTATCAAAATCGATTTTATTTGGCTTTCTATCTACTTTGTCGACGTCTTGAAGAAATAAAATCGGTTTCAGCAAAAGATTGATTGGTTTTCTGTCTTATTATTTTTTAAATCAAAGTTAGAACTCTACGATCGATCTCAAATTTTATTTTCTGGGTTTAATTAAACCGTCTTTACCAGTCAAGTACCTTTAACGAGACACTCGGGATGTCTGAAGTTCCAACAAAGTTAGTAATACACACTGTCTAAGTAATTAATTTAGAGGTGACATTGGATTTTTCGAGCACAAAATAAATAGAAAAGTTTCATTTAATCCCTGTGTGAAAGCACAAACAGATGGGGAAAATAGCGTTGGAATTTTATACAAACAAAATATGGAAGCTTCAATTATACACTGGCCTAATAATGAGACCTCGTACGACGCAGTGTTTATAAAAGAAAATATTTTTATTTACTCATATTGGGATATGCTTACTTTGTTTTTTAACATTTTTCTTAAAAAATCCATGTATGATTACGTTAAGTATTATTAGCACTAAAACGGGATATTTACCATATATATTGAATTTCTTTTGACCTTTCGATATTTCGGTACTGTTGCAAGCGGTGACGGATAAAATTGACGTATTTGCGGGTGGATCTTTATGAGTAGGCAGAACGGTCTACCCTCTTTCTTTTTTGTTTTGTGCGTTGGGGTTGGCTACCACCACCAATTTAGTCACTCAAAAAGTCACAACTCGATTCTGTTCCCGACACACGAAACTTACTGTTTCGGCACTGTTTTAGTTTAAGCTCAAAACAAAGTCAATGCATGTTAAATATCTCGTTTTTAGTACTAATAATAGTTAAAAATTTAATTCCGTTAGAAATATTCAATATTTTCTGTCGTAAAAAAATCTGTGAGCAATTATTATTTAATCACCTACTAAAACGATATCTATTATAATAAAATATTATCTACTAAAGAATAAATAACAGCTGCATGTGATTTCAGGAAAAATATACGCAAAACCCTGGATTCTATGTACATTTACTTACTGATACGATTAAATAGTATAAAACTAACACCAATTTAGTTTAAAAAATTATAAGCTATTAACAAAGACAAGTAAGACAAACTTACGAGAGAGACCGAGTAAACAATAACCCTTCAGGAATAAACGATGATTAAATATTATTAAGCTAAACAAGCTCTTAAGTCTATTGCCATCTCTATTCCTTGGCATGCAAATGACAAGGACAAGTATAATTTTACCATTTTAAGGGGTTAAACCTCTAGTAATCTGGAAATAGTAAGACTTCATCATCAAGTTACACTAACTAATGCCTTTTAAGCCTTTTGCTGTATTCAAATTATGCTAGCTCACGATCGCTATTTTAGTAACAAATTTCTTGTATAGTAAAATTAGGAGACATCGATTTTCTGATCGGGAATTTATTTGATGACGTAATCATGATACATTATATTACCTATTAAAAAAATGATTAACACATTCGCATTAGCCATAAGACATGCACTACTAGAAATAAAAATATAATTTATAACAATACCTTACAATGAAAGCCAATTCATAATATTCAAGAAGAATACCTACGAGACGGAGCAGAATAATTCTTAATTTTAGAATGTGTTCGCTCCTAGAAAAGCAGTTAAAGTGCTCCCGAATGAAAACGGTGCAGCTAACTCAAGGGCACCTAGGAAAGATTTTCTTCCCGTCTAGTACTAGTAAGAATGATTGTAGAAAATGGGAAACGAATTTAGAAAAATCAAGCGTCTTATTGAAGAAAAGATTGCAATTTGAATGCATAAAATCTATAGCAGAACGTCTATCCGATTTAAATCTCAGACCATTTTTTGTCCATCGTCTCGAGGTATCTGACGATTTTCTACCAAATAAAAAGAAAAGCCTTCTCGGGTCATTTGAACTATTTCATCTTATGGATAGACAATTTCAACCAGACCCAAAATATTTTTTTTATCTGATAAGATCTTTGTAGGATGTTATTTCAAGCGACACCCTGAATTTTTCTCTTCGAATAACAATATTATGTATAGAATCAGAACTTTCGTCAAAATTGGTTCATTCGCATTTCTCCTTATTAACAGTCTTTTCTTTTTATTTGACCTTGAAGTTGTCTGAACAATTTTGCTCAGCACTTACGAGTATTCTTTGGATTTCATTAAAAAAATGCTTATCTACTTAACCCAGAAGATTGCGGTTTATAACTATATTATGTACCTGTTATTATTTTCTCTTTACTTTACGTTGAACTTTAGCAGTTAATAAAATCATTTTATTAATTGAGAGGGAAAAATATTTTCCTTAAGTGAAATTAAATTTTTCCACTATCAGACTTTATAATTTTATGGAAGTAGCTTAGAAAATGTTGGCCAATATAATTAGTTGCACTGATTTTATGGAAATTATAACTATTCTGTTTGGTTCGCAAATAACTACATCACAGAAATACGTTCAAGTATTATATTGGAAATGAATAAGGGAAATTCATTTCAGTAACAAAAAAATTCAATGTTCCGCGAAAATATTGTTAAAACATTTTTCCGTTTTTCTGATTGCAGATGAGGCAAAAACAGAATAAAGGATTAACTTATGTGAACGTAAAATATTTCCCATCAATGAATCGTAGACCATCTCACCTCCTCTTGTGGGTATTTCAAGAAAAGAGGACCTTAGCTTTTATGAAAAAGCTCAGATGAATAATAAGCAAGATTGATGGTTAATAGGGATTATATCCACTTTGGCACTTTGGCTCGCTTTTAATTAATAATAATAACGGGGCACTTTTTCCCTCAGTTAAATTTGAGGTGACCTACGTCCCCACTTTGTTGTTTGTTTCAAAATAATGGCATACCTCTATAAACAGTGAGAATTTAGTCGTTAACATTTGAAAGAAAAATCGCCTGTCACGTTACATTATGATCAAAGAGGCTTTATGAAGCTAGCAGACGAGGTCATTTCCTTACTCAAAGCATTTCCTTATTGTTTTTCCACAGAGGCTATCCATCAACTGAAGATATCACGTGACTTGGCTGTTTATTACGTGCACGTTTAGAATTAATGTACGTAATTGGAAAATGTTATTTAAAGGAAAACATTCAAAAAGACGTAAATGCAGTTATTATTAAAATTTCTCACAATAATATTCCAAGATGACATAGTATGCAGTTGGAATGCTCTTCTGGTCATAAAATATTTGGGCGAGGACATTATAAACTTAACTAAGCGAAAATTATAGCCACATAGTATCTACTTGCCTAGAATAAAACCTCGTTTATGTCACTGACCTGAATCAGATTTGAGGTTCTGCCAAGTTTAGTCTTGATATTTTTCGACCGTAAGCGAATCTATGAATGGGATAGTAATCAAAAGATTAGATCTGTTTCTGTTGCAATTCTTTATTTTTTTAACATGAATTTGTTTGTTTGTTATCTGTGGATAGGATCATAGATGATCAATTTTCAAAAAAAAATCTCATATTATGTTCCACAAAACTTAACAAAAACATAAATAAAAAAATTCAACCCATTATTGTCCTACTGCTGAGCGCTGAACAACACGCTGGCATGTGGCGAGTTGGCGACTAAATAAAAATAAAAAAACTCCTTCGAGAGCTTTGCTCAAGTGTGCATGATTTTATATTTCCTCACAATGTTTTCCTTCACCGTTAATGCAAGTGATAATCGAATTCTGATTCGCAATAAAAATATATTTTATCTAATAATTTTAATGAACCTTTGAATAAATTAATTATTTTATTCAGTACTGGAAATTCTTATTCAACTTACGAGTATATAGGTAGGTAGTTACTTAGTGACTTAACTTGAACATGAGTATAAACTAAGGAAGCCTAACGAACCGATTGGACGGTTTTGACCAGCTATAGATAACGAGACTATCTAATAAAAGAACACGACAAACACATAATGAAATAATCACAACATCTAGACAGATAGATAAGTAAGATACCTACACTCATGTTGAATAACAAAGCTAAACTCTTACGCACGTGTTATCAGCGTCTTTATATCCTTCAATATTCTCTCATGTCACGCTCATAAATCAAGACTTGAATATTTTATTTTTCAGAACCTATTTACTTAAGTACTTACTTTTAGAATGTGTCATGAACTCATGATCTAGAAAAGACGTTTCACATGACCCTTCAATAAAATAAATTTGAATATGCATTTTTTTTAATCGTTTGAACTATCAAAACAAAACTTTAGATAGGTAAAAACGAAATGGTATTATAAAGGAACCTTAAATCCCTTACACCCAATCTATTAGGGTTGGTAGTTCGTGCATGATTGGCTTTATCCGTCACCCCTATGGACATAATGCTTTATCCGTCACCCCTGTGAGCATAACATGTTCTCATTTTTTTTTATTAACCTATGTTGTGTGAATTTCCTCAATTTTCTTTCCTTGATCGCTAGCTACAATAAACAGAATATTTTTTTTGAAAAAACTTGCGTATATAGCACCTTTCTGCTCACGACAATTAATTGTATAAGCATTACATCGCTTCTCCCTTTGGTCAGATTGGGTCTTTTTTTATTTTATTCGTCTATATAATTTCGTGGGCCAATTTGAGACGTGCCTACATTTTTTCAATTACGATATACTACATAATATAACTTAGATTAATGATTGATTTGGGACCGTTAGGTTTCGGCGCCATTATTGTGTTTGTTTACCTACTTTATAATTATTTTTTATCATGATTATAGATCATAAACTTATCTATACTCATGTTAACAAATTATAAATTATACAAACACAATACTAATGGCGCCGAAACCTAACAGACATCGCGCATGCGCCCTAGCGCGCGGCACCATACACAATGAGCAGCCGCTATAAAAAAATAATTGAAATCTCCTTGGTGGATCCGAGGTGTACTTTAATAGGAAAAAAAGTTATTTTATACTATTATTTTTTTAACAAATCTGTATCATAATAAAACTTTTTAATTTTATTAGAGTTGAATGTGCATAAAGTCTGTCATTATGGTACTATTTTGGAATTCATAATCAGAACTTTACGATATGAGTGTAAATAAACTATTATTAGAACAGCAAATATATTTTTTTACATAATCACGATGTTTACAGTTTTATTGATAAAAACTGACCTTTTTGTAATAATAAACTCAGATATTTTTTTCCCGCGTTAATGAAGACCCTAAAAATTTCTCCTGTGACGTTCAAGTTTCGGTCACGCAGTGAAAAATTGCTTCGCGGTGTTCAAAGCGGCTATTCTTTCAAAAGAAAACTTTGCAGCGAAAGTTTAGCTTAAGGGAATTTTTTACTTCTCACTTTGTATTTGCTAACAACCGGCTTTCTGTAATTTTGGACAAAATTAAGGAATCAAGGTGTAAATGATTCAACATTTTGCCAAAATTATTATGTCATTTTATTTAGTTAGGTACTAGCTTATTTCTATATTACTCAGTATAGTATTCTTCTTGTATTGCTCAGTGCATAGTATAGCATTCTGCTGATGAAAGAATTTTCAAAATCGGTCCATTAATTTTTGGGTTTACAAGCAAACAATCAAATCTTATTCTCTTTGATTAAAGATGCAATACAACAATCTTAATCAGCCTGCCGTTTCTCATTCGAATTGAATTAGCAAGAACTAATTGATGCCCAAGTAGGTAAATAAAAAGTATGATAAATAGCAAATGCTTAGTTATCACAATACTCGTACCTACATATTCTTGTTACTGTTAGCCTGTATCATCCCACTGCTGGGTAAAGGCCTCCTCCATCATTTCCAGGCTTTTCGGTCTAGAGCCAGTGTGAACAATTCGTTATTAGTTTTATCAAGTTCGTCCCGCCATCTCTTTCGTGGTCGGCCGCGTCGCCTTCTCGCCATATCAGGGCTCCACTTAGTGGTTACCTTGGCCCACAGCTCATCAAGCATCCGGCAGACATGGCCAGCCCAATCACACTTTAATTTTGCAGCCTTAAGATACGTCAGTAATTTATGTTTTGGAGCGCAGTGTAGTATTTCGAACACGGTCTGTTAATTTAACACCTAAAACACTACGCTCCATAGCACGTTGGCAGACCTTGAGTTTGGACTTTTGGAGGTTAGTCAAAGACCAAGTCTGAGCACCATAGGTCAGAATGGGAAGAATGCACATGTCAATGAGTTTCCGCTTCAGTGACATTGGAAGGTCTCCCTTCATGAGCTCTTTCATGTTATCACAATAAAATCCATCAAAAGTAAAATAAACTAATCTATTATCATATAGGTACGTAATGTTCTCTTCAAAGATAAATCACAGGTACAAGACATTAAATACAAATAATCAATTTCTCTTGGTTTATGGACCAAACAATAAACCCACAATCCCGCAATCTCTATAACAGTTCTTAATAGCTAATTTCGGTGCTTGTCCGTTTTTCTAGAATCGTTCAATCATATTCTATTGTGAAGATAGTGCCTTTCATACAAAATCATATTTCAAACCACAATACGAGAAAATTCTTTCGCAAATATTCTAAGAAAACTTCATAATTCATTTTTATTATAACTCAAATTACTATATAGAAACCTTTTATTAAACTTATTGTGAGTGTTTTAGATTAGAATTATATTACTATTGCTACACGGAAAAAACGACTTTGCAGGCTCCATCCGAACCAAGTTATTCGGTTATAAATAGCAATAACTTATTTATTTCTAACCGTTACGTTATTTCAGTGTAGTTAAGTTAACTTTGCAGGCTTCATCTGAACGAAGTATTCGGTTTTAAATAGCAATTACTTGTGTATTTCTAGCCATTAAGTTATTTCAGTGTATATATGTTAACTTTGCCGGTTGTGTCTGAATCAAGTACTCGGTTGTGAATAGCAATTACTTGTGTATTAATTTCTGACCCTTACAATTTTTTCAGTTTACAAACAAAATAATAATTTATCATTCAACCAAATCTCAAGTACACTACAGCTTAAATCATCTCCGGAAATTAAATTGGATCCTTAAAAATTAAGGAATCAGAAATAATTAAAACAACAGACCCTTAAGCTTAACCAGAAAAGCAATTTCCGCGAGTTGTCTTTGAATAATCCTTTTTATCTAACTTAAGTTACGTTACACGAGATAAACAAAGGTAGTAAGTTACTGTAAGGTTGTTGATAAAACAAAGGGTGATGTGATACCTACCCGTAATTATGCATTCAAACGTACATACTTACGACACATGGTCATTGTTGGAGAAGGATTAAAGCTGTTTCTTATAAATGTAATAAATACGGATTCGTCTAAGTTTTAGTTCCTGTGAAACATTATTAATTTATACCATTGTGATATACTTGTAAATTATACAGGGCCATTTGTAATTCACTAATAGTACTTTAAGGGGTGGAAATACTCGGCAATATGAACAACTTTTACTATGGGACCAAACATGAAATCGTGAAAAAAATGTAACTTTTCATTAATTTTGATTGAGCAAGGTTGAAATTTTGTATCAGAAAAACGATTACTTTTTTGCGACTTCAATGTTTTTCCCTAAGTAATAGTTGTTCTCATTGATGAGTAGGTACTTCACCCTCCACTATTAGTGAATTATTCACCTTATTATTTTATTACAAAAATAAGATAGTATTTTACACGAAGCGATCTATCATCTGACCTTCGTCATTACTGGGAGTACTGATACCTACTGCAATGTGTTAACTCATTTATAAAACTAAGATAAAAAAACATATTTAAAAAATGTGAAGTGAAATACAAGTACGGTAAAATAAAAAATATTATGGAACGAACACGTCTAAAGGATGAACATTTCAAGTAAATTAAAATGAGAAAAATCTGAATGCAGAGACAGAAAGCTCTGATAGGCTTCTTTTATTTGACATGGAAAGCCTGTCAGCTTAAGTCATAATAAATGTTGCAGTATAGTAAAAATAAATAACACTATCCATTTGACAGTTTAGTGACCCCAGCTTTAATTCAATAAGATGTATGCTGCTAGGAGATCCGAAATCTATCACTTTTAAATATAAATAACTTAACCGTCAAAAACCCCTGATTCCAACTAGAAAATGAGCTGTAACTTTTGAACGGCTGAACAGATTTTCTTGAAACGTAGCTAAGATAATACCCGATTAAACTAGCTGTCAATTAAATAAACTGCATTTAAATCGGTCCATCCGTTTTGGAACTACGATGCCACAGACAGATAGACAGACACACACTACAAAATTATAATACCCCTCTTTTTTTGTCGGGGATTAAAAATAATGAATACCTCCATCATACATTACGTTTAGAATTTATCCCTAGTTATCCCTCAGTTTTGTTTTACAAGCCCTGGATCAACTAGCTCGAAGTAATTTTAGGTAAACATATTATTCACAAAAGGGTCCAAAATAATAAACATACCTTTTGACTACTGGTCGAGCATAACCTGACACCTTGACAAAGGTCAAAGTTAACAACAACCTGACGTAATAGACGATAATTTTTCACTTGTTGAATTTTTTAGAGCTTGTTCCTGTTAGAGACGGTTCTCTCACACGATCTCGTTGAATGTTTTACAGGATTCCCTACTTTGCAGCCACCCTTCGCTATAAATGATTCATGACTAGTCTTCTAGTACGGTGAAATGACGCTCAGTGTTGTTGAAAGGGCCGCAAAAGGGCTGTATAAATCCAATACAATGTTCGTCGAGATCCTCAAACCACTGGATAACTTTTTACACCGGTATTTCGTTATCATTTTTTGATTGAACATTTTGGGGGAGTTGAAGAAAAAATGTTGGTGCACTTTGTTATACATAAAAAATATACAGTACGAATTGTTTTCAAACTTCTGCCATTTTCAAATTCAGAATATTTTTTTTTATAATTAGAAGTGGTTGTAACGCAATTATTGGCCTATGATGGATCTTTATTTAGTTAATTAGTACTACAATTAGGTACATTACACGATATCTAAATAGTCCAAATGAAAAAATAAAATTTCGTAAAATCCTAGTTTTGTATTATTTTTTTGTTATCTGTCGCAGTTGAC